>OY783232.1:27870789-29070789 GCA_963678685.1 Patella ulyssiponensis
AATGGCTGGAATTTCGTACTAAGAACCGTATTTTGGCATTGAATACCCCCCTTCCTTCATAATAGAGTCTTTTACCCCCCCCCCCCCAACTTTGATCGCTCATTAAGGTAAGTAAATATGAATGTGCCAGAAAATTATTTATATATTTGAAGACACCATTAAACAAGCTTTTCAGTGATATATAACATAATGGCTGGAATTTCGTACTAAGAACCGTATTTTGGCATTGAATACCCCCCCCCCCTTCATAATACAGTTTTTCACAACCCAACTTTGATCGCTGATTAGGGTAAGTAAATATGAATGTGCCAGAAAATTATTTATATATATGAAGAGAGCAATAAACAAGCTTTTCAATGATATGTGACATAATGGCTGGAATTTCGTACTAAGAACCGTATTTTGGCATTTAATACCCCCCCCCCCTCTTCATAATCAAAGTAATAAAGTTAAATACCACCCAACTTTGATCGGTTATTAAGGTAAGTAAATATGAATGTGCCAGAAAATTATTTATATATTTGAAGAGAGCAATAAACAGGCTTTTCAATGATATGTATCATAATGGCTGGAATTTCGTACTAAGAACCGTATTTAGGCATTGAATACACCCCCCCCCTTTATAATCATAGTAATAGAGTTACGTACGATCCAACTTTGATCGCTTATTAAGGTAAGTAAATATGAATGTGCCAGAAAATTATTTATATATTTGAAGAGAGCAATTAACAGGCTTTTCAATGATATGTAACATAATGGCTGGAATTTCGTACTAAGAACCGTATTTTGGCATTGAATACCCCCCCTCCTTCATAATAGTTTTTTTACCCCCCCCCCCCAACTTTGATCGCGCATTAGGGTAAGTAAATATGAATGTGCCAGAAAATTATTTATATATTTGAAGACACCATTAAACAAGCTTTTCAGTGATATATAACATAATGGCTGGAATTTCGTACTAAGAACCGTATTTTGGCATTGAATACCCCCCTTCCTTCATAATAGAGTTTTTTTTACCCCCCCCCCCCCAACTTTGATCGCTCATTAAGGTAAGTAAATATGAATGTGCCAGAAAATTATTTATATATTTGAAGACACCATTAAACAAGCTTTTCAGTGATATATAACATAATGGCTGGAATTTCGTACTAAGAACCGTATTTTGGCATTGAATACCGCCCCCCCCCCCTTCATAATACAGTTTTTCACAACCCAACTTTGTCGCTGATTAGGGTAAGTACATATGAATGTGCCAGAAAATTATTTATATATTTGAAGAGATCATTCAACAAGCTTTTCAGTGATATATAACATAATGGCTGGAATTTCGTACTAAGAACCGTATTTTGGCATTTAATACCCCCCCCCCCTCTTCATAATCAAAGTAATAAAGTTAAATACCACCCAACTTTGATCGGTTATTAAGGTAAGTAAATATGAATGTGCCAGAAAATTATTTATATATTTGAAGAGAGCCTTAAACAAGCTTTTCAGTGATATATAACATAATGGCTGGAATTTCGTACTAAGAACCGTATTTTGGCATTGAATACCCCCCCCCTCCTTCATAATAGAGTTTTTTACCACCCAACTTTGATCGCTTATTAAGGTAAGTAAATATGATTTGCCAGAAAATTATTTATATGTTTGAAGAGAGCATTAAACAAGCTTTTCAGTGATATATAACATTATGGCTGGAATTTCGTACTAAGAACCGTATTTTGGCATTGCATACCCCTCCACCCTTCATAATAGAGTTTTTCACCAACCAACTTCGATCGCTTCTTAAGGTATATAAATATGAATGTGCTAGAAAATTATTTATATATTTGAAGAGAGCATTAAACAAGCTTTTCAGTGATATATAACATAATGGCTGGAATTTCGTACTAAGAACCGTATTTTGGCATTGAATACCCCCCTCCTTCATAATAGAGTTTTTTTTACCCCCCCCCCCCCAACTTTGATCGCTCATTAAGGTAAGTAAATATAAATGTGCCAGAAAATTATTTATATATTTGAAGACACCATTAAACAAGCTTTTCAGTGATATATAACATAATGGCTGGAATTTCGTACTAAGAACCGTATTTTGGCATTGAATACCCCCCCCTTCATAATACAGTTTTTCACAACCCAACTTTGATCGCTGATTAGGGTAAGTAAATATGAATGTGCCAGAAAATTATTTATATATTTGAAGACACCATTAAACAAGCTTTTCAGTGACATATAACATTATGACTGGAATTTCGTACTAAGAACCGTATTTTGGCATTGCATACCCCTCCACCCTTCATAATAGAGTTTTTCACCACCCAACTTCGATCGCTTCTTAAGGTAAGTAAATATGAATGTGCCAGAAAATTATTTATATATTTGAAGAGAGCATTAAACAAGCTTTTCAGTGATATATAACATAATGGCTGGAATTTCGTACTAAGAACCGTATTTTGGCATTGAATACCCCCCTCCTTCATAATAGAGTTTTTTTTTACCCCCCCCCCCCAACTTTGATCGCTCATTAAGGTAAGTAAATATAAATGTGCCAGAAAATTATTTATATATTTGAAGACACCATTAAACAAGCTTTTCAGTGATATATAACATAATGGCTGGAATTTCGTACTAAGAACCGTATTTTGGCATTGAATACCCCCCCCCTCCTTCATAATAGAGTTTATACCACCCCAACTTTGATCGCTTATTAAGGTAAGTAAATATGAATGTGCCAGAAAATTATTTATATATTTGAAGACACCATTAAACAAGCTTTTCAGTGATATATAACATAATGGCTGGAATTTCGTACTAAGAACCGTATTTTGGCATTGAATACCCCCCCCCCCCTTCATAATACAGTTTTTCACAACCCAACTTTGTCGCTGATTAGGGTAAGTACATATGAATGTGCCAGAAAATTATTTATATATTTGAAGAGATCATTCAACAAGCTTTTCAGTGATATATAACATAATGGCTGGAATTTCGTACTAAGAACCGTATTTTGGCATTGAATACCCCCCCCCTCCTTCATAATAGAGTTTTTACCACCCAACTTTGATCGCTTATTAAGGTAAGTAAATATGAATGTGCCAGAAAATTATTTATATATTTGAAGAGAGCCTTAAACAAGCTTTTCAGTGATATATAACATAATGGCTGGAATTTCGTACTAAGAACCGTATTTTGGCATTGAATACCCCCCTCTCCTTCATAATAGAGTTTTTTACCACCCAACTTTGATCGCTTATTAAGTTAAGTAAACATGAATGTGCCAGAAAATTAGTTATATATTTGAAGAGTGCATTAAACAAGCTTTTCAGTGATATATAACATAATGGCTGGAATTTCGTACTAAGAACCGTATTTTGGCATTGAATACCCCACCCCCTCCTTCATAATAGAGTTTTTTTTTACCTAGGGGGTGGGGGTATTCAATGCCAAAATACGGTACTTAGTTCGAAATTCCGTCCATTATGTTACATATCATTGAAAAGCCTGTTTATTGCTCTCTTCAAATATATAGATAATTTTCTGACACATTCATATTTACTTACGTTAATAATGGATCAAATTTGGGTGGTACATAACTCTACTACTATGATTATTAGGGGGTGGGGGTATTCAATGCCAAAATACTGTTCTTAGTACGAAATTCCGGCCATTATGTTACATATCATTGAAAAGCCTGTTTATTGCTCTCTTCAAATATATAAATAATTTTCTGGCACATTCATATTTACTTACCTTAATAAGCGATCAAAGTTGGATCGTACGTAACTCTATTACTATGATTATAAAGGGGGAGGGGGTGTATTCAATGCCAAAATACGGTTCTTAGTACGAAATTCCAGCCATTATGATACATATCATTGAAAAGCTTGCTTATTGCTCTCTTCAAATGTATAAATAATTTTCTGGCACATTCATATTTACTTACCTTAATAACCGATCAAAGTTGGGTGGTATTTAACTTTATTACTTTGATTATGAAGGGGGGGGGGGGTATTAAATGCCAAAATACGGTTCTTAGTACGAAATTCCAGCCATTATGTCACATATCATTGAAAAGCTTGTTTATTGCTCTCTTCAAATATATAAATAATTTTCTGGCAAATTCATATTTACTTACCTTAATAAACGACCAAAGTTGGGTGGTACTTCACTATATTACTATGATTATGAAGGGGGGGGGGGGCGTATTCAATGTTAAAATACAGTTCTTAGTACGAAATTTCAGCCATTCTGTTACATATCATTAAAAAGCTTGTTTATTGCTCTGTTGAAATATATAAATAATTTTCTGGCACATTCATATTTACTTACTTTAATAAGCGATCAAAGTTGGGTGGTAAAAAACTCTACTACTATGATTATGAGGGGGTGGGGGTATTCAATGCCAAAATACGGTTCTTAGTACGAAATTCCAGCCATTACGTTATATATCACTGAAAAGCTTGTTTAATGCTCTCTTCAAATATATAACTAATTGTCTGGCACATTCATATGTACTTACCTTAATAAGCGATCAAAGTTGGGTGGTAAAAAACTCTATTATGAAGAAGGTGGGGGGGGGGTATTCAATGCCAAAATACGGTTCTTAGTACGAAATTCCAGCCATTATGTTATATATCACTGAAAAGCTTGTTTAATGCTGTCTTTAAATATATAAATAATTATCTGGCACATTCATATTTACTTAACTTAATAAGCGATCAAAGTTGGGGTGGGGTAAAAAAAAACTTTATTATGAAGGAGGGGGTGGGGTATTCAATGCCAAAATACGGTTCTTAGTACGAAATTCCAGCCATTATGTTATATATCACTGAAAAGCTTGTTTAATGTTCTCTTCAAAAATATAACTAATTTTCTGGCACATTCATGTTTACTTAACTTAATAAGCGATCAAAGTTGGGTGGTAAAAAACTCTATTATGAAGGAGGCGGGGGGGGGGTATTCAATGCCAAAATACTGTTCTTAGTACGAAATTCCAGCCATTATGTTATATATCACTGAAAAGCTTGTTTAATGGTGTCTTAAAATATATAAATAATTTTCTGGCACATTCATATTTACTTACCTTAATGAGCGATCAAAGTTGGGGGGGGGGGGGTAAAAGACTCTATTATGAAGGAGGGGTGGTATTCAATGCCAAAATACGGTTCTTAGTACGAAATTCCAGCCATTATGTTATATATCACTAAAAAGCTTGTTTAATGCTCTCTTCAAACATATAAATGATTTTTTGGCACATTCATATTTACTTACCTTAATAAGCGATCAAAGTTGGGTGGTAAAAAACTCTATTATGAAGGAAGGGGGGGGGGTATTCAATGCCAAAATACGGTTCTTAGTACGAAATTCCAGCCATTATGTTATATATCACTGAAAAGCTTGTGTAATGATCTCTTCAAATATATAAATAATTTTCTGGCACATTAATATTTACTTACCTTAATAAGCCATCATAGTTGGGTGGTGAAAAGCTCTATTATGAAGGGTGGAGGGGTATGCAATGCCAAAATACGGTTCTTAGTACGAAATTCCAGCCATTATGTTATATATCACTGAAAAGCTTGTTTAATGTTCTCTTCAAATATATAAATAATTTTCTGGCACATTCATATTTACTTATCTTAATAAGCGATCAAATTTGGGTGGTAAAAAACTCTATTATGAAGGGGGGGGGTATTCAATGCCAAAATACGGTTCTTAGTACGAAATTCCAGCCATTATGTTATATATCACTGAAAAGCTTGTTTAATGGTGTCTTCAAATATATAAATAATTTTCTGGCACATTCATATTTACTTATTTTGATGGATGATCAAAGTCGAGTGAAACAAAATTCTTTTAAATGGTGGGAATATTCAAAGTAAAAATACGGGTTTTAATACGAAATTCCAGATATCATGTTTCATATCACTGAAAAGCACATATATTTCTCTTTTCAAATATATAAAAAAAAATTTGGCACATTTATATTTACTTAATTTAAAAAAAAAAGATTAATGGTAAAGTGAAGGGGGGGGGGGGGTAAGGCAAAATTTCGTGTTTCTATACCTATAAGTAAAGTTAATCCTCTATTGAAATGAATTTGTTTTATTTTCGGCTGAATACATATATACTTTTTAAATTAAAATTGATACATGTTTGGTTGCCTTCACTAGCTGAATTAAAGAGAGTGGTGGGGTGGGGCGAGTGTTTTATGTCAAAATACGTGTCTTAATACGAAATTCCAGTTATTGCTCCATACATCACCGGAAAGTAAGTTTCTATGGCTCTCTAAATATACCTGTTATTTTCTGGCACATTCATGATTACAAACTTTAGAAAAGATAAAAGCATTTTTATTTTTAACCAAGAAATGGATTACTAAAAATAGACTACTTTCAATTCATTTTATTTATCGAAGGCTGGGATTAGCCTATATCAAGCACGTGATTTTACTGAAGTCTTGATCATCCAGCGAATTTGGGAGTGAGGGCTGGCTTGATTCGCAGTTAGTGAAGGGTGTTATCTCCAAGTGAAGGCTAGCGGAACTGAGGGCCAGTTTGATCTCGGCCTTTACGTCACACATGCACGTCAATGTATTGACGGGATCATTGTTTTCCTTCCCATCCGAAAGACTATAGACAGTTGTCCCTGTCAGACCTTTCATCGAGCAGCACTGACAAGGGAAAATCCCGATGAACTTCTCAATTCTCGTCAACTGACCAATACCGGTACTAACGTAATTTGGCAAGACATATTTATAATTTATTTACTACACAGGCCTACGACCGTATATCGATATCAAAAGACACTTCCTACCTGGTGCATTGGAATTCCTGGTGTTTCGTGTTAAACATTGTGTCGTCACGTGTACTTCTGTCGCTTTCATTTAATTCTCAGCTTCCTAATTCTATTAAACATCTTGTACATCTCAATTGTCGGTTGGTTTGGGTATCGCCATCAATTCGCTGATGAGGCGAGCTGCTAACGCGACCTTCACCGATCATGTCAAGGCGTGGTTATGCTTCTTAATCCCCGCCTACAAACACGTTAGAATTACTGCTCAGCTAGTTATTGGTAGCTCCTCCCCTTTTTTATATTTAGATAGGTGCGGTATAGCATCAACCCATATAAATACAATTGACAACAGAATGACCGGTAAATCAAGACTATATATTTACAAAATGGAGGCATTTCCTTGACTTTTATGTCAACAGTTTTATATTTTGGCGAAAATGTTGCTGTATATCCAAAATAAGTCATTTCCAGTATGTTGTTTGGTGACATTATACATTCAATCTTACTTATATATTATTTTAGTGATTTATTTTTAAGAAATATAATGCTTTTTAGTTTTAGTGAGACAAATATACCGTAACCGAATCCTGGTCGAAAATCATTTGATTCCCAATCAACTTTATGATAATTATTGGACAACTTTTCACTGCTAAATGAACATGTGACAGTCCCTGTGAACGTAAAAGAACCTCTTTGTGAGAAACTAAAACCTTGCTTACATTGCTAATCAGCATGTGCGACATAACATGCTGTTAAAAATACACCCCCTTCTGCTAAACAGCTTGGGCTGGCAGAAGCCATTGAAATCTAAATAAAGGGCTGAGTAAAGTGCCATCTGACAGCATATACTGTGCCCTGGTATCAGTGAGTGCCCACTTCACTCAACGGCAATTCTGTCAATTTCAGGCATTCCGGACTGACAGTCGAGCATACCCTGTATCTATGATACTCTACTAGGCATAATCTACAGCATGTAAATAAACGATAAGACAGACAAACCTGCTTACAAGACAAACTACAACAGACATTTCAAGAAATTAACAAAAAATTTCAAATCATGTGAATACGGTGAACTAGTTACTTTAGTAACTGTATGTCATTGGACTGTTTCCTTTAACAGTTACTGTCTGTCCCTAATTGATATGAAAATTATACATATGACACAAACTTATACTAATTCAACACTATTTTCAAATATAATTTTGCGTTTGTGTAAGATGGCCCTATATTCCCTACAGGCAAGGGTCCATGTTCGTTTTTTTGCCTCCAACAACTGTACTTTTATTTTAACACTATATGATGAAGTTCAGCTCTGTAGTATATGTAGATCGATAAGATTCAAAATTTTGGTCTCGAATGTATTGGCTATAAGCAAACCAAGTCAGATTGAAAAAAAATAGATTTCACAGATTGGCTTTGATTACCAAAATGAGAGAGGGTGCTTTTTCAAAATAACTTATCAGCTGTACTTGGACTTATGACTGCAGTACCATTGACATACTGATACAAAGCAGCACATGTAATTGTTTCAGTGGCATTAAGAAAATTGTTTAACCACACATAAGTTTTTGGTTAATATATGGTCATCTATATACATGCTTGTTGAATTAACAAACCTCAACGTTTTCACAAATAAACTTATAAAGTTTGACTCTAATTCTAATTATAATCAGGTATCAAGCATAATATTAAGGTTTACAGTGTGTGATGCTATAGAGATAGAGAGCTACACAAATGACATTATTTGACATTAATGCAAGTACCAGAACATAACTACTAAATTTTCTAAATTGTACATTTTCAACATTGACAAATTTCCACCTGTACAAGAAAATTACTGAAGTCAGGTAGTCTGTTATGCATTACTTGTATAAAATACTGTTTCATCATCATTATTTATAAAATGATCGTAAAACATGATGCCCTTTTTATTTTCTATAGTTGAGAACGTTTGTTCTATCTGTGAAGAATCAAGATAAAGTAGCTCGTGTTCGAGCTCAACTACTTCATATCTTGTATGAACTAGGCAAGGATCATCATCAGTTTAGATTAAGATATAGAGGAGAGATTCTTCGGGATGCAGATTATTTGGGAGATTATCAAATCAGTGATAATTGTGTAATTACCATGGTTCCAATGGTGAAAAAATTGGAGGTGAGTAATATGGCTAAAACTACAACAAACTGTCACTATTCAAATATTAAAATCTGAATATTATTTCCGTTTATTTGGTTAGTCCTGCCATAACATCAATGGATATGTTTGATATAAATGCATTACCGACCTGTGTTTTTATTTGAAGAGGTCAAAAATAATATTTTTAATTTTTGGAGATTTTTTCAAAATTTATTTTAAAGGCTATATAAAAAGTTGTATATAAAAAGTTGCTCATGGTAGAAATAATATTCTATTTGTTTTATATCTTGTTTTGGAACTATAGTTTGATGGTGGTTCTGTATCTAGTAGTCAGACAAATTATGATTCAAGCTCCGGTCAACCACCTGATATAAAAGATGCTCTCAATCGGGAAGTAAAGCATTTTGATCAGCGAGAAAAATTTCTCAATGATTTCAAGGTATTTTATCATAATTTTTTTTCTCAGTTTGAACTTCATGCTAGATTATTTTAAATAGAATAAGAGAGGTTTTACTTTCCTATCTAAATTTAAAGGACTTAACATTTTTGTGATATTTAAAACCAGATTGCCAAAACATGTCTAAAATATTGTCACATGAATGAATTATATTTTGTCTCGGATATTGTAATAAAATTTTGAATCCTTTCATGTTTTGGATTTTTTTCTTTATCTAATTTTGTTGGCATTTAGACATTAATCAGAATATGTTATCTTTATTAGGATGTGTGAATTTTTAGTGACTTTTCCTGTATAAATACATACTTTCTGTAATTTCAGGCTCTTCTGTACATTCATTCATTGTTGGTGTTCTTGGCGTTAATGTCTGTTTATTGGTATTCAGCTGCTTGGACAGGTTGTCTATTTGTTGTAGCTATAATCTTTGTACCAAGTTATTCTAGACTAGGTGGATTCGTTGGTAATAACACACATCTGTAAGTGGTAACATTTCAAATTTCTTAGATGTCCATTTTGGAATACTATAACTATGAACAACTGAATGTCCCATGTTATTACGTTTTTGAATGAAGTAATTTTAGTGAAATATTCAATATATTCCTTTTTCATTATCCATTTTTAAACTGTTAGTTTAGTGTTTAGTGCAAGAACTGTCAGCACTTAATCTAAATCTTACATAGTGCATTTTTAATATTTGTGAAAATTCGGTCGATTCAACAATTAATAGGCTGGTAAAATAATGATGAGAATTTTGCATAGGGACAGTGCTGCTTTAAAAGATGAATTAGCATTTTGGAAATCATTGCCAGTTGGTACAAAAATAATTTGCAATGACTTGTCTTTCAGTTATTTAAAAATGATTATTATTCAAATTTAAGTACATATATTTTATAGGCTTAATTGATTATTTCTCTTAAAAGGCTCACATATAAACAAGGGTTTGAATAATAAATAACTGCAGTTTAAGCTTGGTAAAGACCAGCCCTATAAATATTTCACTCTCAGTTTTGAAAAACACATCCAGGTTAGGGACTTAATATAGTGTTTAAAATCATTAATATTTGTTGGTGTTTTCTATTTAACTTTTCGTATTAGGAGAAAGTATTATTGTGTTGGATTTGGAATTGGAGGAATGATATGCCTGGGTGTAGCCATTTATTTCTCTGTTATTACTTGGACTAGAATTGTGGTATGTATCAATGTTTATAAACATAATTTGTATGTTTACTTTATTTTATCAGTTGCATAGCTACTGGTGCTGGGGAGGGGGCCAAAAGAAAAACCATTCATGTTGTTGGCAATTAACTAAGATGAATTGAAAATGAAATGGTGTTTAGTGTCCTACTGTTCTGCTCCTTCTGGACAGTCTACTATGAGGGAAATTTGGCCTGGGCAGCAGCACTATGACCTACAATTATATCAAATTCCAACTGCCAAAGGATCTTTTACGTGCAAGCCAATGTATACACTGGACCTTGGTTTTTCATCCCATTCAAACAACTATACAGCTGCCGTCTGTCCTGCACCACTGACAAGGAGAAACCTCTTTGGAAAATCCTGATGAATCTTCTCAGCCAATGCAAGGAACAAACATGCAGCCTCCAGCCTAGCGAGCCAGGATCTTACCCATTTAGCCACTGACTGTGGGTCTGTCCATACATTATCCCAATTCATTCATAACTGTGTGAATCTGTTGGTTTTTAGGCTACACCTATCAACTGTCAGATTGTGTATCAATAAACTGACACAGGTGAATTCAGAATTCCAACAAGCATTTGTGTATCATTTTGAGGAGACAATTTCTTTTTTTTTTGACATTTAGTATACTGGTTTTATTATAAGGCTTTAAGAAATAAAAGTATGACATAACATTTATTTATTTATTTTATATATGGAGGTTCTGTTACATCTTTCGAGATGTACGTATATGCAGACAATAAATAAATGTGTGCCTCTTCCTGACATATAGTATCCAAAAATTTAGACTCTTTGTTTTCCTGGTCCAAAATCCTAACTTCTTCACTGGTTGTGAAAATGTGGTATATGTGTACAGATATTGAAGTCTCTGATCGTCATTTGAGGGATTTCGAATCCCTTGCAAACTTGTATATCAGTTCCCTTCAGTTCTTACAAAGATATGATGAATTGAAAATTTGTCAACATTGATCACCATGGAATGAGGATTAGGGATTAGCAACTTTTTTTTAATTACAAGTCACTAAGTTCAGGTTTTTTTTAGAAAAGAAGAGCCTTTTGGAAGAATTACTCTAATGAAAATATACTTTCAGAATCATGGTTGCAAAGACTGGATGTTTGTAGATGATTGTTCACATCAACAAGTCTTTTCGGCCCTTTTGTACACAGTACATTCCCTGTTGTTTATTGTGTCAGTGGTGGTAATTTGGATTCTTTTGGTAAATTTTCGTGTAGAGGTATGCAATTTTCTTTTCTTTTTTTAAATATGTTTTACAGTCCATCACTAGAGGTTTAATTACAGGTCTAAGTAATTTAGAACTAGATTTTAAATGCTTGTTTCCCAAACATACCAGTTAAGACTTTCAAAATGAGATATTCAAAATGATCTATGGTGTTCTAAATAAAGTTTACAATAATTCATGAGATTTATTTTGAAATTTGGTTTTATTCAATTATGTATTCTAGGTTGGTGATTTTATAGAAAAATATCTGGTACAGGAACGTGACATTGAAAAGGTTGTTTCAGCAGCCAAAAATGGAAGGTTAATATATTTTATATAAAGAGCAGTAACATTTTACTAATATCTTGTCTGTAATATTACCCTCTTTGAGAGCAGACTTTGTCATTAAAATTATATTTCAGCTGCTTGTGTTAGGCTATGTTTGCCAAAACCCTGCAACTGAATCAGAATTCTCTATTTATGTTATTATTGTTAATATTTCAAGACAAGTCCACAGTGCTGCAAGCTACAAATATCACACATGACCTTGAACTCAAACATGAAAATATACCAACACTTGTTTATCTTGTATTATATTTGCAAACGTCACAACAGTGAACAGAAAATGAATATTTTTCTCAGACATCTGCGGTCCAAAATTGACATTTCTTTATGGTGCTCGGTAAGATAACTAAAATACGAGTAAAGCATCATCCTGTATTAAAAAATTAGAAATATGTTAATTATTAAAGGATAATTATTAATATATTTACAGTTCAAAAGTAAAAAGGCAAGCAGCTTATGAACTAGCTACAATGGCTGCTTCAAGTGATGATAATAAGTTAATGATAGCAGCAGAAGGAGGGTGAGTATCTGTTAGTGTATAGTCGAGCACATTGAAGAATACTTCTGTCATGCCAAGGTAGAGCTTGAAATTAACTTGTTTCAAATATCATGTATTTTTTCTTACGTTATAAATATTACCTATTCATCAAATATTTTGCAATTCAATCAGTATTTTCTCACTCTCTCAGATGTTTGTACAGAATACCAATCAGTATTTTTCTCAGATGTTTCTAAAGAATACCAAACATTGATATTGATTTCTAAAATGATAATGTTGGGTGTTAAGCATATTAAGTGTGTTTAGTAAGTATTGGAATCTTCTATGTTTTAGACTACTGGTTTTAGAATCGTTAGCCTTATGTCGTGATTCAGCTACACAAGAACATGCTATAGAAGCTCTAGCAGAACTCCTCATTATACCCTCTATACAGGTATTATTGATCTTTGATTATACAGCTATATCTCTTTTATTCATATTTTGGAACAGATCTCAATCTTGGACAAGGAAATCAATCTTATTTTACTTCCTTTAATATAGATAATATTAATAAATTTGTTTGGCAGTAAGGATCTCAAATTTGATATCTTTTTAACCATTATATTGACTGTTTTTTTTTTTGCAGGATACATTTGTTAAAATGGGTGGTTGTCGTAGCTTGTCAGCAGCACTACATTCATCTCATTCAAGAGCTGTCCAGGAAGCAGCAAATGCCATCTATATCATCGTTTCTGAATCAGAAGAAAATAAAAATAATGTTATAGCTGATCGTGGGTTAGTCTAATTCTGTTATTCTCCTTATATAATTAGCAATAGAAAAATAAACTCGCAGTCACAAGTGTAGGATTCAAAATTGCCTGCAAACTTTATAAGAAACAGATACGTACTATGGGGTAAACTTTCTTGGGAACAGCAGAGAATTTGTGATGTAAATAGCAAACAGCAAGTTCAGAATATAAGTACAGTTTGAAATAAATAAAGATTCTTTTAAGCTGTCTTACTAAATTTAATATCTGCAAGCAGAAACAGTAAGTGGGCGTAGTGTTGTACAGTTGCTGTAATAAATTGGTTCTGGAGGAGGGGATTAATGAAAACGTCAAATTTTCTACACAGTCTTGTACATAGTGCAGTGATTGGGGAATGTTTTATTATATATTTTCTTCAAATTGTTACTTGACTATTTTCAGCATTGTTAGGGTAGACTCATTGCATGTATTTACTCCGTAATTTAGATTTAGTTAAAATCTTTATTTAATTGTTACAATCGTGTAGAGAGTACATCTTTAAAATGCTAATTGAATGTATATTATTATAATGAATTATTTATATACATATAACAGGATAGAAGATTTAGCCCATGTAGCTTATGAAGGTAATACAGCCAGTCAGAGAACCGTAGCTAGTATATTTCTGGAACTAGCATTTAATAATGAGATTAGATCCCAATTAACATCTTCAAACATTCCAGGTATTTCCATTTATTATTTTTATGAATTAAAAGGAGCCGTGGTGACTCAGTGGGTAGGATTTTCAGACTCACTTATCAGAAGCTGTAATGTTCGCTCCTTGTGTTGGCCGAGAAATTCCACAGGATTTTCTGGTGTGGTTTCCTTTGTCAGTGGTGCAGAACAGACTGTCTAACAAGGAACCATCTCTATTCATTCGGACAGGGCGGAAAAACATGATCCAGTGTACTCATTGGCATGTACATAAAAGAACCCTGCCTGTCTTTTTTTTAGCCCAGTCGATGCTGAAAAGTAGGACTTTAAACCCCATTCCATTTCATTTATGAATTGAAAGACAATGGAATTTCTACTTAGTTCAATGAACGAAAGCAAACCAGCTGTTTTTTAAGATTTAATTATCTTCTTATGTTATTTGAGAGAAAATCTTGTTGGTTGTTAACTAAACTTTGCTGTATATAAGATTTCTTTTATTTATTAAAAATTGGATGTTATTTTCAGCCCAGGCTCTGACTAGTTTATGTGAGAATAAAGATATGGAGACCAAACGTTATTCCCTCCAGGCTCTTGAATTAATGGCAATAGAAAGTTCAGATATGATTTGTGCTCAGGTAAATAAATTCATGTATTGTTTTATGAAAGACAAAGTCATGTTTCTGTAAGCAAGACATTTATTGTCTCTACAGGGAAGTTTTGTAATCGCCCCCTTCTACACCATATTTTGTAAATCTGTGGTCTAGAAAATGTATAGCCTGCAAAGGGGCAAACAGATTAAATTACTTTCAATACAAATTATTTAGTTTACATAGATGAGAATCGTCAACACCATTTTAAAAGAGTAGCAGTTCACGTAAGAGGTAGTACTTTCTTGTTTTACAGCACATTAAATTATTTTAAGACAGAACAAATTCAGTGTTATGCACTTAGTAATGTTAATGTATTATTTTCAGGAAAATCTTTTGAATATATTACTGAATGTTAATGTTTTATTTTCAGGAAAATCTTTTGAATATATTATTGGAAGTACCATTCAAGACAATGGATGAAAAACTGTATTTACTTGCTGGTAAAATACTCATGTATTATGCTGAGAATCCTGAGGTAAGTCATTTACTTTCTTAATGCTACATGGGTTATATTACAGTACTAATATAATATAGCAGTATCCAACCGAATCCTAAGCAAGGATGAAATAGTTTAATGAAATGTTGTTTTTTGTCCTTATTTGATGTGCTCAAATATATTAGATGTAGACTTACTATTGGTTGACTAAATAAGGTCTGTCATTTAGTCTACTGGCATGGTTCCTCGGCTATACATAACAAGGAATATGGTCGTCTGTCCAATCTCCGGTTTCCTCCCACTGCTAAAGACCCGTATGCGCAAGGGAATTATTAAAATAAAATTGAACCATATGTCAGTCCTAAAATGACCTTGTATGTGTCAAGTGGACGTTAAACCCAATTTCTCTCTCTCTCTACTATTGAAGCAAAAAATACTATTTGCAATTAATGGTCACAGATTTATCTATACAGTCATTCATATAAAGATGAACTTTGTAACACAAATATTTTATAGAGTGCCTTGGTATACGAAAATAATATCTTGCTAGTCTGAAATAGACATTATGTATTGGCTAATATTTATATCCGTCTGTAGATTAAAGATCTTTTTTAAATGCAAATTCACCATTTGTAGAATAATTAAAGATCATTTGGTATTTTATTTACTTTAGACTTGTGAACAACTACTCGACAACAGTAATGTAAAAGAGAGTTTAGGATTGTTTGCCAGAACAGATGACCCTGTCTTACAGAAAGTAGTTGCTAAGATCATCTTCTGTACACTTGAAACTAAAGAGCTAAAGTAAGTATATAACTGTATAAAGAGGAATATGACAGATAATTTGAAAGTTAAAACTTGACCCTTTTCAATCCAAAACAATTTACTGTTTTACAAAAAATGTTGTCATTCACATTAAATATTAAATGTCAGCAGGCCTGGAAAATGTCAGGTACACATGAAATAGAACCTGACATTTTTAACTTAGTACTGGACATGTAATAATAATATCAATAAAATAGACAAATCACTGCTGAACAAAATGTCAGTGGGAAACTGGTTTCTTACCTATTATTTAATCCCCAGTACTGTCAGTATTGAAATAAATATTATGTTCATGTTTATCAAATCATTAGATTATGGCAATTAGTATATTGCTACCTAAATTGTATCAACCACACTCGAATAACCAAATTAAAGAATTTGGATAAATAAAGCATTTTTATCTATTTGTTGATTTAAGATGTTGACATTGCCATTTCTAATTTATCAAGGATGAGAGCCCTGAATTTGAAACTTGATCGAGTTTTAGATTATATTAAAGAGCATGCTGCTGACAGAGAAACCTGGGATATGGCCGACCAAGGTAAGCATCTGTAATGCAATTTTAATAAAAAATTTCAAATGCATCTATTGCTATAATAATAATAGAAATTAGACCGTTATCAACATTTTTAATATTAAATTTTTTGATGAAAAACTGTTTACATGCTAGAATCACAGAAGGGGAAATAACTCTGTTTTTCGTCCTTGAAGCAATATTATCCCCCCTTAGACCACAGATGGTAATCGTTGAGGTTCGATTTGTTTCATTTTTAAGGGGCATGAATCTTATGAATGCATTTTTACTACATAAATGAAGCTATTTTAAAACAAATTGTTTTAAAACTGTATCTTTACTCAAACTTATATCATATTTGACTATTTTTGTAGCTCTTAATGATATGAACTCGTCAGATGATTTAAGCAACCTACCAACATTGTCCACATTAGAAAAACTCAAGAAAATGGAATCAAAAGATAAATTTGGGTCAAGTTCATCTGTTGGATCAGAGGTTAAAGGTCAAGATAGCTTCACCAGTTCCAACTCTGATTTGAAGAAATAAAACATGCATATATCAAAAAAATATTTTCATTTAATGATGCCTTATGTAAGAGCTAAATATGACCAACTCTCTTTTGAGTATTGGATTACAGTCGTGAGATTTAGAAGTTTAACAATAAAATGGATAAGTAAGACTTAGTAGTGTTGCTACCATCATAAACAATCTATGCTATATCTTCAAACACTCATAACTTCACTATTTTCTAACTATTATAGCAAGAACTAACACCTCTTCATTTAAATCTTACATAATGCATCTTTAAAAATACATGTAACTTGACTTTGATCTGTTTTCATCACAGATCATTATCCACCAGAAATATCTTAGTTGTATTTACCATATATTTATACAATAATAGATGTAATTCATTTCTTTGATGAGAATCTGATTGAAAAGGTGAATCAAAATTATATTATTTTTTTTTACAAATTAACGTTATATTCATTATATTATAATCTTACACTGTGATATTTTATATATATATATACCTTATTGGGTATTTATTTTTCTGTATTTATATGTGTTGTTTGCTGTTGATAATCTCAAACTTTTATCATTTCACTGCAAATTTGTTTTATAATAAGATATGTATTATATATGTACTGTTTACTATAGTTTATTAGATCCAGTCCATTATTTGCTTTTACTGTGAAAAGCTAAATAGTGCTCCTTATTTGTGACGTGCTCCCACAAAACCAGGCTCTTGGTCATTTATATAAAAATAGAGCTAGCAGCATATTGGATAGACCACAGCCTATAAGCTTTCCAAAAATACAATTCTTTCTAAATTTGCCTTATCATCTGGAATTGAGTTTGGCTCATTCACGGCAACAAGAAGGCAACAGTTTATGTTTTTGTGCCGGTAGTACAAAATGAAGTTGTGCGACAAGCGCCTGGTATTATGGGAGCGGATTACATTTGACTGCTGGAATTTCTACATCCTCCAAGTGGTCATATCGGCTACTGATTTTTTATGCTGCTCACAATGCTAAGAAACTATTTAGATGAAAGTTGGCAAAAGCCATCTGACTTCAGTACACAAACTGAAATATATGACCAAAATTGCCTTGTACACTGTAGATATATCTATTGTTAATTAACCTAATAAATACATAAAGTTGCAATATAAAAATAATCAATATACATGTAATGATAATCAAAATTAATTTTAGATTAGTAACCTATATTAATGTTATTCATGTTTTGCTGTGTCTCTGATCATGTGATACTCCGTCCTTCTACACTTTATTTATTTTTATACTCTGTATTTTCATGGAAACCAATAAAAATGCATTTGAATTATACCTGATATTATACTTATCCATCCATATTTAAAATAAATTATCCAGAAATCAACAAATAAGATTAAAATTTTAAGATTGTGAATCATGGTTGATACTCTGCCAAACAATGTCCAATTGCTTGTCTCAATAACACATCAGATCAACCCCAGTTGACTATAACACTTCAATTTGGTGTAAATTAAGAATTCTGTTTCATTGACAGGTTTGGATTTTAAAATGTACAGAATTTCAAGCTGGGTGAGACTTGTGAACGATTTTTCATATTTGACTGGAGTGATACTATAGGCCTTTTTGTCAATAATTTGGGGAAAGACTTATTCTTCGGACACAACCTGCCTGATTTCAGATGCCTAAGGAATACATCTTTACGGGCAATACATCTTCGTCTCATCAACATATCAAAAATATTCAAAGGCAGCAACTCGAACAGTTTGTTAATATGATGGACTTCCTCCTTATGACCCCATTCTTATGCCTCAAATATGAAAGGAATATGTCAAGTACTCTGGTCTGTAGATTGGTGACAATATACATCCACAGGATCAGTATTAGACAACAAAAAGAATATTGCAAATTAAGATTTTGCATGGTTTTATTTCATGTTTTTTTATTTAAATTCTATGATACAAAAAACAAACAATTTGAAAATAGATTAAAGTCCATATTTTGTCTTCAATAACAAAACAATGACAACTAAATACCTTATTAATATCCCCACATTCATATAAAATATATTATTATAAATCATTATAGACAATATACCCTGAAAACTATAACTAATAATTATCTTTTTCAAATAATTATACAAAATAATTTTAGGTTTTAAAATTAAAGTACAAATCCTTACTAAAAACTTATAAAGATAGGTTGCCTGGCAACAATTAAAACAAATGCTCACATAGTCATCCAACCACTGTCAGGTTGTTATGCTTTTGTTGGTAATGGGGATAGGAGCATTTAAAAGAGATTAAAAACTATTTAATTTGTAAAAAAAAACTGATTTACATATTGTTTAATATTCAAATAACAAATTAAGACCCTGGCTGTAATGTTAATGAAAGTAACAGTATAAACAAAACCATGTGCATGGGTTATAATAGCTATTCTAGCAAAATATACTACAAAAGTTGTTAGAGAAAAGAGATTAACGTCTACTCAAGACAAACTAGGATATTTGAACTACTGAATAGTACACCTTTATTTCAATAATCGAAATATATGCAGGGAATTTTCTGTTCCAAGTTTAAAAGCAGTAGCAAATATCCACTGTAAAAGTAAAATAATAACATGTAAATTTCTCAAATAAAAAGTAATATGAGAAAGAATAAGCACACACACTGGAATTTATTACAGTTTATATTATACATCATCCTTGGTATTCTCAGTGGTATCGATCTATTCTACTCCACTAACCCCTGGTTCCATTCATGGGGTATTGACAACTTCAAATTATCTGCCCTTGATGATTTCATTGGCCAAAGTTTTTAAAATGATGATTCAGCAACCATAGTTGCAACAAAATGTGAGCCACTTCTCTTCTCCCACTCGTTTTCTATGTATGGAAATTTTAGATTAGTTGATAAATATAGAACAATTACCAAGAGCGACAAATTTGACATCACCTTTTACCCAATGAATGGACCAGTGGTTAATGGAGTAAAACAGAGTGACGCTACTGGCGATACAAGGATAACTATACATCAATAATCTTTCTAAACATGATAGGAATTATAAAATTAAGTTGGGTGAGCATTACAGAATAGAACAGCTAGATTCTTCTATCTTTGTCAGCGACTTTAATTTTCTAACTGCTGGGGGTACTGCTTTGTGACAGTATATAGAAGGAAATTCCAGTAATTTAATCAAACAATCCACAGAATTGACAAGATCTGTATTTGTGATTTTCATTTTGCCCTTTCTTTTAAAACTGTTCCTCAACACCCAGGCCTTTTGAATAATTTCCTTATCTACATCAAAAGCTAAACTATTTTCAATATAACTTAAAGTAAATCTGATGTCTTCATGAAATTCATTAGATTTATAATAAAATGAATGAGCTTTAGGAATCAGCACTCTTGCAACTTCATAAGGATTGGACATCCATTTGCTAGAATGATATTTAGACCAATCTATTTTTTCAACGTATCCCTTTTCGCAAAATTCAACAATTTCACGACGCCATTCTCTACACCCAATACACCACTGTTGAGTTTGTTGAAATTTCTTACTGCAGTTTTGGTTGGGACAAGGGGGTAGTTGTCCTATGAATCTCTTTGCATGTTTGTGAAATGCTGCAATTCGATGGTGAGTACATATAGCCAAAGCCTTTGTTGCTTCACGTAGAGCTACATTTAAACATAACCAGTCCTGAGTTTGTGGATCTGTCATTTCTTGTGATAGTATATCTTCTTTAGTGTGTGAGGATCCCATAATGAATAACCTGTAGTATACAAAGATAATTAAATCATAATATAATGCTAATTAACAAAGAGAGAGTGGGAGAGAAATGGGGTTTGAAAAGTCCACAGTAGTGGATCGTTCTAATGCCTTCCTTTGAGCAAGTTTTGTAGTCATTTGACTACAAAAGAGTTACTTGCCTAAAACTCCCTTAATTTCCAATAACACTGACCCAAAACTGTACTGTACATATAACAGTGCAGCTTATAATATAATAGACCAATTCCCTTTGAAACAAAGGTGAAACCATACTGCATAATTATACGATTTGAATAGAACCAACTGCGATTCAAAATTTTTGTTCACTTTCAAATAGACGCCAAACCAGAATCATGTGAGTTCATGTCACTGGAAAATACAGAAAAACTGTTTGGTGAGAATATAGATATAATATTTCAGTGTTGTTACACTTTTCACTATGTCATGTGTATCATAATCATCATAATTACTTATTTCCATTTAAACTGTGATGATGATGATGATATGTGTTTAAAATTTGCAATTGAACCTTATTTTACTTTTATAGTTAGAGACTAGCAGAAGATATCACGGCATGCATTTTGATAAACAAACCTTCCTACTAGACAACGCCGGATTAACCATGGTGGGGGCCCTGGGGCAAAGCCCCACAAAGGGGGGTTCTCCCCCCAGGAAATTTTCAGAAATTAGAGGCCGTAAACGTGATTTCCTGGCATTTCAGGCACTTGTGTCGGAGCCATTTATAAGTACCACCCCCAGAAAAAATAAAATTCTGCCACAAAATTAGCGCATTCTGGCGTTATTTCAGTGGACCAATCCATGCGAGTGCTACGAAATGATGGCATTTCTAGAGGAGGGGGCTGGAGCCCATTGAGTCCGTTAAATCCACCACTATAAGTGAGCAGAGCTACATCAAACCTAATTTTGAAGTCGCTCAGTGATAAATAACGGGGTCACTTAATTCGAAATCGTATTATATCTCCCACGATGATTTGATGAATGGAGGCCGTAATGTTACGACCAAGTCGGACTCAACACTGTAAGTACCAAATGGTAATACGAGATTTAATCTGAATATTGCAGTTGTAACCAAGGATTTTGGTGCGTTTACTCGATTGACATTTCCCGGTAAATAAAAAAAGAAGAAACACGGATACCAGTTGAAAATATGACGCGGCATCACCGGATTACACCGAATTCTCGGATGTCGATCGCGACACACCATGGATTGAGGGGGCCCCTGGGACTTTCGATGGAGTGCCCGGTAAATAAAAAAAGAAGAAACACGGATACCAGTTGAAAATATGACGCGGCATCACCGGATTACACCGAATTCTCGGATGTCGATCGCGACACACCATGGATTGAGGGGGCCCCTGGGACTTTCGATGGAGTGCCCTGGGAGCATCGAAGGGGCTCCATCACTAGTTCTCCGGACATTGGACTTGGAGTCCTCGGTCCGACCATGCTTGAGCCACTTGACTTGAGGCGCAACTGAGATTTTTGTGTGGGGCCCCCTTATATGGGGGGCCCTGGGGCCGGGGTCCCATGGTGCCCCGTGGTTAATCCGGCGTTAGGCCTACCAAACTACTAACTAGTGTATCCGTTCGGTAGACAGTGAGTAGGTAACTACAATTACTAACTCTAAGTAAGTCAAAATTGACTCAAAAAGGCTAGTCCTTATTAAAGTTATTACTGTCCTTACCTCTTTTTACCTGATCCTACAACTTTTCTTGAACGAAATGGAGACTTGCTTCGTGTTCTGTTCTTTACTGGTCACTCACATCACATTCTGCGTAAAATAAAGAGAAAGTGGATTTGGAAATTCCAGTCAAAAAGGAAACCCGAAAATAAACACAGCTGAAACTGAAAGCAAAACGTAAACAAAAACGTGACATGCGCAAATGGTTATTTCCTTTTCTCTTCCGCTCTTTACCGGATATAAATGTCAGTGTGTATAAAAATGAAAGTAGACTGATTGCTTGTAGTTTTAATCAAGATGACCTCACCATCGAAAAGCACAGTTTTGATTGATTTAAGTGGCACTATTCATGTTGAGGACAAAGAGATTAATGGGTCGATTTCAGCTCTAGAAAAGTTGCGAAAATCTAAGATCAATTTCAAATTCGTTACAAACACGACGAAAGAATCAAAACGAATACTACTGCAAAGATTGACAAGTATTGGATTTTCTATTGGTGAAGACGAGATTTTTACCTCTTTGACAGCGGCTCACGACACATTGAAAGCTCGGGAACTGAGACCATTTCTACTCATTGACAACAAAGCACTAGAGGACTTCGTGGATTTGCATAAAGAGAATCCGAATTGTGTTGTCGTTGGTCTTGCACCCGACAAGTTTAGTTATAAATGTATGAATGAAGCATTTAAATTATTGCTCACCGGTGCCCCACTAATCGCTGTGCATAAATCAAGATATTATAAAACTAAAGCCGGATTGGCCTTGGGACCAGGCCCCTTTATATCTGGATTAGAATACTCTTCGGGAATCAAGGCGGAGATCATAGGAAAACCATCAGCGGAGTTTTTCAAATCGGCTGTCAAAGAATTTAAAAGTGAACCCAAAGATTGTTACATGGTAGGTGATGATGTCAGAGATGACATTGGTGGTTCTCAAGCCATTGGAATGAAAGGATTACTTGTCCGCTCGGGCAAATACAGGCCAGGCGATGAAAACAAAATTGACCCCCCTCCTTATAATGTTGTAAATAATTTTTCTGAGGCTGTAGAAATAATTTTGGCAGATTTGATGGCACCCTCGTTATAGTTCATCTCTGAACGTAGGTCAGTCTCGTTACAACTCCTATTTTTGTAAAGAACGTATCAAAGAAGCAGCGGATGAGTCGCGGGGGACACGAAAACAAAATGTAACAAAGTTATCATTAATGGTGTTCGTATATATAGATTGTTATAGAATACACATTTTTGTTTCCAACCAGTTCTGCTATTTGTCACTAGCATTTTTTTTTAGACGAAGTTGTTGACGGAAAAGTTCTGTTGCAGCCGCAAAAAACCCAATCCCCAATTAAATTAAATCTAAGAGTTCCCATTATCAGTATTTTGAATGCAGGTCTTATTAATTAGTTTATTATCATAAAATATTCCATTACGGTTATTTGTATCAATGTGTAGTTGAATCCCTTAAAATCAATATTAAGAATCACTAACAGCATCTGCAAACAGGTTTCAGTCAGCCACTTCTACTGCCAGGGAAACTGTTGGAACACGGCAACGTCAGATCAGCACCCAAACAGCCCGAAGGCACCTGGCTGCAATTGGGTTACGTTGCCGTCGACCCTACCAAGGTCAAATCCCTTTGCATCGCCAATCGCCATCGACTTGCCAGACAGCAATGGCCACAAGCCAGGGGTATCTGCGCAACACACCATGGCGAAACGTCATCTTCTCGGATGAATCCCGATCCAGCTTCAGTTTTCCTGATGGACGTCACCGTGTCTACCGACGTCGAAATGAATACTTTGGTCGTAACTGCGTGCCGGAAAGGGGTCGTTTCGGGGGAGGTGGCGTCATGGTTTGGGCCGCTATCAACGTCAACTTCCGGTCTGGTCCCGGTTGGTGGTGGTCCAAGGCAATCTCAACGCTCAACATTATTATGTTGACGCCACCCTTCGTCCTTTGGGATGAACTTGGACGAAGGGTGGCAAACAATCCCAAAGCTTGTATTGAGACATTTGTGTCAGTCCATGCCAAGGCGACTTCTGGCATGTGTTAAGAGCTCAGTGTGGACATACCCGATATTGTCTTTAGCTTACCCCTACTTTGTTTCATGGTTCTCTGACGTTTCGGTTTTGTGCATTTGTAGTGAATTCTTTCATGAAATGATCCCCAGATGCTTGTTATCTCGATTTTGTCCATTGTTATGTGCATTTGTTAAAAGTTGTTTGAGTAAATAAACTTTGAATTTGGCATTGCGTTTTTAATGGCTTTTAGTGTTCATTTAAAAGAGTAGATTACCTTCACAAATGACCAATGTAAGCAAATCGACTTCATCTTTCAAGGTGAACAATTATTTGTTGGGTCATTACTTCTACACAGGGTCCGTTAGCATAAATTAATAACAAAAATATTACTTGATCGTTAAGTAGAAGAAACCCTTTCATTTTCCTGAACGTGAACACCTCATGGCGTGGTAGGATAAGAATCGGATTCTGTTAGTCCAATTTCTTTCGAAAAATTGGTTAAGTAAAAACTATAAGACACCTACCCGGGTAAAACAAAATAAACTGGAAATGGTAGGTAACGCGAGAACCCAACGAGGTTTTCTACCATGTAGCTGTGAATATGCCCCTCTCCCCGACTACCGAAAAAGTGCCTTCGGCTTCCAATACTACATCGCGCCCTCTTTTTCCGCTGTGTTCCAAACTGATCCAGCGATATTAAAAACCAATCGCGCTTCTTACCTTTTGGCCCTCAGTCTTACAGGAAACCAGTTAACCCTGTCGGTGATCGACTGTTTGTCATTTTGCAATCATTTATAATCACTATTCCGCATTTAGCCCCGTATTAAAACTGTCAGGGCGGATTTGATAGCTCTGGGCCATGTACCAACTCGTTTCGTTTGGCACCCATCGCGGTGAGTAAAATACATGATAAGAAAACGAAACTAGCTCGAATCTCAATTCCTGCACCTCACGAAGATGAACTTTAGTGTCAAATTATGTTAAAAAAAAATTAATTATTATTTGGTTTATGTTTATTATAAATTAAGAAAATGAAAAACCAAAAAAGTCGGAAATTGCAACACGGGCGACGGAAATGTTTATAGCTGTTAGCATATTAAAACATTACAACAAATCCTATTGCGATTATTCTTCCACCAGTAACTTCCTTGGCCAGACTTAAAGTAAACTTTTAAGAGTGGTGCCACGGCCGGTGTCTACAACTTGATAATCTTCTTGTCCTTGTGTCAGTTTGCTCTAAGTGCTGCTCCCCTACAGCGAACGGAGTCGAATAAATCGTGGAAGGTGTCGGTTGGTTAGTTTTTGATTGTTTGATTGGTTATGTTCAGATCTTCCACATTTAATCATAATCAGATTTCGCGGCACTGCCCCAACCCCCTCATAAAGTGCCGGAATTATGGTCTGCATAGTGTTAGCCAAACGATCTGGATAAACATTCAGATCGGTAACGAACCTTTTGTAACAGGGTTCTTCTGGCCAAAGCAGATATGACAAGCCCATCGTCATCTGTACGATTTTTTGCGTTGTTTGTTTAGTAACTTACATATGTACTATGTATCAGTCAGTAACTGATCCTGATATTCTGTCGATAATGAACATCGGACGGTAGCGCCACGATTTATTTACCCGAAAGGAACCCCCGAACACTATCGCTTTTCTGTTTGCGTTTTACGAAAACTTCAAAAAAGTTATGCCGATATAAAATGAAATGGGTTAACGTCCTACTTTTCTGCACCGAAAGTTATGATGACTACCTACCATAATCGTTATTTTGCAAATTATTTTTCTGCACATCACAGTTGGGACTTGATTTGAATAAATTACAAAAGCAATCTAGTCTTTCCACAATAATTCATAGTTAGGAAATATAAAAAAAAAAGGATATGCGCACTATGTCCGTTTATGGGACTTTCACAGCTGTCACCTCGAAAAGAGCTGAACATTATCCGCATCTGTAGAATTTCACGCTGTGGCAGGATAAACATTAATGAATGTTTAGCGCCGACGGTATCAGATTTGATACCACTAATTAGCTTAACTAATTAATAAACTAAATTTTGAACAAATAATCTATCCCCCGGTTTTGCATGACGAGAACGCCTATGGTATCTAATATAGTACCATACAGTGCTGCTATATTGAGTACATGAGGTTCACTTGTACTTTCAAAGATGGCAGCTCGCACGATTGAGAAATTTAAGTTTTTTGACCAGGGAAATTGGAGTATTATTCAACAAAATAGTTAAGTTTACCCAGAATTAATATATTATTCATGTATATAAGAATACAGAGAAACTTAATAACAGTTCACAGAATATTCAATTGCAAACTTAATCGCTCGGTGTGTGGTGAAAACATGTGGTATTAAATTTGCTACCACAGGCATTATTTGTCAAATAAACCTGATCTTCTCCAAAAATAAATTCCAAAATTTCCATCCCAACTGTCATTGTAATGTAAATTTATGTCTGAACAAAGACAGAAATTTGTTTTTTTTTAGCTTATCACAAATAAATATGATGTCAAACCTGAGTTTTCCTACTCTTTTGCACCTAACCTGGGCTAATGGAAGACGGGCATACGCCATACAGTGTGCTATGAGGAAATTTTGCCCCGGCAGCGGCGCTACGGCCTACTCATATCGAATTCCAACTGCCAAGGGATCTTTTACGTGCACGCCAATGTGTACACAGGACCTTGGTTTTTCGTCCCATCCGAACGACTAGGCAGCTGTCCTTGTCAGGCCCTCCTTCTGCATCACTGACAAGGGGATATCACAACGGACAATCGAGATGAACTTTCTCGGCCAATGCATGGATCGAACACCCGACCTCCAGGCTAGCGAACCAGCGCCTTACCCACTAGTCACCTTCGTCTAAAGCCTATGGTATCAAAATCGATACCTGTCCAAAATTTTGGAAATGATTTCTGATGAATTTTTTTTTTGTGGATTAGGTTTATTCACACCCCAGGCATCATGAAAAACACAATTTTTGAATTTTTAAAGACCTCCTTCATGGTTTAGGCTCTAAAGGGTTAAAATCATTTTATAAGCTTGTAGTCCTTGATTACTAAACGATTTTTAGATTATTGAAATGAGAGTGTGATTGTATTCTTTCACAGCGGTAACCAACTATTGTGAAAACCTCATTTCATTTGACCAAGTGGTAAAATACTGAAATTTTTTAAAAGCTCAATTCTTTTTTTTTTCTTTTCGGGAAATATTGATTAACTTATCGTTGTGCCCTACTATATTTATCAGCTACATGCATGGGCGTCACACATGGGGGGGGGGGGGGTCCGGGGGGGTCGGACCCCCCCAATTGCTTTCCTGGGGGGGTCTGAATATACTTGGACCCCCCAAAATTTGGCAAAATAAAGTGCCCGAAATCTAATAAAACACTAATTTTAGGACTGGAATAGCAGTAAAACGCGTTTGCGGCCATCAAATATTCCAAAATTTTCTTGGGGGGTCCATACAAGGTCAGCTCCGCTTCTTCGCCCTGCGAAGAAAACAAACTGGCCGCAGCCCGTAAACCTGCTTCGGGCATTTCTAGTTTTGCTTCCCTAACTTTCTAATAAAACACTAATTTCACTTTTCTTTTAATTGAATACCACGAATTTATACTGAGTTGACTATTGATTAAAACATTTTGTCTGGGGCGCCACTCTACTTTGTGCGACATTTTCGGGCATCGATTATTACTTGTGAATGCAACTGCAACAGTGTGATTGGATGGTTGAAATCAGAGTGGGATTTCGGTTACAAAAAAATTGGACACTTTTGGAGTTGCTCACACAGGCTAGAATAGCAGAAAACGCATTTGCGGTGGTTAAATTTTCAAAATTTTCTCCGGGAGGGTGAGGCTCCCATAGCCCGCGACGATTGATTAGTTGTTTGGAATTCTGGGCAGCCAGGTAGGCTAAATTGAACCAAATTGAAGTTGCTGTATTCACAGGTTACAGACTGGAATAGCAGGAAAACGCGTTTGTGGCAGTTAAATTCTCAAAATTTTCTCCCAACGGTCCCGTCTTCATGGGTGTAATCGATTGATTGGAATTCGAGTCAGCAAGCCACCTTAATTAGGTAATATTAGACCACTTTGAAATTGCTTTGTTCATGGGCTGAAATAGCAGGAAAAGGTGTTTGCAGCCGTCAAATATTCCAAAATTCTCTTAGGTGGGGGTAAGCCACGCTTCTTCGTCTCTCGGGGAAGACCAGTGCCGCTGTCTGTAAACATGATAAACGTTGTATTGGTGTGATGTTTTAGTTTAACCCCGTAAAATATGCCAAACAATGTCTACAGAAGACTGAGACTTTAAACAAAATTTATGGGGGTACCCCCCCCCCCCTCCACCGTTGCGGACCCCCCCAATATATATTTCACGGCTACGCCCCTGGCTACATGTATGTGAGTATGTCTACTTTGGCACTGAATCTTCATTATCATTTCACCGATTGCTTAAAGACCATAAGTGTAAGACTATGGTCTTTAAGTCCATATTGTGTCTTTGGGAAATTATTAAATTCTCTGTCTATAAAATTAAAATCCCACGTACCTAGTAAACGTGAAATATAAGCTATACATAAAAAGTCAGTGATGTTTTGGTAAAATCATAACCTGTGACAAAAGTGTCCACCACGTTCTTCCTGTTATTGGACCTATGGTTAGTAGACATAATATGGTGTCATCACCTGCTTTATTTGTGTGAAATTTAGGAGGTTATTACGCATTTGGAATGGAAATTAACGTCAAGGCTAAATCTTGGACGTGCAGGGATGGGGGTATAAATTTGAGTGTAGACCAAGCCCCATTAGAAACTCACCCAGATATTCAAGCAGCCATTATCTGTTGAGAACAAGGGGCCTGTGAAGTCATTCAGCTTGGCAACAAAGTTCTTATACGTTAAATACTGTGGTATTTTTTACGATCACAAGAAGAACAAAGCAAAGAAGAAGTTCTAAAAGTAGCAGTAGTACTACATAAGTAAACTTTGGATTATTAGCCCAAATTCGAATGTTATACCAAGGCAATGTTATAAATCTGCAAACTATATTAGTGCTGATTCTTCTTCAAATAAAATATTTAGCCTGCGTCGTTTGCACTTTCAGATGCTGGCCAAGCGCTATATTGGTTTGCAGTTTTATGCCACATTTTTTCATTGAATAGTTCTGCATAAATATTCGTTACCATGTTTATATGATGGTACCGAATACAGATCAGAAGGCACATTATGGTGTAATTCATAAGCAAGGTTCCTTTAGAGCTGCGTTTCTCAACCTGGGGTGAATTCACCCCCAAGGGGGGAATGGCTCGCGTCCAGGGGGTGAATGACCACTCTCCCAGTAACTTTATATGGTCATATAAAGGTTGTGCAGTTGAGATTAGCACTCTCAAACACTGTCCCGAGAATAAAACAAATTGTTTGTGACAATCACCAGGAGCAAATTTCGCACTGAATTGGAAACAACGTATTTTCATTAAAAAATAAATTTGGTGATTATTGAATCGTATTCATTCCATATTCAATGTCAATGTGGTCAGGGTTTGCAGGCCCGTGCAAGGATCCGCGGTTCGTGCCGGATGGCTTCTATAGAAAAAGGCCATTTTCAAGTTCCTCTGAAACGCCTGGAAGAGGAAATCACGTTTCCAATTTCTAAAAATTTCCTAGGGGGGGAGACACCCCCTCCCCACCCCGCAGACCCTCCTCGACGGGCTTCGCGCCTGGAAGAGTGTCTGATATGGCAGGAAATCAAGTTTCCGGGTTCCAATTTCTAAACTGTTCCTAGGGGGAGAACCCCCCCCCCCCCCGACCCTCCTCAACGGGCTTCGCGGCTACGGCGCTCGCGGTGACCAGCTTTGCCGGCCACGGCTCCGCGGTCAGTAACTTCCTCAAAACTCTGGGGGTAAATGGGTCGGTTGAGAATTCATTTAGGGGTGAGCGGTGAGAAAAGGTTGAGAAACGTGGCTTTAGAGGTATACCTCTATCAAAGGAAATATTCATAACTTTCGATTACGGAGAGGTGTCTCTGAAATACATGTATCTGATTTATATGGTTAATCGGGTAATGTCTGTAAAATTTAAAATACATGGATAAAAGTCAAGTGAAATGAAATGGGGTTTAACGTCCTACTCTTCTGCACCTAACCTGGGCTAATGGAAGACGGACATACGCCAAACAGTGTGCTATGAAGGAAATTTTGCCCGGGCAGCGGCGCTACGGCCTTCTCTTATATCGAATTCCAACTGCCAATGGATCTTTTACGTGCACGCCAATGTCTACACGGGCCGACGGTTTTTCGTCCCACCCGAACGACTTGACAGCTGACCTTGTCAGGCCCTCCATTCTGCATCACTGACAAGGGGAAACCACACTGGAAAATCGAGATGAACTTTTTTGGCCAATGCAGGGATCGAACACCCGACCTCCAGGCTAGCGGACCAGCGCCTTACCCACTTAGCCATGTGATCCCCGATAAAAGTCAAGAACATGTGTTTAAATAAAGCTTTTTCGTGGTTCATTTTTTATTCTCGGACAATCACAGTCTTAGAAGCACCCAATCTCGGCCATCACAGATAAGTTTACCCTTCCTAAATTTAACTCTATGGATAATGAGATTAATAAGCACCACACCGCTAAGGCTTCTTTTTTGTTTTCTTTGGGGTTTTTTAATCACGGGCGTATTTACTCACAAATGATTACTCGTCATTGACACATGCATACATATTTTGAATAATCTCGTCATTCAAATAGTGGTCCTACCAGACAGGCACATTATTCGGATCTTCTATGAGGCCATACGCTGTCATCTTCACGTAGACGTACTGTTGCTACGAGGTGAGAGTGTAGATAGTTCTAAAGGATATTTTTTATGCTTTGTATCTCCAAACAAATCCACCCCATACAGAAAGGCCAAAGTTAGTATTTGGAAATTATATGATTTACAATCCTTGGTGTGTAACTGTAAGGGAAGTATGTTATTAAAGAACAATTAGGTCTATATCTGCTAAATATCTCTGGGTATTCACATGCAACTACTTTGGTCCTTGTCCGCGGTTGATATCATAGGCAAAGGCAGTATTGCGAATACCCATTTTTATGCCCACATTTTCATGTGGACGTATTATGCCGTTGCTCCGGTTTATCCGCCCGGATGTCCGTCCACAATTTGTTTGTGGACACTCTACGGGTCTCAATTTTTGTCCGATCTCTACGAAACTTGAAATATAGGTTTATCTCCCTAAGATCTCGGATCTTTTCGACATTGGCATGTATCGGACGGTAAATTCATGGATTTTGGCCCCTGAATGTACGAAAAATCTCGTTTTTAGCTTGTGGACACTCTAGATTTCACAATTTTGATCCGATTTTCACGAAACTTGAAATGCATGTTTATAACACACAGATCTTGTTTCTTTTTGATATTCGCACATATCGGATCGTAACTTTCTGAATTATGGCCCTTGATTGTACGAAAAATCGTGTTTTTGGTTCTTCCAGACGTCACAGTTTTTATCTGATTTCAAAAAACCGTTGTAGTATATCACCCATACACCGTAATGGAGGTAGGGCTCGAATTTCGTGAAAAATAGCCGCCGCTTGTGCGCGAATAGTGTAAAAAATATAATATATCAAGGTTGTGGACCCTGTTGTAGAGGTTACAATCTTAATCCGAAACTTGAAATGCATGTTTATAATCCAAAGATCTTGGGTCCTTTCGATATTTGCGCATATCGGATCGTAACTTCCTGAATAATGTCCCCTGACTGTAGGAAAATCACGTTTTTAGCTTGTGGACACTTGAGGGATTTTAATTATGATCCAATTTTGACATAATGGATCATAACTTTCTGGATTATGGCCCCTGATTGGTTGAAAAATCACATTTTTAGCTCGTGGATTCTCTAGAGGTTTAAAAACCGTTTAGATATATCACAATTCCTCCATAAAGAAGGTTGAATTGGAATTTCGAAATGAAATTGCCCTACAAAATGGCCGCTCTTTGTATGCAAATTTGTAATTCAAAGGTTATGGACCCTCGTGAGGCACAATTTTTATCCAATTTTGATGAAACTTAAAACATATCATTATATTCCAATAATCGCATATTTGGCATATTCAAACCACAACTTTCTGGAATATGACCCCTGATTGTACAAAAAATCGTTTTTGTTTTTAGCTTGTTCTTTATCCATCTTTAGCAGCATAATACGAGCGTATCCTGCCGTTGGCTGTATCTCCTCCGAAGAAAGATACTAGCTCCGCTGTGTTGCAGTCTCTATTTTCAAATATGCTCGAAAGATGGTAGCCTCCGCTGCTACCACTGCATCAGAGACTATTATTTCTTTTCGGTTTTCACCAGCTGCTTCCATCTTTACTGATGCGTCCCAGGCCATTCTTCACAGTACGTCATCTTTACTTATATCTATCCGCACCTTAAGCAATTTAATGATAAACAGCTTTATCAGCCATACATTTATCGTCTTTTACTATGATGGGGAATGATGAAGCAGATTTTGCTGTCAAAGCTACTTCAGATTTTGCCCTGTCCCAATCATATTAAGATTTTAAGTCTTGCATTCTTCCACTGACAATGGTCTCGGAATCTTGCAGAAACAAACAAACTGAGGGGAGATGAAGTTGTGTTGTATTATTTTGGAATTGGCCATACAATTTAATCCATTTTTTTCTTTATTTTACACTTTTTAATTTTATCTATCTGCCCTGTGCTGTACTTTGTACCGACCTGCCCATTGGTCCAATGTCGTCGGCCCCTGTCTGCATCTCAGCTACGGGCCTGCTGATCATGGTGACATACACAAGACTTTGTCCCCCCCCCCCTTTTTAAGGGTTTACGTTTGTGAGTTTGTTTTCATTGCAGGCCCGTGTGTATGTCAAATGATTTATCAGTACATTTGATTACCTGTTAAGACTTGCCTCTTTGCCACATTTCAATACACTAAATACATGCAGTTCTAAACCGTTAACCGTTTTCTTCAATGTACTAAAATTCTCATTTCTCAAGGCACTCAGTTCTTCTTATGGATTGTTCGTTTCGAACATAATTCTCCTCTCATGGTCTCGTATTACAATTTATCAGTTAGCTGCATTAGGCTATGTGTATCTGCAGATCGCCTCATACTTTAACTCGTGTTTTTCTTTTTGTTTTGCGCCACTTCCCGATTCTTATAATCTTTGCTACGGACCAACAGTAGCTAAGATCTCTGTATGATAAAATTACATTGGAATGTCACATAGAGAATATTGGCCAACATTATAACCATTGTCCTTTATAGTTGACAACGGCGTGGGATAAAGTGGCTTTAAGGGTTTCCATTTTGACTTACCCTACGGGAAACTTACTTCGTTAATACAATAAACACAATAGCATCCGTAGTATAGTATATAAACTTTACATAATTAGCTAGAATATTATATTCACAGTATATAAACTTTGCATAATAGCTAGAATTTTATCAACTATATTCTAGGCATGTGAAGACGCAAATGTGCCGTCATATCAATACTAGACATAATGAAAACTCGTAAATTGGTTACAAAAGATTGGGTTTACTTCGGATCAGACGACCTATTGCCATGGAAATTAACGTCAAGGCTAAATCGTGGACGTGCAGGGATGGGGGTATAAATTTGAGTGTAGACCAAGCCCCATTAGAAACTCACCCAGATATTCAAGCAGCCATTATCTGTTGAGAACAAGGGACCTGCGAAGTCATTCAGCTTGGCAACAAAGTTCTTATACGTTAAATACTGTCGTTTGCACTTTCAGATGCTGGCCAAGCGCTATATTGGTTTGCAGTTTTATGCCACATTTTTTCATTGAATAGTTTTGTATAAATATTCGTTACCATGTTTATATGATGGTACCGAATACAGATCAGAAAGCACATTATGGTGTAATTCATAAGCAAGGTTCCTTTAGGGCCACGTTTCTCAACCTTTTCTCACCGCTCACCCCTAAATGAATTCTCAACCGACCCATTTACCCCCAGAGTTTTGAGGAAGTTACTGACCGCGGAGCCGTGGCCGGCAAAGCTGGTCACCGCGAGCGCCGTAGCCGCGAAGCCCGTTGAGGAGGGTCGGGGGGGGGGGGTTCTCCCCCTAGGAACAGTTTAGAAATTGGAACCCGGAAACTTGATTTCCTGCCATATCAGACACTCTTCCAGGCGCGAAGCCCGTCGAGGAGGGTCTGCGGGGTGGGGAGGGGGTGTCTCCCCCCCTAGGAAATTTTTAGAAATTGGAAACGTGATTTCCTCTTCCAGGCGTTTCAGAGGAACTTGAAAATGGCCTTTTTCTATAGAAGCCATCCGGCACGAACCGCGGATCCTTGCACGGGCCTGCAAACCCTGACCACATTGACATTGAATATGGAATGAATACGATTCAATAATCACCAAATTTATTTTTTAATGAAAATACGTTGTTTCCAATTCAGTGCGAAATTTGCTCCTGGTGATTGTCACAAACAATTTGTTTTATTCTCGGGACAGTGTTTGAGAGTGCTAATCTCAACTACACAACCTTTATATGACCATATAAAGTTACTGGGAGAGTGGTCATTCACCCCCTGGACGCGAGCCATTCCCCCCTTGGGGGTGAATTCACCCCAGGTTGAGAAACGCAGCTTTAGGGGTATACCTCTATCAAAGGAAATATTCATAACTTTCGATTACGGAGAGGTGTCTCTGAAATACATGTATCTGATTTATATGGTTAATCGGGTAATGTCTGTAAAATTTAAAATACATGGATAAAAGTCAAGTGAAATGAAATGGGGTTTAACGTCCTACTCTTCTGCACCTAACCAGGGCTAATGGAAGACGGGCATACGCCAAACAGTGTGCTATGAGGGAAATTTTGCCCGGGCAGCGGCGCTATGGCCTTCTCTTATATCGAATTCCAACTGCCAATGGATCTTTTACGTGCACGCCAATGTCAACACGGGCCGACGGTTTTTCGTCCCATCCGAACGACCTTGTCAGGCCCTCCGTTCTGCATCACTGACAAGGGGAAACCACACTGGAAAATCGAGATGAACTTTTTTGGCCAATGCAGGGATCGAACACCCGACCTCCAGGCTAGCGGACCAGCGCCTTACCCACTTAGCCATGTGATCCCCGATAAAAGTCAAGAACATGTGTTTAAATAAAGCTTTTTCGTGGTTCATTTTTTATTCTCGGACAATCACAGTCTTAGAAGCACCCAATCTCGGCCATCACAGATAAGTTTACCCTTCCTAAATTTAACTCTATGGATAATGAGATTAATAAGCACCACACCGCTAAGGCTTCTTTTTTGTTTTCTTTGGGGTTTTTTAATCACGGGCGTATTTACTCACAAATGATTACTCGTCATTGACACATGCATACATATTTTGAATAATCTCGTCATTCAAATAGTGGTCCTACCAGACAGGCACATTATTCGGATCTTCTATGAGGCCATACGCTGTCATCTTCACGTAGACGTACTGTTGCTACGAGGTGAGAGTGTAGATAGTTCTAAAGGATATTTTTTATGCTTTGTATCTCCAAACAAATCCACCCCATACAGAAAGGCCAAAGTTAGTATTTGGAAATTATATGATTTACAATCCTTGGTGTGTAACTGTAAGGGAAGTATGTTATTACAGAACAATTAGGTCTATATCTGCTAAATATCTCTGGGTATTCACATGCAACTACTTTGGTCCTTGTCCGCGGTTGATACCATAGGCAAAGGCAGTATTGCGAATACCCATTTTTATGCCCACATTTTCATGTGGACGTATTATGCCGTTGCTCCGGTTTATCCGCCCGGATGTCCGTCCACAATTTGTTTGTGGACACTCTACGGGTCTCAATTTTTGTCCGATCTCTACGAAACTTGAAATATAGGTTTATCTCCCTAAGATCTCGGATCTTTTCGACATTGGCATGTATCGGACGGTAAATTCATGGATTTTGGCCCCTGAATGTACGAAAAATCTCGTTTTTAGCTTGTGGACACTCTAGATTTCACAATTTTGATCCGATTTTCACGAAACTTGAAATGCATGTTTATAACCCACAGATCTTGTTTCTTTTTGATATTCGCACATATCGGATCGTAACTTTCTGAATTATGGCCCTTGATTGTACGAAAAATCGTGTTTTTGGTTTGTGGTTCTTCCAGACGTCACAGTTTTTATCTGATTTCAAAAAACCGTTGTAGTATATCACCCATACACCGTAATGGAGGTAGAGCTCGAATTTCGTGAAAAATAGCCGCCGCTTGTGCGCGAATAGTGTAAAAAATATAATATATCAAGGTTGTGGACCCTGTTGTAGAGGTTACAATCTTAATCCGAAACTTGAAATGCATGTTTATAATCCAAAGATCTTGGGTCCTTTCGATATTTGCGCATACCGGATCGTAACTTCCTGAATAATGTCCCCTGACTGTAGGAAAATCACGTTTTTAGCTTGTGGACACTTGAGGGATTTTAATTATGATCCAATTTTGACATAATGGATCATAACTTTCTGGATTATGGCCCCTGATTGGTTGAAAAATCACATTTTTAGCTCGTGGATTCTCTAGAGGTTTAAAAACCGTTTAGATATATCACAATTCCTCCATAAAGAAGGTTGAATTGGAATTTCGAAATGAAATTGCCCTACAAAATGGCCGCTCTTTGTATGCAAATTTGTAATTCAAAGGTTATGGACCCTCGTGAGGCACAATTTTTATCCAATTTTGATGAAACTTAAAACATATCATTATATTCCAATAATCGCATATTTGGCATATTCAAACCACAACTTTCTGGAATATGACCCCTGATTGTACAAAAAATCGTTTTTGTTTTTAGCTTGTTCTTTATCCATCTTTAGCAGCATAATACGAGTGTATCCTGCCGTTGGCTGTATCTCCTCCGAAGAAAGATACTAGCTCCGCTGTGTTGCAGTCTCTATTTTCAAATATGCTCGAAAGATGGTAGCCTCCGCTGCTACCACTGCATCAGAGACTATTATTTCTTTTCGGTTTTCACCAGCTGCTTCCATCTTTACTGATGCGTCCCAGGCCATTCTTCACAGTACGTCATCTTTACTTATATCTATCCGCACCTTAAGCAATTTAATGATAAACAGCTTTATCAGCCATACATTTATCGTCTTTTACTATGATGGGGAATGATGAAGCAGATTTTGCTGTCAAAGCTACTTCAGATTTTGCCCTGTCCCAATCATATTAAGATTTTAAGTCTTGCATTCTTCCACTGACAATGGTCTCGGAATCTTGCAGAAACAAACAAACTGAGGGGAGATGAAGTTGTGTTGTATTATTTTGGAATTGGCCATACAATTTAATCCATTTTTTTCTTTATTTTACACTTTTTAATTTTATCTATCTGCCCTGTGCTGTACTTTGTACCGACCTGCCCATTGGTCCAATGTCGTCGGCCCCTGTCTGCATCTCAGCTACGGGCCTGCTGATCATGGTGACATACACAAGACTTTGTCCCCCCCCCCCCTTTTTAAGGGTTTACGTTTGTGAGTTTGTTTTCATTGCAGGCCCGTGTGTATGTCAAATGATTTATCAGTACATTTGATTACCTGTTAAGACTTGCCTCTTTGCCACATTTCAATACACTAAATACATGCAGTTTTAAACCGTTAACCGTTTTCTTCAATGTACTAAAATTCTCATTTCTCAAGGCACTCAGTTCTTCTTATGGATTGTTCGTTTCGAACATAATTCTCCTCTCATGGTCTCGTATTACAATTTATCAGTTAGCTGCATTAGGCTATGTGTATCTGCAGATCGCCTCATACTTTAACTCGTGTTTTTCTTTTTGTTTTGCGCCACTTCCCGATTCTTATAATCTTTGCTACGGACCAACAGTAGCTAAGATCTCTGTATGATAAAATTACATTGGAATGTCACATAGAGAATATTGGCCAACATTATAACCATTGTCCTTTATAGTTGACAACGGCGTGGGATAAAGTGGCTTTAAGGGTTTCCATTTTGACTTACCCTACGGGAAACTTACTTCGTTAATACAATAAACACAATAGCATCCGTAGTATAGTATATAAACTTTACATAATTAGCTAGAATATTATATTCACAGTATATAAACTTTGCATAATAGCTAGAATTTTATCAACTATATTCTAGGCATGTGAAGACGCAAATGTGCCGTCATATCAATACTAGACATAATGAAAACTCGTAAATTGGTTACAAAAGATTGGGTTTACTTCGGATCAGACGACCTATTGCCATGTCGGAGAACGTAAGAGCCACGCTGAGTAAAATACCTCCCGATTTTTATTAAGAGTATACGATGTTATACTTGAGATGATTTGATCGACACATATTACCCTTTTAATTAGTAAATCGGTATGGATGTCGTTATCTCTTCTTTGTTGTTCGTTGGTACTATAATACGAATGATGAGAGAAACCGTGGAGAAATCAATCTTATTATCTCGAACAGGAAGACAGTAGCCTTCAACTTTTCATCTACGCCTGTATACAGAGGACTTATATATATCATGAATGTCAACAAAGGCCTTTTCTTTAAGATGGTAATACTAATAACAATAAGCATATATATATTTATGCCAGTCGGAATAATTAACCGCTAATAATCAACGTTTAAGCATACTAATTTTAAGTATTTCCACAACACAACACAAAACCTGTCATCACGAGATATACTTTTTTCAGTGTCAACAATTACCGTCCCCCTTCTTAGCTAGCGCAGTTTGGTATGAAGGCTCTCCAAATATTCGGAAAATACCTTGAGAGCTTCTCCAGATTTGGAAAAAAGACCAAGGGATTAGGTCACAAGACATGCCAACGTTATAATTAGGAATGTAGAGAAAACCTGATTTCTGTCTATCGGGAAAGTACCAGTTTTTCTAATTAAGACTATTAGTAATTCTATTCTCATTAACGCCAGAGTTTGAGAAACCTGTGTTTCGTCAAGGCTGTGTCCTGGATCAGCTTTCCATTTACCTAATACATCCTCTCATGGGATCTAATAATGATTATATGCTCATCCGAAAATCAAGGAAGTGAAATTGATATACACAACAACTCACAAATTTTAAATACTACACAAATACCTCCTCTTCAATAAGGATTGTCCCCACCCCTACTTCTCCAAGAAAGCGTCCAACTGCGCGATATTGAAGAGTTCCACGATTGTGAGATTGGAATGCAACTCTTGACAATCTAGATCATAAAAATCGGTTTCACACAAATTTTGAACTCTTTTCGATGTTTTAAAGGCTTTAACTCACATTGAATACAATGCTATAACATGACAGACCTCTTCCAAAGTTATACACGTGGACATTACATGATTTTCATATGTACATGAAGGGTTATTTTGAGATATGATTTAAAGTTTCATTTAGACCTGGTATCTGTTTGTGTGACATAATATGACACGACCAGCTACTATTTTTCAATTAGTTTTAAGACAAAATATACAAATTTGGAACTAGTCAAAAATGTTGGATATAAAATCGCTTTTGTGTTTTCTCAGTAGTGTTGACATCAAGGAAACATTTTAACGGTTGCGGTGTTTGGATAACATTAAGATGTTTATTTACTCTTAGTTGGTTTTGGTATTTTATTTTTCGAAACTTTACAATGGAAAATATCTTCCACTCTGACATTTATTGCCGTTGTCAAATGAATTTATTTTTTGGGGTATTCACGGAGATGAATGTTGATTTGCATTGGATTGTCTTTATTCGCTGGAATATGTTTACTCTTTTTTTCACTAATTTGATATCATTCAATTTTTTTGTGCTGATTTACAATCTTCTCTTTGCTGGTAAAGTTGTCATTTTAGTTTTTAAAGCTCATCAGGTAAGAGTGTTCAAAAATAGCACCGATAGTCAGTAAGGGATTTGATACTGGAATGTCATTTTTAATTTATAGTGTTTATCGTCCTACAGTATTCAGATAAAATAATGATAGCTCTTTACAGTGATCAACAACAAGATCGTGTGTATAATGTTCTCATAGTACCGTAAGATACATACTAAACAAAATTAAATGCTTTTAAAATTAGATTACAATTAGATAATAGCTGGATTATCAATGCGGATATGAAAGTCGCCAACGATAAGCAATCTGAATGATGGTGCAGAAAATCCATCAGTAAATCTTGATTAAGAACATCATTTATGTGGATTTGTTAACATTTGATGTAGAGAGTCTCACATAATTACTTACCAACGTTCAGTGATTTTAAACTTATCAGTGATATATACATTAAGTTCACTAGATGGAATTAAAGAGACACGGATTAAAAGATGATCTTGGTTTTACATTTTTGTTAGCAGTTCTACTTGATACAAAAGCTTTATAAACACAATAAACATACTGAGTTTCAGGTCACTAAATAATATGTTAAGGATTTAGGTCAGAAGAAGATTCAAGATGCTACTGCTGCTGCTGCTTTTAATAAATAAATTCAAAGAACTATTACATTTTTATTGATTATACTATAATATAAAACTATATTCTTTATTTGTTAATGTTTAGAGCACCAATATATCTCTCAGATTTATGTCAGTATAAAACTTCGCGCCAATTACGCTCCAGTTTATCAGATATTTTATTCAGCAATGGGTGAAAGGACCTTTTCTGTAAGAATAAATAATTCCCTTATGAAATAAGACATATATCTCTACATGTAAATAGAAAACTGGTCTTTTTAAACAAGCTTTTTATCAAGGTGCGTGTATATAGTTGGTCAACTTGACTTGATTTGGGATTCGACTAATCATCCACAATAACGCTTTGTCACCAAAAGTATTGTAAACAGTGAATGACAGGTAAAAACATTTTATATATAAGCATATTCTACGCATCATATCTAAAATTGAAATAATTTCATAAAAATGACAAAACTGTTAAAAGTGAAATTGAAAAAAAACCCCACTCTCTTGTCAGGGATACGTAGGATTTTCTTTGATTGGCATTTAGTAATTGAACATATAACACAAGGTACAATTTTATGGATACACAATTACTGAGTTTGATACTAAGCGACGTTTCGACGAGGATACTCTCGTCTTTATCAAGCAAATGATACACAAATGTGAATAGTAGGCAAATATATACAGAATATGCAACAGAGATAAGAATAAATACAATTAAAGTTTAACACCTTTGATTAGGGGCCATTAATGTTGTATATTCTGTATATATTTGCCTACTATTCACATTGTGTATCCTCGTCGAAACGTCGCTTAGTATCAAACTCAGTAATTGTGTATCCATAAAATTGTACCTTGTGTTATACGTAGGATCGTTTGATTTATGTTGATAATGTATGCATGTTTGTAACTTGTGACATGCTATTGTTGACAGTATTATCGTTAATGAGATTCCAGGAAATGTATAATGTAAAGTTTGCACTTTATAAATGCACCATTATAATATGTTACCACCCACATACTCCACCAGCTCACCATATTTATAATATAATTGTAGTTAAAGGCTGTGTAGGTGGACTTCTTCGAACACATTAAACTGTAAAGTGTTGTACTGCTTTTTCTTTCACAAATTAAACGTCAATACGTACTTGTTTTCATCATGACAACCTAGAAAGAAACTACTTATAATTGTGTCTTTTATAGAAATAACACACACTTAAAACCACGGTCATCCTATTAAGAAGTGATAAACCAATTAATCCCGGTATACTTTATATTGTTTTGTTGAAACCCCGATAACATAACAACGGGAAAACATATGGCAGAGCAGAACAGCAACAGTTGATCCTGATTACAGATCTTACATTTTTTTTGTTAAAAACTAAGCAATGAGGAAGAAACATTAGCCACAATATGTATGGAGGTGCAGGTGGAAAGTCACATTTTCACATAATGATTGATGACGACAAATGTCTATTTTAGACCACGTAATATGGCATTCCTGGCACAATTCATCTTGTTTGTGTATCCATATATATTGATCCTAAACATTTGATTACTATTGGTATTATTGAGTGTCCTTCCAGAATCTAAGTTAAGTTTTAATAGCACCAAGATATACTGTTAATACTACAAAAAGGTTAGAAGAATATGCCTGCCCGGAAGCTGTGCTCAGTGTTATTAGAACCAGAAGCATACAAATACAAATAGGTCATTTCCATTCGCGACAATCAGATGATTGCTAGGAGCGAGCTAGAAGCGATTGGTAGGTTGAAATGAAATGCGCAATTTCTTCTAGAGCTAATCGTCCATGATAATATTTATATTGACATGTCGAATAGTCCTTGTTTCTAGTAGTTGATCAGATCTTCAGCATATGATCGATCATAACATCTGGTCCTAATGTCTGTACTGTTTTATGCCGAATGGTTGTCACACGCAAGAAACTTATAAGAAACACATACGCGCTTGGATACAAAATATCTTGTAAATAACAAACCACTGAAAGACAAGATAGCCATTCTATTACCCCATACAACAATTTTTTCTTGTTCTAAAGAGATAATATTTGGTTAAGTGTTTCTTTTCACAAAATAATATCGGTTGATCGTTGTTTTTTTTATTATCTTAAATTCATTTGACCAACTAAAACACTATTGCACTATTTGATGGTGTGCCAAGTAATGATTATCCTTACAGAGAACGGGCAGAATAAATAGATGATTTAGTTAAATGGCTGTCTGGGAGTTTAACATATGGTGCTAAACATTCTACCAATGTCATTAACTCTCTATTCTAGAGAAGTATTAAAACCCAACACGTTATCTGCCAAAGTAAATAATCCCCATTTAAAGCTCCCCTGCTGATTCTGGCTATTAATAAGGATACGTTGCCACAATAATCATTTAGGTTCGATCTTTCTGAATGTTTACTAACAAATAATACTGGTAAACGCTATTATCTTCTCCATCATTCGTCTTATTCATCTTGTACACAGATCATTAGCTATCTCTCAGCCATTTTTTTATTTCGACACACGTAATGTGAGAGGTAGGCGTTTAGTTCGTTAATCGCAGATTTATACAACACCGAGTTTTCGATAGTGTGCATAGACATACTAATTGCAACACACAAAATCCATGAGACAAACCTGCGTGCAAAGCACAAAAATTAAACACCCATCTAGCATATCAAATCAAGTGAACATATATATAATCTGGTTTAGTACTTTTTGTGGCACGATTTGGATGATATTCTTCTCCCTGGCGCATTTACAAGAGACAGAGAGAAAAATGGGGCTTAACGTCCACTCGACACAACCTAGGTCATTTCAGGACCAACACATGGTTCAATTTTATTTCAATAATTCGCTTCGGAGGAAACCAGAGGACCCGGAGAAAACCCACGAGGTTGGAAGGCGAACCTACTACTTGTTACGTACAACTGGAGAATCGAAACCACGCCATTTGACTCAATGACGGACCTTATGATAAAGCGCGCACGTGCTAACCATTCGGATATCCCCCATCCCATGCTCATTTAAAAGACTTTGGTGTCAAGTGCAATAACTCGGCATAATATCCTTCTGGTGATAGAGTTGAGCCATGCATGTTTCTGGCCAGTTGCAATATTGTGGCAATATTTGTTCACTATAACCAAATAAGATTATTATCTAAATATTGGCATTGACTCCACTTTCGAAACATGACTTTTGTCCCCTGTGACGCCGTGCGCATGCTATTTGACGTCCATTTTAAAAATAAATATGAAAGAAACATCGTGTAACCGTGGATTTTATCAAATCAATTAATTATGCGATAATGAAGGCTCCATCTTTATTTAAATGGAAATTAGTATATTACATGTTCAGCTATAAGCAGCACCCTTTAAGGCACTTACATTGAAAAATAAGGGATTTATAGGCCAGTAGCTCAAGTGATAATACTTGCTCAAAGGAAGTACTTATAACCATCCACTGACTGCTGTGACTGGGGGCAAACCGGAAGACATAAGTAGTGTAACCAATTCTAGCTTCTATATCAGCACTAACCTACTTCTGTATGTACATTGTTTTTGGTAACTCCATTAATAATTGTAGCATCCTTATGACGTAATTAAACGATGCTAATTTCGAAAAGAATAAACCATAGTTATTTTACAAATACCGAGTTATTCGCATTGTCCACCTGTGGCGTTACTGACCGGTTTATAAAGTTCTTCAAGAACATATGGGAAGATCGGATGTTGTTATCGGTCATTGTCGGGCCATCGAATTCGAAGCTCGATGGTAATTATGAAGTCTCACATAATATGCTGTAGTCTAATAACACAGTGTACGTTACATGTGTATCGTAATTTATATAATACAGTCATTATATTTCCCGTGGTAATCATTTGGATAAAAAGAGGTTACTTAAGTAAAAAACTACTTCAATCATCATTACTATCTCGGGATTGTTTAAAAGATCATTAACGAAAGAAAGGCCAAACTATTAAAGATACATTATGGGAGATTTTGACAAGGAGTTAGCCATTCTTGCTATAAAAGTTCAAAAATAGATGTTGAAACAAGAATATATTGAAAATTTCAGTCAAATAACTTTATCCTGAACAAAGTTGTTACCACTATAATTTTTTACTAGATATGGGGGTTAAAATCATCGACACCCTTTTCACACTATGGCCGATTGTTGATTGACAGGCGTTAACTCCACCTAGTCTCGATCATCAAGTAATGTTTAAACGGTATCTACTGAAGCTTGTGTATAGCCTCGGTCATCACTGTCTTTTATGAATAATTTCCGGAAGTATGATGACGTCAACGTCACGCAGAAACCCCACCCACAACGCCATAGTGATTAAATCAGTCGACGAAATCCTGTTTTAAATCGAGCCCAATCCAAGCCATCCGTGGGTCTACAGTGTTCATTTTGGGCTTGTTGTTTAAATAAAGATCTAATTTATAATTTCTATGACATCTGAAGCTCAAAGGAAGACCGACAAAAGTCAGTTTTTGCTCTCCCATAATGTATGTTTAAGGAAAGACAGGTTTTGTAATTTATCTTTAATATCCTGAAAATAATTTTTCTTCTTTGTTAAATCAAAGGTATCAATAGTCATAAAAGGTATGAATCCAAGAACCAGTTTTCAGACATACGTTACACTCGACACAGACTAGGTCATTTCGAGACTAATGGTTCAATTTTATTTCAATAATTGGCTTGCGCGTAGGGGTCTTTCGCAATGAGAGGAAATCGGAGGACCCGGAGAAAACCCACGACGTTGGACAGGCGACCCTACTCCTTGTCAAGTGCAAAGGTGGTATCGAAACCACGCCACCGACATTATTAAAACAAATAACCATCGTCCTTATTCAATTCAAACTAAAAATACGATCTTAAAACGAAATTCCAGATATCATGTTACATATCACTGATGAAACCCCATCTTCAATAGAAGGTTTGATCTCGCCTTAACTACCTTATCAAGCCCTTCACCTAATACCCTGCATATTTCGCCACTAAGTTCGATTGGGTAACAAACCCAGCTTGGGAGACTATCAGTTTCATCGGTTGTCGTGAATACCAAGTCTCGCACTTTTAGCTAAAATGCCTACATGTGACAACCGAGTTGCAAAGTTCAAAGATCGATCAATGTCAAGGTTGCTGGTTTTCTTTTCCACGAGTTTCTCAATTTAAAAAAAAACCTTTCCACGACTGTAAACCCTGTTTGTTTACAGTGTGTTATGTGCCGCGACCCCTGATTGGACAATGTTAATTAGTCACGTGTAAAAACAACGGGCGCAAAAGTTCGGGAATTGCTGGGCATTGAAGCAACGGTTAGATGTTTTAAAACTCGTGGACGTTGCTTAAGGAACATGCTGAAACCCACAGTTTGCTCTATCTAAATATGTAAATAATTTCTGGTACATTTGTATTTACTTGCCTTGAAAGGTGGTCAAATTTGAGTGGTACAAAACTCTATTAATTTATGGGTATGGGTATTCAAAATGAAAATACGGATCTTAATACGAAATTCCTGATATCATGTCACATATCACTGACAAGCTTGTTCAATGCTTTTTTTAAATATGTAAAAATTTTCTGGCACATTTATGTTTACTTTCCTGGAAAGGTGGTCAAGGTCGAGTGGTACTCAAGTCTATTAACTAAATGGGGTAGCGGTATTTAAAGTGAAAATAGAATCTTAATACGAAAGTCCAGATATTATGTTACATATCACTGGAAATCACATTCATTGTCCGTTTCATATATATACATTCATATTTACGTACCTTGACAAACTATCAAAGTTGGATAATACTTTACGTAGATAGTAAATTAGTTAATTAAAATAAATAACCTAGATAAATGCAAATCGGTCTGAAATCTAGTTAATAACTTCAGCAAAAAAACTTCTAGGTGTAATTATTTCATTTAAAGGTAAAGGGGGTAATAATATTATTTTAAATAAAGGCGAAATAGTCCAAATGATAACCCGTTTCACCATACAGTCGAAAATGTCGCATATACCAAACCAAGGCGTTAGAAAAAACCCGCGAAGGGGAATTTGGGTAGGTACCCACATTCAGAAAAGTCACCGTTTTTTTCTACTTTACGATCATTCAACACTGTATTTTTGTATTAATTTATACCAACATTTTTTAAAAAACATTACTCGGCATACCTGCGGGTCCCTCTAGGCTCCAGTCCCCTAAACAAATATCCCATAAGCCCCCCCCCCCGTCATGGGCAATGGCGTTGGCATACTGGGAGAATGAAAAATGAAAGCGTGCACTTAAATTTAAAGAACCACTGGCAGTTCGGAAATTTGCTCTCATAGCACACAACATGGCATTTGTCCATCTTCAGTAACCTGGTTGTTGCAGAAAGCCAATAATTCTCACTACACCTGGTTATTCTAGTCTACACCGGAAATCTGATGTCATATGTGCTAGAATATGCAGGACTGTCTCGTTCGTCGAGTCACCTTATTAAAAATGACGATCAAAAGCTTTCTGGAACGCGTTTCGAGTGCCAATTTTAGGGTTTTTTTTATTTTGCTTTAAACATTGGATATCAGAGGCATTATTTTCACGGAAAGATAACATAGATGTTGATTTAATTTGACGAAGAAGTCGAGGAGTGTGGATGATATTGAGTTAAAGACTTGTCTCCTTTAACAAGCTAGAGACTGACTAACAGCATCATCCACACTCACAATAAAGCTCCTAAAAACCTGACCTCTAAATTAAATATGGTATCTTTTTACATAAGCTACTGTAAATTGCCTCAAAATAGTGTTGCAGTCAAAACTAAATCTATTCTCTATTTCTAGGCTGTCGTCTAACATATCGTAATATAATAACAACTTGACAAGATAATTGAAAATATTAAGATCACGAATTCTTTTATATCCTTTTGAGGTTACAGTCATTCAATCATTGGGCTAAATAGTGAAAACAAACTCTATAATATCTGAAACACGAATATATTAAATGACCTTAGATCACAAGGTTGTTTATATATTGTTTTACAAGTCCATTAAGGGTATAATGGTATCATGTACGACCGCAACGGCGGACTGATTACCACTCGGCGTCGTATTCTACGCAAAATTTTACTTTTGGAAAGTTGGGTTTCGGTTCGTGACCATTTGATGGACACTTCCACCCCCACGCCTCGAGCTTCCGGTCTACTACTATCTGCTTAGGTAAGAAAGTATTTTATTGACCCTACCTATATGGACGATTTGCCTCTTTGTACCGCCTGGAGGGAGGGATAATGTCCAATTCCACCCAGGGCCCTGTTTCACGAAATTTTAACTTAAGATAAAATCCAATTTTAGTAGATACTTCAATTTTGATTGGCTAAGCACTAAAATCAATCTAATATTATCCAATCAAATTACTAAAATTGGGATCTTATCTTAGTTAAAATTTCGTGAAATAGGCCCCAGGATAGTATCTCAGAATATTGTATAGTATGTCAAATCGACTCGACATCCGGTCTCAAATTAAGATTAAGCAGTTTCTGTTTAATTATTAAGCACGAGTATCACGCCATGATGTATTTCACTATTATCTTGTTAGAATAACAACGAACAAGGGAGAGATCAATGTCACCAACCTTCCCGTACATTTAATCTAGGATTTAAACTCGAACAAAAGAGATGTTTTTAGCATCACAGTTTTAATATGACATGTGGAGTTGACAAAATAATCTGAAACATGATTAGTATCGTCCACATTTTAACATCGAATCAAAATGTTTTTGCCTAAGTATTTGTTTATACTTGTAACAAACAACGAATGACCGGTTGAATTTGATTGAAAATAGAGAGATGGAAATGGGTCTTTTAACGTCCACCCGCTACTCGAACATATTGTTAAATTTTTAGAATTTCCACCGCCCAACCTTCCTTAGAGGAAAAAAAGGTTAGTAAGTTAGGAATGTGACAAAATGGTTGACATTTCGATATTCTCATTGCAGCCATGTCTAATCCATGGTTCCCCCTTAGGATGAAAGTTGTATATACTTAAAGATACATAATGAGAGATTAGATACAGAGCTGTCAGTTCTCACTATAATGGTCAAAATCTAGATAATGTAAAAGGAATTTGGTGAAAATTTCAGTTAAATTGATCCAAACTGAACCGAGATTTTAACGATTGAATTTGATCAACACTGAACCGAGATTTTAGCTTTTTAATTTTCTATTCTAACTTAGCCTCGATCATCATTACTTAAGTCGGTTCGATAAAAGGATAGTCTCGATTATCCATTTATGATTTAATCATGAATGAAAGTTGATTGGCAAACCGCATCCCGATCCAGTAGATATCACAGGCTAGCGTTGACATCGAGGGTTGATGGTGGTCTAGATACATTAATTAATGTCTAATTAATAATTTAGATAACATCCCAGGCCAAAAGAAGACCTATTCATTGGGCCGATTTAGATATATGTTTAAACAAAAACATATACTGACTGTTGGTATTAATGAATAACCTGGGGGTTTAATATATCTGGGATAGTTATACCGTGCCGTTAAATACTGCAGGAAAAGGTTAAAAGAACATGACTGCCCGGAAGCTGTGCGCAACACAGATCGTCTCTTCTATTCATGCTTGGCCTACAACGCAAATAGGTCATATCCGCTCTCTTCACTCATCAAACTTTTGTCCAGACCATTGCTAGGAGCGATCGGTTAAGGTTGAGGTGAAGTGCGCAATTTGTTCTTTACTTTGAGCGAATCGTTAACAATAACTTATTATGTGGGCATTACACTTTATGACGTATGCGCGTCTTCATTATCCCTGTTGAGGCAGAAAAGAAGGATTCATCTCATACACTACTGCATTAATTACGTGACATCGAAAATACTTAATTAATAATTGAGGTTATAGAATGTTAAAAATATAACTAGGGATTCATAATAATACAGAACTAAGAAGCTTATTGTACGAATTGCCATTTTTATCAAAAAGGGTAAAATATTTTTACAACTGTGAAATTTTGTCAAACCCAGAGAGAGAGAGGAGAGAGAGAGAGGGGAGAGGGACGAGAGAGAGAGGGGGGCAGAGAGAGAGAGACATGGGGTTTAACGTCCACTTGACACAAACTAAGAAATTTCAGGACTAACATATGGTTTAATTTGATTTCAATTATTCGCTTGCAGTGGAAGGAAACCGGGGGAACCGGAAAAAACGTCACGAGGATGGACAGGCGATCCTACTCCTTGACCCCTACAACCGGATATTCGAAACCATGCAAGTTGACACACTGACAGGCTTTAAGATACAGTGCGCTCGTGCCAACCATTCGGCCATCTACCCCCCCCCCCCCCTGTCATACCCAATAGCACTCTCTCTTATAATAGCCAGTTTCCTATTTATGGCAGCAATCGAACTCCGGTTGTAGGAATAGCAGATAATTACGAGATCATGTTATAACGGTTCATACTCATTATATTTTTCGTGTCATGTACTACAAATTGTAATTTGACTGGTTACTCGAAACCACAATTCATACTAGCCACATATAATTACCAGTGAATGCATTTATACATACTCGAGTAAATAATCCCAAAAATACATGCAGTCGGAAATAGACACAAACTAATTATAAATGGAACGTTTGGGAGCAGGGATGTGATTGTTATTTTCAGATGGTTTCGATTATTAGGAATGTCATTGATACAAGCGACGAGGTTTCACCCCCGTATTTGTACCTCACAAGGTGTAGGGTGACATACCCAATTTCGGGAGTTTCGCCCAGGTCCTCCGATTTTCTTTCACTGCAAAAAGCCCCTACTGGAAAGAGAATTATTGGAATAGAACTGTGTCCCCACGAACTGGTCTAGTTTGTGTCAAGGGGATGGAATTCCCAATTTGATTGACATTCTGTTAACGAACTATTATTACCGATTTCAATCTTGTACCTGGCTGTGCATGTCGTGTTTCTTGTGTGGTTGTCAATGTGTTTTGCTGCGTAGTTCTCTAGCCTTGTCTGATATTTAAAATAAAAATATTGATATTATGATCCGCCTCTGTGAAGTTACGTATATAGCCTAGTCTTTATCAAGAGCAGATTTAAAAAAAAAGGAAAAAAATCTTTGTTTACTAGATATCGCGAACATATTTGTTTTAGATAATTATTTATTCCAATTATATTGAAATATAATATTGCAGAGATTGTTTCTCTAAAAAATATATATTTCTTCCGGCGATTCTTTAATCATACTTTTTCTTGGCGTCACTCGCGATTTCATTAGATTAGATAGCGAAGTAAGAGAATCGTGCACGACATAATAGAATCAAAGTGCATGGTATGGATCTGATAGATATTTGAGCTTCAGTTCAGACAAAATTGCAAATTTGTTTTACTTTAGGGCAAAATGATAAACCTTTGACAACTTTAATGGGGTTTTTTCTATAAAAAATTTCATTCGTAGCCAAATAAAATGAAATGGGGTTTGCGCCGAGCATACACCATAATATACAGCTTGCTATGAGGATAAATATCTTTCTCGGCGAACGCAGGGAACGAATACGGGACCTACAACGTAACGAGCGAGCGTCTTACTCACTGAGTCACGGTGGGTCCGTCCATTTAATAGATGCGTGTATAACAAACTGACTTTGTATAAAAAGCTATATTTTAGTGATTGATTTTAATTTTTTTTGTAATAGATTTATGACGGAGAGAGAGAGGGGGGAGAGGGGGAGAGAGAGAGAAATGGGGTTTAACGTCCACACGACTCAAACTAGGTCATTTCAGGACTAAGATATGTTTTTTTAAAATTTTTATTTCAACATTTCGCTTGCGCGTAGGAGTCTTTAGCAGTCGAAGGAAACCGGAGTGCACGGAGAAAACCCACGAGGTTGGGCAGGCGACCCTACTCCTTGCCACGTACAACCGGGGATTCGAAACCACGCCAGCTGACTCAATGGCAGGCCGTATGATACAGCGCGCGCACGCTAACCATTCAGCCATCCAAACCCCAATTTATGACAGAATGTTCTGATAAGATGTAACTTATATTCTTAGCAGCTGCTAATTAGGTGATTGATGTCCATGCCATTATAAAACGAGTTTATAAATAGGTGACTAGATGATGTAGTGGTGTGGTTGGAACAGCAAGGCTAAACTAAGGAAACCAAATACAAATTGAAACCTAATCAGCTTTATGATATATATTCTGTCTGACTGCTATGTAGTCCGATAAGCCTGTGGCTCTTAGAGTCTTGTAAGCATCTGTGAATGAATGATCGAATCCGAGCTTTGCGATAAAGGTTATGATTTAAACGAATTTTTCTCTAAAATTTGGTGTCAACCCAATTGGTCGTCAGCGTTTTGCCACCTCCCGTCTTAATCTTGTCACCGGGACAGAGGGAGCGTTCTGTGACAAGGTTATAGTTTTATAGTATGGAGCGCCTTGTGAAGATGATAGAGATCAGTATTCCTGAAGGCATATAGTATCCTCGTCATATTTAGTCAACATTTCAGATAAGCTGCTGTCTATGATGGATCCACCACCGGAACCCCGAGATATAACTTCTACGACACGCATGTCTATCTTTCACACAATTTAAGGCGGTAGGGCGTACTTCCGAACATTTATAAATCCTGATGTTGTTATACGCTAAATAATTCCCACCTATCGCCGTAGGACACATTTGTTGATAAACCTTACACAATGCACGATTCGTCTATTTGGTGAGCATATAATTTTGAATGGAAAACTGAGGGAAATGAAAACAGATACTTGCCTTTACACCATCATGGCACTGTCTCTGCAAACATAGATGCGGATGTTAAAGATACATTATGTAAGATTTCGATAAAAGAACTAGCCTTTCTTGCTATAATAGCTCGAAAGTAGATAATGTAAAATCAATAATTTGAAAATTTCATTCAAATTACTATATTGCAAGCGAAGATATTAGCCTTGGAAGTTTTGACAGACATGTGCAATAATTTCAACCACCGCACTGGTTGATCGCAGCTTAATCTCGGTTCTCCATATTTGATTAAATCAAAGTACCGCTGAACCGTTCTAATCTATTTAATGTCGGAGAAATCTGATGCCATCGAGAGTTTATTAAGACCTGGATCATTTAATTAATATCTAATTTATATTTAAGAAAACATTTCAGGCCCAAAGAAAGACCTGCAATAGGCAGATTTAGCTTTTGCATAATGCATGTTTAAACAGAGTTTTTTTCTAAATGACAAAGCTGTTTCAGTGTGGGGACGTTTTAGGATTATGAGCTTCCATAGAAAACAGGGGCTCCACTGATCCCTGCTGCTGGTTGCCAGTGGTAACAATCACAATTACGCTTTTGGATTCCAATGACGCCGGTCCGCCATAGTGATCCAAAAGGACCGCTCCTGCATCATATAAAAAACCAAACGGCATGTATAACTGACACAATAAAGATGCATTATGTAAGATTTCGCCGAAGAATTGACAGTTAAAAAATATTGATAATGGAAACAGAATATAATAAAAATGTTTGTCAAATTACTTAAATCTGGGCAAAGTTATGGCCGTTTCAAGAATGATGTCACTGCTGCCCTTGGTACGATAATAAAAGGTCTCGGTTAACCATTTTCATTCAAAGTATTAAACGACGATCGTTTTTAAATCCGTTAAAACTCATATCCACTAAACAATCTAGAAAGTTGATTTAGGCTTGACATGTGAATGTCTAATCAATGACTTATATAACAGTTGAGGCCAAACAAAATTATACAACAGACAGATTTGGGTTGACATAATGCATCTTTAAGTAATAAATAAACCTATTATTTATACATAATCATATGGTTAATAATTAAGATTTTGAATAGTATATTATGATCATAAATGCTGTAAATATTATAGAGTTTATTAGAGAGAGAGAGAGAAATGGGGTTTAACGTCCACTCGACTCAAACTAGGCCATTTCGGGATCAACATATGGTTTGATTTTATTTTAATAATTCGCTTGCGCGTAGGGGTCTTTTAACTGTGAGAGGAAACCGGAGTACCCGGAGAAAACCCACGAGTTTAAACAGACCTTGCCACGTACAATCGGGGATTCGAAACCACGCCAGTTGACTCAATGGCAGGCCGTATGATACAGCGCGCGCACTGTAACCATTCGGCCAACCACCCCAGAGTTTATTAAAAATTTCTTGACAGAAAAACATATAACTAGAAAATATAAGTTTTAAATGTTCTTATTCGTGTATTACACAGCTTTTAAAGTCTAATAATTTGTTATTGTCATTGACTTATCAGCACTCTTTTAATTACGAAATAAAACACCAGTAATAACTATTTTTGATGCTTTAAAAAGGTCACACTATGAAGCAATGTCTATTATTTTATCTTTATTGATGTATCGTATTACGAGAGCTTCCTGTTTTACTCGTTGCATGATTCTGTACAAGCCGTCAAACTATGGCCTTTGACTGTCAAGTGTATTAAAATTGAAGAAGACGATCGTATAATTTAATAGCCTACATTGAGTTTATGACAGTTTATAAGGAGACACGTCGTTTTTGTCATTTTTCTACCGTATTTTATCCCAATCCAAGTATTTATTAATTGAGAATCAAATGTTAAAGGAGTAGTCCCATAACTTCACTGGGTTCTTATTATAGAAATGAAACGAAATTCGATTTAACGTCCTACTGTTCTGCTCCGACTGAGCATACGCCATACATTGTGCTTGGATGAAAATGTTGCCCGGAAAGCGGCACTGCGATCTACTCTTACATCGAATCTAACTGCCGATTTTCCATCCCACCCGAACGACTATAATTTGCCCCTTGCCAAGCCGTCTGCCCAACAGGGATCGAATACGGGAGCTACGGTTTAGCGAGACAACGTGTTACTTACTTAGCGATGTTGACGCCAGATGTTATAGCTGGCGTCACACTGTCCCGATATTGAAACCAGATGGACACACGATAGAGTGGGTTCAAATTCGGCGCTTATCCTAAAAATATCGGGCCATTCGTGACGGCATTTTAAGCAATCGTATATGATCTCCTCGGGCCCCGGCAGCAACTTCTTGAGGTTCATTTTCGTTTTGAATTCATGTATCCATCTTGTCTCTCATAAGGCCATCGTGGGGGCATCTTGTCAAATCGTGTCAGCTTCTTCTTTACTTCGTCTGATCATAGATGTCATTGGGCATTCGTATAGCCCCACGATTTCGTGTTGACTTATATTGTCGTCACCCAAGTCCGCCCAGACGTCCGTCTACAATATGTTTGTGGACACTCCGCGTGTCACAATTTTTATCCGATTTTGACGAAACTTGAAATATAGGGTTATCGCCCAAAGATCTCGGTTCCTTTCGATATAAGCATGTATTATGGATTATGGTCTCAATTTATATCCGATTTAAGAAAGGAAAAACGTTTAAATGTATCACCGTTGCACCACAATGACGGCTGAGTTCGAAAATCGGATCGAAACTGCCAGACAAAATGGCCGCTTCCCATAGTGTATAAGTTGCTACCGAGTCCTGAAAAACCCTGACGTTCTGTGGACATCACATTTGCTTCGACCGTGGATTGGATTTTGACAAATTTAGGGGCCATCTTCGCGCGAAATTCAAAATTCCATGCTCGTATGGTCATTAATTACGGAACAGTGTGACGCCAGTAATATAAAAGACGAGATTAAGTATACAAATTAAAATTCAAAATGAAATATAGAAACAATCGTAAGAGTTTGTTTGACGAATCCCATTGTTCGGTTTCACATAATAATATGTGACTAATATGGTCACAGCCTGCGCCGATCACTTGCTACAGTAAGTTACAAGACACAGCTACCTAAGCTTTAGAAGGAGGTGTAATTTCGTGGACATACCACATACGGGCAATCACGTGAATGTTGGTATTGCTGTAAAAAAAAACTGGCACCACAGGGATTCTGATAGTTGCATTGATTTCGAATAAAGTGTCTTTTACGCAGAATTAATACGTTTGATTCATTAAATATAGTGTCCAAGAAAAATGATTTCTTGTTCAAATGAGACCTAAAAACCAGGCCCCGTGCACACCATTGACAGTGGATTAAAGATAACCTGGCTTGGGAATCGAAAAAAGACCCCCACCTTCCCCACAGAACAATATATGGCTCAGCTGTCTTCATTATTCCGGTTGTTGCAGAAATGTAAGACACAATTTCATGTACTTTACTAAATATGTAGGACGGCTCCTTTAAGAGGTTAGTGACCTGTACAAAAATGTCACTGAAAGCTTTAACAAATAACAAAAGCACAAATTATACGCGAGTAAATTAAAATCGTCGGAATAGACTCTTGGTTTCAATATTGGATCTTGAAGAAATCCATTCACCCCAAAGGTATAATTTGTATAGTTTAAAGATTTTTTGGGTGTTAATTAAATTCTGCCATGTCTCTTATCGATAAGATCTGTTTAATCTGTGGAGACGAATGCCTGACACTGCCTCCAATAAGCCAACTAATCAACTAGATTAATCATTTTATGGTATTAAACACAGTCTAGTCCAAATTATTTCTCTAATGGTAATATTAACTTCACCGTCAAATAGAATTAAACATCTCAGTGGTCATATATAAATATGAAGACATTTTGAGTGGTTTCAAGTACACAATATTCACGTTCAGACTGTAACATCAATTCAACACTAACAAGCTCATTTTGCTTATATACTATTCAAAAAAAGTAGGGGATATTTGATTTTTAAGTGTTATTAAAGTCACCTAATGAAAATGACGAAGAAACAAATGACAAAATGAAATGAAGTTCACATTCATCGATTTATTTCAAATGATCGTTAGACTAAGTAAGGCACAGACTGACCATTATAAGGGTAAAATGATACCCTGGGTCAAATAGCAAAGTTACCACAGCATCACAACAAAGTCAGTAACGGGAAAATCCTCCCCTGTTTGCCAAACAAGCATTGATCCGACGTGGCATAATCCTAATGAGACGTCTAAGGTCATTTTGGTCCAGAATAGATTGTCCCATTCCTGTTGCAACGCAGCAGCAAGTTCTTGGACATTGGCAGGACGTTGTTGACGTTGACGTAACCTCTGTCCAAGCATGTCCCAGACATGCTCGATGGGGGAGAGGTCGGGACTCAGTGCTGGTCAAGGTAATGTGGTGATGTTCTGTTGTTGGAGGTAACCTGTAACGATCCTTGCCCTGTGACATCTTGCGTTGTCATCCTGGAAGATGAAACGGCGGCCATGACGTCGTGCGAACGGCACAACATGGACTGCCAAGATGTTGTCCCGGTAGTACTGGCCTGTAACACGCCCTGCAACAACATGTAAAGCCGTTCTTCCAGCAACAGTGATGCCTCCCCACACCATAACAGAACCACCCCCAAATCGATCATGTCTGATGACGCTAACGTCTTGGAAGCGCTCGTTTCGACGACGCCACACCCTCCTACGTCTGTCCAAAAAATCAACAGTGAACCTTGACTCATCTGAAAACATCACATTGCTCCAGCGTCGATTATCCCAGTGTTGACGATCCCTACACCAACGACGTCGTGCCTGAATGTGATGATCTCTCAAACAAGGGATCACGCGAGGACGTCGGGCGCGAAGGTGACCCCTATGCAGTCGATTCCGAATCGTCTGGCCACTCACTCTCACACCAGTGTCTGTTTGAAGACGAGCGCTGATCTGATTTGCTGTGATGACACGATTTCCCAAGGCCAAGGTACGGATAAATCGATCCTGGGCTTGAGTTGTCGCCCTTGGTCGACCTCAGCGTGGTCTGTCCTGTACAGATTGTGTATCACGGTATCTGGACCATAGCCTGCTTATGACAGACTGAGAAACATTCATCGTCCGCGCCACAACCGCCTGTGTTGTGCCGATCTGTAGTATGCCAAGGGCACGTAACCTTTCATTTTGGGTAAGCCGACGCATATCAAAATTTGTTTTCTGGTCACTAAAACAATTAAACTGATGTTTCCACCCTGGAATTCAATGCCACAATGACTGTAACATTCAAAGTCAGAGTCGTGCAAATCTTGGGTTGGACCCCCATGATGATCCCAAGCATCGCCTGCATTCCACGCGGTAGCTATTGGTGCGTTTGGGCGTCACATGTAACTGGAAATGTTTCTTCTGTTAGGTTCTATAGTGACTTTTTTCGTAGTCATTTGCATATTTTAGTATTATGCCCCCAAAATCAAATATCCCCTACTTTTTTTGAATAGTTCGTGCATTTTAGTTTTAATAATATTCTTGCGCGCAGGGTTTTTTAGAAATGGTAAAAGGTTGGGGGTAAGATAGACGAGGCAAACGAGTCAGAAAATAGAAATTCAAACACTCTTCTTATAGTCAACACAAATTGTCATGAAAAAGTAAAAAAAAATTGTCATGCAAAAGAAGAGGACGGACGGGGATGAACGAAAGCCTGTCTCACACCCGTGAGTTAAAAATATATGCGAGTTCATAAAAAAGGAAATTTGAATACATATAGATATAAAATGTATTAACAAATATACTTATGTACATGCTTATAATATGAAGACACATAGAATAAATATAATAAGTGGTGTAGGGGGGGGGGCTTTTTTAGGATAATATTATTTGAACTAGATTAAGGTAAAGAAGAAGTTCTTTCCCGAACAGGTTTAGTTATATATAAAGTTTCAAAGTTTTTAAAGAGGGCCTTAACGAATTCCAGAGTTAGGGGCCTTTAAAGCGTATACTGATTTTAACTATATTAAGTTAAATGATTAAGGAATAGGCTAAGCCAATATTACCTCTATCCCTCAGAAAGTATATACAAAAGACTATATAACTAAATTATGATAAAATCAATCTGGATAATAAAATAATAAAATGAAAGAAAAAGTTAGTCTGTACATATTTACAATTTCAGGTTTGTCATATTCATATTTTTAACTACTGGATCTAAGTTTTAATTAAACCTTCCGGAGATGTCTAGAAATCTACGGTCTTGTTGAAAGATCATACTTGAAATAATAAAATCGCCTGTGATTTTTAATAATGTCTGTACTGAAATTAGGTTTTGGGGTAAGAAGAAAATTGAATGTTGAAATGCATCAGAATGTAGAGGACAGGTTACAAGGTAATGATTCACATCGTCAAAATCATAACCGCTAGCGCATACAGGGCTTTCTGAGATGTGCCTTTAAATCTTACGACCACTACAGGAAAGGCGAAGTCGACAATGTAAAATTTTGCTTTATCCAGGTTATAAGGCTTTTCGGGGAATAATAGAAATTCATGAAGATCTGGCTATGTGAGATGATTCTGAATTTTGTAAAAGAATATAAGTTTATGACGCCTTAGCCTCTCCCGTAGTGTGATAAAACTCGTTTCCTGGTACAAAAATCTATGGCTGATCACCCTAACAGTACCAATTCTGGGTGCGCCAAGTTTCAATGATTTAAGTTTGTTAATAAGTTCGTCGGTGCACCCATCCCATATGACATCACAATAGTCGAACTGTGGAAGAATATAGCATACGTACATTGTTTTCAAAGAATTATATTTAGTTTGTACTTCAGAGAGAGGAGAACGCTTACAAGCCTAGACGTTTTCAAGATGTTGTCGATAATATGTATCCGGATTTACTATAGTAAGAATTTTCAATTTGCATAGTCGAATGTAAACGCCGGCAATGTGTTTTACTTCTAAAATTAATTCAAAGTAAGTCCATTATTTGCTGTCGACAAAGACGATCAAGAGATTTAGCGTCAGTGGTCCCATATTGATGAACAATAATCTATATGTGGGTGAAAGTGGGCATTATAGAAAGGGGTTCGGAATGGAAGGTATATTTTTACAAATTTGATGGAGTTGAAATAGTTTCTGGCTTATGATTATTAAATCATTTATAAAAGATATTAAATAATATGGACCCCAATATTGATCCTTGGGGTACACCATGATAAATAGGTTTAAAGCCATTTACAGATGTGTACGAAATTGTACTTTTTAAGCATGATTCTAGAAAGAGAATCGATTTTCTTGAAAATTTAAAAAAATTACGTTTGTCAATAAGAATGTCATGATTTACTAAATCGAGCGCCCTTTTTAAGTCAGAGAACATTGCTCCAAAAAGGAGATTGCTGTTAATATAATCATACATGTGTTCAGATATAATGTGTGAAGGTTGTTTAACAACAGCTAGATGAACGGAAAAGTTATTGACTGAGTGACCTCCCGCAACACCCAGCGTAGGTATTAACATAGTACAAAATGTTCAACATTTTACCATATTCAATGGTACTACATAGGTGCATAGGTTCGATGAATGTTAGGAGAGCCGGTCGTCTGCGAGAGGCGAAGGAGCGGAGTTTACTCAGCATCCAGTGTAGTGGGAACCTAGCATTAAAACAGTTGTATTGCCATCTCCTATTTCTATCGGAACACCTCACTGGTTTGCAGAAATGCCAATAACCATATATAATTTAAAGAAAGCGCTGTATGCAATTGTAAACGCGTGGTTGGTTTTAATTCATCATTCATACATTTGGATCATAACTTTAGTTTTTGAATTTTTAATAACTAGAAGCCTTTTATGAAAGGTATTCATTGGTGTCCGCTTCCAAGATAAATCTAGAAATATCAGATATATTTATACATAAATTAATAATCCCGTGGTGCGCGTACGCGTTCGAGATTAAAATTAAGGGTGGACGGAACCTGAAATGCCTGAAACGAGGACGGTGCCGGTCGTCTGCAAGAGGCGAAGGATCGGAGCGTACCGTGTACGACATGCCCCCCCCCCCACTCCAATCTCAAAAATAATTTGAAAAATTTGACGGCCGCAGACGCGTTTTTCCTGCTTTTCCAGCCCGTAAATACAACAAGTTCAAGGTGGTCTAATATAGCCTAAATTTGGTGACCAACTCGAATTCCGATCAATTAATCAATTGTTTACAGTCCACGGAGATATGATCGTCTGGAAAACATTTCGAAAAATTACCTGCCTCACGCGGGTTTTCTTGCTATTCCAATAACATCAATGTTGTCCAATATAGCCTACCTTAACAAACAGTCGCCGGGTAGGGGGGGGGGGCGCCAAGGAAAGTCAGGTGTTGCGAAGGTGTTACGCTGCTGTGTCATTTGGTCGTCGCCACGGAATCACCCTACGCAAGGATAACGCACGTATTATGTGAGACAGGACGTAATCCTTCTGATGTACAGCGCACGCGGTATATAAAGATAGGCTGGCACTGCCAGGCAGGATACGCCCACATTTTCGAGAGATGGATAGAGAACAAGCAATACCGAAAGTGATTTTTCCTACATCATTAAGTTAGAATATGATATGTGCAAATATCGAAATGAATTAAGATCTTTGGGTTATAAAGGTGCATTTCAGTAGGCTTCAAATTCGACTGGGAATCATGTTGCTAAGTGGGTAAGATGCTGGCTCGGCAGCCTTGAGGTTGGGTGTTTGATCCCTGCATTGGGTGACAAAGTTCATCTAGATTTTCTGGCATGGTTTCCCCTTGTTAGTGATGAAGGATGGATATCCTGACAAGACAGCTGTCAATTTTGGTTCAATTTTCACAAAATTTGAACTCAATCTGCATTACCATGTAACGGTGATATAATCAAACGTTTTTTTAAATCGGATAATAATTTTGACCTCCGAGGGACCACAAGCTAAAAAGGGTGATTTTTCGTACAATCAGGGGCCATAATTCAGGAAGTTACGAACCAATGGGTGCAAATATCGAAAGGAACCAAGATCTTCGGGTTATAAACATGCATGTCAAGTTTCATCAAAATCAGTTCAAAATTGTGACCTCTATAGGGTCCACAACCTTGATATAACATATTTTCACACTGATCGCGTACAAACAGGGGCCATTTTGTCTGTCCATTTGGGTCCGATTTTCACAAAATTTGAACTCAACCTTCATTACCATGTAACGGTGATATAATCAAACGGTTTTTTAAATCGGATGATAATTTTGACCTCCAGAGCCACCACAAGCTAAAAAGGGCGATTTTTCGGACAATCAGGGGCCATAATTCAGGAAGTTACGATCCGATGGCCGCAAATATAGAAAGGAACCAAGATCTTTAGCTTATAAACATACATGTCAAGTTTCATCACAATCGGTTCAAAATTGTGACCTCTATAGGGTCCACAACCTTGAAATAACATATTTTCACACTATTCGCGTATAAACGGCAGCCATTTTGTATGTCAATTTGGGTCCGATTTTCACGAAATTCGAACTCAACCTTCATTACCATGTAACGGTGATATTATCAAACGGTTTTTTAAATTGGATAATAATTTTGACCTCCAGAGGGACCTCAAGCTAAAAAGGGCGATTTTTCGGACAATCAGGGGCCATAATTCAGGAAGTTATGATCCGATGGGCGCAAATATCAAAAGGAACCAAGATCTTGGGCTTATAAACATGCATGTCAAGTTTCATCAAAATCGGTTCAAAATTGTGACCTCTATATGGTCCACAACCTTGAAATAACATATTTTCACACTATTCGCGTACAAACGGCGGCCATCTTGTATATCAATTTTGGTCCGATTTTCACGAAATTCGAACTCAATCTTCATTACCATGTAACGGTGATATTATCAAACGGTTTTTTAAATTGGATAATAATTTTGACCTCCAGAGGGACCTCAAGCTAAAAAGGGCGATTTTTCGGACAATCAGGGGCCATAATTCAGGAAGTTATGATCCGATGGGCGCAAATATCAAAAGGAACCAAGATCTTGGGCTTATAAACATGCATGTCAAGTTTCATCAAAATCGGTTCAAAATTGTGACCTCTATAGGGTCCACAACCTTGAAATAACATATTTTCACACTATTCGCGTACAAACGGCGGCCATTTTGTATATCAATTTTGGTCCGATTTTCACGAAATTCGAACTCAACCTTCATTACCATGTAACGGTGATATAATCGAACGGTTTTTTAAATCGGATAATAATTTTGACCTCCAGACGGACCACAAGCTAAAAAGGGCGATTTTTCGGACAATCAGGGGCCATAATTCAGGAAGTTACGATCCGATGGGCGCAAATATCGAAAGGAACCAAGATCTTGGGGTTATAAACATGCATGTCAAGTTTCATCAAAATCGGTTCAAAATTGTGACCTCTATAGGGTCCACAAGCTAAAAACATGATATTTCGTACAATCAGGGGCCATAATCCATGAAGTTTCCATCCGATACATGCCAATATCGAAAGCAGCCGAGATCTTATGGGGATAAACCTATATTTCAAGTTTCGTCAAAATCGGATAAGAATTGTGACCTGTAGAGAGTCCACAAACAAATTGTGGACGGACGGACGTCCGGACGGACGGACGTCCGGACGGACAGGGGCGACGACATAATACGTCCACATGAAAATGTGGGCGTATAAAAATAGGCCTTGACCACTCAACCAACGTTAAACGAAATAATGTCTAAGTATATATTTATATACCTTTAATAAGAATTAACAACCAGTTTTTGATATCTGCAAATTAAGATATCGTTGATAAAATTACATCAGAGTAGATCTATGATTAGTGAACGTTTTTTAAACTTTAAAGACGGTTATTTTTGTAAACGTTGATTCGAACCAGTAATTATGTTACCAGTGACGTCAGGTTTATGCCAAATTTGGCCGGCCAAAATTTCATTTTAATCTTTTTTGTACATTTTCAAATATTTTTCATGTTTAGCAGACGAAGCCGGACATGTTAAAAGTATTTGATCAACTCTCTATAATTCATTGACTTACATTCGAAGGGTTGGAATGAATGGGTGAAATGGGGTTTAAAGTCTCACTTTTCTGCACCATCCCGTCTAATCATGACGCACCATCCGGTCTAATTATGACGCGAAGTCGAAGGATTAATTGCCTGACAGAAGATATAAATTTAAGCTCTTACAGGAACCAGATTTCTTTGATTTAGATCGAAATAACGTGTTCTATGGAATTTGTCTGACATATTATTTCGATTAGTTATAGGACAAGCTTTATATGATCAGATATCCGTTCTTATATCTTACGCTTAAGTCGCTTCGTTCACTGCTTTTGGTTCCGCATTAATTATCGTAGTGTTGACCATAGTAAACAAAATCAAATCAGTTAGGTTTCGATAGTGATCTATATTTTTTCTCAAGAAACCGTCACAGTCGTAGTTGATGATACGTGTAGGGATTGATATGTATGAACTAAATAATCTCGGATGAACAGTTAATTTGTGTTTACCACTATTGTTTTTAGACCGGTTGAGGGCGCCCCAGAAGTATAATTGTAGTTCATATTGCCTCAATTTGTTTAGGTCTACTGCTGGAGCATTTTGCAGTTACTATATGACGTGAGGTGCATTTTGGTGGTTAGGTGCTGTATTGCAACTGTGTGTGTCCTGGTAACATCGCAAATAGAACCAGGAATTGGGAAGTAAGTTCCTATAATGGACAAATGTAGGGTTTTGTATCAATTTCGTCTTTCTTTTATTCTGCCATGGAACAACTCTTTAAAAGAAGATAAGGTGGTTACCCACACCGCGCTGTGACTTTCAAATAACAGCTTGGGGGGGGGGACCTTAATACTGTAGATGCCCCACTGCTACTTTTGATATATTAAACTGTATACCTATATCTGTCAAAATCAGTTGGGATTACCTTAGTGCAATTTGTTTAAGGTTATTCAGTATCAGTGTAGATTAACTGGACTATTACTCCTAAATACGACAGTGATCCAACAACATGTGTTTCGGCACAACTATTCATGATACGGCATATATGTAGTTGACATAGTACGTGATAAATCACTTATAATCTAATGGTTCATAATTAAGCCGGGAGGTTTTGAATAGTATATGATTTGATCATAAATACCATAATGATTTTACGTGGATTATTACAGATTAAGTAATAGTGCTTGACATAAAACATATCAATATAACAGTATTAAGTTTTTTTTATTACACTCTTTTTAAATTTTTGTATTCGTGTATTACACAGGTTTTAACGTCTAATATATTTGTTATTGTCATTGACTTATCAGCACTCTTTTGAAATACGAAATAACTGTTTTATATAGCTGCTTTAAAAAAGAGCAAACTATGAAGCAATATCTATTTGTTTCAATATTCGATTAAATACAATTTTCAGAGATGGCAGTTCGACATATACCGCTTATTTGGGTATTTTAATTTTGAAGTTGTGTCATTTGTCGGACTAGTGCCTAGTTGGTGAGAAAAAAACTAGGCCTAGAAAAACGTCTAAAACTGTAGAAAGTAAACTCCCAGCACCATCCACCGGTTTCTCTTTCGTTAACAGCCACCCTGATGAAGACTACCATTGTAATGTTCAAGTCCACCATCCGTTCCGTCGAATCATCCCAGTCCTGTATCAACAACATCAACGAGCACAGTAATAGATCTATTGTGTAACTTTATCTGTTCTGTTGATGGTCTTAGATTCCAGTGTCCGACTTCAGCTTTTTGTAATCCACGCCCTTACAACTTTGTACGGATAAATTCACAGATTGTGGAACGGATATTATACAGATATTGTTTCCCCACATATTTGAAAAAAATATCTTTGAAGGCAAAGATATAAATCCGAACGATTTATTTATCCCCAGTTACATGATGCCCTCTTTTTAAGAAGGGATTTTAGATGAATTATTTATTATAGCTTCCTATTGGTATAAACGTGTTATTTTCTGTTCTCCCAAAACGTCTGACCGAATTAGATTCTTGTCCTGTATCTGAGAATGATTTTCACATAAGTTACCATTCTTAATTTATTTGTCTGGATTTCATCCGAACCTTTCTTTGTCACTGTGACAACATGCCGCTTACAAGATCTTTCTTTATTCAACATCTCAATTTGGCGATTAACTCTAATGAGTATAAACGGGCATTCGTTTGAAATTAAACAGTTGTTGTTGTTGAATTTCAGTGAGAGGTCCCCAAATGTGCCAATAAATTTACTTAAGACTTGATCCCTTTGTCTTGTTCTAATTGTCAAAATAAATTTGTTCTTTGGTGAACTCAAATAGTAGTAAAATATTATGTTGTGTTATCACAGCCATAAAGCTGCATTACCTTGTTTCACAATAAACAATGCAAAGATAAAAGGTATGCCGAAACAAACTGATTTCAACACTGGTTTAATAACATTTTAAAGTACCTTTCATCCATCTTGGAACTATTCATTAATAATGTCATTGTATAAAGATGGACAGTATAGTATATTTATACATATTTACACTGTGGTTTTAATTGGCTATAGTTACCATTGTCTATGGTTACATAGCATATCGTTAACTAATAGAAAACATGTAAACACGTGTGTTAATCTGTAGTATATGGGTTCAATTTAGGAATAATGAGTGGAGGATGATTATGGGATAGATTTTAGTGAATTAATGAAGTTAATGGCCATTTATTAGTTATTAACAATTAAGTCGAGGGACGTATTTTTTTGATAAAATGACTTTCCATTTATTTCCTTTTCGTCGTGTCATCGACTTTCATTTTATAAAAAGGGAAAATTTGGAATTTTACTCGTAGGCGTTGTGCACATCTGTCTATTTATAAATAAGGGCCCATTTTCAATATTACAATGCCGTCGAGGGTTGGACCGTAACTTCATGGATTATGACCCCTGATTGTACAAAAAGCACATGCTTAGCGTGTTGATACTCGAGAGTTCATAATTGTTTATGAAATGGATGTTTATAACCTTAAAATTGTTATGGTTATACGAAAAAACACGTATTTAGCTTCTGGTCCTTCTAGAGGTGGGAATTTGTTGTCCGATTTAAAAAAAAAGAGTTCGAACATATCCCCGTTACACCATAGCAATTGATTTATGACAGTAAAACTAATTAACCAAGTAATTGTAGTAATATATATTAAGGTTGTGGGCCCTCTAGAGGTCAAAATTTAGATCTGATTTTGATGACACTTTAAACTTATGTTTATATCATAAATATCGCAGTTCTTGACATGGCCACTGATTGTTCGAAAAATCGCGTTTTTAGCTTGTGGACTCTCTATACGTCACAATTTGTATTCAATTTTAAAAATCGTTTAAATATATTAACGTTACATCCTAACGATGATTTCGTAAACATTCGACTGAAATTGTCGGGCCAAATAGTTTTAAAGTATTAATATCAAGGTTATGAACCGCCTGGAGGTCACAATTTTGATCTGAATTTGATGATGAAACTTAAAACATGTGTTTATAACCCAACGATCTCGGTTCCTGTCGATATTCGTGCATTTCAAACCATAACTTACTGGATTATGGCCCCTGATTGTACGAAACATCCCTTTTGTGTTGTTCTCTCACGGTTAGTAACTTTATGCCTTCACCCCATACGTCAATCTCTCAAATCTCAACCTTGTGGGTTTCCTCCGGGCTCTCCGGTTTCCTCCCACTGCTAAAGACCCCTACGCGCAAGCGAATTATTGAAATAAAACTAAACCATATGTTAGTCCCAAAATGACCTAGTTTGTGTCGAGTGGACGTTAAACCCCATTTCCCTCCCTTCCCTCCCTCAAATAACAGCGATCGTACCTTATTATTGTCGTACAACCAAGGCATGGTGAAAATGCTTCTTCTGTTATGACGAAGAAAGTCTAGTTGTACTGTAGATCGATTTGAGCTTTAATGCTTAACTACACTTGTCTCGTCCGGATATGGCCAGGATAAACGAGATACTATAATCGGCACGAAGGTGAATTTACCTCTGTCAAATTATGTGTCACTGAGATGTTATATTGTTGCCCATAAAAGAAAAATTAAAGATAGGAAAATGAAATCGTCACATTGTCAATTCACAACGTCATCGACCTACTATGTGTACTGTTTGGTCAAATAGGAGGTCCAAGTTGTTGGTATCGGTAATGTGTGACATCTATATAATCACTATTTATGATAGAAGATCTACAGTTTTTTCTATACCTTTAAAGAATTCACGAAATTCCTCAAGGTTGTAATTGATTCCCATATCAATGATCTCTGTCTGTACGCCACCGCGCCACGTGATTGAGTCCGTATGTACCTCTGCCGCTGTACAATTGTTTGTTTGCATTCTGCGCGAATTTATTATAGGAATCCGTATAGTAATGGGAAAGGGATCGCTATCGGTTGTGATGAAGAAGCGGCACCGAATGGAGAGAGAGAGACGGGGTGGGGGTGTAACGCCCACTTGGTACAAACTAGGTCATTTCGACCACACACTTTGTTGCCGTTAGGCGAGGAATCGAAATCACACGACGTGACTCAAGCGCACGTGTTATTGTACCACGACTAATACAAAGTGGGTCCTTATCGATTTGAATTTTTTGCACGAGTTACGGCACCGATAGCACCGAAATGATGTTTTGCGGAAGTATTGACTGTGTAATGAAGGTATAGCACCTAAATATTGGAACACAAAAAGTGCCCATGCCATTGATGTACAGCTTGATTTCCAAATTCAATAAAGATGTTCTCTTAGTCCTGTGACTGTAACATTATACATTTCGTATTTACAAAATCAAGTGTTGGCCGAAGGAAATATGAACCTACAATTGCAACTTCATATTTTGAGAAAATAGAAAAACGAATGGCTCAAGGAATACTGATTGCAGCGGAAAGACCGGATTAACGTGGCTGGTATCAGATAGTTTGATTAAAGCATATTAATGGCATTAATCCATTGTCCCTAGGCAGTAACCCGACTGGTCCTATCTCCATCATCTTGTCGGGCCATGAACTGTTAACAGTATTATTGTGATATTATGACCATTCACACTTAACCATTCATGGTTTCCATGACAACAAAGATGCAGTGAGATCCCCACAACATATACAAAAGACATCAGATGAAATGTTACGAGCTGTATATTTCTAGAACACCAAGGGCCATATTTGGCGAATTTTCTTAATATATTAGTTATTGAATACGACCGAATCCTGGTCGCTACTAGATTATTTTGATTTCTTAATTATGCGTATTACAGCCCAGTAAGAAAAATTAAAAAAAAATATAATTAAGTCCTAATTAGAAGATAGTAATTCCCAATTAGGGGATAGTTATTCCCAATTATGATATCGTATCTCCTCATCGAGACCTTCTATCTCTTCATTATAGGATTTATAATCTCTACCTTAGGACTTACTACTGAGGTCAAATAAATTGTAAAGCTTTTGCTAATTAAGTCCTAATTAAGACGTAGGAGCTCCTAATTAATTAGGACTTACTGTATCCTAATTAGGATTCGCGAACGCTCACTAGTCCGCTTGTGTACTAGTCCACGGAAATCTATTATTGAGAGGAGGGTGACCGACAACCCGACATTACGCCTAATGAAGGGCGACACCAATACACGATACTAATCAGCCATCATACCTGCTGGTTTCTTTTGATACACATAATTATAGTATATTTTATAGCGGCGACTAAAAAACCCGTGGACTAGTGCACCCGCTTACTAGTGGAAAACATCTCTTGGGACTTAATATCTCCTACATAGTAACTCCAAATGAGTACCTCGCAATAACATAGTATCTCCTTATTAGGATGATTTAGTATATTCTAATTAATATGGGCGTATCTTGTTAACAATGTGGCTGTGAAATTTTAAAATTTAGTGTGAGTAAAAGGGTCATGGTGGAAAATCCCTGTCGATGTCCCTAACCCCTGCCCCAAGACCGAAAAGATCGATGCTACCAATTTCAAGCGATTTTTTTTAAAATTAAAGTTTAGGCATTGGAGTCATGCCATAATATGTCCGCATGAAAATTTCGTCTGTTATTACAATCACTATATTTACAATAATAGTAAAATCAGTAATTATTTAAAAGAATTTAATATTTTTTGTAATTTTTCACTATTAAGAATAGTTCATCTTTAAATGTTAATCGCTTTTATAATGAGTAACGTGGGGTTTCATATGTTTTCATAATTTGTCTAACGACAATATTATATCAATCATTACCCTTTGTCCCTTCTGAATAATATATTTCCAAAAAAAATATGGCATTCAACTGCCTTTAATGTAACACGCCTTATGGTAGGCCTGATTTAAATCAGCTTGAATCCAAACCAGGACATTATTTAGCTTTGATATATATTTTTAATGTCAAATATTCAGTCTAAATCCATATAAACGTGGATTTTATGTCGTGATGAATTTTACATTTTAACCAAAAATGAAAATGAGGCGTTACTACTTTAATCAACAAAGTCGAGATATACAGATTTTCGTCATTTTCTAAGATCTTAACAAACATTTCTAAAACAAATACCTACTTAAATTTCCAATTATCCCGTTGGACATGGTTTATATTGAATAATAAAATACGTTATTCAAATTTAACCATATTCATTGTCCGCATAAAAGCTAAAGATGATAGAAAGAATTACTCGTCGTTTTCAGATGCATAACTAAAATTGCTAAATATATATACCTATTAGAATTTCAGTTTTTATGTTTGCCAATGTTTATATAGAGTAAAATGATATTCAACTTTAATTACATTTGCTTTCTCCGGATTCCTTCTTTAAAAAAGGTAAACACTTATTTTCTAACATGTTAAAGGTATTCTCGGCTATACTAAATATACAAATTCTTAATTCGCTGTGGATGTCTCACCTATTTGTGGCAACACATAAAACTTCTGACAAACCAATGCAATGATAATAAACACCGTGAAGCCTTATCAATAAAAATAAACGTTTAATGTTTTATAATAAAGGACACGTGCATGGTTCCTTATATAACATTTTATATAATATATTTATAACTCGGTATGACTTCTGGTTTACACAGGATTGGGACTTAATTTGATGAGCACAGTGTAAAAGTTTCAATCTTTGATCTAGACACATTTCAACAATCTGGATTGTATTTACATGCATATGTAGTGATAAAAACTGGCCGTTTTATTCAAAGTCTTCCCTGCCGTGTATTATATACTATTCAAAAAAAGTAGGGGATATTTGATTTTGGGGGCATAATACTAAAATATGCAAGTGACTACGAAAAAAGTCACTATAGAACCTAACAGAAGAAACATTTCCAGTTACATGTGACGCCCAAACGCACCAATAGCTACCGCATGGAATGCAGGTGATGCTTGGGATCATCATGGGGGTCCAACCCAAGATTTGCACGACTCTGACTTTGAATGTTACAGTCATTGTGGCATTGAATTCCAGGGTGGAAACATCAGTTTAATTGTTTTAGTGACCAGAAAACAAATTTTGATATGCGTCGGCTTACCCAAAATGAAAGGTTACGTGCCCTTGGCATGCTACAGATCGGCACAACACAGGCGGTTGTGGCGCGGACGATGAATGTTTCTCAGTCTGTCATAAGCAGGCTATGGTCCAGATACCGTGATACACAATCTGTACAGGACAGACCACGCTCAGGTCGACCAAGGGCGACAAATCAAGCCCGGGATCGATTTATCCGTACCTTGGCCTTGAGAAATCGTGTCATCACAGCAAATCAGATCAGCGCTCGTCTTCAAACAGACACTGGTGTGAGAGTGAGTGGCCAGACGATTCGGAATCGACTGCATAGGGGTCACCTTCGCGCCCGACGTCCTCGCGTGATCCCGTGTTTGAGAGATCATCACATTCAGGCAAGACGTCGTTGGTGTAGGGATCGTCAACACTGGGATAATCGACGCTGGAGCAATGTGATGTTTTCAGATGAGTCAAGGTTCACTGTTGATTTTTTGGACAGACGTAGGAGGGTGTGGCGTCGTCGAAACGAGCGCTTCCAAGACGTTAACGTCATCAGACATGATCGATTTGGGGGTGGTTCTGTTATGGTGTGGGGAGGCATCACTGTTGCTGGAAGAACGGCTTTACATGTTGTTGCAGGGCGTGTTACAGGCCAGTACTACCGGGACAACATCTTGGCAGTCCATGTTGTGCCGTTCGCACGACGTCACGGCCGCCGTTTCATCTTCCAGGATGACAACGCAAGATGTCACAGGGCCAGGATCGTTACAGGTTACCTCCAACAACAGAACATCACCACATTACCTTGGCCAGCACTGAGTCCCGACCTCTCCCCCATCGAGCATGTCTGGGACATGCTTGGACAGAGGTTACGTCAACGTCAAGAACGTCCTGCCAATGTCCAAGAACTTGCTGCTGCGTTGCAACAGGAATGGGACAATCTGGACCAAAATGACCTTAGACGTCTCATTAGGAGTATGCGACGTGGGATCAATGCTTGTTTGGCAAATAGAGGGGGATTTACCCGTTACTGACTTTGTTGTGATGCTGTGGTAACTTTGCTGTTTGACCCCGGGTATTATTTTACCCTTATAATGGTCAGTCTGTGCCTTACTTAGTCTAACGATCATTTGGAATAAATCGATGAATGTGAACTTCATTTCATTTTGTCATTTGTTTCTTCGTCAGTTTCATTAGGTGACTTTAATAACACTTAAAAATCAAATATCCCCTACTTTTTTTGAATAGTATATTTCATTGTCCATATCAAAGCACATAGGACACCTTGTGATTTTCTTAGTTCTACTTGCAGGACTTATGCTACATACACATAAAGTTTTATTTCATTGCAGCAATAGTATACTGTCTCACCCATGACATTCAGTAATTGATCTGGAAATGAAATGAAATGGGATGTATCGTCCTACTTTTCTCGTCAAGTTGGACTTATGAAGACATGCATACACCATTCAATGGGATCTTTGTCTAATAAACAAACTCTATCCGAATTCCAAGTTTCAAGGTTTATTTTACGTGCACAACAATGTGTACACGGGACCTCGGTGTTCCGTACCTCCGTCCTATGTAGACCCCCCTCCAGTATTTATAAAATTAAATTTAAATATTGTACATACAGAACAAATTATACAACATGAAAAAATACATTGCATGTGAAACTAAAACAAAAACTGAACATTTCGTTAGTTTTTATTGTTTTTTTTATAATAATATCTTTTAAAACTAATTTTAAAGTACAGTGATTAGAGATTTTACCTTCATAGCATATTTTATTACTAAGTAATAATATACAGCAGATTAATTGTATCCTTGAAATTTGCAGACATCGTATTCATGTAATCACGCATAATATTCCACATTGGGCTGTAGGATCGAAATACGAACTGCATCTTCACAGACCAAGATGGTTAACTCTAAACGTTATATATACTAAACAGCAAACAAGAAAAAAAAAACCGTCTGTGGGATTTCAAAATCAGACAGTTACTTTAATAAAATCATTCTAGAAAACGACTTACTAAATGGATCAAAGCAATATTTTGTGAATAGTATGTTGACGCATTAGTGATTAATTGATCACAATTCAAAGACATAACGAGAAGGTTTACGGGTCTGTACACCGTCTTTACATCAGTACCCGGAGTGTCCGTGGCCAGTATAAATTTTAATAACTGCAGCGCAGCGTCTGTACATGGAGTGGACCAGACGATTGATGTACGCCATTGGCGCCTGCAACCACACGCTCAGAAAAGCATGGCGCAATCCATCGGCTGTGTTTGGTTTCGGTACGACGTTTTTAAATCGCCTCTGAATTTCATCCCAAACATGTTCAATCGGGTTTAAGTCTTAACTAAGGGCTGGTAAATGCAAAACGTTGACCGTTCTGCTGTGGGCAGTTCCGGGTAACTCTGGCGGTGTGGGCACGGGGTTGTCATGCTGGGAAACGTTGTTTCGATGACGTGCGAAATGTGGTATGATGTGGGGTCTGAGCTCTTGAATGATGTAGCGCACTGCCATGATGCCGACTCCTTTCCCTCAACCAAGATTTTGGAACACCACAGGCCCCACTCTCTGGTTCAGACCGATTCTACCCCAAACTATTAGGCTTGGACTTCCCCACGAGTCTCGTTCCATGAAATATTGGTCAGAATAACGATGGCAACGTTGACGCCATATTCTGGTACTGCCATCTGCAGTTGATAAGCATTATCTGTGAACAGCTGTCCAAAGTTTTAGGGAAAACCCCAGATAAAACGAAGGACTGTTGCTGTACTCAAGTGATAGCTTTGATTGAACGGGAAGAATAGACACACTCTCGCAAAAGTTCAAGAATCAGACGCTAATCCAGCAATGGCCAGAGGGATTTCTCGGGCCATTGCTTCGGGAATATGGTGTTGTTGGGCAAAGTGTAGACGTCCACGTCTATGGCGAGGGGTGAGGATCAGTCCATGGTATGGTTTACGGCACCGGATTTACTCTCTGGTGAGACGTCGGCACACTATCGGTACTGATGCGTCTTCCGTGTGTTCCCACTGTCCGACGCACTGTCTCAGATGCCCGTTGGTGGCCCGAAAGCGTTGCTGAATCTTGTAGATGGTCAGAACTTTGACCTGGAAGTGATTGGCAACGGCCTGGACAGTGTGGTCAGCGTCGCGAGTCTTCCAAGCGCCTGGTTCCTCTGAGCTGTCGTGAGTCGTGGCATGTTGCTGACGTTGTAGTGTGAATGGTTTAACAAGATATGGGTGTGCGTTTTATAGGACTGGTCCCGATGAACACCACGAGCAACGTGAGTTACATGAAAATAATGGAGAACACATTACCATCTTAGAAGACAGGTAGCGTTTCCTCGGTTCAATTCTGTGTTTGGAAAGGAGTCTTATTGCTCAGGTAAAGTTGGAGATGTGGTCACAAATATACAATAAAAGCATTTTTCAAGTTTTATGGAATGCGTCTTTTCAGAATAACATACCAACCTGACGTTTCTTTTGCTGCTTATTATACACTGCTAAGATCTAGACAGTAGTCCTCTGCCTACTAATTAGTCTATTACAATCGAGATATAAGTTAAGGGTGTGAACTAGGTTTTATTGGCAATGCAATTCTATATTTGGTAGCTCTGCATTTGTTCCGTACATGTATCACGTGGTTGTTATCATCTTCCGCCATAGATTTGACCAATAGACTGATGGTACAAATAAATTTGCTACGTTTACTCAAACAACTGAATGGCAGTATGAGTACGCACCTCAACGTATAATTTATACGATCAAAGATTAAAAAACAATTTGAATTAAACACCTGCGAATATTAAAAGAGACATAATATAATTTCAAAATAAATCCACCAACTAATGTTTTGGGTAAAGTAGCAGCTGTCTGAACAGCCATAGACGAAGTGATGAGACGCCTACACCCAGATGTGTTTGACCGAACAGCTCATAAAACATAATACTTCAACTTTTATATTTATAAGTAACGTCCTTTCGACACAAAATAGGTAATACGAATAATATTTTATGATCATTAATGTAACGACGATGATCTCATCACTATACCCCGGAAGGTAAATCATACACCAGGTGATCCCATCATTGCTTTTCAGAAAGTACATCTTACATAGGTATTAATGCAAACAGGGATGGTAGAGAGAGAGAGAGAAATGGGGTTTAACGTCCACTCGACACAACTAGGTCACTTCGGGACTAACATATGGTTTTTAATTTTATTTCAATAATTCGCTTGCGCGTAGGGGTCTTTAGCAGTGGGAGGAAACCCATGAGGTTAAGAAGGCGCCCCTATCTCCATGCCGCATACGCTCACACCAGGGCTCGAAACCACAGCAGCAAGCCAGAGGTGACCGGCCAGCTAGAGGTCGCAGCGCGGCACTCTAGACCACTAGGCCATCCCAACCCCCTCGGTACGGGGCGTATGGTGTCACGTATGACAATATCTTTATTAGATAACGATACAGTTTATATTAACGTTTGTACTACATGTACTACATATAGATATGGATTCACGCTGGTATTGCTGAACGTTTCAAGGTCACAAGTATTTGTACATTAATAAATATAGTATATATGTTATTGTTGTTTATTACAGTTTATGACAACTGGTGAACACGGTTTCAGATTGTGGTAATAAAGTTGATTTATAAACCTTTGATTTGATTGTTTATTTGTAAGATGTATGATAGTTAATATTTGCCAAGGTAGAGTTATACACTTGTCTGAATGCAGGTATGATTGCCTTGAATGCATGTGGACTGCCTGTTTTGTTGTCGTGGTTTGGTTGGTTGTGAGTGAAACTGTAGTTTACGTAGTGGGAGATACGAATTTATATTGTTACTCTAATGCTGGATTTTGGGAGAATCACACGTGTCCATTAATCATCATTCAATTCATTCATGAATCATTCCTATAAATTATATTTCAACTAAATGGGTTTTAGACTGTGTGTCGTTGGTTTAGACTGTGTGTCGTTATAATGGTAATCTGTGTGATTTATGATTTAATAATTAGTACAAATGCTTGTAAGTATTGTTTGATTTTTGTAATGTTGATAATCGTAGAAATGTAGAAATATTTTGATTATTTGTTAAACATTGTGTTATGTTTTATAGGTGACCTGGTTCTGATTTTGATTGTGACATGATTATGTCCTGATTCTGTTTCTGATCATGTTAATGTGCTACGGTTAGTGTTATCGATATTGTTGCTGGGATCGTTACTGTTCCAGTTATTTCATGGTGTTGAAAATAATGAAAAGATCCACATGAATAACTCATCAACCTGATCATCTTAATCATCTTAAATGTGCTGTGGAGAGTCAGATATTTAATTTAATGACGGCTGTGTGCGCGTGTTTCGTCATTTCATCAATGTAGATCTGTGATTCGTCTTGTTGTTTGAATCCGTGAGAAGCTAAAGAATAATTACATAAATATATTATTATTGTATTATATTGTAGTTATATAAAGATATTTAAATCATATTGTGTTTTTGTTAATGTGAACTATATAAGTACACGACCGTCAATCCGCCCCCAAAAGAACCAAAGGTCCAATTTTGTGACATCTGGCATAGGGAGTACCTGCCTATATCCAGGTGACATTTAGCATAACACTTTTGAGTGAAGACACGAACATAATAAACATGCATGCTTACATTTACCAATTTCAGGACACGTTTTATTTCCGGTCTACTTAAAACAAACACTCAAACTACTTGGGACTGGGGTAGTTGACGTTGTACGTTTTTGTAAAGTGGCTAATTGATTCTTGCTGCAGCACTCATCCTACAACTTCCATTCAATTGGTCCAAAGACAAACTGGGTTTATTGGCTATCACCATGCGAACCGGATCATAAAATCACTATTCACCATCCCTGCACGCTATTTTGCGTATCAAAGTTAAGTATATTAACAAGCTGACTACATTAGTTGGGTACTTTTCAAGGCGCACAGCCATGTAAATACGAAACAAATTGGACCACTTATTTAAACCCAGTAAAGGGTAGGATGACCATCACCAGTTGTGCTTAATTGGAGAACAAAAGAATTCTGTGAAACATTGATACAAAAATTGCTCAATACAACAAAATGACTGGACCAAATTTTCAGTTTTAATTTTTTAAGGGACCAAAGTGGGACAGAGAAAGACAAGAAGTCGATATTCTGGGTATCGCGTCCGGAAGGAATGACTAATGTCAAATTATTCACAAAGTCCAGAGCAAGACAGTCAGGACTGGGAGGCAAACGCCTAATCAAGATATCAGTAGCGGTAATGGTACTCATGTTATTCACAATATCTCCCCTTCTTCCCATCTCATAAGCCACCTGAATGAGTTCCTCAATATAAGGTAATGTGTAGAACCATCATCAGGGATAGAACTGGTTGGTTTGTATGTTCGAGAAGGGCGATATTTAACTTTAAATGGTTTACCATCTGACTGGTAGGTGGAAAGCCTAGAAGTTGTTGCCTTTGACGGAGGTAATTAAATAGATGCAGACAGATCTGCCCAAACCCATTTTCCCTGGAGAATACCACATTGTTAGTGTAGTTTTTATGATGACTATCTAGTTTTGAAGCTGTGGAACTGCCGCTCGGCTCTTGAACCGATATCAACATTTTTATTCACAACATGATAAAGGTTGCTGGCACAACATCGACCCGAGTCCCACGGATCTCCCAAACATTGCACAAGTACAAAGACATAGCGTAGACCCACAATATTGTCCTTGTATAACATAGTGAAATAATCTGGGATCAGGCAGGTTTTAAAAACGGAAATAACAATTCGAAATTAAAGTCGGAGTTTCATATATATATCATCCAAATTATATGTCATGATATGAAACCTAAACATAGATTTGCATTTTCAAACTTTATACCAGAATATTTGCGGAGGTCAGATTTGTTAGGTTTAGGGTTGTTTTTCTTCTACTGGATCAATGGAGTCTAAATAGGGGGTAAAATATTTACATATGTCTTGTAAGTTTGGATATTGTTTAATTAGTACTGTTTTATAACAAATTATGAAACTGCTGACTGTTAATTACTGACGACTTTTTCACCTGTGGTATTATTATAATCAACTATAATTAATATATCGGATGTATTATATATATATATATATATATATATCTTTTATACTAAATATAATAATAGCTTTAATATCTTACCTTAAAGTCTTAATTAATCAGTGAAGCCCAAGCCGTATAGATCAAATATTAATCAATAAGAGTTTGAAAATTTCTGATCAAAACACCACAAGAAGAAACAAGGTCATATGTTTAGATTGTATTATCTTGGTGTCTCTATAATTCAAAATTCATATAATTCAGTTTAGTTCGTAATGCGAAATAATTGTTAGATGTGCGAAGTCTTGAAGGCACTTGAAGGGATTAAAATAAAACTTCTTACTACTGCTTGAGTATATAGTATAGTATATGTAGATAGTATATCAGAGGCCATCTTTGTTATGACTCGTTGGCTAAATATCGTCTGCTAACATCTCACAATACTCACTAGTTCTAAGACTTTCCATCGTTTTAATTCCCAACGAGACTTTATTTGATCATTATACACCCTCCAATGTAGTAAAATTTGTCATTTTACAGCGTTATTAATTACAAATCAAACTTAAAGTGTGTTCACTTGGCTATTCATATCTTCAACCATCTTCAACGGACCGGAATTACGACGAAATCAGGTCAAAAGAAGTCTGTATCACCAAGTCCCTTTATAAACCCATCATTGCTCGATATGTGCCTAGGAACTGGGTGATCAAGACTCGCTCAACAACGGCCTCGCTTCGTAGGCTCTATCATTTACCGTGATAGAGCCTACGAAGCGAGGCCGTTGTTGAGCGAGTCTTGATCACCCTGTTCCTAGGCACATACCGAGTAGGCCTAATGATCAAATAAAGTCTCGTTGGGAATTAAAACGATGGAAAGTGTTAGAACTAGTGAGTATTGTGAGATGTTAGCAGACGATATTTAGCCAACGAGTCATAACAAAGATGGCCTCTGATATACCTTCTACATATACTAAACTATATACGCAAGCAGTAGTAAGAAGTTTTATTTTGATCCCTTCAAGTGCCTGTGGTACGAACGTTAAATGAAGATTATGACATATTCTGTTCCCATACATACCAGTGAAAGCTGCCAGTGTTATATGTAACAGGCCTACGACTCAAGGAAAGCATGAATCCGCTGTATCATGAAAAGCTATGCGTTGAGGGAAGTTTTAAAAGTTCACTGTATTTTACAGTGGGACTTCGACAACTCGCTGCAGCGAAACGATGGCAAGTTATTTGCAAGAGGGATGCGGGATGTCAATGCGCTGTAACAAAAAACAGACAAACCGTTTTTTTCTGTAAATTTTAATCTGTTTTTTTTTTATCAGGCAAGTCCCAGTAGCATGTTTCTGTTAAATACCAGGGAAAATTACAGGGAAAAAATCTGTAAATCTGCTGCCAGAAGATTTTCTGTTTTTAAAAATAATTATTATTGTTAAATATCAAACAAAATCATCTGTAAAAAAATAATTTATTTTCTATAAATGTAATTTTTTAGTCTCGAATTTACAAAAAAATACAAAAATAACAGACATTAAGAGCATGAAATGTTACATGGCTTTAGATTTTTTGCTTTCTGAAGGCTGGGTTTTACTTTCCTCTTTTATTCTTCTTACAATTTGTTTTATCTTCAATACAAAAAACCCAGACAAAATAATGAAACACATACAAAAACATGAAATTTAAAGGTGTTAACTTTTCTGCATATATCATGGAATATCCTTTCAGCGAAATCTTGCCAAGGCAGCGGAGATAACTGTGTAGGGCTTACGGTTCTTTAACATGTAGGGTCATTGGCACACGGGACGCAGTTGTTAGTCCAATTTGAAGAAATTCCAATCTGCAACATTGACAAGGAAGGCCAATTTGGAAAGTACCGTTAACATACAAGGTATTCTGGAATAATACAGGTCTTTTGATTACTAATACAATTTATATTGTTAATAAATAGTTTCTATCAGTTAATATGCTGAAAAGTATGGTAGCAATACGAGTTATTGTTCCCAAATGTCAGATATTTCTGTGATAATACGAATAATTTCCTTCAAAAAATAGGGATTTAAAAAAGCAGATAATTTTTACGGAATGGGACAGATTACACGAAATTTTGGTCACCATCCCTCGGTCACTAGTCGACTGTGGCGAAAAGCAACAGACTAATGACGCGCCAATGTTCTCACAGACCACTATGTCGCATGGATGATGGTTACCCCATCGCACACAGACCTGATGGTAATTATAATCAGATCAAATCGACTGGTGTAAAGACAGCTATCAGACGAAATTTCTCAAGTGATCAAGATTGCACGACCAGCATAGTGTTCATTATGTAATCACTGGAACATGGCGTCATGGCCAAAAAAAAAAAAAAAAATCAAGTGGTCGGATGAGAGTCTTTTTTGTTTCCAACTTTAACAATCATGAGTTTCTCCCTGGGCAAATTGTCATAGACGACAACGCTAGACGTTGTTAATTTTATGGAAACCACTGCTACACTACCTTAGTCAAACAGAAACCCTAGCCTGAATCCAATTGAGCATATCTTGGACATTCTTTTGCGTAAAGTCTGTCAGGGACGGGGGCACCACTGCAGAGTATTGGCGATTTGGATCAGACATTACACATACACTACACAGACACTGGAACATATCATTCAGTCAATTATTGTGCTATTTCAACATTTGATGCAGGATGGGGGAGGCTACATCGGATACTGACTTTTTAACTGTTTGACGACTCGTTGCTATGAGATGAACTTTACCAACCATAGTTGCTTGGACTTGGTTTCATCAATTTTCCGCCATTTTTAACCCGACAGAATTACAATAAATCGTTTACTCCAACTTATTTTTTGTCTTTCTTTGCTTATTGAGTGTTTCCTCGGCGAAGTTTAGGAAGATGGAATACCTTCCAGAACGTATAATAGCTAACATATCAAACATAATCGTTATATTAAAATTAGGTCCGTTTCTCTGTGTGGTGTTCTAAATCCCTTTTTCAATCGTTCGTTAGCGGAGCTTAACGCCGGCATCCACACGTTTACTAAGATAATTGCCATAAGAGCCAGTTGTGATTGAGAGGCAAATCCAGCCAATGACAGGAATGGGAGGAAGAAAATATTAGCCCTAAAGCCTGTCTGCCATCTCCACTTATAGCTAAATAGAATGTTAGCTTGGATAACCTTGGGATTACGGCTACCGACACTGCCACCGAGTTCAAATTTGTCTACCCTGGGATATTTTATTCAGCAATTCCCTGTAAATCTGCTTTCAAAATATTTTCGTTCAAAGTTATCGACAGTATAATGAATTACATTCTTACACACGTGGCATACCCAATACACACACTGCCTGTGTATTCTATATTTACACGCTTTTTGTACAGGAACTGGGCCATAAAACGCGAAAGGGTTGGTGAAGTTATCTCGATTATCCATAACCTTGGGAAATGTTCACGTTGAAAAGAAAAACGTTTCCGAGCAAGAATTAAAATATAGCACGTATCAAACATAGCTGAAATATCTGGTTTTCTTTATTAATTATGTGGAATCGTTAAATAACAAAGGACATCTGGCAATAGTAAGGGTACATCTGCCTTAACACAACAGTCTTCAGATTAATAATATTAAACCACTCTCATCAAAAAGTATTGATAAAATGTGCATGCTCTAACACAACTTGATATACGAGTACTGTTAGCCCTGTATAATGATTGTAAATATATGTCGCACATAAATGAGGAATTAACGATCCAAAAATGAAACTAGCTCTGATAATGGTACACTTCGAGCCTTGATCAACAAATCCAAATATCAAGCCGAGCTCTCATTATCACGATGGTGTTGCACGTAATATCTAGCCGACCATAATAGATCAATTAATGTAAATAATCATAGACTACAGACGGTGAGTGAAATAAATGATTTTGATTGTGGATTCCTCTTATCCAAGGTAAATTCATACTCGTAAATACAGAGGTATACGTCAAGAGGAACACTTCAAAGGGCAACAGAAGCGCTGTTATCCGCGGGGAGACCAATTACCTGCGGGAAGGAAAACATTTTCACCGATTTCATTTTGATATTCCAATATTATCGCCACTTTTCTTCATGACAAGGACGAAAGCTATCAATATTCAACTCCCCGTGCCGTTTTCCCGAAGATCTTAAGAACGGGATAAACACTATATTTTCTTAAATTCCGAGGTATTTGATTTGGTGCTGATACATCGCATATAGCAAAGTTCGTCTTTTATGTTATTCCTATAATGTTCACCGAAAATTATGTTTTCGAAAATATTTTAGGTTTAACATCAAAGTTACATTAATAATGACTCAGATATGGCCGTTTTGGATAGGGGAACTCTATCCGATTTTGATGAATCTTGAAATATACTTTTTATATTCCACAACATCTTGGTTCTTTTCGATAGTCGCGCATATTGGACCGTTACGTCCTGGATTATGTTCGGTTCGCTGATTATACGAAAAATCGCTTTTGTAGCTTTTGGACCGTCTGGAGGTCAGAATTTTGATAATAAAAATATAATATGATATCTAAATTCATATAGCGCTAGTACTCCATGCTGACAGCGCATACAATTAAGTTTATTTGAAAAATCGTGATAACACTGATCAAAAAGGTGAGTTTGAAGTCTTGATTTAAAACAGGAAAGAGTTTGAGATGATTTATTGACCTCTGGAAGATTGTTCCACGGTTTAGGCGCATTCACTGAGAAAGACCTGTATGCGAATGACTTTAGCTTCTACCTTGGGCAACACAATTGATGAAGTCTGTTCGACGTGAGGTTACGCGAGAGAACATGTATTTGCATAAGGTCGGATGAGTATTTTGGAGCTAGGTCATTCATACACTGATATATCAAGGACAGAATTGTGAAGATTATTCTTTCATTTATTGGCAGACAATGGAGGGATTTCAGAACAGGAGTTATATGAGAGCATTTTTCTGATCTGGTAACAATTCGAACTGCGGTATTTTGCACAAATAGTCAATCCTTGAGACTACCAAAGAGCATACAAGTGGCTAATTAAGTGTCTTATATGGCCAATGTTCCTAAGTTGAAAATAGCATTTTGGACAAACTTCATTAATGTGACTGACCATGCTCAGATTGGACCCCGAGGGGATACCTAAGTTCTTCACAGTGTCTGACGATGCAATTATTGCATCCCATACAATCAACGATTTTAAAAACCGTTCCAATGACGGTTGAACATAAATTTATTGAAAATCGGACCAAAACTGCCATCAAAGTGGCCTCTACTCGTACACTAATACACGGTGGACCCTCTCTCTTGAGGTCACAACTGTTATCCAATTTGGATGAAACGTAAAATATATGGTTCCTTCGTGAATTATGGTCCCTGATTGTACGAGCAATCGCATTTTTAATGTGTGGACCGACCCTCTAAAGGTTACAATTTTTACACGCTTTTGATGAAACTTAAAATATAGTTTTATATCCCAAAGATCTTTATTCCTGTTGATATTGTCGCATGTCAGACTGTAGCATCCTGGATTGTACGAAAAATCGCCTTTTTTTAGCTTGTTCTCTATCCATCTCTTGCACCGTGTGGTCATTGGCTACTCAATTAAACATTTCTGTATAAATATGGGTAGGTGAGAGGTCATCTGTGAAAGTGTGAAACTTTAATTCTTTAATTAAAGAGAGATATGGTAAATTAGCACGAGTTATAAGATGGCTTTGGTAATTGGTTAGTTTAATTTGGATTAATGTTATAATACCATTATGAAAGATGCTTAGAAGCCGGATCTAAATGAAACCAAATGCTGAAGAATCTTTGACTGATAACATCAAACGGAATGGTTTTCACTATGGATTCTCGCTTAATTAAACCTCAATTTTGTTATTCATCTGAAAGCAAACGTCCTGGTTTGCATGTGTGGGAAGATAAAAAGCGAACGTGCTAAAATATACTTTATATACAGAATTTAAGGCCAGACACAAACAAAGGCAATTTCAACTTAAGCTATCGCCATTTTTAAAGTTTAGACGTCTTTCTGTTAATTTAGCACCGCCATCGAATGAGATTTTTCAGACAAAATTCATCTATCCTGTTCGTACAAGCTATATTTTGTGTATTTCTTTTTCGAAAAAATTCTTTTTTTACAGAAAAGTCTTTACATTAAAACAAAACGATTATTTTAACTTTTGAATCATATTTCAACCATCTGGAATGTTGTGCTTTTGATGTAAATATTCTTGATACCATTGGAATTTTAGTATTAATAAAATATGTCATTTTAAATTAGCTAGACCTCATGGATTTTGGTCAAAAATAAAAATGTCGATTTTAGTGGGTTATATGTGTGGATTTGTTTAGTGGGCTAGTAATTGGTCTTTGGTGAGGTAGGGCAGGTTTCCTGTTCTATCGACATTGTATGCTAAAATTTACGTTAAAATACGTACATAGGCCAACTTTCGTCTGATCCCTTGAATCAAAACTTTAATCGCGTAAAACTTGCCCCATCATGAATCGAAATAACACACAAGATGAAGCCACCTAAATACTTTATTTTGACCGAAATCGAGGAGATTCGAGTTTTAGACCCACACTACTATCACGTCAGAATTTCGATAATTTATTGACACGACAAATTGTTCTTATCATGTCTGGGACACCCGTCACCACTACCTCATTTGGATTCACAAATGAGAGGGAAATTCTGTTAGCGCATACTGATCAGATCAATTTTGCCCTTTTTTGATAACAGAATCTAAACCAAATTGTAAACAGGTTAAAAATTCATTTAGTTGACTATCCAATTGGGAAATACCTTGTTTTATGAGGCTTTTGCAGTAAATATCACTCTTAAAGATATTCCCTTATTAACCGAGGGTTTGTAGGGTGGTATCTGGCCTTTCCTTTCTTGAAAATGGGGTTAGAATCTCGACGTGCGTCTTTAATATCTGTGGAAATCAAACACCCATATACGTCAATTAATATCGTTTGAAATCAATTTAAGAAGACGTTCGAATATTATCCCTTGATCTCCTTAAGGAAGTGATACAACTACTTTAACATGAAATGGGTTTAAATCCTACTTTTTAGCTACTAATTTAAAAGATATCATTGTTCAATCATCACGCCTACCAATCTAATGTGAAATGTATGCTAAGGATAGATGTTCTGGGTTTCACACAAAATCAACCGTTTTGATACAGTAGAATATATACGAGATTGCTCTGTTTTGTCGCTCACCTAGAATCATGCTTATCGTGCCGTTGTCACTCACTGGCTGTCACCTTTAACAGGGAAACAGAGCACAAGAGTGAGATAGATAGAGAGACCGGGGTATACGCAGATCGGCATATTGTTGATATAAGGGAAAATCGATTTAGAAGCAGCTATTCCTTGACAGTAAACAGGTTTAAATTGAGAATTAGTTGCTTCTGGTCTTTATTCGCATCCACACATATGTTTGATGAATTGTCATATAGACTGTTAGACACAACAAAATAATTAAATCATCTATAGTTTTTTAGTCGCTTGGATTGGTATAATTTATGTACACATCTACCAGTTGTCATTTCAATCGTATCTGATGAATGTTTGCTTTCAGAAATTAAGGTAGGTACAGTTTATGTAAAAACAATTATATAATGTCGAAAGGTTGTATTTTTCCCAACAACCAACGAATACATAGTATACGATATTTGGTATTTTATTGTTTATTTCAAATAATGATGTATCTGGACAGGCTGCCTATTCAGATGCTTCTATCCTAACGTTTCGTGTATCAAGCAGACTTATCAAATTCTACCGGAACCACTTGATTGACAATGGTCTGCGTGCCCATTTTTCATGGGCGAGCTGATCTACCATTTCTGAAAAATAAAATATTACGAGTACTTATGAAGCCGGATGAAGGGAGGTCGCCGAAGTACTTTTAGATTTCACACATACTTAGGTGTACTTAATTACATAATAACAAACGTATTTTGACGTTTTGAAATACTGTGCGTTTACTGATTAAGACTTTAGAATATTGCTCAAGTGAAATACAAATATCCGATCTCTACAATTTTTTGCTTGAAATTGAAAGACTGCAATTGCCCAAATCGTAATCAAGACTTCAGCTTTTAATAACGAATCTCCATTTTGACTTTGATGTTAGAAAAAGTTTAGGCATATCATGTACAAACACATACAAGATAAAGGCTGTTTCCTAAAGATTGTTGGTTTTGTCGTACCTGACTAACAAACATAAGTTCCATTCGGTTTTAAGAGTGTACTAACACAGCCCAAAGAACGATAAGATAATCTAGATTTCGACACTGGCCGCGGAAATTTTTTTTTTTAACCTGGTCGATGAAATTACTTTGAATATTTTTGAATATTTTGGAAATATTCATCCGGCTGTGAAATCTAATCTGAATGTCAGGACCGTATTAAGCTTGAATATGGGGCACTTGGCTTGAAATATCACTGGCGCCAGTGTCCGTCCCGCAAACAATGAACTTCGTGTGTAAGTATGGTTGATTGATATACTTATTTGGCACAACGTAATAAATCAAATCAAGTGATTAAATTTAGAAATCTATAGGCTCCTTTCTGCAGCCTAGGCATCACCCCGCTGAATCCGGGCCTGGTGGAAATGAATTGGATGTTGAATAACTTTCAAAATATTAGTTAGCCCACGTCGTTTTCTATAGAAATTTGTACCGATCGCTTAGGTCCAGGCAGGTTGGGGGGGGGGTTGATGGGGGGGGGGACCAGACATTTTCAAGGATCAAGACATATTTTGCTCTTCAAACTAACTAAAATGCATTTTCGTAACCACTGAAAAATGATAATGATCCACGCATTTTTTGCCTCAATGGGTGCCTAGCGAAATCAGTTGGTCCGATAGCTACACAGTCCGCCTCTGACAATTGTGGTTCCAAACTGCACTTTTTAAAAATCGAAACCGAAATAAGAGAAATTGGATATACCACATAATCAGTCGACCGTCATCAGCTTTCACTGGTCCCACTAAGACTACGAATCACGAAACAAGAGGGTTTGGCCGATGGTACATGTATGTACATTGCGCGACAATTGCTTTTAGTATCCATGAATTCGTTTGGTCACGGGTACGATTTTGTCATTAGGGCAATGGGAATAATATGACGCGAGCCTTAACGGAAGTGCGGGTTCATCGGATGCGGGCGTTATCAACTATTTACGTTTGCTTTTGTTTTTGCATTTATAAGGGCAGGGTAGGCTCAGTACGCCTCTGATTTCAACCTGTGGTAATGGCTACGGAATTACATATAATGTCGTCTAAAATACGGACTTTCAATCCTACTGAATTCCAAACACTTTCCTCTTAAATACGGACTATATTTTGCCGTGCCTTGCCTCGATTATTTCCCATAAAATTTTGCATTAAATATAAGAAAACCCCTCCGGATTTATACTTTTTGTATTGATGTATACATATTTAATATACATAATGCATACTATAGTAATATCCTTTAAATGACATTTAGTTATTTGGACCCATAAAGCTTAGTCGTTTATTATATATTATTCTGAACATAAAGGACGCATAATGATTATGCGGATTAGTTGTAACGTCAACATCAACAGATAGTAATATTGGTAATGACAGTGAAAGTATGGCAAAATAATAATAGGGGATTATAGTACTTAATTCCAAAAATATTAAATTCTTATCAAAAGAATATCTGCAAAACCATACAATAGACATTTAGTGTTTATTTCTGTTAATAGCCGTAATAGTTTTAACTATAGGGAATTACCTATTTGAAAATGATATCTTCAAAGTTGTGTCCATCTGGTTATCACTTCAAAATGCATGTTCATTTATCTTAAATGAGGTCTCGTATGAGTGATTTAAAATTCATATTTTGAAGATTTTTTAAATGATTAATTAAGTATCCGAATTAAGTTTAGAAAGATCTGGCCCTCGGTTCACAAAGCATTCTCAGACTTAAGAATTTACTCAAAATTATTCACCTTATTTGAACTAAAATATATCCCTTCATAAAACTTTTGTTGTTTTAATATGTAAAATACATCAATAAGAAACTCTGTGCAAAGTGTTCAGTTTCTGGATCAAAGATATTTCTCATAAACAGTTATTGAAAGTTGAGTCAATTCTTAACTTAAGTCTGAGAATGCTTTGTGAACTCGAGGCCTGCTTTGTTCCAAAGCGCTAAGGCACTTTTTAAAATCATTAAAACAGTTATCCGGGGTTAAGTGGTTCACTATTTTATACAGATGCTGATTCAGAATAAAAATACCATCTTCCTTGTACAGTAAATTATGTCTTGTTCCCTTCACCGCTCACATATTATTGTGCGTAAAGCAGATTATTGTAATTATTCCGACTGGCTAAGTTTTATGTGCATGTGCACTCATCCCAAATAATGTCAGCATAACACATGATGTATAAATTGCGCGGTGTATGTGTGGCTTTGTATGATTTCGTAGTGGTTATTTGGGTGAACTTACAGTTCATTAATTTTAAAATGTGTTTCTTTGATGGCTTTAAATCCACTGAAATAAGAACGCCCGAATATTAAAAGTGTCTTTGAACATTTAGAGGGTCCACAGACCAAAACCACACTTTCCTTACAATCAGGCGCCATAATCCTGGAAACCACGGTGCGGTATGCGCGAACATCGAAAGGGGCCGAGATCTTTTTGACATATACCTATATGTTTTAAGTTGTATCAAAATCGCATCAAAATGGTGACCTATAAAGGTTCCAAACCATTGGTATTGCATACTTTTACACTATTTGCGAATGGAGAGTGGCCATTTTGCCGAAAAATTTTGGTTCGATTTTGTCGTGCAATTTTAGTCCGATTTTCACGAAATTCGAACTGAACCACCAATCAGGGACCTTAATCCATGAAGTTACTGTCCTATACATGTAATTTTTAAGTTTTGTCAATATTGCACAAAAATTGTGACCCATGGCGCGTGCCAACAGAAAATGTGAAATGACGGAAAAGGGCTACGGTGGGAGACAGGGGCGGCGACAATATATGCCCACATGAAAATTTATAAAACTGTTGCTCTGTGATCTAAAATACGCTTAGGACTTGCCCCTGGATCCATTCACTTGATTTGTTGTTTATTTTTTTGCAATGTCTATTTTCTGTCTTGTCCGCATGTTTATCCTGTAGATTTCGGTTTTGCATGTAGTGCGGTCCTCCTGCACTTACTAGTAGGTCTCTTTATCGGTACTTTATTTTGTATGGCAATATATAAAATTTACAGTCTGCACGAAACCATTATAATTTAATTCCAAAATAAATACTTTAAAAGCTTTTTTGATTGAGAACCAATGAAAAATCGATTTCAAGACTGTTGTACAAGTTGTTGGACGCTTTGGCAATTCTCGCTAGCTATTGTCGTTCTGTCCCAACATCGGCGTCTCAGCGTAGAAATAATCCAGTTCAAATTGTCAATGATTCCCTCTCAAGAACACGAGTAGCCAATGGGTTAACGCCCCAACCAAACGATTTGGTAACTCGTCATTTCATATTGGTGCAGCCTGTTTTGGAGTTTTTACATATCCATCACCCGAAAGATCACGTGCCCCTCGTCGGCATAGGATCCAGGAATGATATCATCGAACGTTTATTGTCAATTATCGCAGATTTTTTTAATGACGCAATTTACAATGCAGGCAGAAGCTGTCAATACTCCATATATGACACATCGAAACAGAGTATTTGTAGACATTTCATCCCAATTGCATCGATGTTAGTCTGGCAAAGTGTCTGGTTAATCGAGGTAAATTCCAGGCTATAATTTTCATTTTCGAGTGCTGATGGCGCGAATAGCGTCAAAATAACACCATTGGCGTATAATTTTTGAATGAGGTAATATTTTGTATTATGGAGCCTGAAATCAATAATAAAACAGGCTAAAGTTATCCAATTCAGGAAGTCCATTTACATGTAATCAAATCTAAAATTCCAATGTAATGTATATTGCTCTTAGGGGAACATTATTCATACTGTTATTTACGCGTTACAAGTCCAGTGTCAGATTGGGGTGGCGTCCTTACTGCGCTGCTGCGGCGACGGAAAATGGTCTCAGAGCGCGTTAAGATAGCCATAAGCGTGGAGGAAACGTTAGATATCGTACTGTGGTTTCCATGGTCGCATCAAAGATCGTATGTATGTCGTCATTATTAAAATGTCCAAAAATCTGACCTGAATATATAGTCGTCGTGATTACGTAGTACAAACGCACCGACAGTCGCGATACACGTAGAAGACGTTTGGTCACTAAGATGTTCAGTTACATTGGTCAGGCATTCACAGGGCGAGTGTAATGAGACCTACGTTCCGAGCTGAACTAGGCGTAGGTTCGCCGATGATCACCGTTGCCGCGTCAATAGTTCTCAATCGAAACGTTATGTGCGCGGGGATAGGTCGTAACGAGCGCGCCGTGAGTACGCAGTGTAATCGCACCAGGTCGCGGTAAGGACACGCCTTTTTAAAGTTTTTAATTTTGGGTGATATTTTATGGCGTCGTGTTCACGTTTGCAGGCGACCTTGTGCACTCTCTGCTCGTCGTATATGTAAAACCATGTGCTGATAATGTATCCCTCGCTGAAATAAAATCGATAATTATGTCACTATATTTATATACATTCTGAAAAATGTATCACACCCCACTGTTTTTGCGCCCCCCCCCCCAAAAAAAAAATTGTTACGTAAATAAAAACTATGCGAACGATAAATGACAATTTTGATTATTCTATCCTCCATACATACGCGGCCAGTGCAGGCATTGAAAGGGCTTGGAAAGCATGAACCACTTGCGTTATGAAAAGCATGTTTGATAAACCAGCCATCGCACTGAGGAAGTCTGTCTTCATTAGTCCAGTCGGAATAAAACAGTATAGAAACCCTACTTCATTTCATTTTTATGTAGCAACATTTTAAATTTCACAATGCGACCTCGGCGAATGGTTGCCTCACTACCCCTATCAACATCTATTCTTAATCGGTTCAAATTAGATGGATATGGCGTAGGATGATGGCCTAGAGGAACATCTTAGAGAAGGTTCCATATGGCGGCGGCTCTAGCGTGATATGGGAATGCCTTTCATGAATGTAATCGCAATGGCCAACGGTATCAAAGATATGTATGTTTATTATCCAAAGATCGTGGTTCCTGGTGATATTGAGCATATAGGACTGTAACTTTCTGGATTATGGCCCCTAATTCTACGAAAAATTACGTTATTATCTTGTGGGTTCTCTTGAGGTTACAATTTTTATCCAACGACAGCTGAGTTCTACTATTGTGGAAATCGGACCCAAACTAAATGGCAAAATGGCGTCTATTTATTTTCAAATGGTGTAAAAGGTTCTAGAAGCCACAATTGTTATCCGATTTTGATGAAGCTTAATATATGTCTATGTCTCAAAGATCTTGGTTCCTGCTGTCGCTATTTGTGCATATCAGACCGTAACTTTCTGGATTGCAGCCCATGGTTGTATGGAAAATCGTTCTTTATAGTTTTAGTTCGTGGATTCTCTGCAGGTCACATATTTTCATCCGATTTTAAAAAACGTTTAAATATGTCTCTATGCCACCATAATGAAGGGGAAAATCGAAACTGCCCGACAAAATATCCGCCCTTTGTATACGCAAAGTGTGCAAAAGTATGTAATACGAAGGTGGTGGATGCACTAGAGGTCGCAATTGTTATCTGATTTTGATGAAACTTAAAATGTGTCTTTATATCCAAAAGATCTCAGTCCCTGTCGATATGTGCGCATTTCACTCGATAACCTTCTGGATTATGGCCCCGGATTGTGCTAACAATCGCTTTTAATTTTAGCTTGCGTTTGATTTATCTCTTGCAAAATGTGGTCGTATCTTGTCTAGCAATCGCTGGTTCAGAAATAATAGCATTTAAAACGATGACAATGTACATCATTATACATACATTATGCAAGAGCTAAATCTGCCTATTTTGGGTCTTTCTTTGAGCCGGAAATGCTATATAAACAATTAATTAACATATCCAGACCATAATCAACTCTCGTTGTCATTAGGGATGGGACCAAATGTACTTTTCTACCATCTGAAAATTCTGCAGGGGTGTTTCTTAGGCGAAATTGATTTAAAAAAATGATTTTGGCAATATTTTTGTTCTATCTCGATTTTTTCGGTCGGGTAATTGGCATTTTTCAAAATGGCGGTCAAAATGGCGACTAAAAATGTCTTTTTCGAGAGTTTTGTCCTCGCATGGGCCAGATATGTGTTCCAATATGTCTTTTAATATGTTTTCGAGTATGCCGAGTTCAACGAATTATACTACAACGTATTTCGAGCAATGGTGGCCATCTTGGATTCAATATGGCCGCTATTTTGGTCAAAAATGGTTTTGGGGGGGAAATTTTATTGTCGCTTGCGGTAGATATGTTGTCAAGTATGTCTTTTAATATGTTTTCGAGTATGCCGAGTTCAACCAATTATACTCCAATGTGTTTCGAGCAATTGGTGCCATATTGGCCAAAAATGGAGTTTTTTCAAATTTTGTTGTTGCATGCGGTCAGATGTGTGGTCCAATATATATTTTAATATGTTTTCGAGTATGTCGAGTTCACACAATTATACGCCGACGTGTTTCGCGGAATTGCGGCCATCTTTGATCTAATATGGACGCCGAAATGGCGGCCAGTGGCGGCCATGCTGGCCAAAAATGGATTTGTAGACATGTTTCCTATATGTCTTTCAATAGGGGTTCGGGGATGCCGAATCCAATATATTACATTCAAGCGTTATTTGAGCAAAGGCCGCCATCTTGAATCCAGTATGGTCGTCCAAATTAGTACTAAATTTGTCAATAACAATAACATAAAGCAACATACGTATAATACAACTAATAGCATACACGTGTTTTTTAGAATTATAAATGCATCATTATACTATATATTATGACATATTAGTCATTATTCGCTTTTTAGTGCATCTAGTCAGTTCAATGGTGAATCCAGTCTAAAGAACGAGTTTGAGTAATGTAGGAAATGTAGCAATGTAGTACATCTAGTCAGTTAAATAGTGAATCCAATCTAAACAACTAGTCAGTTTAAACGAGTTTGAACAATATGCATGTGCAACAAAAGAGAAATCAAATTGAGTTTAATTTCCCAATTTTAATGCGGAGATAAGACTAATGGAAACGGGCACATGGTTTTCGGAAAGCTCTTCGTTTGCTTTGAAAATTGAAAAAAACAACAAACAAATACATAATTGGTGCAGACTTAAACGTCTTATTAGTTCAAAATGTCAACTTTCAGTTGAAACTCTTTTTATTTTTACAAGTCTCTTCCTAGTGTGGATATTGTCAATAATAATTGGCATGTATGCCTAGAAAAAATGTTCTAGAGAAATAAGGAAGCCAATATAAAGTCTAAAAATATCACTTATTTCTTGTTTTGTAATTTGTAAGTAAGTTAAAAATCCGCTCTGAAATTTAACAGATTCTCCGACAATTTTTTGCTTCTTCAAAATCAATTTCTTTTAAAGGGAGGTTCGCATGTAGTCTGGAGACTCAGTCCGGGTGAAAGGGAGTGGGGGTGTCCATCATATGGTCACAAAACCAGATCCAACTTATTATATACTATTCTTTAGAATAGAATACTATGCCGAGTGGTAATCAGTCTGACGTTGGGACGTATCCGGAGTCAAAGGACGAATGAGCCCCGGTCTAATAACATTTGACATTGCTTTTTTGGCAGAAAATAAATTTATTATTTATGTTTTATTTTTTTGTAATGTCGTTTACATGCGTAACAAAGATTAAGTTCACCCATTCCAGAAAAAAATAACACTATAATTTAACATTGAATATGTTACAAAATAACACGTATTTCAAGATAATAGGCATATTACACCATGTAAGACTCTCCTTTTTTTTATCCCATTGATTTTTTAATTCTTTTTTTTTTCGTGGCATTGATTTATCTTCAAAATATGTATATAAATGGAATTACTCTTGATTTCATTTTTAATTTCCGATAAGACGTTGAATCAAGCATTCAGAAATCGATATTCCTTTTATAAGATAAATTTTATGAGGCAATTTTATGGTCGAAATTGAAGTTGTGGGAAGAAATAACATCCACCTGCTAAGAGCGTTTTATGTATGGGTGGGTAATCGGAACGATCGGCGTAGAAAGTCTTCTCCGTGTTCTTACGTACTTTCAACACGGCTAACAAATTACCCACGGCACTTGTTTCTTCGAGCAGATAACCGAAGCGGGGGGTCTTGACTTATAAGACTATGACGCAAAATTTGAGCAGATATTTTTATCAAGGTTCACCAACGAGGTCGAACATTTCCCGCTGTCAAATGATTCACCGTAATGATGAAATTCTTTGCTGCAAATTGCTATTAATGAACCGGCAAAACATCATTTTAATTCTAATATCCATTTTGAATTGATGTGTAACGCGTTCTAGCGACATAAACGAAAGGTGGTCCACAGTGTCCACAATTTAAAGCGATAATAATTTGATGTCATAAATCAGTTTTGCCCTTTGATCATGTTGAATATGCATATAAAAACATGCATTACTCACGAGATAAATCTTCATATTGCAGGTCTTTCGTTATGCCTGAAATATTATACAAACTATTTATTAGACATTTATAAACTTCTTATGTGTCGGATTTTCAATAGAATTGAATCCAATCTGCTGCTCAACGCTTATTGGTGATTAAATCCAGTAATGGATAATTTTTTTTTATCGTAGAGACATCAGAACTGGTGATCGAGGCTAGGCCTGAAATTCAATTGCCAATATTTGTCTCAGATTGGAGCAATTTGACTGAACTTCAATAATGTATTGTAGTGTCACGGTAGTTCATGTTCCCTACCAATCCGTAGGTTACCTCAAGTTCCTATTCTTTTACCGATCTGTTACTATTAGCCTGTAATTTGATTAGTAGAAGTAAAGATTTCAACGTAAACAGACGTCTTGTTATTTCTGCTCCTCCACTTTCCGCTGCCTTGGCTAGAATAGCTAGTATATTTGTGGTGCCAACTAACCAGACCTGCGCCTCTAGAATAACAGTGACACGGCATTACAGTATCATTAAAATAGCATTATGCAAGAGCAAAATCTGCTTATTACAGGTCTTTCTAGACATTAATTAACATATCCAGACCATAATAAACTCTTGATGTCAAGGTTAGCCTTCGATGTTGGCGGATTAAAATCCTATATGCCGCTTAATGGCCGTTAGTAATTAAATTAATCAAGTGGATAATCGAGACTATTCTGTTTATATATTAATGATTTGAGTAATGATGACCGCATATTCCTGAAGCAATGGCCCGAGAAATCTCTCTCTGGCCATTGCTGGATTGACTTCTGATTCTTGAACTTTTGCGGGAGTGTGTCTATTCTCCCCGTTCAATGAAAGCTATCACTTAAGTACAGCAACATGACAGTCCTTCGTTTAATCTGAGTCTTCCCTAAAACTTTGGACAGTGATTTAAGGTATTAAAGCGGTGAAAGTATGTTCGTTTCCAAACAGTATTGTTTACATTTCATTCGACTTGATAGCCTCGTTTGTCACACAATTAGTTTTACTGCAGTATTCTCTTATGCACGGGTTAATTAGGCATAATAAAAGCGTGAGCCATGACGTAACGTTATGTAAACATATTTGGTCCAATACTGGCACTCGTTTTAAATGTAAAGCGTTTGTATGGTAGGTAGTGATTGGTTGGTAGTCGGACTACTGACCAATCAAAATTTAACACAACAATATCCACTCATAATAGCAGTGTGTAGTGAGATTACCTATAATCAAACGAAACGCTGCGCGGAGTATGTGATGACCGAGGCTATGTGAATATTTCAAACGCTTTTTTCTCGGCTTATAGTGAATCAATTTGACTGAAATTTTCAGCAAATTACCTTTACACTATCTAGTTTTTAACTATTATAGTGAGAACTGCCATCTCTTTATCTTATCTCCCATAATGTAACTTTAATTAACAATCTGATGTATATATCGTTTCGTTTTTTATACTTTCGTTGGCGTCTACTAGTGGTTGAGGTTGCGTGAGTGTCGGACGAGCAGCTTTTGATTAACCAAACAGCGTTGATGTTTCTAGTAATTTACCCACAGTTCCGTGCATTGCGCGCCAAGAACTCGCTGCAACAGACCAACCAGAACGCGAGTTATATAAAAATTCTTCCAGACAGGTAAAACGAAATTTTGAACTATAAAAAAAAGAAACGAAATAGGATATGTGTTTTCACCAGATTGATTAATTAAGAAATTTTAAAAGTTTAAGATCTGGTGCATGTATTTACAACCTACCTGAATAATTCTTTTTGTTTATCCCCTTACACCACTTGCTGTAAACTGTGGAAACCCTTTTACAATCTCGACTTCTCGCTTTCTTACATTTGAACATTATCGCCTTCTCGGCAAGACTATAAAATGGTCAAAACAAGATTCCCCAAGACAATAATAAACAGACGGTAATTTGAAATTAGATCTTTCGCTTGTTAGGTCTTCGTTAGTCTAGTTTGGAGCAGAACAGTAGGACGTTAAACCCCATTTCATTTCATTTCTTTCGCAGGTTGTACTTAAGAAATGTGGGGGTTTATAAGATTCAATAAATGTCGAGATGACCATATAGCTTGATTTAACACCGTAAAGAAACTCGGCGTGGTGTTTTTTTTTATGTATTTAAAACAATTTGGCTGCTTTAAACATGTTTTTGTGTGTGTGTGTGTTTGTATTGTGGACATATCACTATTTGATGTCTACGCCTGAAACAAAAGAAACTAGAACCGGACCACAGAGACCGACATGCAAATGGTTTGCGTCAAAGTTAATTTATTTCCCAATATGGTCGATGTCAATTTTACGGTCAACGATTCTCTTGATAGCTTTGCTGCCATAATGTATTATCATGAGACAAACTTCAACCTCGAGAGATGTGGCGTGACAAATAAACGTCAACCTTAAAGTGATAATTCCTTCAGTAACAAAGATACACTAACACATTATATTATTACCTATTAGGGTTTTGTTCGGATATTTATATAAAAATTTTATTTTATATTTTTCTTGGGAACTACTCACGATGACGTTTTGAAGTTTTCGACTTCAACAGAAAGTTTGATATGACCTGACGGACAAAGCTACTTTGGGATGAAGCTATTTTCAGTCGTATGCGCAGGTTAGCACAATATGAACTTTTTGATGATACAGAATGTTACAGGTTCCGATAACGCATGTAACTATAAATAAATGAAAATACCTACATGGAATAACAATTATTGAGACTCGAGGGTTAACAATTTTCGAAGCTTTTTGTCGCTGTCTTTTTCAGTGTAAAGTTTGAAAGCGTGGGAGATAACTCTGTTCACATTTCACGAAGGGTGCTTCATGTCTTTGGTATGGAGCACTTTCGCATGATCAGTGACTATTACTCATTATGTAGTGATTTCAATATAATTTGATGTTACTCAGGTCATTTTTAAAAATTTCATTGCCAGCGCTCATAATAGCTGAGTTTTAGTTCAATAGCATCGGGGTCCAAAGGGCTACTCCGTGTTTCCACTCCATTTCAGGCTGGTTTGCGTGTCATGACTACTGTATTAATCTGGGGCACTTCCCATGTATATTGGCTTGGCCGATTTATTGACAACAACCCTGTGTTCCATCGTAATTTTGTAATCTCCATCCTTCGGAAGGTGCGATTCAACCTCAGCATTTTGGCATTCGAGGTGGTCGAGTGTCGAATAATACTCATTGTCGTGAGTTGGAGGGGGCAATCGCACGTATAAGCCCCCATCCCACCCCGCAAAAAGAATAGAATTGCCCCCCCCCTCCAATATTTCGCGAACAATAATGATTTCTTAGGAGTGTTCTTAGTCGGCCACATCATCAACCCCTCCAAAAAATTCCGTGGCCCCACCAAATTTTATGAGCTGGCTACGGGCCCGATAAGCCCTACACATTTAGTGGTTCAACTCAACAGTAACGATGTTGATTAATCCTGTATATACTTAGAGACAATAGAGGGCTTAGTTCAAACAATTGATTTGTTGTTGGATGTTTGACGCCGCGGGTTTCACAAGCCAGGTATTACCTTTTGTCAGGTGATGCCACGTTTAACGCGAAATTCACAATCCGCATATCTGTTCAACGAAATGGCACGTAAACTGACGTTGACGTTATTACACACTGCAACTGCAAGTAGAAAACTAGTTAAGGATGCATTATGAAAGATTAAGATTAAGAGTTCGCCATTGTTGCTATAATAGTTGAAAAATAAATAACCGAAATTGAAAATATCTAAAATCTCAGTAAATTATATAATTCTGGGCGATAAAATGTTACGTCAATCCATTTATTAAATGGAAATTATAATGGGGTTTAACGTCCTACTGTTCTGTCATGATTGAGCTAAAGGCAACATCATGCATTGTGCTATGAGGGAAATTTGCTGGGACAGCGGCGATACGGCCTACTCCCATACAGTATCCAACTGCCAGAGGATATTTAGGTGCACGCCAATGTGTAGACGGGATCTCGGATTTTCGTACTATCCGAATGACTATACTTGTCCTTTCCCAAGCCCTCTGTCCTTGACCACTACCAACCTTATTAAATGGCACATTTGATCTAATGCATTTAATGACATGGTTATTAGATGTCAAGAGAGTGGGCTCTTTAGTAATGTGTCTTAAAGAAATATCATTTGCACCGGAATTGGCACTATTTAAGGAATAATTGTTCGATTTCGTGTTCGGTCTGCATTATCCGGGTTGTAGCTGAAAAATGTGACATTAAACCCAATTTCATCCATTAATTCAGAAATTCGTTCAATCTTGTGGTTTAAATTGCTTACTTTATTTATACACTAATTGATTTTATTTTATGTTTATTGGGCTTTTAGCGATTGAATGTGTACCCAAATATTCTTTCCGCATGTAAACAAAAGGCAAATCTCGATTTCCAGAGAGAAGTTTTACTTCTCTCAAGTAGCCGAGATTGAAAATGGGTGTTTTTGAAAAGATTCAATAAACATTGTACATTATTAATTTGTTAAACGTATTTTTTTTTCTGTTGTTAAATGTTTTAATGGAGTCAGTATTATTCACAGTCTTCGACAGTGCAAACACGACTTATTGGTCAATTTAAATCAACATTTATGTTATCTTACCGTGAAAAGTTGGCCTTCTGATATTCATTATTTAAGATAAAATGAATTACAAACTAGAATATTACTCTAAAAGGTTTAAGATGCACTTTTTGTTATAATGGCACCACTTCTGACGAGTAAAAATAGTTTATGGGGATTAGAAATAACCACTTATTTACTTCAAACATTTGCCAGTGAAAACAGGGTGTAACCCCTGGTGTGGAGGAGAGAGAGAAAGGGCGAGAGAGAGAGAGAGAGAGAGAGAGAGATACCCGCGAGGTTGGAGTAGAAGAGGAAGTAGGGCGCTTGTAAATTACAGTACAGCCAATGAAACTATTGCTCTATCCACTGCACTGCTAGGGAAACCTATTTAGATACAAAATAAACCGATTGCTAACAAACAAAATGCTTACAATTACGAAAAAATCTAATCAAGCATAATGATAAAACGATCGATTTTCACATAATCTACTCTTTATCAGCAAACATAGAACCAATCGTCTCTAGTGAACAAAAAAACCGTCAAATATTATCGCCACTTTATCCCTGGAACTAAACGTGTTATTATCATAGTCACGAACATCTTAGTTCCGATACAAAATCTATAATAAATTTAGATGATCTAGAACTGCCAATTAGTCATGCGAGGTTTGAAGATGATCCATATCATTATAAATTTAACTTTGATGGTTTTCTTAACCGGCTCAGTAGTCGTTCGCAACCGTGCCCTAATGGTATTCTGAAACTGTCTTATATTTCAAATATTCAAATCATGTATTCAAGACTGCATGATTCTGTTATCGTCAATAAAGGTTTAGGTGAACGACCGACATTTTACGGAATATTCCTGACAAAACATAGCTAAGGTCTCACTTGTCTAGGTGACAAGAAGCATTGTCAGTTTTATGACCTCGTTACATTTTCCCGGTTGGTTTTTCACATGGCTAAAGATTATCCTGAAGTATTGAAAACAAAAAAGATTCCAAATATGATTTACTGGCAATTTCGTGAGTGATAATTCTTATAACTTGTCAAACAATATCATCCTGTTCAAACTAAACATCTCAAACCGCTGACTTTGCGAATGATTGAAAGATAATGCAACGACAAAAGCAGTTATTCTGTTTCTGCAGTAAGTAATTCAAATCAGATCCATTATTTCGATTAAGGTTCGTCATGATGACTCGTCAAACAATATTAGTTCATTTGAAACACACACGTCAAAAAATGTTAAATGGAAGATTAGATAACGAGTTGGCAGTTCTCACTATAAACTCAAAAACTAGATAATGTAAGGGCAATTTGTTGAAATTTCAGTCGAACTGATCCACTATGAACCGAGGATTAACCGATTGAAAGTTCGCCTAGCCTCGATCATCATTACTAAAGTCGCTACGACAAAAATCATAGTCTGGATTATCCATTTAATTATTAAATCGTGAAGGAAAGTTATGCAGCAAATCGGAACATAATCTAACAATTATAGCAGGCTAGCGTTGACATCGGGAGTTGATTATCGTCTGGATAAGTTAATTAGTGTCTATTTAATAGTTTTTATAACATTTCAGGCCTAAATAAAGATCTGCATAGTCAGATTTAGCTCTTGTATAATGTATGATTAACTGTAGAGTAATTACAGAGTTTCGTTGCCTGAAATGCGTGACTCAAGATAAACAGGGCTCGTCATAGTCAAAGATTACAAACCCTGAGCTGAAGGGCTACTACAAGGTTTCGAATTCAAGTTGTGCAATAAATAATAAATAATATCAGTCTCGAAATGACCTAATTGAATTAAGTCTAATTTCTCTCTGCCTAGCTCTGCTTCCAGAAATCGTATCTTGGCTCAATTCAGGATGAAGACTGAAAAGACTCCACAGACCTTTTCGTCATTTGTTACCATTGTTAATTTTATATAAAATGAAGGATCCGTGTTATAAACTTCTTTATCTTGTCTTAATGTCTACAGATTTTATAAACCAAAATTAAGCAAAGGTTAGCATCACAAGACAAAAGCATTGTATCCAAACAGGATACAGCAAGAAATAACAACAGATGGCAGAAAACTATCGGAAGCAGATTGATTCCTGAGCTATGTTGATTCAACGTAGCAACTGGGTTATTTGACTTTTATTACATGTATTAGTGGTACAATGTGTTGTTTGATTACCCGATTATCTGACGCGTTGTCCTGTAAATCGATACAAATCGATATTATCACCGGTAATCACAATGTAAACTACCATTAAACGATTTGCTCTTAATTATTGACTGCATCGAGATTGGAATTACAATAATGTATAAATTCTGAAGGTATAATTTACGACATAAAAATACGAGAAAAGTACTTGTGCCACCAAACATTAAACATTGATGACTTCATGCCACATTAATGTTGTTCTAAACCCTAGTAGAGTGTTCTAAGCTTTTGCGTGTTTGCATTGATGATATTATAAAATACATCAAGGTTATATCTTATACAAGAGAATCTTTCTTAGTTATGGCACAATTGACAATGCGGTATGTGTGTGTGTGTGTGTGTCGGGGGGGGGGGGGGGGGTAATCTCCTACGTGTATCTACGAAGTCATAGATTGAATAATACTGTACTGATTTGTTCAGTTTTTAGTTTTAGCTATTTTCTAAGGACTACTGCACTTAATTCACAGACTTCAAATGTATGGATTATGAATGAGGTTCGAGTGCATTACCTAATCAATCAACCTTCCGTTTCACGCTGGTGTAACTGGGACGCACGTTCAATCCGTCATTCTATGGTTATGGAACATGAAGAAAGAAAGAAATGACACATTAAGTGCACACCTTCTTGTTGACTCGACATCTAACAAGATAAAATAAACAGTCTTTAATCGAGTTATTCCAAACCAGTCATATTTATTAATTTGCCCGGAAATTGTATTGTAACTGTTTATTGTAAATAACCCCCCCCCCCCACTTCTTGGATTAATCCTTCCATTTGCATGCTGTGACTCGTATGGATTATGAATGAGGTTCGAGTGCATTACCTAATCAATCAACCTTCCGTTTCACGCTGGTGTAACTGGGGCGCACGTTCAATCCGTCATTCTATGGTTATGGAACATGAAGAAAGAAAGAAATGACACATTAAGTGCACACCTTCTTGTTGACTCGACATCTAACAAGATAAAATAAACAGTCTTAAATCGAGTTATTCCAAACCAGTCATATTTATTAATTTGCCCGGAAATTGTATTGTAACTGTTTATTGTAAATACCCCCCCCCCACCACTTCTTGGATCAATCCTTCCATTTGCATGCTGTGACTCGTTTAATGAACATTTAATGAAGATATTTTGTTTTCTAATTATGCATGAATTTGTCCAAGGAAGTTAAATTTTTGATTGGGGGAACAACTGTTATCAAATATTATTGACTAGGTGGATTTTTACAAACTTCTTGGTATGCATTTGTTTTAGAAGGTATATAGCATGTTCAAAATCTGCAGTTTTATATACATCATGTTTCGATTATCTATAGAATTCTAGGGTTTAGGTTTTTATGGGCAGAAATTAGTGACTTTCAGGGTAAATTACACATAATAAATCACAAATGATTTTCAACTTAGTGGAAAGTCATATTATATATGCGCAGTAGTGCAGCAGTGTGAGTCTTTTGTAATAAATATACTCTGGAATTATCCTTTAAAGATACTTTTCCAGTAAGGTATTTATCGGGTGGTTATTTCCAATAAAAGTATGCCAAATTTGGTACATATGGTAAGAATAGACTCACAATCTTACCAGAAAAATACTGGATTACCCGAAAAACGCCCATGGGGCAAGCATTGGGCAAAAATGTCAGGGTATCACTAACTGTCAACCCGACTGTTATCTGCCAGCTTATTGTGTGCAAGCCGAAGTGAGGGAGCGGTTGTTATTTTTTGATCAAATGGTTACGTGGTTTTGGGAACATTGAGGGGTGTCAACGTACAAAAGACTCTGCGATTAAACGAAGGAAATGAAGGTGACGTAAAATAATTAACAATCTACTTAGGCCTCAATATGTATGGTAAATGTACTGTAAGTAATGATAAATACATTCCGAAAAATGGACCCTCCCACATTGAAGCTAAGTTGACAGGAAATGCGTCTAACAACAGCTTACTTATAGATATAGGTATCCCCGGCGAATACAAAGTTTTGAGAAGGAATTGAAGCAAATTTGTGATAGATCAAATCACAGGTGGAGTGACTGTCCTAGAAATGGGATAAACCTAGAATCTTGAATGAATGTACAGATCTGTATTTTAAAAAGCTAGTATCTAAGGATTAAATTAAATATTCACAATTAACGAACGTAGGTATAATAGAAATAATAAGGATTAAGTTTACCATACAGCCTAAACTATTAATGAGTTGGCTGGCCTCCATCGGTTACCAAATTACAAGATAAATGGCTTCAGGTATAATTGGCATTAAAAGAATTCTATTGAAATTTAAATAACAACACATTGAACATTAAATGAATGAATTAATTGATTGATAAAGAAACGAATGAATAAATGCAGGAATTATATCCCCATTACAGTAGCAACGATTTAGAGACAACAATCCAAGTCTCGCATAACACCATTAATAATTGTGTCGAAAAAGTGACAGAAAATAAAATGTATTCGATAACTTCGCGTGACCTTTGTTTCTGGGTTTTGTTTGCAGGCGATTATAGCGTAGGAAATATTTCAAACAGGCAATGATAGAGCCACTTACGTCAGTACCAATTCCAAGCTATTGAAATACAATATATATGTCTTAAGGTCTATATAAGAGAGAGAGAAATGGGGTTTAACGTCCACTCGACACAAACTAGGTCATTTTGGGACTAACATATGGTTTAATTTTTATTTCAATAATTCGCTTGTGCGTATGGGTCTTTAGCAGTGGGAGGAAACCGGAGTGCCCGGAGGAAACCCACGAGGTTGAGCAGGCGCCCCTATCTCCATGTCACATACGCTCACACCAGGGATCGAAACCACAGCCGCAAGCCAGAGGTGAGCGGCCAGCACTGTAGACCACTTGGCCATCCCAACCCCCCAAGGTCTATATAAAGGACTGACCGTTCTTGCTATAATAGTTCAAAAGTAGATAATAAAAAATGAATATTGAAAATTTCAGTCAAATTCTGAGCAGAATCACATGTGTTGCATTTCTTGACAAGATAGTCTTGATTGTCAAGTACCATTGCTACGATAATAAACAAAGTAGCGATTACCTATTTGAATGTTAAATTATTATGACGCAGATGTTTTAATCAACTCAATATCACGACCACCCAATGATCTAAAAATTTGATTAAGCCGCCTGCAATAGGCAGATTTAACTCTTATATAATGTTTCTTTAAGTTCGTGTTTACAATGTGATGTATAATCCCCACACATAACAATTCGCATCAATAAGAACATCCGCAGCTGTGCTTTTTGAATTATAAATCACCAAGAAAAGAGCGAAGATTTCAACAATCAAAGAAGAATAATAGTTTCAAATTACAATTGGTAATGTAAAACGTCGCCATCAGTTTCCACATCATTCTTGTAGCTAGTCATTAAAGTTATTGCAACACTTCCGGTAAAGGATACGTCGCGCGAATTTTCATTAGCAAACGTCTGGTCATTTGACAGTTGCGTCCTCTCATATTAATTATTTTTGGTGAATATTATTGATTTAAGGCTCTTTGTAAGCGTTATCAGAATTTATGAAATAAATATTGAATCAATCGATCTCAACTGAAATGCTGTAACTGTTACATAAATTATTCTTTTAGTGCTTCATTATTTGATAGATGTATAGAAAATATCATGTGCTTGGCCTAGTTTTAAGCTCTTTCATGTACTACGGTGCAGTTATTGTCCAAGCAGCTTACATACAAATTAATAATATCATAAAAGCCGCACAAGGTAAGATTAGATAAATATAATAGTTCAAAAATAGATAAAAAAAGAGAATATGTTGAAAATTTCAGTCAAAGTACGTTACTCTGAATTTGGATATCGGCGATACAATTATAGCCTAGCCACGATTGTCATGTAACCGGGCCCGTAGCCACGGGGGGGGGGGGACTATGGGGGGATTAGCCCCCCCCCCCCCAAAAAAAAAAATCGAATTAGCCCCAACCCCCAATATTTCGCCAACAATAATGATTTCTTAGGTGTGTTCTTAGCCGGCCACATCCTCAGCCCCTCCAAAAAATTCAGTAGCCCCTCCCCCCCCCCAAAAAATTTTTTTTAGAGCTGGCTACGGGCCCGCAGTTCTTATGTCTTCATTAAATGTTTGTACTTGTTGCGTTGGTGGTCAGAATTTATTTCAACCGAAATGGTCTATCCTTATCGGGCTTATACCTTTATAGAGTCAGCCCTCACAACTCATTTGAGTATTAAGCTAGTTATCGAGTGAAACTGCAGCACTAATACTGTAAAAGTAACCCTGCGTTATTTACTTGATAGCATGCCGTCATCCGACAATAAAAAGTCTACTGCAGATTGCAAAATGGCAGAAAGTTCAACTTCAAATAAATGTAGACCTGTTTGTCGACAGATTGTGTCAAGAAAAAGACGTGAAAAGAGTGGTTAATAGAAATAGTTGAGTGTACCATTTACATAAGTAATGGCTTTGTCAATGTCGATCGGGATTTAATCATAATTATAGTATTTGCAAGAGATTCCATTGTCCTACATATTAGACTCATTGACTTTTTTTTGTTAAAAAAAGAGGATTATATGAGGAACATTTTTTATTTTTATGCAATAATATACTTAAAATTTCTATAGTTTCCTGGTTTGTAATTTCTGACAAATATTCTTTTTTGTTAGTTGAATTAAACCGTAGAAAACAAACGAAACCTTGACAATTTCAGACAATAATGCCGTAATATTTACAGGAAATAAACGAGGAAGAAGTCTATCTTTAAATACATCAAACGACGCACGATCATCAGAATCTGATCACAAACGAAGGCCATTAAGTGTATGGCGTTACCGAAATGAAACTTGAAGACAGCTTTTAAAAAAATGTTTACTTTCTGTGCAAAGAGACGACATTGCGTGACACACTGGCGTAGTTCCATCCATCCAACATCTTCCAAAAAGTGTCATAGCATGTTTTTCAATAACTCAGAACCATATTAATACTAACCCACTTAAATATAATTAACCCTTTATATCTTGTAATTTTATGTCTCGCCGATGTTTTTATAATATTAATACTTTAAAAGTTCTACATCATTGTTTACTACGTTTCAACAGTTTTTGGTCAGACTGTTTTATGTGATCTGACAGTCTTGGAAAATAATCGAACAGTATAAACTGGTCAGTATACATTTGACAGATGTAAGTGGAGGCTTTTTGAGAGTGGCGTAATTTGTTACGGGTTCATCTCCATTATTAAAACACCATAATAGGTCGTTTTATTATCATGTCTGTCTGGGAACTCGAACACAATCCAGTCTACATATAGACAAATATGGCCTCGTCTGATGGGACAACGTGTGTTTGTGTTACTATGGGAGAATGAAAAGCACATTGATTTTTTATATTCGGTGAACAATGGCGTTCAAAAGAGCATTACGAGGTTAGGAAATTGTTCAATTATTATTATAAAATATGTATTAACTTTATTAGTAGAATAAAAAAACCGTGGTAACATGAAAGGTATGTTTCAGTTATAGTTTTGACATGGTTGGCGAAGTTGCTTATGATGTTTTCAAAGAAGGTCTGCTTAAAATAGAATAAACAATATCTTCATAAAGTTCTTGAAAAGAGTACTTATTATATTAAGAGCGATATATGTAAAGTCAATTCGTAAAACGTCTGTGAATAATACCCAACCAATTTTATGATAAACCTTCTTTTAAATAAACCACTCGTTTTCGAGACGCTGCTGATGGTTGTTTTATGATAAAGCTACTTTTAAATAAACCACTCGTTTTCGAGACGCTGCTGATGGTTGTTTTGGTATCCGAGTCTTGCTTAGGAAGTCCGGAAAGAACGTTTTGGACCTTTTTGCATTAAAAATTATAGAAATTGTTCCTGTAAAGGTTTGGCTGCTGACCATACAAACATGGTCATCCGATTGTCATTGATTGACAAGAATATGTTCCTAAATTAAATAGAAGGTTGACCTTGGTCGAATGAGCTAAAAAGTGAGATTCCAGTGAAAATTTAGATGCCACCTTGGGTCAAATATATCATAATTCATCATGAAAAGGGATACTGAGTGGACAGTGGCATCATATGAAATACAAGAGATCAAATCCGATTGGACAAGAACACAATTACACCAGCCTTTAAATATTATAATATCAACCCAATAGCATATCTGACCCAAGGTATATGTTTGACACTGGTTTAACCGTCTGATTAGGATTATAATGTTGAAAACCGCATTGAAACCGCATGATCTTTTGCCATTTGCAAGGGGTGCAAATATTCAAGGAGGCACAAAAAATCAAAACCATAACGCACTTAATCCTACCCGTTGCAGTCAGCCATCGTATGAAATCGTTTTGAAACTTCGTGTACATTTTATAATCTTCATTTTGCAAAGGGGATTGGTGGCCGAATGGTTAGCGTGTGTGCATTGCATCATAAGGTCTGCCATTTTGTCAACTGCCGTGGTTTCAATTTCCAGGCTGTACGTTACAACTTCGTGGGTGTCCACTACTGTTAAATACCCCTACGCGCATACGAATTGTTGGAAATAAATAAAACCATATGTTAATCCTGAAATGAGTTAGTTTGTGTCGACCTGACGTTCAACCCCATTTTTTTTTATCAATTTGGCAAGTGTTTGGATTGTCAGTGCCTTCTGTCTGTTTTACTCAACATTTCATCTTAGATCGACATTTTAAAAGTTTTATAATTGTCCTTCGTAAATGGTTGTTTTTCGCATTTAATTTCAAGTTTGTGGTGCATTTGTTAGAACTTGACAATCAACATGAAAGTGCTGCTGATATTATGGCTGTATCGCTTACATGTGTTGCTCGTTCTACTATTGCGCCCTAATGAGCAGTTCGCGTTTTTTGTTATTACTATGTACCTTATAAGTTATATATCTTATATCGAATATTAGTTCACGTTTATTCGTTCCAAAACATGGCTAGACTGTGCTTATCAGAGTCAAAAATAAAATTGTTGATTCCATTTCATTTAATGTGTTGACGTGTTTTGTGGGATGACTATCTGACTTCGCTCCAAATTGTTTGCCCATAAATAAAGCCAATGTTGAGATACAATCGATGCTGTATTTGACACCGTAAGCCAAACACGAAACCAATTTCCGAGTAACAGATGTTTATTTTTCGTATAATGCAAGTCCAGCCGCTAATCGAGATCACTCTTCATCTCAACCCATTTAAATAGTTTATTCTGACCTATATCATAGAGTTTTAGCTGGCTGTTTTTCTCTCGAATAACGAAGAACGATCGAATTCATAGAACGATCACAATGTTATGTTGGGATGAAAAAGACGGAAATATGAACGCTCATCTCGTTTTATTGTGGATTTCTTATATGTTTGTAAACAGTTTACGTCAATCTCTTTTGTTCTTTGCGCTTCGACCTCTAGTTGGCCGGTCACCTCTGGCTTGCGGCTGTGGTTTCGATCCCTGGTGTGAGCGTATGTGGCTCGGAGAAAGGGGCGCCTTCTCAACCTCGTGGGTTTCCTCCGGGAACTCCGGTTTCTTCCCACTGCTAAAGACCCCTACGCGCCAGCGAAGTATTGAAATTAAATTAAATCTTATGTTAGTCCCGAAATGACCTAGTTTGTGTCGAGTGGACGTTAAACCCCATCTCTCTCTCTCTCTCTCTCTCTCTCTCTCTCTCTCTCTCTCTCTCTCTCTCTCTCTTTTGTGTTCTTTATATGCATATTGCTGTATTCTCGTTATCCTTACTAGTTTAACAAGTTCGCCCACTTTCAACTTTGGTCGTGAGAAATCCTGACAAAAAACGACAATCTGTCGTCACGATTTCACGAGACGTGCATCGTTATAGTAGCTTTAATTATGGCGTTTATCAAACCCACACTGGATTAAACAAAATACCATAAGATGAAAATGTCTTTTCTAAAATAGAAATGAACTATTTGAGTATATATGTTGGAATACTCTCGTCTGAATTTGAATATCTTGTTCCCCATATCAGAAGGTTTCATTATCCACAATGCTTTTGGTCTCTGATAGTATATACACCTCTTTAAGATCTTTATAATAACGTGACTCACATTGCTAGAAAGATGATTAACATTGAATGGTGTGATATCAATCATCTGTGCATATTTATGTTTGTTTTGTTTAAAACAGCCCATTAGACGAAGAGTAGTGTTGGGAGATGGGGTGGGGGAAATTAAGAAAAAATCCTAAATGTTCAGTGCGGGCGCGAAGTCTCCCCAAAACTTTGAAAAACAGATTGGATTGGATTGGATTTGGTGCATATATACTAAGGTGTACTATAAGTAATCGATAACACAATAAGTGTAATTGAATATAAATATTTAATCCAAAGTCAAAAATACTCTCAAGGTCTTTTTGGTGTACTTTTAATCATGTAATCATGCCAAAAATGTGTGTGAGGGGGGGCGCAGTCTCTCTAAAAGTTTTGATTGTTGGAGCAGAATCTCGTCGGGATGTTCTTCTTAGGGCAACGCGCTTCGAAAAAACCTAACGATCGACATGAAACTTGGTATGTTTATTCCAAGATGAACGAATTGATGAGTTTATTTTTATATTCGTGGTGCATTGAGTTAGTAAATTAATAAATACCATATATCCTCGTGTCATGATAAATATTTTCTTGGAGTGACTTAAAGATATAGCAACGGGGAACCCCAAAAAGGAAATGGATTTGAACAAGAATATTTGAAGAATTTTTAAGTTGTCTTCTTCCTTCCTTCCTTCAGCTTCAATGAAGTGAATTGATGGTTGACAGCAAAGAAACCATGTCATGCGAATCGTTCGTCTACATGAACCCTTTCTAAATAGCGTGACAATTTGATTACAGAAATGGATCTAAATAACATCTTAACTGATCTTTCATTCAATCACTGAACAACTATACATAACTGGATTTAGCGGAAAACGAAGTTTTAAGTGTGACAGACATTTGGTTAATTATTAAAGACGCATGAAGTAAGAACTTAATCCGCCTGTTAGTAATGCAGGTCTTTTCTTTGGCTTGAAATGTAGTCCACATATTTTTACAAACTAAATATAGACATTTTATATAATTCTTAAAGTAAAAAATATAATGGAAAAAATAATGAAGGACATTGAAAAAAAGACTGCTGTCGTACCTGGCATTAAAATATGTCTACAAGAGATTGTTTATGTTATATTTATCAAAATCATTATATCAAATGAGATCATATTATGGCTATCTGATCAAATTTTTCACCGTGTGTCAAGCAGTCTATGCCCTTAAGATTTCCATAGTATTCAATTTGACAGTTTGATAATATGTTTTTTTATCAGTTGTAGACTGTCTCCATCAATGCGGCTAGCTATTATTTATCTAGTTGCGTGTCAGTCACGTTGTCAGTGGCACATACCAATAACCTTATTTAGTATTCATCTCGTGCAAGATTTGTTCGACAGTGATCCATTGCTGTAACCGATATCTCCTCGATATTTAAAACATGTAATACTGAATGGGATGAACTTTGTAAAACAGCGTGACAGTGTATCATTAACCCATTAAAGGGGAGCAACGACCTATTTCAATATTTTCCAGAGTTTCGGACATTACAAGCACGAATTATTGGCCTATTCCAATTGTCATCTAACCGTGACAATATGGGCTCCTGGTATCCAATATTTAAGACACCGTGAACAATTTTAAAATCTGTACACACCGAGGTGTGCTCAATGTTCTCCATTCGGATTAGAAATGCTGTCGAAGCGGATTTGAAATGAAGCGCCTTGATGAACTGAGGATAGGGCGTAATTCTCTTACGGTAAGAGTGCATTTGAAACTTTGACCTATCGAATATAATTTCATGGAGGAGGGCGAGGGTATGGAAAATAAAATGAATTGGTTGATCCTTATGAAAAAAACACACGGCGGGAATGCAATAAGCCGCTATACATGCTATGTTTCGGACAGCTGACCAATTTCTTTCATTAATGATGATATATACTCAACTATAATTTGATCGCTCATGGCGAAGCCATTTATTAAATGTATGAAATGAAAGATGAGATGATTGTGGATGGAAGACTTTAAAGTTCGTGACTTTCACTAGCAGATCCTGATTTTAGCTTATAGAAAATAACAGCCTAGAGGGTATTTGTAATGTACAGTAATATAATGTAGCACATTCGCACAGTATGCGTACCCATCGTCAACGGGGAAAATCAACTTTAGAAAATACTTCACCGATCAAAAAGAACGTAATCAGAAACATTAATTAGATTCTTACAGGCTATACACTGTATGTCCATACTATAAGAACAACGCGCCTGTCATCTGGCTAGAATCTTCCGCATGGACATAACTAGTTTACTAACTGGCTACTTTAAGGAAACGAGAAATGTGGGGCATTACAAGCTCGCGCAGAGAAGTACAAATCTGAAGATGGCATAAGGTGGCTTAGTATGTTGTTGACATATGGAATTGTCTGCGGAAATTGTGATTGTAACGTCTTTACGTAGGATTTTGTAGCTTGACATTAAAATAATAATTAATTTTCAGAGCCGTGTTAAGATCGTGTAGGGCCATAGGCTACAGGCACCTTAAGGCTCCCAGAAACACAGTTAAGTGTATTGAATTAAGTAAATTAAATACACCAGCCACCCCTGGTATACACTACGTCATATTGGTTTTTGTAGTGGGCCAAAACAAAATATTATCCATTCTGATTGTACACTACTTTTTTTAAATGTGAATACTTTAATAATTTTATTGGATACTAATAGTCTCCTAAGTGCAGTGAACCATTTGGTAATGAATTGCCCATGGTAATTCCGAAAAATAATGGATAGGCAACGGGTATTGGAGGGCGACAAATTTGAACAGAATGAAATTAGTGAGGGCGTGCTAGGGCCTCCGAATGGGGGTAAGCAGACCAAAGTAGTGTACAATCAGAATGGGTAACTTTAGAAGTGATTATGATTAAGTCTGGAAGATCTAAAAGCGAACATAGTTATCTGCAATCAAGAACTAAACGACCTGTAAGTACAGAAAAGCAACCATCAAAAGGGACTGGTATTTCTTAGAAAGGGCACCTGTCAGGTTTCATTCGATTTTGTTGCCTAATGAGGCGAGGAGCAGCGGGTAGAATTTAAAGTAGACTGATAACCCCAAGAACGAGCAGACGATCAAGATAAACTTTAATCCAGGCCAAGAAGGTTACTGGTGACAGAAAAATTACCAACAGAATTCGTGGTGACAGCTACGGCACTGGTCTTGAGTATGCTAACCGGCAAAAACGTTTCCTTCGTCCGTGTTGGAATTGTCCCCTATCATTTAGGTAAATAAAGAAAACTAAGACAAATTAATTGATTCTGAATATTATGGAAATATTAATCCGACTGTGAAATTTATTCTAGAAGTCATCCGTGTTTGGCATCCCTTACATCATCATCAAAACGGACAAATTCTGAACGTTCATTGAGAGCGAATGGTTTTTAGTATATTTGGATTTGGTTGGAACCAAGAAGCTTCTCGGTTGGAACAAGGACACAATGTATGGGACACAATGTATTCATTAGGGTGGGCATTTCCTTGAGTAACTATCTCGACATTCGAGGACCCATTTTCAGACAGGAGGGTACATAGCCACCGCTGCTACGCCCAGTTTACCCCGGTAGAACATCTTATCAGATTCGGGTGTTATCAGCCTTTCTCAGTTTCTTTTGTTTTTGCATTTATTATGTGGACAGGGTAGGTGACTGAGCATCTGCCCAGCGCGCCTCGGCCATGACAATTTTAATGCTAGATGCTTTATAAATATGTCAGATGTGCAAGTAATTAATGAGTGCCATCTATTACTGGATGAATATCATTGTATTGGGTATAAGATAGGAGTATCGTTAATCTCCAATCCCTAATCGGAAATCTAAATCCTTAAATGTACGTACAAAGATGGATTCAGCTACCTCGAAAACGTATATTTTGCCAAAACTGACCGCCATCTTGAATAACCCCCAATATTGACTCAGCGGTAACACTTATCACAAAAAGTGTATGGAAATGGATTCTGCTACCCCGGAAATCAAATCTGGCTGCCATTTTGGATTTAGGCCAATTGACGTAATAAGGCATGGATTTCGAACTTGGACTATTTTTTGGAGATAATAAACGTCTAGACCGACCAAAAACCGCGGTCGACTTTTGTATTGCAAGAACTGATCAGAGTGGTACGAAATTGAGTCATATGCCTGGATTATCACTTCACAATAATACTTACATAGCATGAAATACAAATCGGTGGAAACAAATTCATGTAAAAACTACAAGATGTCTGACAAAATTGTAACGCGTTTATGTATTTTTTAACAGGATTGAACGTTCATCAATCCCACATCTTCTAGCTATGCTAGTCTAAGCCTTCTATCTGGTTTTTCTTACATGTTTCTGCCATATCACTCTACCGAAAGGGGACGTTTAGCTTTAAATAGTGAATGAACCATAACATTTATTTGATACACTAGAAACTGGCCTGGCTTGTATTTTTGGAATAATTAACTGCCTCTGTTTGCGAAAGTGGTACTTTTATTGTCTGATGACTCATGATGGACACCTTCCTGTATCCAGTTATATGTAGAACCAAATTGATGGCAAATAGACCACGTAAATAATATAGAATCAATTATTAATGCATTTCTTATGTCGCAGAGTGAGAAAATAAAGCTTGTCCTCGGGAGATTGTGGTGTAGACCCGATAACTACGGGCCTTTTGAGAGGTCTTATATCCCCTTTCATAATGGTCTAATTGGTAATTGCTTTAAAATTGGATTATTGTCAGATTTAATTATGAAGAAATAGAATAATTGGTTCTATGCTAGCTATATTCTCATTTACCATCCATGGCCATTTTATTTAAATCTGACATTATTTTAACAGAACACAATTACATTAATATAAAATTGTTAAATAATCAAAGCCTGGCATTATTTTAACAAAACACAATTACATGAATACAAATCGTTAAATAACGATAAAATAACGATACTTGTCTAATGAATCAATGAACATGAAGAGTAAAATAGGATTAAAGCCTCATAAGTCTTCAGGTGGGGATATTGTAATGGGGATATCATCCGTGCATTTATTCATTCGTCCTTTTATTAATTCCTTCATTCACTTAATTTCCAATGTGATGTTTCAATAACTTATTTAAATTTCAATAGATTTCTTTTAAGGCCAATTATACCTGAATCCACCAATACAATATGACCATATGCTTGGTAACTGGCGGTGGACAGCCGAATAGTTTTAATTTGTATCCGATTTTGATGAAAATTAGAATATATGTTTATATCCCATCGATATTGGTTCCTTTCAATATTTAAGCATATTGGCCCTAATTGTACGAAAATTCGCGGGTTTTTTTTAAGCTTTCTAGAGGTCACAATTTTTTTTATCCTTTTTGAAAAAAACGGTCAAATACATGTACTCGTCCTTAAAAAAGTCTAAAAGTATGTAAGACCAAGGTTTTGGATCCAATTTTTACCCGATTAAGATGAAACTTAATTAATAGTGTAAACGTACGTAATACCAAGGTTGTTAACACTCTTGATATTCGCGCATATCGGACCATAACTGCATGGATTATGTCCTTGAGTGTATGAAAATCGCGTTATTAGCGTGGGAAGTTCACAAATATTATCCGAGTTTGGTGAATGTCAAAATATTTGTAGGTATCCCAAAGATCTTGGTTTCGTTTGATATGTTGGACCGTAACATAATGGATTGTGGCACGAAAAGGTGCCTTTTAGATTGTTTTCTGACCATCTCTTGCAAGTGGGCGAACCTTGCATGGCAACCCTTGCTATATAAGATGGCGCTTTGCAGTTTAACGCTTTGAAAATGAAGATGAGTAACTTGTACTTAAATTCCTTGCTAAATTGGGACCAATTTACTCACCTACCCATCCTGCCTCCCACATATTTTTGAATACAACTTTCTGATATGACGAGCTTAATAATGCGTTTAAGTCAGATTTGTGAATGGTGACCATTAAAACCAAGTGATTTCATTAAAACTAGGTGATTTAACTTCACGGCAGTTTCTTTTAAAACCATATGTTATGTAAACATGTAAATAAATGTGTTTCTTATTTCCATGATAAAATAGTTATCACCAAATCGAGCACACAGCGCAGACACCAAACGACTTTATAATGGTGATTGCTAGATATTAGTGTCAAAATTCTAAATGTGTTCGCATTTCATGCTAAACATGTGAAATGTCAATGAAGACGACAAAATAGAATTCAAATTTACGCTGAACAAATAAAGAAATTGGATTAAACATTGTCTTTATTTAGAAATTACACGAATACAACTTAGAAATCAGACGATAACCTGACATTAACAAATTTAGAATTTTGAATCCAATATACCGCAATATAACTCTGCCAGAAGGATGTGCTGTTCTTTGTATATTGTTTGATGTTTTCCGGTTTTAAACAGTTTAAGGGGTATTTACTGTCGAAGATTCCCACTTCTACAGATTGGTGGAACGCTTTGTGGGGCAAGATCTCGAAAGCTGAACGCTTTGTGGGGCAAGATCTCGAAAGCTCTTTCAAGTCACTAACCCAAAGAAAAACCATGGCAGAAATAGTGATCTCCGATGAATTAAATGCAATAAAATGTAATAATGAAAGTAATGAAGATTAACCCAAATGCCAACCAATCAATGGAAGATACATTATAAATGTAGTACCGTAGTACCACTTCCATTGTTTTAACGTGGTGCAGTTTTCATCATGAGGTAGATAGCTTTAAGGAGATATAGCTGCAAATAGGTTTGAGAATCTGCTATCAATTAGATTTCAGCATTGAGAGCAGCAAAACATCGTCAAACAAAACTGGTAAGTGTCAACTGGATTATCTTGGACATTCGGGTAAAAGTATAATGGTTATTTCGGTCACATACACAAAGATATAAAACCCACTAAAATTTTGGTAAAACCGGATGTTGTTTTAGCTTCAACGACGCAGCTCATAGAAAACGAGTGCGTGTTAAGAAGGCGTGTTCGAGAAAGGGCAGCTCGAATACTTGGGGTCCTCTACCTTGGGGTCGAGCAACTAACTCAACATAATTATGTGAACCAGTCTTTTTCTGAAAATGGAGACCGGTGTACCAAGCTGTATGATGCGTTGTCTTGATAAAACCAGACTTTTATTTTATAAAAATAATGTGTAGGTGAAATTTACCTTTTATTATCAAGTACAGCACATGGGTCATTCATTGTTTAGACCTCTAAAGGAACATGAATTGATGATCAGGTCACCCAACGAAAAATTTGACCCGAAATCTTAAAAGAGTTACGTGTCCGGATAAGCAGTTTTGACGTTCACGTCCAAACGACTCAATATTTTGAGCTGAAAATTTTTAGACAAGGTAAATATATCATTCTTCTATATTTTGGCGTTTAAATTTGATACGTACTCAAACTATTATTTTTGAGCCTCTATTCAAATCGGGATAGTCCCTTTAAGGCACCTGTTAATACCTTGTCCGTATGTAAAATCAGAGGCGGATTCGATGGGGGGTGCGAGGGCGCCCCCCCCCCACTTGTCGACAGTGCCCTTTTTTACTGCTGAAAGTGCCCTTTCTCAGACCCAAATATGTCCGTTCCCAACGTTTACTTATACGAAAATATCAGCCAAATAGCTCTTGGAATGGCTACAGATGCAAGGAAATGACGGATAATTGTCTTCCCCCCCCCCCCTCAGAGGCGTGCCCCGTCTCTACGGTCAGTGCCCTCATTTTGCGGCCCCTCCCTTTCAAAATTCCTAGATCCACCCCTGAAAATGTACATCGTCGCACCTTGGTGTTTCTTTTTGTTCTTATATGTAGATATATAATTTTCACTAATCTGTCCACCTTTACGCTAATCACTTTGCAAATATCTCATTTGTATATGTAACATGTAATTGTCTGCGACATGCCTTCAGTAGAAGCGAGTGTAAAATAAAGCCATTTCACACACTCAACCATAATGTGTGGGTTAAAGAAGACAAGTTCGACCAGAAAGCTGTGTCCTTTATAGCAAACTATCCAAATGAAATTGCTGGCACAGAGCAGTGGTGTGTAGACACGTTTATAAATCAAAAAGAGAATAGAGTCTCTAGGTCATATAGAGATGTCCAGCTAAATCAAGTTTAATATCAGAGAGATTTACCCGAATGGAAATTAATGAAAAATCTGAAAGACAAGGCCCAGGTTCGAGTGACGTTGATGTTTATAGTCGATATGACCTAGAGGACTGAGCCATTATTGCTTAAGAACATGCAGTATTCGTTCGCAGCGTCAAACACACAATAACCCAATCTGTTTCACAGAGGATTACGAAAGTCTTTTAATATCTCTGTAAAAAAAAATGACTGTCTTCAACACGCGACGTCACATCGCGCGGCATTAATCATTGGCTCAGTGGTTCGGGCAGATTTTCCTTTTACTCATTTTAATACCCATTTACAATAAAGAGGAAATTATTTTTACCTTCAAATACTTCAAACGTCGTTATTTATTTTTCTAATGCATAAAAACATGTTTCAGAATTTGATTTGTCGGAAGAAAAGGGTTAATACTTGGGAGTCATTATGTCGCATCGATGTCACCCTTATCAGTGATTGTAGCGGCCTAACGATTTTTCGCTTCTGACCACTGCGACAATACCCAAGCTAACTATTCCTTGAACTGATGTTGTGTTGTTACAAAATGAGATTTTGTATGAATTGTTTCGTAGCACTGACTTTTTATGTGTTCACTGATCTATAAATATTTGTCATTAATTTATAAAGTTTTAGATTAAATTGATTATTACATTCTCGTTCGATTGTTGCTATAGTTCGCACATTTTTATTTATTCAGCAGAAGAGTTTCTATCGGATATCATGTTACATTTAATTTGAAGTTTTAAATAACGGTATAGTATAGTATTTACCGACATTTCACTTATTTATTACTATCGTCGACAAACGTAATAAACCCTTTTGATTGTATGTATATGAACACGTGTAAATAGTGGCTCTTCGAAATGTCGTATCAGCAACCCCAATCATATAGCGCTTGGTACTGTTTAGACTGTTCCCCACCCCCAATCGCCCACCCAATTAATAATTATGTCTGATTTATAAGTTTATTTTTTTATGTACTAAATTAACAATTATTATCTTTTTGAAGATACTTATAGTATACATCGGGTGGTTTATTCCAAAACAAAGTTTGCCATATTCGATATTTATGATAAATAGACAGCGATTAAACACAACATCGTTTTGTATATGCACCATGGGCGCAGTCATTTTTGATCCGGAACCTTAAAGTATTTCCAATATGGCGGAATTCGTCATACAGCCGAGGTTAGATTGTACCGGAATCTGCCGAGGTTTGCCGAGTGAGAAGCGGTATTCCCTCTCGAAAACCATGTTTTGAGGTGGATTTGAAGCAAAATTTTGATAGATTAATAAGATTATATTATATGTTTTAGTCCAAATATATCACTCAATCACCCAATTTGTACTAAGGTATCTTTAAACGTGAAAAACTTTCATAAGTTTAAAACAGATCTCTTTAACTTTTTACAGTTTTATCAATAGGACGAATCAATTGCATCCCTAGAGGATATAGTGCATTTATTCATTCGTCCTTTTATTAATTTCTTCATTTAATTAATGCCCAATATGTTATTTCAAAAAATAATTAGAAATCATTCTCAAATAGGCTCTTTTGCAAATTGTTATAAATATTAACTAATGCAGGCTTATATAATTCAATGTGGCAAAACCATATTTCAAAATTAAAACTGCCGACTCAGTATTTATAAAATATACCGCTGATTCTTCAACAATCATGTTGCAAGCCTATGACATAATAATTTCAGGGTACCCAATTATATTATATCATCTACTCTTGAAGCGTGAGAAAGAGTTGCTACCAATTCGCTTGAAGCGTGTGATTCTGTTGATATAGCCTGAGATAGGGTAGCCATTAAGACAGATAGAAACAAAGGTTATAGGAGAAAAAAACATTTTTTAATAACGGGAAGTAGATTACATTGGTTGCTTTGGAACCAACTAGGAACTGTCGCAGAACTGAAATGTTTGATGTTGTGTTGACATTTTCAAAAATAACATAGCCAGAGGACAGGATAACTAAAGTCTGGATTCTTCAGAATGAAATTTTCAATTATGTTTCTAAGATTTTTATATCAACGGATCTTAAAAGTATCAGACATTATGTGCATTACCATGGATACGCATATCTCTTTTATTAATATCATTATGTTCTCAAAATACCCAAGCAAGACTTGTTCTGGTGTAATGGATGTATTTGTTAAACAAACGGAGATTCGTTATAAATAATTGGTTTATCCGTACAAGTATTGAGCGTGTTTTCCTAATTACGTTGGTTTATAGCTTCGTGCTTCATTGGGGTTATTTACTTTAATACAAATCTATTATCTATTAAATAACAAAATAGCCATGACTGTAGGGAGTTATATAATCCCATCGTTTATGTTTTAACAATAATAATCTGATCTTACAAAAAGCAAACCATTAAAACGTTTCATTAAAAGATTATGATGTGGGAGATTAGGAATAACTAGGGTTATTATATATACGTACATACTAATGTATGGGTCGCGTTGTCTCGTACTCCCCGAATGACGAGGCACACTTTCTTTGTCCGAACCACAGGCATCAACCTCAACAAGTATAGGCCGTCATTCAAAAAGTCCGATAGTTCTTCTTTCTCCAGAACGAAGTTAAAGTAGTTAAGTCTCTAACTCAATATCATCCAAGAGGTCTTACGCGTTGAAAACACGAATTATTTGTCTATTCAAATCAACATTGATGTTGGTATATATTGTGATTGGAATTTAAACAAAATGTGGGTCTTTAATCTTTTGTTTAGATACGCCAGCACGTAGTAATATCTGATAAAACACTTTGTAGTTGTCAATAATATTAATTTATTATTTAACACGCCGTGGCCTATATTGTTGTAATTTGATAGTTCTATTGCTGGTTACACAGAAAGCTTTTGGTAGCACGGGTCATTAATTTACTTCCGATTTTAATAGTCTGATCAATCATGATAACATTGTAATGTAACTGTAGCTAGATTGATCAAAGTTTTTCTTTCGTGTGTGTACTAATTGATTACATTTTGATTGATTTTATTTAATCTTTTATAATACATGTTTAACGTTTTTGGGTTGATGCGTTTTTTTCATGGTGCGCATTAGTATTGGGTGGCTTTCATAGTGTGATTTTATTGATTTGGTTTATTTATGCATTTGATTGATAATAGTTTATGTTTTTTTTAAAATTGAGTTAATGGCTTGGCGTCCGTTGCTGAGTTTGGTGTTACGATGTGCTATTATTAGGCTGTGTTGATTTGGTGGTTTACATGGTTTGGTTTTATCGTGTGTGCTTTTAGTTTGCTTGGTCATGTTTTGGTTTGATAGTTTGCTTTGATTGGGCTCCACATTGTTGTGTGCTTTTCAGGTTTCTGTATAAAGGTGTGCTTTATCCGTTTTGGTGTTATTGTTTGCTTTTATTGGTTTTGGTTTTGGTTTGTGCTTTAATGTGATTGAGCAGGTTCGTACCAAAGTAGGACAATTGAATTTGCGCAGATGGCATTTAAATCGGGACTCTGACAAGAAACTTATTATGAAGATATATGCATAGTTTAGTTCATGTCAGATTGTAGTTAATGTGCGCAGATGGCACTGGTGTTCACATATAGGTGGAGAAACTTTTATAATGAAGATTATTTCAAATATAAATCTGCAACTTTAAGTAAAGTGATTGGGTTGGGTGCATGGCCTATAAGCACCAGAAGTGTGTTATCTATTCACGTTTTCTGGAATCGATCTCAGACTTTTACGGGCTATGTCTTTCTGGGTTCTCTGGTTTCGTAATGATATTTAAGGTACCCTATCCGCCTTCATCAAAGACTTAATCACATCGAATTATTTCTACTTGATCTTTATATTACAGCTTATGTCTAATGTTACAAGTCTATAATTACTGCACTTTACCATTAATGTTTTCAACTGCACTGACATCAGTCATATTGAGAGAATAATTACAGATATCCAAGCAGACTATTAAAGTTCATTTCATGTCTTTTCACTAACGTACTTCTATTAAATCGATAATTTAATTTAAGCTCCATATTTATGAAGACGACTTACGTCTTAGTTTTAAATATAAAAGAGAAGGTTGTTAAATAAAATCAATATGTTCTTAAACGTCGTGATAGATGCCGTCATCCGTTATCAGAATTAAAATGAAAACATACTAAAATAACCTGTCGATCCAAGAAAACGTCAACGTTTTATTATCGGTTAGACTCAGACATACACTACGGCTCTTGCTTCATTCTTTTTTAAAGTTTAACGTAACAAATGCAATAAATTTCGTATTGGTTAATATTTAGTCATTTTAAATTGTTCTGGAACTCATATTGTTAAAGTAGCTAAGTCTCTAACTCAATATCGTGTACCATAGTGAGTTTCAGCATCATTTGTAACAAGTGACCGAGGCTAGACATATTCCATGACCTGTGTTAAAAGGCAAAGCCATATCTAATCTGGAGAGCATGCGCAATAGACTGGAATAACAATACACTAGAAATTTCTGTTCAGTTGAGACTCATGCAGTATTTCGCTGGACCACTGGACATAACTGATTTGTAATTAGAGTCAAAACGGAAACAATTGAATGTAAATCAGTTCATATACAATCAGATTACATTATTATATGCATTGCAACCTATTTGGATTAGTTTCTAGGTCCCAAAAATTAGCGATTTATCTCCTTTAAATATGACTTGTAATGTGATTTGGTCAATATATGTAATTAATATAACCAAAGGTGGAATCTGAGAAGCTAGATATATTATTGCTCAATATATAAATGTGGTATCTCTCAAATATGTTCGTGTCTGTTTATCTGCATTGAGTTAACAACTATTCACATGAAGTCCGATTGCACAATAGATCAGATTAAATATTTTAAAGCTGGGATTTCGGGAAAAACTAAGGATAATGCATGATGTAAGCATCAGCATAGTTTCACAATAGTGAGGGCAACACCAGAAATGCACGCATTTTGTGAAGAAAGCATAAACATTGGTATCATAGTGTGAAGGTCGGAACAGACAAGCGATAAATTAAACCAAATGCTTATAATACTATTTATGGGCAATTTGACCTGCACTTAGACCTTACTGGTAGAAGTAATCTCTATGCAAGTACATTCCAGTCCTTATATAAAAAGAAACCGGCAATAGTCCACTCAGGATTTCAGCAGTCACATAGAATGTTTCTGTGAAATCGTAAACTTAAAAAATTTGCAAAGATACGTTTATTCAGAGAACTTGAAAAAAATGAAATTAAATGGGGACTAACGCCCTATTGTTCGTCACCTACACTGTGCCAAAACAGGTATACGTTATGCAGTGTTCACTAAGATGGAATTTTTGACAGGGAAGCGATGCGACAAAGTGGAATTCTGTCAAATTTAACTTAAAAAGAAGTTTCCACTACATTATCCACTTCTGAACAAAACATGAACTGAACCTAACGTGATCTGAAAACAATGTGAACTCCAATCTGATTAAACGACAGATCTGACAAGTTCGTTTCGTTTTTTTATACTTTCTATGGCCTACACTACATGAAGATCTGACAAGTTATAGTGGGAATTCTCGTCAGGAGGCAAACGGGCGGCTTTTTACCCTATGACGTCAGATATTGATTATTCAATCATCGTTGACGTTCAACTTCAAGTGGTTTACCCACAGTTCCGTGCATTAAAAGGCCAAGAGGTCGCCGTAACAGACCATTTCATTGGCTAACACGTCAATGATAACAACTCTTCCATATTCTAGTGTAGTAAAGACAAGTAAAACGAAATTTTGAACTATAAAGACGAAACGAAATAGGATCTGTCTTTTAATCAGATTGCATGAACTCGACATTATAGCACTGCTTGACGTTTTGTGTGATGTCAATCTTCAGTAAACCACATGTTTAGTAATATTACAGCAAATACTTTAATATATAAACATCGGCTGTCCTAGCTTGAATTTTCAATTAATGTTATTAAAAGTCATTATACATGAAGAAGGACTCTAATGTTGCGAGCTGTCAGTTACCAAATAATAATAGCACGTCAAAACATGACAGTTGTGAATGAATGAATGAATGAATGAAATTGGGGGGGGGGGGTTAACGTCATACGCTTCTGTTTTGACAGGGCTAATGAAGATTGGATGACAGTTGTGTGTTTTTTGTAAAATTCATTTCAAACTATTGTAGAAATATTTTAAATCAATAACTCTGGCACGACCCCGTGCACCATTTAACACTACATCGATTACAACATGGAACTGGTTTGTAGCGGTATTATTGAAGGAAGCTGGCTCAAGCGGAAACAGCTAATCAGAAACATCACTTAAAGATGCATATATAGTCCCGAAACGTCACTTAAAGATGCATCATGTAAGGTTTCGATAAAGAGTTGACCGATCTTTGCTATAAAAGTTCAAAAATATTTAAACATTCAGTCCAATTACTTTTATTTATGTTGAGCGACGGTATCTCGTTATAAATAATGCTGAATTGTGTGTAGACGAATCGGCTCCAAACCAATAAGACTCAATTCTTTTTGGCAAAACAGACAATAGTTCTTGATCAAAACTGTCGCTAATTTTAGTCAAAACTACCTTATATTGGCAACGACGGCCACAAAGAAATCGTAGCGACATGGGTTTTGCCGTTTTGGTCAAATTGAATTATGGTCGTTTGCTGTACGGCAGTCTATATCGTCTGCAGAGGTTGCTAAATGTTTAGAAATTTTCAATTAATTTTACCTCTGAAAATAGTTTACGGGATTTATCGTGTTTTTTTTTAATCCTGCACAGGGCGATGATCAGCGGTTTCAATGAAAGATAAACAACGCATCTTTAAATAAAACGTGATACACTATGCTAAAAAAAAGACGATAAACATGCCAAAAATTGAATTATAATTTGACACGACAAATTGTCGATATTTAATGCACAAGTCGTGGATAATATAAACACGATCTTATGTTTAAAGCTGGTAGTTCGCCTACCCTCTGTCCAAAGAATATCCGCATGCGTCTAACATGCTAGTCTAGGAAGATCGGGGATATACCTTTGAAGTTCTTTTATTTGCACGCCAATGTGTACATATGAGCATGTGTTTTTGTCCCATCTGTACAACTAGAAACTGTTCTTAGTCAGACCCCAGCCCCGCACTGCCGACAGAGAGAAACCACACTATAAATCCCGGGGAACTTTATTGACCAATACTAGGATCAGTCTACATAATATTAAAAAGAGCACGATCGTTTCAACCAGTGTTCTGAAACCAAAATGGACACGATGACGAGGAAGTGGACCGTAAGGAACCGTAAGTGCGTCAACATCACGATCACCTAGCAGGATTTGCATTCGAACCTTTCGGAACCTGGTTGGGCTTTAATAGAATCCCGAGCACGGCAGCACTTTTCCGAGTCAGCGAAGAAATTCCTTCTCAACGAAAAATTCAAACTAGCAAAATAGAAATCCCGGCTATTGTAGCCAAGAAACTAAATGAGGAATGGCTCATGACTGCGCAGCACAAAGCGAGCTATTTTTCGTGATTGGCCGCACAGCAAAAGTCTGGTCATTCTCTTCCTCGGGGTACTGCGCGATCTATAGTAGTAGATGTGCATGACGAGGATGCAGTCTCAGAAGCCATGCGCAAGGATACAATTTTTGATAGATGAATAAGTTTATATATGAAGAGTCCAGAGGAAGAACGATCTAAGTCACATTTTTGTCTTTTCGCATAAAAGGCAAAACAAACTTTTGGACGAGAATGCTTGACGCAAACAGAACAACAAGTGGGTTTAATTACAACTTCAAAATGATGTTCAATACGAATCATAATACCAGTACAACAACTGACTTACACTTTTCAGCCAAATTGAGGTCAAATATAGAATACGATGTACGTATTTGTTCGGGGAATCATCCCAGAAGGGCCAGATGGCACCATTTACTGGGTTTCGTTAAAAAAAAAAGTGACTTAGATCGTTTTTCCCCTGTGCTCTTCATATGTTTTTAGTTCAAATATATCATCAAATCACCCAGTATGTACGCGGGAAGTTATCTTTAACAATTCTGTTTTTAAAATACATACGTTATAAAATAAGAACACTGTAAACATATAATTATTGTAACCTCTAAAAATGATAAAGTATATCTACTCTCCCCATCACCCGTAATGGTGGTAATAAGTAAAACCTACTTATTTCAGGACCAAAGGTTTATATAATTCCTAAACAACCCATTAATAAAATATTCGGCTAATCGCATACGAGGAATCGGAAGACGGTATTACTTTATGCCATGATCTTCTCCGCCATAAAATCCATTTAACATAAACTTTGCTAACATTACTATTAATATCTGTTAATATCTACAAATCTATACAATAGTTATTTTTATTGGTTCTATTATTTACAATATTACATACATCTCTGTGCATAACTATATACATATATCAAGCACACACGAGACAATTCTTAACTTTACTTTCAAGGTCACCTAATTTAATAATCAAAATGAAATAATTATAAAATAATGGGTATTCCCGTTTGTGGAAATAACCAACCAAGAGAAGAATTAGTCCCAGAAAGAACTCACCTTTACTGCTGTAGGATTCCATCTTGTTAATCATTCAACTATAACAGGAATATGATATATCATAATCTGGACAACATAATTCCAGATCCATATTCAATATAAAATCTAAATACCCAAAACATCTATATATGTATTAGCATAAAACCAAAACTAAAACTTCACTAACTCCAAATCAACAAAGAAAATGGCCAAGTCATTCATTAGAAACATTAATACAATAAGTCCCAAAACATAACCCTGTTACTTAACGATAGAAAAGCTTTTCTAACCTCCGGCGACAATTTGTTGAAAGAACCTAAAAGATGCAAAGCGTGGACACAATTAGCTTTCTCATACCAATCTAACGTAGCATTAATATTAGCCATTAAGAAATGGTTGCCCCGCGTTCATTAAGGCTTCTGACTTGTTCTGTGGCTCATCTGCTGCTGGTAGAAGATTATCAACTAGTATACCTGAAACATTACCTTCGACTGTTGGTTTTATCTCAGTATGTTCATCAATCACAGATGCGTCAAAAGATGCACCATCAAATAGTTTAGCATTATCGACAATTTCACAATCTTTTTTTCCTGTCCAACGAAGAATAACCTTACGCAAGAATGGTATTACAATAAGGGTTAAGATAAATTGTATTCCGGTTATTACATTAATTATTGATATAGATTTTAGTATTGCAACCGGGTTTGTATTAAAATGGGGGTCAAGATAAATTTTATTAAAATTATCACAATTAATTCTATATGTTTTAGTATTAGAATAGGGGTTACAATTATTACATTTATTATTTTAGGTTTTAATATTACAATCGGGTTTGTATTACAGTAGGGGTTAAATAAACTGTATTAAAATTATCACAATTAATACTATAGATTTTAGTATTATAATAGGGTTTAAGATAAATCGTATTAAAATTATCACAATTATTCCTATAGATTTTAATATTACAACAATAGGGATTAAAATTATTGTTGCCATGTATTTTAGTATTACATTAGTTGTTAAGTGTTAAGATCAATGTATTATATCTTTTACGTTTATTACAATAGGGGTTAGTGTTACAGTACGAGCGGTAACGCCAGCTCGTCTCCAATATTTGCCCATAAAATGAATTGTGCGTAGATTAATATTACTCTAAAACCCACAGACAATTTGGCGCAAATAACTGTTCAATGTCCCTTGATAATCATAATTGATTAATATGGAGTGTTCTTTATATTTTAAGAACACATAAATTAGTTTATAATGCTGTTAAATGGCTCTGTGGACATGACGTTTGTAACTTAGTAATTGCTTTTTAATGAGAAAGTGTTGTTTTCTTTGAGTGCTCCCAAAACGTTTTAAAACATGTTCCTTTTAGGCGGTTACTTATTTGTCCGAGGAAAAGTAAACTATAAGTCAATAAATACGTAATAACAGAGAGAGAGAGAGAGATAGATAAGATTCCTTTACTTTCTGTCAACTGCTGGTGGTAATACCCAAAATCTCCTATCGTTAGTCAAACTAGTGAGAATAGCGACTAGTTGACGTAAGGTGGCTCAATTATATTCACTATAAGATGTATGCGAGACTGTGCTTTTAATTCATATAAACACATAAAGAGACAATAATAAAAATATGAGATTAAAGGTAAAAAAGGTGGTTCATGTCAGGATTGGAACTAATGGTAAACATGGCCCGACTTCTAGTTTCAAAGTGTTGTACCGCCACAACGTGAAGATAGATAAAACACACCACAATTTATATTGAAGTAACAATCACTGGTTTATAAACATATAGCACGATGTTTCAACACGTATACTCTTGTCGTTTTTTGTGGTTGATAAAGGCAAGAAGATACGTGTTGAAACGTCGTGCTATATGTGTATAAACCTGTGATTGTTATTTCCATATAAATTGTGGTGTGTTTCAATGTGCTTCATCGCTAAATGCCACTCAAGGATTTTATGTGAAGATAGATGCTTTGATATCAATAAGCTAGACGCAGAAGACCTTTGCTCGCTGATGGACATTTAACATATATATCACCAAAATGGACGTTATTACGCAGACGACCTATGCTCGGTTTTGGACATTAAATAAGATATACATGATCAAATTGGACATCGTTACGCTAAACGCAGTGGGCCTTTGCTGGGTTGATGAACATTTAACAAAGTATGCATCACCAAATTGTCGTTTCGCCAACCCCGATATGTGAAGACATATAAAAGATAAATTTCAAATGAAATAGATCGTTTTGAAAAAGATATTTGATATACAGCACCTGGCTTCCACTGATCCAGATTAATTCATCACCAGTCGCTTCTTTCATCGATTTTGTCGTCGGCTGAAATCTGTCTATTTCTTTTCGTGCGTTCAATCTTGTTTTAAGTCGAACAGCACGAACAGTTTGTTGGAATCACCTAGATACAGAAGAGTGGAGATTGACTGAAGTAGGTTGTATGTATATTATCTATATCTACCTACACATATCATGGTAAATACATGTATTTTAAACATCACAATACCTAGTTTAACTTATTATTATATCTGTGCCCGGAAATGGTAACCTGTGGGGAGTTGGAGTAACCATCCATCAATTCTCGATGGCATACCATGTATGGATTTATTTTTGTTGCTGGCTTTCTTTATTGCATTGTGCTTAAATCATTTCGGGTTTTTTTCTTTAAAAGGTACGTGATAGCTATTGTCAAGAAACAGATATATAAACACTTCACACCATATTTCAGAAGATATATGTTTTTTGTTGTTTATGGAAGCTGGCTTATTTGGCACCAAACTGTTTGTTGACGGTAAATAAATGTAAAATATGCAGCTTACACGTTGTTAATTGCGAATGTGGTTCTAGTGTCAACTTTAATTTAGATGTCCGTTACTTACGCGTGTGTGCGTGTGTGTGATATGGTAATAACATCAACGGGGAACATATTATTAGGTTATATAAATCTAAAAATATAATAACACCTTTTAGGTTGAGATCTGAACAAAGTTAACGAAGAAACAAATCAGTGTTGTTCTATTTATGTATGCTAATTTTGTGAATTGAAGTGAAGTAGTATTAGCGCCATCATTAAGTTTAATGTATACTTATATTATGAATACGTGGTTATTATATATTGTATTAAGGTACCCGGATGGGCAGGACGCTAAACCCAATTTCAATTCATTTCAATTATTGAGTTAAAGTTTTACCCGTTTAATATTTATATTGATATCCAACATTTTAGTATTAAGAAATTAATTTCTTGGTTGTTTCCTATTATCCTATTAATCCACGATAGCGGGATTTAATATGGAATTAAGTAACTTTTTGTTTTCTTTTTAACATTTAAAAATAAATTAATCGTAATCTCATTCTTCCTGTTTTTAATTTGTGGGGGTTTCTTAAAATTCAATTTAGGGGCGGAATGTATTGCTCAATATTTAGTTTTGCAATCTCTTTGGTTATTTACGGCTGATATTTTTGATAAATGTTAAAGTTAATAAGGTATAAGTATTCACAATTTAACATTTAACACGTTCGGTGAATCTTAAAAGACTTATTTCTCTACAATCAGTTAAAAGAACTATATTGAAATATTCTATCGAAATTGAAAGGATAGTTTTGACAATAAAAAAAAACCAGTTTTAAAGGTTGAAGTATGAAAAATGTATTAACTATTTAATACGCTGATGTGCCTGCAAAGAATTATTCCTTTGACGATTGGTATATTGCAATAGTCTAGCGATATTGAAAAAATAGTTATGACATAAAATCATTATTTATAAGACATTCATTTAATATTGATGGCATTTATATTTGTTCAAGACCATAACTTTATAATTTGTGATATTCGCCGTTAAAATTTAAAGGGATAACGTTGGGGATGACCAAGGACTTTTAAACATCTTTGTCCCGTTTAATCATAGCAATCTCTCGCCTGTTTTATTTGGTAATTTGAGTTAAACATCTCTATACTGATTTCTATATTCCCATCAAAAAACATAAATCTTTTACTGGCACATTTTTTGTAACCTGGCAAAAAAAACAACCCACACATCAGAAAAAACTAACGTGTAATCTGAGAGCGTGTCCTTTATTTTAAGAAAACTCGTATCTTTTTAAAAATGTAATACAGAACAATTCGTATAATGTCTTTATTTTATTAACTGTATCATTTATGTGTGTATATATTGTTCATGTATGTATATGTGGCTATTGAATACATCAAATAATGCGAGCTATTTAAAATACGGTTTATACTAAGACTTTTTTTATTTCAACAATAAAAATACAACATCAAAGTGCTAATATGGCCTAATTATTCCCCTTATTATTTTATTTATATTGAAATATTACAATTTATCTTGCAGTTTGGAAACCTTTGGTCAGACAAACAATGGCGCGTGATTGTAATTATCATGTTGATGAGAAATATCCTATTTTAAAATGAATATGAACTACTTACTTTTATGAGGGACACACGCATTCTTCATAGGCCCATTTCACAAACGTTTGTAATATGAAAGCCTGGCTCTCGAATTGAATCTGTATCCCTTTTTACTTCATCTTCTTGAACACTGTGAATTGGAATTATTTTAGTCTATAATGATGATAATTAGTTTATTTATGTTTTTCAGGTTAATGCTTGTTTGATGAAGAACTAATGATGTTTAATGAAACCTATGACATGCCATCGTCTACGGACATGAAGCCGGAAATGTTGGCTCTTATCATCATACTTTCAACATTTTCAATACTCGGTTCAATTGGTAATGCCTTAGCCACATTCGTTTTTTATAAAGTACGGGATAAATCAACGGCGCAGATTTTCATATTGACGATGTCTGTTATAGACCTTTTCACTTGCACTGTGATCATACCATTTACGATTGTCGTGGAATATTTGCTTTATGACATCAAATACGATATTGTGTGTAAATTATATCAGTTTTTAATCACTTCTAAAGTGCCTCTGTCCGCTTTTATTATGGTAGCTATATCGTTCGATAGATATTTCTGTATCTGTCACCCGCTAAGGAGAATTGTCACGCCATTGCGGATGAAAATTGTTCTGGTGTGTTTATCGACATTTGCCTGTTGTCTTGGAATTATAACATGTTTAGCTTATGGTGTTTATCGCGAAGCCAGTGTTCCATCTTATCAAATATCAGATGCTAACCAAGCAAGAATTGTCGATGGCATTGGAAGCAAATTCTTGGATTGGCGACCCATTGTCGATGAACCGCTGCCTTCGAATGACGTCACTGAAGTAGTTCTGTCGTACATTCGAGAATTATTGAATAAGAAAAATGCCAGTCAAGTTATTTCGTCAATCAGTAAAACGGACCAAATTGTTTACATCGGCATATGTTCCCCTAACAATCTCATATTAGATTTTCACTTCCTGAACGTGTATCAGAAATTCTATACGGTGTTATTCGTGGTTTGTCTTGTTACCGTCTGTGTTCTGTACGGATTGATCTACAGATTTATTCAGATACGTAGATCCAAAAAACTGCATCAGAAACTGGTCTTATGTTCGTATATGAATGGGGAACACGGTTTTGAAGGAACGCGCCTCACTCTTTTAAATGGCGGTGATGAGGAGCAACAACAACAGCAACAACAAAACAAAGCCGAAAAAGACTCCGTGAGTGATGACGAATCCGTGAAAATAGACAAAAATAAGAATACAGAGAAACGGAGTGTTTCTTCGTTTACATACGACGCGGATAAGTTGCGAGATGAAACTCGTTCTGCTAATATTAAAACAGCCGTCATGCTGTTCACTGTGACTGTTGTCTTTATAATAGCCTTTTTACCGGCCTGGTTAATGGCACACAAGTTTATTCCGACCAATATCGTCGTCTTTTATATGTATTTTAGCTACAACGTAGCCAATCCATGTATCTACGCCTTCATGAATCCAGTTTTCCAGGAAAATTTAAAAAGAATATTTCGGCGCAGCTGACTAGACTTAACATGTTTACAGAAACAAGCAAATAACGAATTCGGTCTGTATTCAAATGCTATTCTTTAGTGTCTTTGGTCGAATTCCAATTATGCCGTCGCTGTATAATTTGTTTGTTATTCAAATTGAAAAGACTTTGTACAAATGACTCGGATGTGTTTGCTCTTGTCTGGGATTCATTCATATCAAAACGTTAACCCATCTGGGTGCAATTGAACACCGTGATAATTTCTAGGCCTTTTCTGATTCATGATTTCTTGTCCAGAGTGGCATGGCGTGTTTAACGGTCGACTTTCTTAATATACTATCTACATGTATATGTACATTTCGAGTAAGAGTCGCAACTGCCCAAGTGTTCTATATGTTGTGCTCCAGATATTTTAATCACTATTATAAACTTTTAAATGGCATCGAAGGTGCACACGAAAGACAACGAATAACCATTGTCGCCATTCGTGCAATCACGTTATCTCTCCTTGACACGCTGACTAAACTCATACCGAAGATGTTACTTATTTATATCGGTTCGTGTTGACTTTCTTATAAAGCATAGAGATGAACGGTATTTGTGAAAATAAGATTTTCATACAAAGCTCTGGTATTTATAAGAATGCAACTGTGTGGGACAGTGGTGGTGTGGTGGAACTTTATACAAATGTGAACTGTTTCAGCAAATTCTTAAAGATACATTACGGGGATCAGATAAAGAACTGGTAGTTCTCACTATAATAGTTACAAATTAGATAATGAAAAGGGAATTTCCTGAAAATTTCAGTCCAATTGCTTCACTCTGAATCGAGAATTTAGCAATTGACTGTTATATTTTCGGACTAGCCTCGATCATCATTACTAAAGTTGGTACGATAAACATCATAGTCACGATTATCCATTTCATGATTAAATCATGCATGACATTTGAGCAGCAAATTGGATCCAAATCCAGTAAATATCGCAGGCTAGCGTTGACATCGAGAGTTGATTATGGTATGGATAAGTTAATTAATTAATGTCTAATTAATAATTAAGATAACATTCGTGGCCTAAAGGAAGACCTACAATAGGCAGATTTAGCTCTTGCATAATGTATCATATGTATGTTTAATTGGGAATACTGTATAATATTTAATATTAAAACACAATTTATATGGAAAACAATTATTGAGTCTATTTCACCTTACGTTTCAACAAGTTCCTCTCGTCGTTCTCTGAGCTGTTTGTGAAATACGACAAGAGGAACTTCTTGAAGTGTAATGTGAAATAAAGTCAGTGATGGTTTTCCATATAAATTGTGTTTTAATATTTTACATTCAGTAGCTAAAAGTCGTGTAAGGATTACTGTGTATTTGTTTATAAGCTTATCATTATTTTATATTATTTCTCTAGAGTCAGCAAACACTAGAGATGTGACTACTTGATCAGTATCTATTCCAATATTAAAACCCACTAATGGTCGGGCGTCATATGAACAGTGGGACATTTTTTTGTTTTAATATCGGTTAAGTGACGAAGTGGTCTTACGTTGTCATGTTCATTTTCATAAAACCGTTACTGTATTTACTAAGAGCTTTGTAGATATCTAATCTATATCAAACACGCCCGGTTGGTTATTATGTATATACATTCTGTTATATTGAAGATAAGTTGTACGGAGGGATTGTCATGGGGTGGGCTTCTGTTGTTCGGAAGACCATATCTACTAAAATGTATAATATTTCTCTACAACACTGTGATGAATTGGTAGACATATCATACCATAACATCTTGAATATTAAGACAACGGTTGTACGGATGACCATATCTACTAAAATGTAAAATATTCTGTATAGCAGGCAGTTTATTCAGGTCGCAGACAGTTTATTTCTGTTCGCGATTCTTTCTCAAAGGAGGTTTTGTTACCATATGGTGTTCCCCAGGGAAGTGTACTTGGTCCAATTCTGTTCACATTGTACCCGCCAGAGTTAGGGGGTCTTATCAACACACACACTGATGTAAACCCCCATCTCTATGCAGATGACACGCAACTGATGGAAAAGTTATACCTTTTAGCTCAGCAGCGTGATATTTCCAATATGGAATATTGTATCCAATTCATCAAAGTATGGATGACACAAAATATCCTGAAACTAAACGGTGACAAGACTGGAGCGATAGTCATTGAACCACCGACTCGTGTAAACAAACTTGATTTTAACCATAGTTGTCGAAGAATCCGAAATTACTCTCTCCCCGTCAGTTAGAAATTTAGGTGTCCTCATAGATTCCAACTTAAGCATGAACAGTCATATCAATGATCTTACCAGGAAATGTTACTTTCACCTAAAAAATATCAGTCAGATTAGAGATTATCGAACACCCGAAGCAACAAGTACACTTGTCCGCTCCTTAATCTTATCCCGTTTACACTATTCATCAAGAGGTTACAAAAGATACAAAACAATGCCGCTCGGATAGTATCTCGTGCCCAACAAACATCTCATGTATCACCAATATTAAACTCTTTACACTGGCTGCGAATACAGGAAAGGATTGATTTCAAAATTCTATCGCTGAACTACCAATGTATTAATAACTTAGCGCCATCATATTTAACTGAACTAATTCAAAGTTACAAGCCTTCTCGGAGTTTACGCCCATGTGATCAAATACAGTTGGTAACCCCAAGGTGGAGAATGAAAACATTTGGGGCAAGAGCTTTTAGTTTTCTGGCTCCATCAAAATGGAACGATCTCCCAGTGTTCATCAAAAGTGCTCCTACCATTGAGTGTTTCAAATCCAGACTTAAGACATACGTGTTTCAACGTTATATTTAATTTAAAATTGCATGTAAAAAGCGCGTAAAGCATACTTTAAGTGTGGAATTGACGCTGTATAAATGTTCATATTATACTATAATATCTTGAACATAAAGACATCGGATTTAAATGTTGTTCCATCAATCACCAGCTGATGTGTATCGACACATTAGACTTCAAAATTACATTTAACACCAATTTTGGACATGAAATATTTTTGTTCAGATTGCTAACGTAGCAAAGTTGAATGGACCTTTTAGAAATTTAAGCCATATAAAATCCCACTATAACTACTGGTCACCACGCTTCTCCGAGTTCTGGCAACAATAAATTACTGCTGTCATTGACTTGTAGATGGCAGACGTGATTCACGCCCATATAAATATTATCTTCTAATACTGCTTCGAGTCATTGCTTGGGATATACGCAACAGACTAATACGTTGTTACTAAGGCAAATAGTCTCTTTTAAATGTCTGGAATCGTCAGGTCAAATTTCTAATCCTTTGGTCCACGTCTATGAAAATAAAGCCAAAAACATATCAAATTACTACGTCATCGTGAGACCATTTTAACATCGTTATTCTTAAAAGATGCATCGTGTAAGGGCTAAATATGTCTATTGCAGGTATTTCTCTGACTTCAAATGTTATATAAAATATTATTTCGACATGTAATGCAAGCCTATGATAAACTTTCTAGACCGCCGGGTGGTCGACATATTGTATGGATTAGAGCACCAGCGCCATTTAATAATTTAAAATTAATTGTCAAAATCTTGTCAAAAGTTCAAACATTCATAACTTAGCTAACAATATAGTATTTGATAGAAATTTTCAATAATATATGCATTCTCCGTTATCTATTTTTAAGAGTAGAACATTCGGTTCCCTACCTTAATCTTACATAATGTCTCTTTAATGAATAGTTTTACAACGTTAAACTAAAAGACGCCAGCTGTAGCTAAACACTTTTAACTATACCCATGTATAGACAATTTATCTGGAAAAGAATCCCATTTTGTAATCCCAACCGTCTCTAATTGGACAGTGATTGGATCGAACTATCTAAATAAGGCTGTACAAAGACATCTTTTATAATACTTTGAGGGATAGTGGGATTTCAGCGCTGATCTACTTTTCAAAAGAAAACACAGACTAGAAACTAGTAAAACACTTCTCATGAGAATCAAGTGAAGTTAATGAAAAGGGAAAGGTATTATCTCTATAGATGTAACATCCTGTTTTTACAATACTGTAAGATTAGTTTTTTTTGTTGGTTGATATGAAGACGTTAAGTATGACTTGACAATTGACATCTCGAGACATTAGACATTAACCAGTTTACAGTATTCCTATTGTTGATGGATTGCGCCAAATATTTCATCTTTCTTTTTTTTAATTAAAGGACTCGTAACAAAACTTCCGGAGAGTGGAATCAAAAATCTTCATCAATTAACTGCGTTGGCTATTACTTTTCCCTCTTTTTTAAAGGCCCAATAATTTAATGGCCCACAGAACACAATGTTTGGTAAATTTCGATAAGAAAAATAGGTCTGTGCCTAAATGTTTGATCTGGGGAAATGAACGGTAGTTGAGAGTTAATCTAGGGTATCCGAATGCTAGCCAATATGTTTGGAACACTTCAAAAATAGCCTCGTTTTTTTTGCGCAGTCGAGATACACGTGTCGGAAACAATAAAAGAATATCTAGTCTACAAGACTATGTCAAATATTTGATAAGACTTCTTCGCCTTACTACAAATTAATCCCCTCTGGGTATATAAGACTATTAAAAACCCTACAAAACAATTGAGAACAATTATTAATTCTTTACGATATTAGTTTGCGCGTATTACAGTGCTGTTAGACATTATTAACAAATCAGTTATACTAAAGAAATGTCTTCTGTAGGTGGAATTCAGTTTAATTTGGTTTGACACATAACGAACATGGGAACATCACCTTTTGCATAAGAGTCCATATTAATTAGATGAATTAATTTGAATCACTGAACTAATTTAAGGTCGTGTAAGCAAGCATATCTCTTTAATACGTTAAAGAAACAGTCCTGGAATACTTTTGTCAATAAAACTGGCTAATTGTCTGTGAAAGGCTGCTTGGATCATTTATGCTAATCCTGTTCATCAATTTCAAGTTCTGTCTTACTTTTTTTCAAAGACCTACAACGGTTCACTCGGTATGTTTAGTCAGAGCGACCGATTTATCATCTGAATCTATATTTGTGTATTGACAAACATGCCTTTTAGTCAATCTGAACATACAAATATTTTTAAACTTTTAACGCAAATTTAAAAAATAGCCACATTCTGGCTGGGATTATTGAGCAAAATGTCAATTCACTGTATACGTGCGGTAAAAAAAAAGCCAGCTACCAATTAATTTTCGTACGTTAGTTACGTACAGCCTCTTAGTGTCGCGTTTATCAATCCGCGCCATTAAAACAAAGGACTTCTCCATATGTAAAATACCACTAAGGTTTATAATCGCAAATGGGGTAAAGGTAGGAATACGTTTAAAGTATGAAAAGTGTTGGACCCAACGATGAAAAGCACCTTAAGTACCCGATATACTATAGTATATATGTAGATAAATAATTATATGAATAATTCCATGTAAACACTGAATAAACATAAACTCGAATAGAAAATGAAATGAAATGGTTTAACGTCCTACTCTTCTGCTCCGAACTGGGCTAATGAAGACGGAAAACTCGAATAAAGTTGTCATTTCTGTGCGGTCCATGGCCAGCACTACTTTATATGCATTACAATTTCAACTAACTTTTATTCAGGTCGGAGAAAACATGCTAAAATATAAAGCTTCATGGTTATGATGTACACAAAAAGATGACGATAACTGAACATATGAATTTGTCGTTATATATGTATATTATGTAAAGTTGATGCTATATAAATAAGGGTAAAATAGAATTTATACTAACATTGAATTATAATTATATGTCATACTTGTAATAGATTTTTGATTGAATCAAGTTCGTTTATACAGGTATGTGTATTATGTGTTCGTTGTTTTCGTGAGATGATATTTTCTTTCTTTTAGAAAAATATTTCTTTATGGTGATTATGATATTGATAGTTTTAATGTTTGATTAATAATATTAAGATTATACTTTAAAGAGAGAGTACGAGCAGAAATTTGAGCTTGAGTTAATATATAGTAGACATACAACGAATATTCAGTTTCACTCTCTTGTGGTAGAGGCGTTGGATGGCCGAACTGCCTTAACACGAGCGCTCTAGATCACAAGGTCTTTTCTGGGGTCCAGTGACGTTCTGTGCTACATTCGACAAAGATCGCCCTTCTGACCTTATTAGTTTTTCTCCGGGTTCTACCATTGCTAAAGACCCTATGCGCAAGCGGAGTATTGAAATACAACTGTACCTAGTACAGTGTACCACCATACGTTAGTCCCGAAACTACCTAATTTGGGTCCACTGGATGTTAAAGCCCATTCCCCTATTTTTCTCCATTTTGCAACGTGTCTAACCACTAATAGAACCCCACCTTCTTTTTTTATATTCAAGATGCTTTCCTTTTTTCTCCCTATGTTCGTGGATATACATTATCTTCATTTGATTCAGCACTCGGTACTTGATTTCAAATTTGACCGACAAGAAAAGAAACATAAGATTCGCATACGTTTCAAACAAGATCTATCACAAGATATTCAGATCTTCCATTAAAGTTCTGAAAATTCATCATAATATTCTGGGAACTTAATATCAATTGATTTACTCTTTCTGGAATGTCCGATAGGTCTTCGCGCTCAGAGAGTTCACATAGCTAACTCATTTTGATGTACATTTGCATTGAATGTGATTGTTGATGGTCATCATTCGATTAGGTTTCCTGTCATCTAAGTGGCAGACAAACAAAACAAGCCAATTCTGCTCGTTCTCTCACTTATAGGTACTTTATACATGATATACATGTATGTTATAACCTCTATGTATATAGTACTGAAGAAAGATGTTAAAATAATATCCAATTTGTAATTTATATATATTTAATATCCATTAATGTGTGTTTGGGATACTTATTCATGCCCGGTTTCCGCTTGTTAGGGGTGGTCCGGGTGGGTCGGATCTAATAGGGAGAGCATGTCAAGTGTTTGAATGCAACGAGAATCACGCGTCCATATTGGTGGTGTACGCAAAATATATCTTGGAAGTTGGAATTTATGTCCCGGCAAAATCCCCCCCCCCTCGCATTTGCATTGCACGCGTAGCCATAGAATTAAAATCTGTCATATGTTAGTCTCTAAATGACCAACATACGGTTTTGACGATATGCTACCTGCATTCCTTTATGTTAATGGCCTGGACATCCAAGTACAAGTAGGATAATAATGGCCTTTTCGTCGAACGAATAATGATTTGTGATGAAAAGCAATCTAATTTTGGATTACGTGTGAAACCGTTCGTGGATACTGACACCAATATTGGAATTTAGAATTCTCCTGGTTGATCGTCGAAGAGTAACGCCATTCCACAGTTAACAAGATTAACAAGCTTTACTAGATTAGCCTCATCAATTGATCATTTTCAAAGTGACAACCGAAAACCTTCTTAGGAAGTAAATTTTCTACTTTGGTAGTAAGACGAAGAACTAATGGTGCGCGATTGTCAGGACTTGGCATTGAAGGATTTGGTTTTAAGAGCGAAACTTAATATAGCTCTTGTTGTACAAATCTGGATTTTTTTTGTCGGGACTACTATATGGTGATTAATGTTTAATCTGAATTTCCAATGAACTGCAGTGAGTGAAGGTTAATCGGATAATAACATGTTTTGTTGTGTAATAGGCCTAGTAAAGTAGATAAATACCACGAAATCATGAACCAATGATTAGGAGACAAGGAAGTTAACCCATACAGCCTATCACTCTAGATTAAACATATCGTAGAAAAAAAGTCATGAGATTCAACGTCCTACTTCGCGGCACCCACTGGGAGATTGAAGACGAGCACACGCCGTGCAGTATGATGTGAGGGAAATTTTACCCGGATAGCGGCACTTCGACCTATTCTTCTTTTGAATTCCAACTGACCAGGGTTCTTTTACGTACCCGCCAATTTGTACATGTGACCTCAGGTTTTTCCCATCCGAACGACTATACGTTGTCCTTTCCCATCATTAATATGGAAAGCAGTTTGCTTAAGTAGATCCAATAAAACAGATTTAAGTTTCGCTGCTGCCATGAAGACTTATGTGTCAGGCCTCTGTATGTTACATAGCAAACAAAGCATTGACGCTACAACGTGGAATGGGTTTCGGGAGGCGACATAATTGGATATGCTCATGCATATAGATGTTGCAAATTTTGGGCAACAATAGTCAGGACTTCTCGACTATAGTCTCCCATGTTCTTATTTGTAAAAATACATAGATGGTCGAAAAAATATAATTACCCACCTCGGAATAGATGATGCATCCAGGCGCGGATCCAGATGGGGGGTCCGGGGGGTCCGCCCCCCCCCCCTGCTCAGGCTTGAAAATTTGAAACTTAAATCTATGCGATTTTATTGGCGATTTTTAGACCTGTAATTTTGGAATTTACCTTCCGTAAATACGTCAGAATGCACCAAATTGAATCTAATTTACCAAATTTTTCTGGGGGAGGGCCCCCAAACCTGGATCCGCGCCTGGCATCCCGGTTTCGTAATTTTAGAGGATTGCAATCCAAGACCAAAATTTTATTTTGAACTCTATATTAAAATGTGGTCGTATATAGTCGTCGCCCCCGCCCGCACGTCCGTCGGTCCGGCGTCCACAATTTAAAGTAAATATCCGGTGGATATAAATTTATACACAGTGTTTAAGGTCCTGAGAAAAAGAAGCCTGTTGATTTTCAACGATTTTCGATAATTACCGCCCTTGATCACCTTGAAAAATCTCGTGGAGGTTCTAGAGGCTGAAGGTAATATCCAATTGACTTTAAACTTCTACACAATGTTTAACGTCATGAGACGAAGAAGCCAATTGATTTTCAATGTTTTCCGATTATTACTACCAGAGTTGTACTTGTAGCCCTTGATCATTTTGCAAAATCTTTTGGACGCTCTAGAGACTAAAGTGAATATCCGATTGCCTTTAATTTCATGTACAGTGTTTAAGGTCATCAGACGAAAAAGCCTTTGGGTTTTCAATGATTTCCGGTAATTATTGCCAGTGTTATGGCCCTTTATTACTCTTAAAAATCTTATGGATGCTTTAGAGGCCATAATTATCATCTGATTGGTTTTATATTTATACACCGTGTTTATGCCTACATATAATCGTTTCGATTGAGTTTAGATTGATACACAGAGTTTAAGGTCCAGAGATGGACTAGTATATTGATTTTCAATTAATTTTGATAACTCAAACAGCTAAATGTTTTGTATGGTTCAAACAAATTCAAATGATTTTCTGATAATTACTTACTGAGTCGTTGTTACTCTTAATCAGAGATTAGTGTATTATAAATGTTTCATTACTGACAGAAGTAAATATATACAACAACTCATGTTGACTGCCAGGACGATTCGGCTGCCGTGGATGTATGTTTTGTTGCTTGACGACCTATCTTTTGGCACGATGTACCATCGAAAACATCATGTGAATTTAACAAGAAACAAAAAACCTTTTACATGCCTTTGGTCTATTTGTTAACGCGCGAATTCAGATGCGCCATGTTATTCTTGTATCCCTGGTCTACTTCTTGCAGGCCCGTAGCCAGCTCACAAGATTTGGTGGGGCTACAGAATTTTTGGGAGAGGCTGAGGATGTGTCCGGCTATTGACACTCCTAAGTAATCATTATTGTTGGCAAAATATCGGTGGGGGGGAGTAACTTTTTTTGGGGGGGGGGGGGGCACGTGGCTAAGGGCCCTACTTCTTCTAAATTTAATGCCGGGACGATTGCAGAACAAACATCTTTCATTCTAATATTCGTAATGCGCATTATCAACTGAACACAATTTCATGTGAAAGAAGATACCATTCACTAAAAGGAATGTGGACGAAATAATAATATTGCTGAAAAAATAACGAGTAGGCTTACTGCATTGCTCTATTTTTTTTCACAGGGATGCAATATGTGCCACTTATATTGATCCGATGCGCCAGCGTTAGCGCATGCGCTGGACGTTGGCCACCCCCGTCTTAAAATGTCCTTGAAAGTGGTCTTGTTTTGAACTATAATTGTATTGAAGATTGTGTGCATCACTCAAGGCACTGAAAAATATAATATGTCATTTCATCAATATGTAATTCTAGATAAAAACGATACATAAGCGGTTTTTTTCTTTAGAAATGAAGCGACATGTCGTTGCGGATATTAAATTAACTTTTTGATATCTATCGATTGGGCTGTGTGTGTGGTGTGTGTGTGGTGTGGTGTGGTGTGTGGTGTGTGGTGTGTGTGTGTGTGTGGGGGGGCGGGGGGGGGCGAATGGGTAGCGCGTGTGCGTTGTATCATAAGGTGTATCATTAAGTTTTACGTGACAAGGAGTAGGGTCGCCTGTCCAACCTCGTGGGTTTCCCCCGGGTCCTCAGGCTTCCTCCCACTGCTAAAGACTCCTATGTGCAAGCGAAGTGAAAAAAAAGTTGAACCATATATCAATCCAAAAATGACCTAGTTTGTATGGAGTGGACATTAAACCCAATTTCTCTCTCTATTAATTAGGTATTTTCAGCCAGAGCCGGATTAAGACCCCAGGTGGCCCTAAATACTGAAACGGCTATGGTGCCATTATCTATATGAAATAATAACAAATCGTTGAAATGTTTTTGATATTTTGAAAAATGGCGTGTTTGGTCTCTTTGGAACGCCAATGAAACCTGGATTAAAGTGATACTAACAGACGTGCCAACAATTCTGTTACCAATTTGTGCTCTCTTGTGAAAAATAAAATATCCACAAATACTGCAAGTTTGCTGAACAAACTGTTAGTGACAATAAACAACTTGACACATAAGCTGTTCCTCTACAAGCTCTATTTAGCAACAGATATTAAACAGGGCGTGAATAGGGTAAATATTGACTATATAAAGATCTAAAGCTTTGTATTGATAATATGGAAATAGAACCAATGTGTGGAAACAAGGTGAAAAGTGCTAACAAACACACATCATCCAGAATCAAAGTAGCCAAATCTCCCACACAATATTAATATCCATATTCTTCGACATTAAAATCACAAATTAGAATCTGATCTAGGTCCATGCCATTCAATATTCCTATAGGCTTCTGATTTCCAATATTTAAGACACAATAAACATCTTAAAATCAGCGAGCGACAATGTTTTCTCTATGTTCTCGAATAATGAGACGCTTTGATGGACAGGGTAATACATGTCAAACCGTACTACCTATGTCGAATGGACTAAACCCATCTTCAATAGAAGGCTTCATCTACATACAGCTTATCAATGCCTTCACGTAATACCCTGCTTTTTCGGCACTAAATTCGATTGGGTACAAGTCCAGCTTGTGACCTTATCATATTCCTGGGTCGTCGCGAATACCAAGTCTCACACTTTCAAGCTAAAATGAGTACCTGTGATATTCGAGCTGCAAAGTTCAAGGTTCGTTCAATGTCAATGTTTCCGTGGAGGTCACGATGTCACAACGTCCGATTGGATGCTACTGTTCACGTGTCTGTAGTTCGTAAAGTGTGAAATTATCTAGCAACGTCCAGATGAACACGACAAAATTAAAAACAAGATTAAAAATTGATATACATTCACATGACATTAAGATTCCAAAAATAGAGATTTAGATTCACTCATTGCAAATGAATTGTATAATATTCTTCAATTACAGTGCTAAAATAAAGACGACTCTGAAAGTTATTTAATTGACAAACATATAAAACAGATGATAGATACTGCCTTGGAGATAGGTCTATCGGCCCCAATTAAAAAAAACTTGAAATAGACCAGATCTTACCATAAACTAAAGATAGGCTGAAATTGAACAGTGTGTAACGCCCAACTGTCATTGCGTGGCATCCTACTGTTCTGGGCTAATGAAGATGGACATACGTCATGCAGTCTGCTAGGGCAAATTTAGCCCGGGCAGCGGCGCTACAGCTTACTTTTTTATATATCGAGTGTGTACACAGGACCCCGATTTTTCGTCATACCCGAACGACGATACGTTGTCTTTTGCCAGGCCCTCCTTCCTGCATAACTTTCAAAGGGGATCCAAGTTGAAGCCCGATGGACTTTATCCGCCAACGCAGGGGTCGAACACGGGATATCCAGGTTAACAAGCCAACGTCGTACTAATATACGCATAAAGTTCATTTAATAATCTCGAACAAACCACATTTGGTTTACAATAATCCCAAGGTGATAGTCGTATGAAAAATGGACAAATCAATATTGAGAGATGAACTAAAATCAGAGTTAAGGCAGCACTTCGGGTTGGTGTAGATAGCAGATGGCAGGATCCCCATTGAGACACAAAGGTGTGATCATTAGAATTGTCAGACACAGGGGTGTGATCGTTTGAATACAAGGGTGTGTTCGTTGGAATTATAAGACACATTGATGTGTGATCGTCCGAAAGCATCAGTTAGTAGACCATTGATCAAACAAACAGGGGCGTAATCGTTATAATTCGTAAGAATCATTATAGCAAGGTTTTGAAACAGATTCGTCAAAAATTGTGGCATCCACAGAGCGGGCAAGCAATTAAACTTACGTTAATTAAAGAGTCATAACTCTGGAACGAACAAGGCGATTTCGCTCGAATTCGTGATCAGTTGTAATCTGTTGATAAGAATCATTATCCCACGGTTTGATAAAGGTTTGTCAAAGCAAAATTATGCTAATAAAAATGCCGGAAACGTTAGGAGCAAACCGCCCTTGGAACCATTACCAGATTCGTCAAAAATTGCAGTCTCTGAAGATATAATACTATAGGGCCTATACTGTAGAAGTTACCCATCGTCTGTAAATAAGTTAATGTATTGAAGTTGTTTGCTAGTACCAGTGACAACAAGAACTTGCCTAACAAGAATAAGGCTAACAACAATATGTCTGGAAGTTTAAAATCGGGCAATTACATCATAGTCTGATAATCCAAATATGGTAATCCCATGCGTTAGAAACGTGGTTAGCCACCCTCCTAGGCGCCCATATAAGTACACTGTGTTGAAATCCGATAAAGGAGCTACCTGGGCAATTTCCCTAGGTTCAATATAAACAACGTGTTGGATTTAAGTTTCTTTAGATATCATTGAGAGGCTTCCCGGGGGGAGCTCATACCACCAGCCTCCTAGGGTGTGAGGCTGGGAAACAAACACCATTCGGGAATCATTTAGACACTTCTTGGATTAGACCACCCCGTTAAGTCGTGTGGGGCCATAGTTTATGACGTTGAGGGGTACCGTCAGTAAACTTGTCCTACGAACAACCCGTCCGTACAAAAATGAAGTTTTCCCCTGAGAACATTCTGAAAATGGTAAAATCGAAGGCTCATATTCTTGTAGGTTATATTTGAGAATATTTCCAAATCTCCTAGAACTCCTTGTTGGCGCGTGTGCTTCATTGGTGGTTTTGGTCATTTGCTGGACTGTAAATGAAGTTTATAACCGAACCAATCTGTAAATTCGATATTTAAGACGGGTTATTCAGAACCAAAGAAACAATGTCATACCTTTATGTAACGGCTTTGTAAGATGTCAATTCTAATTTGTATTATATAAAATAAACCTCACAAGGAGAATTCGTGGAATTTCTTTCGAAATCACGGGTCTCTGATGCTTGAAAATATATATTCTGCATTTAACAGGGAGTGTGGCTTAGGTAACCCCGGTCTCACTAGCAACTCAAGGGTTTTTGTTCGTAACACACACTCTTCTATCTCATAATCTCCATTCAATCTGTGCAAAGCAATTGTTTAAAATGTTTGGAATGCAGCCATTGTAGATAGCCTATTTTGTACTGTTAAATGGTTTAAGTAGGAATTGTTTGCTTTGTAAAGACTAGAGAAATAAACGGTATACATCAAATTGCCCATTATAATTAGCTGGACTGTTACATCAAAAAAGAATGAATAATGGCATTCTATATTTGGAAACTATTATTGGGCTACTCTTCTTCCCTCGGCATTGTGCCATCGTTTTTTGAAGTTTTTATGATACTAATCGTGTATTCTAGAAATGGATAGCGATCCTTCCTCAATGCTAGATAATGGTATCTGTGATATTTACTACAATTTAAACATAGATTAGAATAATTACTGTCTCACCGTCTAACCCAGAAATGGCCAGCTATTGATTCATGGAATGAGACAAACCTCTTACAAGAATTCAGTATGCTCATTAGAAATTGTCTCCTGGCTTTCAACAATAACATCTCACATATTTTCACTTGAATTGTTTTGTAAATGATATAACATGAACAAAGCCGTCCGAACAGGCAGACTTGGACAAAAATCTTCATATGGAGATGAAGAAAATTTCTTGCAGAATGCTACATAATTGCGAGTTTTTGTAGACCTACATGTACTACGCATATTACGTCAGTAGAACTAACACTATGTTTTAATATTTTTTTTAAATATGGACATATGTTGAATTCACTTGTGGCTGCTGCTGTATCCACAATCTTCCTTGAACATGTCAGTGGTTTATCAATAGGTCGTGGGCGGGATCAACAATCTGTCCCGCCACCCTTGCCTCTCTGTTGTGTCCCTTTCCTGACGCAACAGATCGTTAAGACAGAAACAAAAAACGTATATTTAAGAAACTTTCAAATTGAGTGTCCACTGTCTCCCTTCTGAAAATCCAGGATACGCTATTAAACAACCTGTTACCTACAAGCTTCATTCCCAACATCCCCTATTGAAAAAACACTTAAGTATAGCTAAAATTTGAAAATCCCCACACTTCCTTTCAGAAATTCTAGTTATTTCACCGGAGTGCGCAGTACGATAGAGTTCATTATTGATGAAATGCAGAATTTTGCGATCACCACACATGGCTTTAGCCATTGAAACAATTTTGAAATCTTGAGGAAACTGTCAATTGTGCCAAAAGATATTTACCTTGTTGAACGACCATGATGTTAAACATCTATCTTTAATCAAAAATCAATTTTTACTGTCGGGTGAAAACCTCCAAAGCGTCAATGCCGCTTCAATCATCGTTTCAAATACGATAAGAGGTAATGTCCGTTCTACACAGTCGCACCTGATAGGCTTAACTTGTGCACTTGGGATGTTTCTTTTACCTTCAACTTTGTAATTAAACTGTAGATCGCCCACGAGGGGTGATTACCAATTAACTTTACTACCAAAGACACATTAATCTGAATGCATCAAAATAAACAATTGATTTATCTTATTGTTATTTGATTTGCGTAGCAAGCACAACGTTCGAGTTCTGGTTTTTGATCGATTCTAGACTATCATGGAAGGTAATGTAGCATGATTGCACCTGGCTCCCTATCCACAAAAATGCTTCAAACATATCAAACATTTCAGACATTTACACATAAAGGACATTGACAACCTAACTGTTCTGTTGTTCGTGATAATTTCGTTGTGCAAAATATCATTATCCAACTAAGATTAAATTTACTTACGCTTCGTTTATTTTTCTCATTAAATTAGTTTTTTTTATTAGATTTTCTACCATTAATACAAATTATGAGAAGTGATAGTTCAGCAATCATACTTTTACGTTATAATCAAGACAATCACTTGTATAAACGTGGGTTTTAACATTCTCACAATACACAATCTAGTCCTGTACACAAATATGGTTAATTCAAATTGCGTTAGTATTCACAAAAACCTATGAACGACTACGAATATTCACGAACACCTTCGAGTGTCTGGCGATCACCTGTTCAGTATTTCTTCGGGATAATATTATCATTTCCGGTGAATTTGCCGCAAATTTTAAACGTAAATAATAAAAATATATTGGCCCTTGCGTGAGGGTATTCGCACCCTCCGACGCGGAGTCAAGAAGAATGCTAGCAAATCCATACACATGCAATGCGATCACCACAAATGTTTTGCCTTCAATACAAATGGCTTGTGTTAGCTTACAAACGTGTTTGCGAAAGCAAACAGGATATTCTTTCGTGGAGAATTTGATGGGCATGTTCCCAATATTCCCAAAAATTCCCGTGAGAACCTACGAGTATCATTTCGGGAGTTATTCTCAGGCATATCATTAGTTTGTTATGGATCGTGTTGATTTAAAAGGCTAGTTGAAATTCGAATATAATCTGCTATTAATCAGTCCGAATGATTTGTTAACACATATGATGTCTAATTCCTCGGATATACAATTACAAAACTGATTCAAGACGGCTTTATACATTTCATACTGCAGGTATTTTTATATTGAGATATGTTAAGTAATACTTATCCAAACGCAACCTAAAGTAACATACATAAATCTCTAAGGTAAGACGATGTTTTGAAAACATGTTTACATGAGATATATTTGTCGTTGGGTCTGAGAAAGGTGATTTTTATTATTGATTTCTTGTCTTCGACGATTATTATTCCAAGATCTGATTTCAATTAAGATTGGGTGACATATTCTACTATAGCAAAGGAAACAAGCTCTATAAACAATTTATTATGCGCTATAACCATTCAATTAATACAAATAAATATCTAATGATCACATCCAAATGAAAACTTCTAAGGAAATATGATAGAAAGATGTATACCAAAAAATATTGTTTGACAAGGAGAGAATGGAAACAAGTAGAAAATACCAGTAAATGTAGATAATATGGCATTTTACAGGATGTAGATAATATGGCATTTTATTTTAATTTTATAGCCATGCATTATAGAGTCTGGCATACAAGTCGATATCATATCTCTAGATAACACATACTGTATTAAACCACAAACATGTCGAAGAAAGAACATCAAGCAAACGCGGCCATTATATTATCCTGTGACAGGTATCACGTCATAATCAATTAGACATATTATACAAAGTTCTTTGCTAAAGTTGATGATTTGATTTGATTCTATTGATTTTGTTTCAACTGATTCTGTGTATCCGTGGTGGTAAACGTGGCTTTTCAGAATTTGTTGGATCAGGCAAAGTGTCCTTTTAAATTGGTGTCTGTTAGTAGATCACTTAAGGTTCACAATGTTTAGTGTTGGCACAATTGGCTGTTGATGTAGAAGCAGGCACAGTATTTCCGAAACGTTCAATATTTAAGACTAGGCCCTACATGTTTCTTCAATACAGTCACTAGGATATCAGTCTCTTCATAATATATATGTATTGTATCCATATGCATCTGTTGCTTTACTTAAAATAGTAATTGTGTCCATATTATTTTTAGTGTTTACTAGTGTGTCCAATAAATAATGCCTCGTGAGTTTTCTCCCGGTACTCCAGCTTCCCCCCACTGCTAAAGACCCTTCGCGCAAGCGAATTATTGAAATAAAATTAAAACCATATGTTAGTTCCGAAATCACCTAGTTTGTGTCGTGTGGACGTTAAACCCCATCTCTCTCTCTCTTTCTCTCTCTCTCTCTCTTTCTCTCTCTCTCTCTCTGCTGGGAGAAAGAAGTATTGAGTTGTACTTTTATTGCCGGTGTCATATAGGTTTATCTTTGATAAGAGTACAATTTGCTGATACACAGACAACGTCACTGATTTGAACCAGTGGATCATTAAACCAATCAGAACACATAGGGAGCAACTCAACAAACATTATTTCAGCTTTGTTTTTGATGGATTTTCTTAACTTAAAGGGGCATTATCTAAGAGCTAAATCTGTCTCTTTGAGGATCTTTTTTGGGGCCTTAAATGTTATGTAAATTATTAATTAGACATTTACTAACTTGACCAATCTGATTAAAAATACAGATCTGTATATTCTTTCCTTTTTTGATACTTTCGATGACCTCCACTACATGACGCTTCTTCTGACCTATGACGTCAGACATTTGATTAACAAATCAGCGTTGATGTTTGTAGTGGGATACCCACAGTTCTGAGAGACGCGCGTCAAGAACTCACCACAACGGACCGTTTCATTGGCTAATCTCTTACATCATCAAGAAGTCCAGCAGGACTATGGCTTAACCTGAAAGTTGTATACAAAATTTTTTTATCATTGATTTTAGCAGTCTAGAGTGTCCTCTTTAATAGTAAGTGCAGGAGGGCTGCACCACACACAATTCTACACAAAAACAAATATATGGACAAGACATCATACTCAAAGACCACAAACATAAACAAATCAAAGAGAGTGAATGGATCCGGGGGCTAGCCGTAAGCGTCCACTGCGCTGTACAGTCCCGGGCCTGTGGTGACACAGACTTCACTCATATTTGAAAACAACTGGGAATGCAACCCAAAGAAATAATTATATAGTGTCAGCATGAGTCATGATCTATTATATGTTGCAAGAATTACGAATGCAAGCATATTGTTGTATAAATTCCGCTACACAAGTAACCACATAGTTAAATGTATCAGAAATAGGCCTAGTTCAAAACTAAATCAATAAGAGGATTGAAGTATATAAATGCATTTAGGACACCCTTGAGCGTTTTGAGAAATTCACAATCGCGTCGAGAGTGATAATTTTGGTGTCTAACAGTATGTTTTTGGCGTTAAGGAATACACTGAAATCGTTCATGATGGTGTGGGGTGATTAAATGATAGTAAAATCAAACATGCCAGGGAATATGGTCCTTTAACTCGTTAGCGGCGATTAGGGCGATTACTTCATCAAACCAACTTGAGACACAGTTTATGGACATATTATGAGCATAATTATGAGTGATGCGATAACGCCACATACATGCCTATCAGGGGTTCCAGGGTCACATGGGTCGCAAGGGTGTTTTATAGCTGAGGCGCTGGAGGCACCAGCCTCCTCGCGAAAAAAAATCAAAGAAATTGGAAATGTAAAACTGGAGAAAAATGCTAAAACCGATGAGAAAATGAAAATGTTCCCTAGTTAGGGGGGGGGGGGGCTGAAGGCAGAGAAAAGGGCCCTACGTCTGACAAAAGGGCCCCTCTGGCCAAGTGAAAGAGCCCCCGTGTCTGAGTCAATCGTTTTATATACACTGTTACTGTCGAATCTACTACTGAATGAGAATGTAGTCATTGCATTGGCATAACAATCATCAATCAACAGACCCCCCCCCCCCCGCGAAAAAGGGCCCTCAAAATAGCGTAGCCTCCGCCATGATAAACCTTAAAACGCCCCTGATAGGTCGGTCCCGAAAAGGAAGGCCCAAGCTGTTTGTTGAAGATTAAAGGGCTAACTTTTTGGAGAATAAAACTGCTTAAAGATGCTAAATCGCTAATATTTGGGACCGAGAAATTGACCCAAATGGCTCGCAATGCATATAATAATATAATCCGATTGTATATGAACTGATTTAGATTCAATTGTTTCCGTTCTGACTTTGATTTTAAATTAGTTATGCCCAGCGAAATACGGCATGAGTCTCAACCGAATAGAAATTCTAGTGTCTGGTTATTCCAGTCTATTGCGTTTGCTCTTCAGATAAGTTATGGCGACTCCGCTTTCCATGAGTTGTGGAATATGTCTAGTCTCGTTCTTTCTGGTCATTTGTTACAAACGACACTGAAACGCACTATGATACGCGATTCGTGTACCAATGGTAAAATGTTTATTTTGTCTTAAATATTGGATATACGATCGTCCAGTGAACACCACATTCTAGCTTGGGGATGACACATATTTACGTGCTCTTCCAATACATTGTTTAAGTGGCATTTAGTAACTGGATGAGAATAACACATGACACGATTCATGGAATACAAGTTGCTTAAAGAATTTAGTTTAGCGACGTTTCGATAAGGGTTCTCACGTCTTTATCAATAATCTTCAAATACAACATACACAGTGGGGATGATGACGATACATTTGCAGTTTTGGATGCCTGTGTCCCTAGTGTATTTCAGGCATCGATTTGCAAGAGCTCTGTCCATAAGAAGCTTATAATGGAATCGCCAATCGAGGAAAGAACAGCAGTTGCAAACTACGGAGAAACACGTGTAAATTATCATTGAAATCCTACCTGCTCATGCCGTTTCTGTGTATGACACGGTTACAAGTTTCAAAGTCGTGACGAAAAGATCAGCCTTGAAAGTAGTGAGAACTGAGAGTTCACTCGTCGGAGTACCCACAGTTCCACGCAGAGCGCTCCAAACGGCCGCCGTAACAGACCGTTTCATTGACTAATTCCTCACATCAATACGAACGCCTATTACATAACAATTCTTCAAGGTCCTAGTGTAGTAAACAAATTTTTTAACTATAATAACTAAATGAAATACGGTCTGAGAATTAATTAGATTGCTTGGTTACCTTTATTATCAATTTGAAAAATGGAGTAGCTCTCCTTTTATTTTAATTTGTCTCTTTTCTCATGAACATAGATTTACTGACAGTCGGTTGTGTTTTAACATTACATAAATAAGGCCCATCTATATGGCGTATACAAAAAGCAAAGCCAGACATATTATAATTATGCTGTATTGTGCTTCTACACATGTTTCTAGACGTCCGTTGAAGTATTGATAAATATTTATATATAATTATAAGGGCATAATTATAAGGAAGTTAAAGAATTTTAGAGACGAAGCAAATATTTAAAAAAAAGTATTAAATGGGCTATGGCTAGCCTAACTGCTATACATGTATTATGTTGTTTCAAATTGATTATCTTTGTTAATATCTGCGTTATGCAGTATCTCAATGCATTGTTTTTTGTATAGTTTATTTCGGATTAAAAACTTGAGGAAAACTTATATTGGTCTACATGTTGAAATTAATGCTTATCTATCTAAACTGCAGTCAACAGCACTGAAAACGAAGATCAATTATTCATAACTCTGACAGGGAGAGCAGCGAGTCATTGACTTTGTTCCGTGTGGCAGATGTCCTCTTGTATTTTGTTTTTGTATTCTCAAGGTTAAAATATATCATTAATTTCTTTCATACCACAATAATAGGAATAGTTGCACATGATATATCTGCGGTGGCATATTTGGGACACGCCAAAAAATAACATCTCGATCGCTGGAGATACCAAATCGAGCGCTCGAGATAGTTTAGTCGAGCACTCGAGTTAACTATCTCGAGCGCTCGAGATAATACATAATGCAATCGAACAGTCCGAGAATGAAAATATTCTTTTGTTCAGGGGGTTGAATATAAAAACCCGGCACGATCGCGCCACTTGCGCCAGGTTAAATTGGTCAATGACCAGTTCCTACTTATGAAATAAATAACCTTGAATGAGACCTGAGCTTCTAGATAAGTGAACATGCCAGTCTCTACTAGCAAAACTATGTAACTTCGATATATACAATTATACTTTTCACCTGGAAGGGACAAATATAACGAGTATATTAATATTAAGTGGTGGTGATGAGCATGGGATGGGGAGTGTGTGTGTGTGTGTGGGGGGGGGGGGGGTATCCGCTCTGTCGCTGTGGCTTTAGATGGGCTGTGAAAATGAACAAATGAATTTCTTTATTCTGCAATTTTATCATTAAATAATGCACACAATTATACAGCCTAAAACATCGGTTGAGACTTGTTCGATTATAAATATTATCTCGAGCGCTCGACTTAGTATCTCGACTTAATTATCTCGGGCGCTCCACTTAACTATCTCGAGCACTCGATGTAACTATCTCGAGCGCTCGATTTAGTATCTCGAGAGCTCGAGATATTATTATGTTTTTGGCGTGTCTTAAATCAGCCACCGGTATATAATATCCGGGGTTGCTATGCTGATGAAAGATCTCGTATGCAATGGTGATAATTTACATTGTGTAATTAATCTTTTGTCGATGCCAATTCATAGCTTATCTAAACATAAACAAACGTGTATGTAGTCTTTTGACATGGGAGCACATTTTCATGGAAACAATCTAATAAATTCTAAGATATTCATATTTCACCGCCTTTAATGCGACGTGTTTAATCTTGATATGAATTCCACTTGATTTATCGCATTGACATTTTAACGATGTGGTTGCAATTATTGTAAATTCCTGGTTTTACCTTTTGTACTTAGTTCTAACTTAGGTACAAACCCGATCAAAATGGCGTCCCACCAAGAACTACAAATTCTTAAATAGATGTACAGATATGGCATTTGATTTACATCAAACTATCTAAGGGTAGTATTTCACAAAAAAATGTTTTAGAAGACGTGCTAGTTTCATTCATTCATCCATTCATTCATCCATTCATTCATTTATAATCTATCTTGTTCTGATATATATACAGATGCAAGTAGTTCTGCTCATAGAAGCACTTTGCAAATTGGGCCAATTTTAGAAACAATTACAAGCATCCCAGACTGTGCGCCTATAGTCGGAGTTAACAATAACGTACATTTTCGTGAAGAATCTTTTCGAAAGGACTTTAGCAACCCCGCTATTTATTCTTGTTATAGTTTGTAGAATTCTTTCATTTCTGTTTTCTATTACATGTAATTATTCAGATTCTCTTTGATGAAATACAAAAGCTGTAAAATATGATGGCGGACTGATCTGCTGGATGATTCTAAAGCTTACAAAACAGTTTTGAAATATAGTGGAGGTGGTTTTATTAAATAGAAACAGTGGATAAACATTGTTTCGCGTGGCATTATATTGTAGCATCATTCAGTGATGCTATTCTAACACTAAAATGTCTTGCTATCTGTGCATTCAACAGCATCAAATGCATCCCAAAATGAGGCTGCTAGTCTATAGTTAGCTCCGCCTGAAAACATTCTCGCGGTATGAAGTAGATGCATCGCACACGAAATGAGGACTTGTCTCATAATTCTTCTTTTAAAAACAATACTGAAATCGGGAAAACGCACACTGTAGCCTACGGGGAAGAAAGAAACTATTACATGGACTCTTGAACTTTTGTCTTAAAAGTATCATGGTTAACATTACAAAGATAATCTTTATTACCAAAGAACAATATTTGCTTGATGAATATCTTTTTTATGTTCCAATTTTCAGGCCATACCTACTCATATGACTAATTTCACTTATAGGAGACCATTGTTACGATATTTATATGGACGACCGTTTGGTTTAGATCGCTAAGTGACCATTTAAAAGTATAGAACAATAGTTCAATTTCGTCAGCTTCGTTGTGGATGCTTTTGACTGGAAAGGCAACAAACCGCATGCATTAGGTGTTTGCCAATAGCACCCAAAGTATTGACAAAGTGACAAGGAAAGGTATGTCAAATGATTTCATAAAATAGCTAAAGCTTGAAAGCGACAGAAGCCATAGCCTACACTGGATAAACTATAAAATTCATATAAGAATATCCAGGATATTAAGGACGATATTATTATGTCGGTTGTAATTGCTCATACGCATATCTGAATAAATCACCCTTTTCTCCACTAGTAATGAGCATGACACAAAACATACCTACATGGACAAAAGATAGATCTGTATAATGCTACTTATCATATCCAAATATTAAAGGGGAGAAAAGCAATTTTCAACAAGGCTTCCATAAATCTTAAATCCTAATAGACAGCCCATTTTATCAGATTCTTTGGACAAGGGACGATGCGTGTACAAAATACAGCAGTAAACGTATACCCAAAATCTGTATGCTTACTATAGAGCCCAGAGGGGATTATTTATCAATATATATTTAAGATTTATGAAAGCCTTGTTGAAAATCGTTGGGTTTCCCCTTTAATGGCCATACTTCAAAATAAAAACTACTTGCAATATAAAATGTCGATATTCTGTCGATTACAAAATTAAAATCCGTAGCTTTGTCACTTTTGTACGACATCATTTAAATTTGCTATGGTGTAACATACGCATATTCCATTTGACAAAAACACTCTTGTCGTTGCTATCTGTAGAACGTGCTAATCCAGGTATTATTGATAGATTATTTGGCGGTGAGCGTGAGCTCTCATCTTTCTGTGACAGTATGTTGATGAGTGTAAACATCTCAAAGATATAAGATCCTATATTTACCGTTGTCAATCATTTGAAAAGGTGTTTGCTGAACCGGAGCTATGTTGTAAGATGTTAAATCTTTTTTTTAAAAGAGATAAATTCTAAATGTGTTACACTTCATAATGGTGATTGTGTTAACCGTATATTTAGGCAGTGTTCAAGAGCTTGCCACTGCGTTAACTACCGACAACATAAGTTTCGTATCAGGTCTTTTCTGTTCTTTAAAAGTATATATCTAATTATTTCCCATTTTCTACTAAACGCAATGGGGGGCTCCAGGGGAAAAACTGGTGAGGTCACTTTTTCTGACTTTTGAGTAAATGGAAATTTCCAGTTTAAACACTCAATTCTTCAGTTTGGAAGAGTTGTTCTTAAATATTGCAAGTTATTTAGTGAAAACATTAATTAAGCTGGTGCACACTCCCATAGCATTCCTATGGTGTATTTTGATTTTGCTGACCATGGTTTGGACATCACCAGTTTTTCCCTTTTATGCCTTTCAAAAAACCCTCTGTAAAGAGGGACATGTCAAGTTGTTCCATACAATATTTATGGAGAAGAAAGAATGGACCAAGAGGTAAAATCAGGGGAAGTAATCAAACAAAAGCATAAATGTGGGCATCGCCAGTTTTTCCCCTGTGATCTTCAATTGCATAACGTCGATGGGGTGTCAAAAGGTCGTGTGTGGCATATTTTGCGAAATTCACTTCTTTGCTTCTTCAGAATGAGAATTTTCTTGCGCATCTTTTAATCTGGTTGTCGTATTTCTAAGCCAATAAAAAGTGGTTCTATAGATACTGGTTCAAAATGTCGTATATGGGGTGTTCCAAAAAAAAAAATGTAATTGCGAAAATGTCAACTTTATGTCTAACCTAAGCATTACAATCAAACATTACATTCAAACGAAATATAGCCAGTATTGTTTTATGATTAAATACGTATTATTGAAATAATGGTTGAGGCTCTACTGTGTGAAATGAAATTGAAGCAAGTAAAGGTGAATATTTTCCAGAGATACGTCTTTGCTGTCAAGGGCGTTTTAGGTTTATCATGGCGGAGGCTATACTATTTTGAGGGCCCTCTTTCGCGAGGGAGTGGGGGTGGGGATCTTTGCCCCTGGCCACCGGAAGTCGAGAAATTTTGCAAAATAGAAAACATTTAGGTGCATTCTGACATATCCTCCAGGCTCCTTGAGGCCGGGGCCCAATTCGATACTCGTCTGAGTGGTGATTTCTTGATTGATGATTTTCATGCCAATGCAATGACTGCATTCTCATTCAGTAGTGGATTCGACAGTTACAGTGTATAGAGAACTATTCACTCGGACTCGGGGTCCTTTTCCTTGGCCAGACGGGCCCTTTTGCCAGCCTGGGGTCCTTTTGTCTGTCTTTAGGGCCCTCCCTAACTTAGGTACATTTTCATTTTTTCCATCGGTTTTAGCATTTGTCTCCCGTTTTATTTTTTCAATTTCTTTGATTTTTTTCGCGAGGAGACTGGCGCCTTCAGTGCCTCATCTTAATTCTTTTTAAGTGACCCTTTTAACTAGGAGAAGGAAAGAAATATCGCGTAGCCGTTGGATGTTATCAAATCACGTAATTATGTGGTAAGGTTTCACCTTTATTTCATTGAAATATGGTGTATTATATGTTAAGTTGTGATCAGGACCTACAAATTTACACAAATGGGTCGCCACGCATATAATAATGAAATATGAATGTACATAAACTGCTTTACATTCAATCGTTTTTGTTTTTACTCTACTTTCAGATCAGTTATGTTGGGCGAAATATACCAGAAGTCACAATCGAATGACAATCTCTAGGGTCTGGTTTTTCGAGTCTAAACCGATAGCATTTACTGTGGGATATGTCTAGTCTCGTTCTTCAAGTCTCTTGTTACAAATGGCATTGAAACGCGCTATAGTACACGATTCAGTTATGATCGGCGAAATACACCAGAAGGAACAATCTAATGACAGTCTCTATAGGGTCTATAGTTATTCCTGTCTTAACCGATAATATTTAATGTCCATGCATCTCCAGATAAGAATATGAAGCCACCGTTTGACACGACTTGTGGGATATGTCTAACCTCGTTCTGTTTTTCGAATCCCTTGTTACAAATGGCGCTAAAACGCACTATGGTACACGATTCGTGTACCAATGGTAAAATGTTTATTTTATCTTAAAGGGACAATAACACTCTTGCTGACTTGGCAGCTCTAGAAAATAAATAATAGTCTTATTCTAAGTACCAGATGTTTATGTGTCCTACCTGTTGTGTAAATTATCCATTAAATCATATCCATCGAAAATATTTTAAAATCCAAGTAACGCTTGGAAAGGTTTACGTAAGACTTTTCAAATCATGTAGTTGAATTTTTCCAATTTTTAAAATTTGGTGTGTTAAGATGAAATTTGTATTATCAATTAATTGGAATATTGTAAAATAATACAATTTGTTGACCAAAATAAAGATTGGGACATATTATTCAGAATTTACAACAAGAGTGGTGTTGGGGCTTTAAATAATGGATATCAGAAGCCCATCTTCTACCGATGAGATCACAACATCAATATTGATTTAAATTGACAAATAAGTCGTGTTTCCAATGTCGAAGCCATTGAGTAAGAGACTTAGCTATTTTAATTGGAAATTAACGGAGTGATGGGTCAAATGACTACAAAACTTCCTCAAATGAAGTCCTTAGTAAGTTGAGATGAACTTTAATGCCGTTGTAAAAAATATCAGACAACAGGGTAGTACCTGGTAATTAAGGCAAAACGTCATGGAACACTTTAATTAAGATTCCTGATCTGTTCTTAAGTGCACACTGATTACATACGACACACCTGTGCTTGCCTACTCCATGATCAAACACGATAGCAGATGGCTTCCATCTTGTTTACTGACGGTACTACTTATTTTAAGACAGACTCGGCTTTCCAATTTATAATATCTACGTCATTGGGGATTTCCAATTTTTACTCAATGGTTGCTATGACCCGCTATGGCGTTGTCTAGAAACGCGCGTGCTCGCGTTAGTTTAAAATTTTTGCTATACGTTTAACATGGACTATTTGATGTAATTTGCCTGATTTGATTTGGCCCCATTTCCATAAATTTAGGTTGTTTTTTAGAAATTTTTAGCAAATGTTAATCTTAGGTGTTTTTTAATTCTAGCCGAAGTAATTTTTTTTACAATTTATAGCGAGTTAAGTTATCGTCTCTAAGAGGCGGGCGTAGTATTTTAAATGGCGGCCATTTGCCATCATGTGTATTCTTGAAGTAGGTACACATGATGTAATCGTATGCACTGATTATAGATAAATACCTTTAATATGTGAGGGAATGCAGCATACGGCCCATTGCATTATTCTTTATAAATTATTCATTTACATAATGGATATCTCGATTATATCAAAACAATAAATCTGTGTGAAAGCTATTTACTACACCCACTTGCAGCCATGGGAAAATATCATTTTCCTTCGATTTATGTATTTGAAGAATTCTCCAGGTTATAATGTTATAATGTACGTTATAATGTACTTTTGTTCTTTTATCTCATGAAATGATAAAGCTTTTATCAGTTTTAGATAAATATCGGGATGAAAATCCATGTAGCTTAGTTGGTTGAGTTTCAACCACTTCAAAAAAATATTCTGTGTAATTACTTTTCAGTGTAGCCTTCGGTCTAAATGTTACTCAATATTTTGAGATAAACATTGATTGAATCATAAATATATTTGCTTTTTTTCTGCCATAGCCTGTATCAATCTTCCGAATATTTCATTTCAAGGGCTTGATAGGTTCTAACAAATGTCGGTTATAGGTCTTAATCCTGGTCCATGCATTTACAGGTTTCTATGGGGTGTTCAATATGGTTCCTCGGCTTTTCATGGAGTTCAATTGAATACCAATGCATTCCATTAGGTTGGGATAGCCATGGAGACCTATGGGCAATTCATAGGATAAGAACTGGCCTATATGCATCAAATCTTTTTAAAGCGGGAATTTCATATTTTCCAAGAAAGTCAAAACATATTTATTTCTATGTCTTTTGCTCATTAGGTTGTCAACTCACTATTATACAATCATAGGCATTATTTTCCACACTGAAACATCCTTCACATCGGAAATAATAACACAATTACCTTCCTTGTTTTCCCATTCCCCCCATGCAATAGCTATCTTCAAACGTTTGAATTTAATGTTGAAAGTGATATTTTTGCCAATTTCTTAACTGGCAATAGTGAATTACAGGATTATTCTTTAACAAGGTTGGACTGTTTATAGATACCATCTATTTTAAGGCTTTATTTTAATATATTTTAAAAATATAACTTAAAAATTTGAAATTGCCGCTTTAAAACACAGATCCTCTGTCGTTTCATTTTTATAGTTCAGATCTCGTTTAACTTGTCTTTACGGATGATGTGAGGGATTAGCCAATGGAGTGGCCTGTTGTGATGAGTTCTTGGAGTGCGGTGCACGGACCAATCAAAAATGATTGGTTAATCAAATGACCCCGGACGCGAACCCCGATACATCCGGTCAGATCTGTATTTTAATCAGATTGATATCCAAAAGCCATGTGCAGAATGACGTATTTCGTATAAATGATATTGCTGTACGAAGAGTGAAAATAGAATATGTATCTAATATCTATGGTTGCTGAAAGCGTCAATTTAGATCGGCCTGTTTCTAGATGCAACGTGAAAGTCGCCAATAAACCAGCACGACGAAAAGGGCGACGATCGACGAATTTTTCGTCGTACTGGCTTAACGGAGACCCGCGACTTTCACAACACGAGAGTCGCCGTTAAGCCAGCACGACGAAAGGGGCGACGATCGACGAATTTTTCGTCGCACTGGCTTAACGGCGACCCGCGACTTTCACAACATGAGAGTCGCCGTTAAGCCAGTGCGACGAAACACGCCGACATGGACGCTTTCAGCCACCATAAATATCTGTAGTTTGTGATTAATATCGTGATGATTTTGTTATTTTCGGCATTAAACATATAAATCAGGTGAAAACTGTGATCTCTATTGGGCTGAAAAGCTGTTGCGAACCTATCAATTGTAAGAATTAAAAACAAACACAAAGACTTGTTCGGGAATATATTATGACAAACACGTATTTTCATAAACGCATTAGAACTTTGACATTCAATAGGCCTAACCGAATTTAGCATTATTTAGTAGCTGTACTGGATAGTATTATTTCTGGAAGTATAAAATAAAACATAAAATAGCAATGCAAAAGATCACTAGGAAGTCACTGACTGATACTATTGTTATCCTGGCTAAATGTGCTGTTTTTGTTCAATAGTTGCTGACAAATGCTCTTTGCAAATTCTAAAAGAAGCGTAAAATGACGTCAATCCATTCTACTTACAAAAGTGCAACATCTTTCTTTTTTCTTAACGGGGCATTATGGGCGATTAGATAAAAAGTTGGCAGATATCACTATAATAGTTAAAAACTACATAATGTAAAGGGAAAATGCTGAAAATTTCAAGTCAAATTGCTCCACTCTGAACCGGGATATTAGTGTTTGAATTTTATGCCTCGCCACAATCACATTACTAAAATCGGTATGATAAAATAATTGGTCCCAATTATCCATTTTTGGATTAAATCATTATTGATCAGGTTGAACGGCAAATCGGAATCAAATCCAGTGAATATACCACCCTTGAAAGTCGAATGGCGTCGTATGCGTCCAAATGAAAATGCGGGGGCATAAAAATGACAATCAAAACTATAAATTCTGAATTCATCTGACAATCAAAGTTAATGCCACGCTGAAAAAAATCGGATTGTTTTCATTCACAATAGTTTTGAAAATATGAACTCGTTTGTAAAACAACCATATTATGTCCGATTCAGTCGATCATACTAGTAATCATAGCTACATGTTAAGATCAAACGTTTCTACCGACATCTGAGGAAGACAAGCAACGTTCAATCACACTTAATACATTTATATGGATATCATGGAAAATTTGGTCAAGATTAAGAAAAAACATTATTTTGGAATAACCTCGTCTTTGCATTTCGAAAAGAACGATGATTACACAAAAAAGAAAGGCCAAAACCTGCTCTAATTTTCACGTTCTGCAACCGTGCTTTAGCCGTTTTAGTTCCCCAGATTGTTGTCCAAGTGAAAAACACAGCACTCTCTCACGTGTTACATAGAACAGTGGAAGAAACAACTATCGAGGATGGACTGGCTGGTAAAAAACTCGATTTTGATATATTTGAAGTTGTAACGTGAAAGTGTTTTAGAACTTGAACGATGTGTAGAAGGCATAAGGCTCCGAATGAAACATAAAATCCATAAACTTAAATGATATTTAAACTGGAGTAGGTCTAATTAACTTTGGAACTGAATTTATATAAGAGATGAATTTATATAAGCTACGGCTTGTTTTCACCGAACACAAATTGGCCACCTATTCGGCTAGCCAGCTATTCGACCGATCCAGCTGGCCACCTGTTCGTTGGCAACCTATTCAGAATTAAGACAACAGTCGCCCAAACTCATCTATTTTTACCAACCAATAAAATCCAACGTTACGTCTATCAAATGAAAGTAGAATAATATATTATTTTTTATCCATTCCTTTAGCTCAGAATAGAGGTGTAATTTCGCATTATCGTACAAAATTCTAGACATTCAACTAAATATATTCCGAAAGGTAATTAAATAGGCTTTCCAGATATTATTAGTAAAAGTTGGCACAATCATATTAAAGGGGTGCGCTCTCATCCTAAACGTCGACAATTTTTCAATATTTTAAACTCAAAGAACGGTAATATTCCGAGTCAAAATTCGCACCATCGTACAAAATTCTTAGCAACCAGCTATATATATTCTGAAAGGTAATTGATTACGCTTTCCAAATATTATTAGTAAAAGTTGGCACAATCATATTAAAGGGGCGCGCTCTCAACCTGAATATAGCCAATTTTTCAATATTCTATATGTAAAGATAGACCGGTATTTTATTCGAAGTCCAAATTCGGACCATCGTACAAAATTCTGAGCAACCAGTTATATATATTCTGAAAGGTAATTGAATAAGCTTTCCAAATATTATTAGTAAAAGTTGGCACAATCATATTAAAGCGGCGCGCTCTCAACGTGAACATAGCCAATGTTTCAACATTTAAAGTGAAAGAACGGTAATATTCCGAGTCGAAATGCGGACCATCGTACAAAATTCTGAGCATCCATCTATATATATTCTGAAAGGTAATTGGATAAGCTTTCCAAATATTATTAGTAAAAGTTGGCACAATCATATTAAAGGGGCGCCCTCTCAACCTACAAATAGCCAATTTTTTAATATTTTAAAGTGAAAGAACGGCAATATTCCGAGTCGAATTCGGACTATCGTACAAAATTCTAAGCATCCAGCTATATATATTCTGAAAGGTAATTGCATAAGCTTTCCAAATATTATTAGTAAAAGTTGGTACAATCATATTAAAGGGGCGCGCTCTCAACCTATAAATAGCCATTTTTTCAATATTTTAAACTGAAATAATGGTAATATTCTGAGTCAAAATTCGGACCATCGTACAAAATTCTGAGCAACCAGCTATATATATTCTGAAAGGTAATTGAATAAGCTTTCCAAATATTATTAGTAAAAGTTGGCACAATCATATTAAAGGGGCGCGCTCTCAACCTACAAATAGCCATTTTTTCAATATTTTAAACTGAAAGAATGGTAATATTCTGAGTCAAAATTCGGACCATCGTACAAAATTCTGAGCATCCAGCTATATATATTCTGAAAGGTAATTGCATAAGCTTTCTAAATATTATTAGTAAAAGTTGGCACAATCATATTAAAGGGGCGCGCTCTCAACCTAAAAATAGCCAATTTTTCAATATTTTAAACTGAAAGAATGGTAATATTCCCAGTCGAAATTCGGACCATCGTACAAAATTCTGAGCAACCAGCTATATATATTCTGAAAGGTACTTGAATAAGCTTTCCAAATATTATTAGTAAAAGTTGGCACAATCATATTAAAGGGGCGCGCTCTCAACCTGAACATAGCCAATTTTTCAATATTATATATGTAAAGATAGACCGGTATTTTATTCGAAGTCCAAATTCGGACCATCGTACAAAATTCTCAGCATCCAGCTATATATATTCTGAAAGGTAATTGGATAAGCTTTCCAAATATTATTACTAAAAGTTGGCACAATCATATTAAAGGGGCGCGCTCTCAACCTGAACATAGCCAATGTTTCAACATTTAATGTGAAAGAACGGTAATATTCCGAGTCGAAATTTGGACCATCGTACAAAATTCTGAGCATCTAGCTATATATATTCTGAAAGGCAATTGCATAAGCGTTCCAAATATTATTAGTAAAAGTTGGCACAATCATATTAAAGGGGCGCGCTCTCAACCTGAACATAGGCAATTTTTCAATATTCTGAATGTAAAGACAGACCGGTATTTTTTTCGAAGTCCAAATTCGAACTATCGTACAAAATTCTAAGCATCCAGCTATATATATTCTGAAAGGTATTTGCATAAACTTTCCAAATATTATTAGTAAGAGTTGGCACAATCATATTAAAGGGGCGCGCTCTCAACCTACAAATCGCCATTTTTTCAATATTTTAAACTGAAAGAATGGTAATATTCCGAGTCGAAATTCGGACCATCGTACAAAATTCTGAGCAACCAGCTTTATCACCCAATATATTATTTGACAGTAGATATCGCTTGTATGATAAATTACATAATCTACTGCGATATCTCCTCAGGAGATATCGCTTTACATGAATTTGATTGGTCAATCAAAAAGGAACTACTTTCTTTTATTTTAAAGAAACCACTTATTTTAAATAAAAAGTGACTTTTTTTTTTGTTAAAAAGAAACTGTTTTTATTTAATTGACTTTGAAGGAAATACTGGGTCAATATATAGGACTTTGCAATAGCTAAACTGCAGTCAAAAAACTGATGTATCACTACGCAGTAATGAAATTAGGTCCAGTAAAGGTGAAATTTATACCAAAGAATTATATTTATTTATTTCTGCATGTAAGAAAGGATTGGGTGATAAATAAAATCTCCAACTCGTGTTTTTTGATATCAAAAAATATCAACACTCGTTGATAAAGTAAAAAAAAACTCGGCAGAGCCTCGTTTTTTTTACATTATCAACTTATGTTGATATTTTTTGATATCAAAAAACACTCGTAGGAGATTCTCTATATATATATTCTGAAAGGTAATTGAATAAGCTTTCCAAATATTATTAGTAAAAGTTGGCACAATCATATTAAAGGGGCGCGCTCTCAACCTGAACATAGCCAATGTTTCAACATTTAAAGTGAAAGAACGGTAATATTCCGAGTCGAAATGCGGACCATCGTACAAAATTCCGAGCATCCATCTATATATATTCTGAAAGGTAATTGGATAAGCTTTCCAAATATTATTAGTAAAAGTTGGCACAATCATATTAAAGGGGCGCCCTCTCAACCTACAAATAGCCAATTTTTTAATATTTTAAAAAGAAAGAACGGCAATATTCCGAGTCGAATTCGGACTATCGTACAAAATTCTAAGCATCCAGCTATATATATTCTGAAAGGTAATTGCATAAGCTTTCCAAATATTATTAGTAAAAGTTGGCACAATCATATTAAAGGGGCGCGCTATCAACCTGAACATAGCCAATTTTTTAATATTTTAAAGTGAAAGAACGGCAATATTCCGTGTCCAAATTCGGACTATCGTACAAAATTCTCAGCATCCAGCTATATATATTCTGAAAGGTAATTGGATAAGCTTTCCAAATATTATTAGTAAAAGTTGGCACAATCATATTAAAGGGGCGCCCTCTCAACCTGAACATAGCCAATTTTTCAATATTCTGAATGTAACGACAGACCAGTATTTTTTTCGAAGTCCAAATTCGAACTATCGTACAAAATTCTAAGCATCCAGCTATATATATTCTGAAAGGTAATTGCATAAGCTTTCCAAATATTATTAGTAAAAGTTGGCACAATCATATTAAAGGGGCGCGCTCTCAACCTGAACATAGCCAATGTTTCAACATTTAAAATGAAAGAACGGTAATATTCCGAGTCGAAATTCGGACCATCGTACAAAATTCTGAGCATCCATCTATATATATTCTGAAAGGTAATTGGATAAGCTTTCCAAATATTATTAGTAAAAGTTGGCACAATCATATTAAAGGGGCGCCCTCTCAACCTACAAATAGCCAATTTTTTAATATTTTAAAGTGAAAGAACGGCAATATTCCGAGTCGAATTCGGACTATCGTACAAAATTCTAAGCATCCAGCTATATATATTCTGAAAGGTATTTGCATAAACTTTCCAAATATTATTAGTAAAAGTTGGCACAATCATATTAAAGGGGCGCGCTCTCAACCTACAAATCGCCATTTTTTCAATATTTTAAACTGAAAGAATGGTAATATTCCGAGTCGAAATTCGGACCATCGTACAAAATTCTGAGCAACCAGCTATATATATTCTGAAAGGTAATTGAATAAGCTTTCCAAATATTATTAGTAAAAGTTGGCACAATCATATTAAAGGGGCGCGCTCTCAACGTGAACATAGCCAATGTTTCAACATTTAAAGTGAAAGAACGGTAATATTCCGGGTCGAAATGCGGACCATCGTACAAAATTCTGAGCATCCATCTATATATATTCTGAAAGGTAATTGGATAAGCTTTCCAAATATTATTAGTAAAAGTTGGCACAATCATATTAAAGGGGCGCCCTCTCAACCTACAAATAGCCAATTTTTTAATATTTTAAAGTGAAAGAACGGCAATATTCCGAGTCGAATTCGGACTATCGTACAAAATTCTAAGCATCCAGCTATATATATTCTGAAAGGTAATTGCATAAGCTTTCCAAATATTATTAGTAAAAGTTGGCACAATCATATTAAAGGGGCGCGCTATCAACCTGAACATAGCCAATTTTTTAATATTTTAAAGTGAAAGAACGGCAATATTCCGAGTCCAAATTCGGACTATCGTACAAAATTCTCAGCATCCAGCTATATATATTCTGAAAGATAATTGGATAAGCTTTCCAAATATTATTAGTAAAAGTTGGCACAATCATATTAAAGGGGCGCCCTCTCAACCTGAACATAGCCAATTTTTCAATATTCTGAATGTAAAGACAGACCAGTATTTTTTTCGAAGTCCAAATTCGAACTATCGTACAAAATTCTAAGCATCCAGCTATATATATTCTGAAAGGTAATTGGATAAGCTTTCCAAATATTATTAGTAAAAGTTGGCACAATCATATTAAAGGGGCGCGCTCTCAACCTGAACATAGCCAATGTTTCAACATTTAAAATGAAAGAACGGTAATATTCCGAGTCGAAATTCGGACCATCGTACAAAATTCTGAGCATCCATCTATATATATTCTGAAAGGTAATTGGATAAGCTTTCCAAATATTATTAGTAAAAGTTGGCACAATCATATTAAAGGGGCGCCCTCTCAACCTACAAATAGCCATTTCTTTAATATTTTAAAGTGAAAGAACGGCAATATTCCGTGTCGAATTCGGACTATCGTACAAAATTCTAAGCATCCAGCTATATATATTCTGAAAGGTATTTGCATAAACTTTCCAAATATTATTAGTAAGAGTTGGCACAATCATATTAAAGGGGCGCGCTCTCAACCTACAAATCGCCTTTTTTTCAATATTTTAAACTGAAAGAATGGTAATATTCCGAGTCGAAATTCGGACCATCGTACAAAATTCTGAGCAACCAGCTATATATATTCTGAAAGGTAATTGGATAAGCTTTCCAAATATTATTAGTAAAAGTTGGCACAATCATATTAAAGGGGCGCCCTCTCAACCTGAACATAGCCAATTTTTCAATATTCTGAATGTAAAGACAGACCAGTATTTTTTTCGAAGTCCAAATTCGAACTATCGTACAAAATTCTAAGCATCCAGCTATATATATTCTGAAAGGTAATTGCATAAGCTTTCCAAATATTATTAGTAAAAGTTGGCACAATCATATTAAAGGGGCGCGCTCTCAGCCTGAACATAGCCAATGTTTCAACATTTAAAATGAAAGAACGGTAATATTCCGTGTCGAAATTCGGACCATCGTACAAAATTCTGAGCATCCATCTATATATATTCTGAAAGGTAATTGGATAAGCTTTCCAAATATTATTAGTAAAAGTTGGCACAATCATATTAAAGGGGCGCCCTCTCAACCTACAAATAGCCAATTTTTTAATATTTTAAAGTGAAAGAACGGCAATATTCCGAGTCGAATTCGGACTATCGTACAAAATTCTAAGCATCCAGCTATATATATTCAGAAAGGTATTTGCATAAACTTTCCAAATATTATTAGTAAAAGTTGGCACAATCATATTAAAGGGGCGCGCTCTCAACCTACAAATCGCCATTTTTTCAATATTTTAAACTGAAAGAATGGTAATATTCCGAGTCGAAATTCGGACCATCGTACAAAATTATGAGCAACCAGCTATATATATTCTGAAAGGTAATTGAATAAGCTTTCCAAATATTATTAGTAAAAGTTGGCACAATCATATTAAAGGGGCGCGCTCTCAACCTGAACATAGCCAATGTTTCAACATTTAAAGTGAAAGAACGGTAATATTCCGAGTCGAAATGCGGACCATCGTACAAAATTCTGAGCATCCAATATTTTAAACTGAAAGAATGGTAATATTCCGAGTCGAAATTCGGACCATCGTACAAAATTCTGAGCAACCAGCTATATATATTCTGAAAGGTAATTGGATAAGCTTTCCAAATATTATTAGTAAAAGTTGGCACAATCATATTAATGGGGCGCCCTCTCAACCTACAAATAGCCAATTTTTTAATATTTTAAAGTGAAAGAACGGCAAAATTCCGAGTCGAATTCGGACTATCGTACAAAATTCTAAGCATCCAGCTATATATATTCTGAAAGGTAATTGCATAAGCTTTCCAAATATTATTAGTAAAAGTTGGCACAATCATATTAAAGGGGCGCGCTCTCAACCTGAACATAGCCAATGTTTCAACATTTAAAATGAAAGAACGGTAATATTCCGAGTCGAAATTCGGACCATCGTACAAAATTCTGAGCATCCATCTATATATATTCTGAAAGGTAATTGGATAAGCTTTCCAAATATTATTAGTAAAAGTTGGCACAATCATATTAAAGGGGCGCCCTCTCAACCTACAAATAGCCAATTTTTTAATATTTTAAAGTGAAAGAACGGCAATATTCCGAGTCGAATTCGGACTATCGTACAAAATTCTAAGCACCCAGCTATATATATTCTGAAAGGTAATTGCATAAGCTTTCCAAATATTATTGTGCCAACTTTTACTAATAATATTTAGAAAGCTTATCCAATTACCTTTCAGAATATATATAGATGGATGCTCAGAATTTTGTACGATGGTCCGAATTTCGACTCGGAATATTACCGTTCTTTCATTTTAAATGTTGAAACATTGGCTATGTTCAGGTTGAGAGCGCGCCCCTTTAATATGATTGTGCCAACTTTTACTAATAATATTTGGAAAGCTTATGCAATTACCTTTCAGAATATATATAGCTGGATGCTTAGAATTTTGTACGATAGTTCGAATTTGGACTTCGAAAAAAATACTGGTCTGTCTTTACATTCAGAATAATGAAAAATTGGCTATGTCCAGGTTGAGAGGGCGCCCCTTTAATATGATTGTGCCAACTTTTACTAATAATATTTGGAAAGCTTATCCAATTACCTTTCAGAATATATATAGCTGGTTGCTCAGAATTTTGTACGATGGTCCGAATTTCGACTCGGAATATTACCATTCTTTCAGTTTAAAATATTGAAAAAATGGCGATTTGTAGGTTGAGAGCGCGCCCCTTTAATATGATTGTGCCAACTCTTACTAATAATATTTGGAAAGTTTATGCAAATACCTTTCAGAATATATATAGCTGGATGCTTAGAATTTTGTACGATAGTCCGAATTCGACTCGGAATATTGCCGTTCTTTCACTTTAAAATATTAAAAAAAATGGCTATTTGTAGGTTGAGAGGGCGCCCCTTTAATATGATTGTGCCAACTTTTACTAATAATATTTGGAAAGCTTATCCAATTACCTTTCAGAATATATATAGATGGATGCTCAGAATTTTGTACGATGGTCCGAATTTCGACTCGGAATATTACCGTTCTTTCATTTTAAATGTTGAAACATTGGCTATGTTCAGGTTTAGAGCGCGCCCCTTTAATATGATTGTGCCAACTTTTACTAATAATATTTGGAAAGCTTATGCAATTACCTTTCAGAATATATATAGCTGGATGCTTAGAATTTTGTACGATAGTCCGAATTCGACTCGGAATATTGCCGTTCTTTCACTTTAAAATATTAAAAAATTGGCTATTTGTAGGTTGAGAGGGCGCCCCTTTAATATGATTGTGCCAACTTTTACTAATAATATTTGGAAAGCTTATTCAATTACCTTTCAGAATATATATAGCTGGTGGCTCAGAATTTTGTACGATGGTCCGAATTTTGACTCAGAATATTACCATTATTTCTGTTTAAAATATTGAAAAAATGGCTATTTATAGGTTGAGAGCGCGCCCCTTTAATATGATTGTGCCAACTTTTACTAATAATATTTGGAAAGCTTATGCAATTACCTTTCAGAATATATATAGCTGGATGCTTAGAATTTTGTACGATAGTCCGAATTCGACTCGGAATATTGCCGTTCTTTCACTTTAAAATATTAAAAAATTGGCTATTTGTAGGTTGAGAGGGCGCCCCTTTAATATGATTGTGCCAACTTTTACTAATAATATTTGGAAAGCTTATCCAATTACCTTTCAGAATATATATAGATGGATGCTCAGAATTTTGTACGATGGTCCGCATTTCGACTCGGAATATTACCGTTCTTTCACTTTAAATGTTGAAACATTGGCTATGTTCAGGTTGAGAGCGCGCCCCTTTAATATGATTGTGCCAACTTTTACTAATAATATTTGGAAAGCTTATTCAATTACCTTTCAGAATATATATAGCTGGTTGCTCAGAATTTTGTACGATGGTCCGAATTTTGACTTCGAATAAAATACCGGTCTATCTTTACATATAGAATATTGAAAAATTGGCTATATTCAGGTTGAGAGCGCGCCCCTTTAATATGATTGTGCCAACTTTTACTAATAATATTTGGAAAGCGTAATCAATTACCTTTCAGAATATATATAGCTGGTTGCTAAGAATTTTGTACGATGGTGCGAATTTTGACTCGGAATATTACCGTTCTTCGAGTTTAAAATATTGAAAAATTGTCGACGTTTAGGATGAGAGCGCACCCCTTTAATATGATTGTGCCAACTTTTACTAATAATATCTGGAAAGCCTATTTAATTACCTTTCGGAATATATTTAGTTGAATGTCTAGAATTTTGTACGATAATGCGAAATTACACCTCTATTCTGAGCTGAAGGAATGGATAAAAAATAATATATTATTCTACTTTCATTTGATAGACGTAACGTTGGATTTTATTGGTTGGTAAAAATAGATGAGTTTGGGCGACTGTTGTCTTAATTCTGAATAGGTTGCCAACGAACAGGTGGCCAGCTGGATCGGTCGAATAGCTGGCTAGCCGAATAGGTGGCCAATTTGTGTTCGGTCTTGTTTTCAGATCCCACAATCATATAGTGTACTTTTATATTATGTAAATTTTAATGCATAAATAGTGTCAGAAGAAAAAAAAAACAACCGTGGAACTGTTTTAGATACAATACTCACTGGGTTGTGTTTTTGTGTTCGATTCCAAAATGACTATGCACAAACATATGTAAAATTTGTTCTAAAAACCTAAAAATTAAAAAAAAAACAACATAAGATTAAATAACAAAATCAAAAATACCTCACAAACTGTAGTTCTCAGTACAACATATCGTCAAATACGTTGGTAATGGGTATGTTTGTTTTTGCCTGTGAAACGCATCTTTCTGTGCGAGATATGTTTTATGGGGTGTGGAAAGATCATAATGTCTAAAATATGCTTTATTTTCTATAACTCGCATCAATATCAATCAAAAACATCCACCAGAGGCCAGGAAACGATTGGGAGACTCTGATAATCGGAAGATGTGGGGGTGGGGTAAGAGTGGTCTGTTTCCACACATTTGATAAAAATAGAGTTGTTTCCCCTAGTACAGTAACTCCACATTGAGATAAACAGCCCTGGGTTGAAAAAACACACAAAGATCAACTAATTAAAAAACAAAAATTCCAGGAGTGGTATTTTCTTTTCAATTTGATTGCTTTATAGGAGCTATTATAAGGTAGTTGAAAAAATTATGAAAAATATTTTACGACATATTACTCTTTGAAAGAAAAGTTTAAAAAGGACCCATTTAATAACAGACCAATTTATGGCAGTAGAAAATTTTGTTTTTATTTTCCACGTGTTTTAGGATCAATAAATAAACATTTCTCTGAAAAAAATATGGGAAGAATAAAAGACCCCAGTGAAAGAACAAAGAGTGGTCCAGGTAAAAGAACGAAAAAACAAAAAGATCCAAAATGCAAGATCCTGAATGACGAAGGTAATTATGTTTGAGATTGAGAAACTGATTTATTATTTTTTTCTTATTATTATATTTAAATTTATCAATTTTTGGTGATTTGATGTTAATTTACCTAGCTGGCACCACACAGACCTAGAAGAACAGTAAAAAGTCTGTAAAAGTTATAGATTAAGCTGACTGAAATTTGTATGTGGTCGCCTCTGCCTGGTTACATCTCCTAAATGTTACCACCATAATATGTAGGCATTGCATGAGTAGAGCGAAGCTGATAATTGTAAAATATAAAACCTTCATAATTAATTTTCTTGAGTGATACAAAAAATGTTAAATAATTTAATTTTTCCAAATTGATTTTTATTTAGATCTAAATTGTACGATTAATTTTTTTAAAAAAAAACAACCCAAAAGTGCGAGAATAGTTTCATTGACTTCAAAAATATGTGACGTCATTGATTAGGCGCGTCATGGAAATAGTTCTATGAGACGCGTAATAGATTTGGTAAGTTGTCCTGCGCATTACCTGTTTTGACTAGTCGTCGCCTGAAAACCATATTGTTCTATCTCCCATTACCTCTGTTTTGAGAAAAATGAGATCAAATATTTGACGCTGTATATTTGTTTATATTATTGACCGTCGGTTGTTTATTACTTTACATCACATGCATATGAATTATACCTGAGTTTGGAACATCAATTTTAGATGAAATAATGAGAAATAAAGCTAAAAAACGATTTTTTTGTTTGGAGATAGAACATTTTCCTAAATCTGAAATCGTTCAAACTGAAATCCAAAATGTTCTATGTCCATTCTATATGCATATATAGTAGTAAGTGCAGGAGGACCGCACTACACGAAAAACAAAAACCTACAAGATTAACCTGCGAAAAATATCAAATCAAGTGAATGGATCCGGGGGCCAGCCGTAAGCGTCCACTGCGCTGTACAGTCCCGGCCTGTTATGGTACAGGCTTCACTAAAAATGATTTGAAAAAAAAGGGGTAACAGAAATAATGCGACCGATCTTGGCAATGGTCGTCTCTTCAATGGCGATAGTCTGCCAGTTGACGTCAGATGTTTGAACGTCAAACAATTTCAATAATAAGGGCGATAATCCGGATAGAATCTCGGAAAACGCTAAAATAATAAGTGTAGTGAGCAAACAGGAGCAAAACCCGACAACGAGAACATTCTGCAGTACGAAGGGCTAAAACTCTACTCTAATAGTAAGTGCAGGAGGACCGCACTACACGAAAAACAAAAACCTACAAGATTAACCTGCGAAAAATATCAAATCAAGTGAATGGATCCGGGGGCCAGCCGTAAGCGTCCACTGCGCTGTACAGTCCCGGGCCTGTTATGGTACAGGCTTCACTAAAAATGATTTGAAAAAAAAGGGGTAACAGAAATAATGCGACCGATCTTGGCAATGGTCGTCTCTTCAATGGCGATAGTCTGCCAGTTGACGTCAGATGTTTGAACGTCAAACAATTTCAATAATAAGGGCGATAATCCGGATAGAATCTCGGAAAACGCTAAAATAATAAGTGTAGTGAGCAAACAGGAGCAAAACCCGACAACGAGAACATTCTGCAGTACGAAGGGCTAAAACTCTACTCTAATATAAGTAAGTGCAGGAGGACCGCACTACACGAAAAACAAAAACCTACAAGATTAACCTGCGAAAAATATCAAATCAAGTGAATGGATCCGGGGGCCAGCCGTAAGCGTCCACTGCGCTGTACAGTCCCGGGCCTGTTATGGTACAGGCTTCACTAAAAATGATTTGAAAAAAAAGGGGTAACAGAAATAATGCGACCGATCTTGGCAATGGTCGTCTCTTCAATGGCGATAGTCTGCCAGTTGACGTCAGATGTTTGAACGTCAAACAATTTCAATAATAAGGGCGATAATCCGGATAGAATCTCGGAAAACGCTAAAATAATAAGTGTAGTGAGCAAACAGGAGCAAAACCCGACAACGAGAACATTCTGCAGTACGAAGGGCTAAAACTCTACTCTAATAGTAAGTGCAGGAGGACCGCACTACACGAAAAACAAAAACCTACAAGATTAACCTGCGAAAAATATCAAATCAAGTGAATGGATCCGGGGGCCAGCCGTAAGCGTCCACTGCGCTGTACAGTCCTGGGCCTGTTATGTTACAGGCTTCACTAAAAATGATTTGAAAAAAAAGGGGTAACAGAAATAATGCGACCGATCTTGGCAATGGTCGTCTCTTCAATGGCGATAGTCTGCCAGTTGACGTCAGATGTTTGAACGTCAAACAATTTCAATAATAAGGGCGATAATCCGGATAGAATCTCGGAAAATGCTAAAATAATAAGTGTAGTGAGCAAACAGGAGCAAAACCCGACAACGAGAACATTCTGCAGTACGAAGGGCTAAAACTCTACTCTAATAGTAAGTGCAGGAGGACCGCACTACACGAAAAACAAAAACCTACAAGATTAACCTGCGAAAAATATCAAATCAAGTGAATGGATCCGGGGGCCAGCCGTAAGCGTCCACTGCGCTGTACAGTCCCGGGCCTGTTATGGTACAGGCTTCACTAAAAATGATTTGAAAAAAAAAGGGGTAACAGAAATAATGCGACCGATCTTGGCAATGGTCGTCTCTTCAATGGCGATAGTCTGCCAGTTGACGTCAGATGTTTGAACGTCAAACAATTTCAATAATAAGGGCGATAATCCGGATAGAATCTCGGAAAACGCTAAAATAATAAGTGTAGTGAGCAAACAGGAGCAAAACCCGACAACGAGAACATTCTGCAGTACGAAGGGCTAAAACTCTACTCTAATAGTAAGTGCAGGAGGACCGCACTACACGAAAAACAAAAACCTACAAGATTAACCTGCGAAAAATATCAAATCAAGTGAATGGATCCGGGGGCCAGCCGTAAGCGTCCACTGCGCTGTACAGTCCCGGGCCTGTTATGGTACAGGCTTCACTAAAAATGATTTGAAAAAAAAGGGGTAACAGAAATAATGCGACCGATCTTGGCAATGGTCGTCTCTTCAATGGCGATAGTTTGCCAGTTGACGTCAGATGTTTGAACGTCAAACAATTTCAATAATAAGGGCGATAATCCGGATAGAATCTCGGAAAACGCTAAAATAATAAGTGTAGTGAGCAAACAGGAGCAAAACCCGACAACGAGAACATTCTGCAGTACGAAGGGCTAAAACTCTACTCTAATAGTAAGTGCAGGAGGACCGCACTACACGAAAAACAAAAACCTACAAGATTAACCTGCGAAAAATATCAAATCAAGTGAATGGATCCGGGGGCCAGCCGTAAGCGTCCACTGCGCTGTACAGTCCCGGGCCTGTTATGGTACAGGCTTCACTAAAAATGATTTGAAAAAAAAAGGGGTAACAGAAATAATGCGACCGATCTTGGCAATGGTCGTCTCTTCAATGGCGATAGTCTGCCAGTTGACGTCAGATGTTTGAACGTCAAACAATTTCAATAATAAGGGCGATAATCCGGATAGAATCTCGGAAAACGCTAAAATAATAAGTGTGGTGAGCAAACAGGAGCAAAACCCGACAACGAGAACATTCTGCAGTACGAAGGGCTAAAACTCTACTCTAATAGTAAGTGCAGGAGGACCGCACTACACGAAAAACAAAAACCTACAAGATTAACCTGCGAAAAATATCAAATCAAGTGAATGGATCCGGGGGCCAGCCGTAAGCGTCCACTGCGCTGTACAGTCCCGGGCCTGTTATGGTACAGGCTTCACTAAAAATTATTTGAAAAAAAAGGGGTAACAGAAATAATGCGACCGATCTTGGCAATGGTCGTCTCTTCAATGGCGATAGTCTGCCAGTTGACGTCAGATGTTTGAACGTCAAACAATTTCAATAATAAGGGCGATAATCCGGATAGAATCTCGGAAAACGCTAAAATAATAAGTGTAGTGAGCAAACAGGAGCAAAACCCGACAACGAGAACATTCTGCAGTACGAAGGGCTAAAACTCTACTCTAATAGTAAGTGCAGGAGGACCGCACTACACGAAAAACAAAAACCTACAAGATTAACCTGCGAAAAATATCAAATCAAGTGAATGGATCCGGGGGCCAGCCGTAAGCGTCCACTGCGCTGTACAGTCCTGGGCCTGTTATGGTACAGGCTTCACTAAAAATGATTTGAAAAAAAAGGGGTAACAGAAATAATGCGACCGATCTTGGCAATGGTCGTCTCTTCAATGGCAATAGTCTGCCAGTTGACGTCAGATGTTTGAACGTCAAACAATTTCAATAATAAGGGCGATAATCCGGATAGAATCTCGGAAAACGCTAAAATAATAAGTGTAGTGAGCAAACAGGAGCAAAACCCGACAACGAGAACATTCTGCAGTACGAAGGGCTAAAACTCTAGTGCAGGAGGACCGCACTACACGAAAAACAAAAACCTACAAGATTAACCTGCGAAAAATATCAAATCAAGTGAATGGATCCGGGGGCCAGCCGTAAGCGCCCACTGCGCTGTACAGTCCCGGGCCTGTTATGGTACAGGCTTCACTAAAAATGATTTGAAAAAAAAGGGGTAACAGAAATAATGCGACCGATCTTGGCAATGGTCGTCTCTTCAATGGCGATAGTCTGCCAGTTGACGTCAGATGTTTGAACGTCAAACAATTTCAATAATAAGGGCGATAATCCGGATAGAATCTCGGAAAACGCTAAAATAATAAGTGTAGTGAGCAAACAGGAGCAAAACCCGACAACGAGAACATTCTGCAGTACGAAGGGCTAAAACTCTACTCTAATAGTAAGTGCAGGAGGACCGCACTACACGAAAAACAAAAACCTACAAGATTAACCTGCGAAAAATATCAAATCAAGTGAATGGATCCGGGGGCCAGCCGTAAGCGTCCACTGCGCTGTACAGTCCCGGGCCTGTTATGGTACAGGCTTCACTAAAAATGATTTGAAAAAAAAGGGGTAACAGAAATAATGCGACCGATCTTGGCAATGGTCGTCTCTTCAATGGCGATAGTCTGCCAGTTGACGTCAGATGTTTGAACGTCAAACAATTTCAATAATAAGGGCGATAACGCACAAACTGGTAATTTTATCCAATTATGTGTGTTTAAGAAGGGGGGGGAGGCTAATGTGTGCGCTATAGACCATAAGGTCTGTCATTAAGTCAAGTGACATGATTTCGAACCCAAACTTGACTAGTACGTGACAAAAAATAGGCTCGCCTACCCAACCTCGTGTGTTTTTAAGGCCCCACCCCCACTATGCCCCTCTAAGCACAGGGATATTATTGGAATAAAATGGTATCACGTTTGCTCTGTCTCTCTCTCAGTTATGGTATCACGTTTGCTCTGTCTCTCTCTCAGTCAAAGCCTCCCCCCTCTCATAGTTAGAGGCCATGAAAACCTCCTTGACCTGTTCAGATTTAAAATAATAATAACACATTAATTAAACTAAATGTTTACTAATATTGTAATATCTGACATTTAATACACAATATTTAAACAGAGATTGAAAAATTTCTTATCATTCATGCCTGGTTCTTTGAACTTGAACTCGCGGTAGATCAGTATCAATATCTGATTCAGTCTCAACAAAGAAAATTAAAATACAATACATATGATGTAGTCTATAGATTAGTATAGATGATACATGAACAATATAAAATCTTTAATAACATCTTATTCAGTCAATTTAGACATGAAGACTTTATCTTTTGGTGTCATGAACTTCAGCATGGCTCTCAAATCTTTAATCTTATCATGGGTAAGTTCGATCTTCTTATTGATACTTTTAACTGTTGGCCACCTCTCCGGTGAAGACAGACGTCTCTTCATACTTTGCGAACGTATCGAGCAACTGTTTCCGGTGTGTCCATCTTCGAAGGATAATTTATATTCTATTTCAAATGTTGCATCTTTACGGTATGAAATCTGCTTAACTTTTGAAAATGGTACACTTTTAAAGTGTAAAAGCTTGGATGATTCTAGATAGTTCTTGAAATGACCCTCCCTCATTTGAATAATCGTAATTGGTTTTCTCATACAGGTTTTCAGACAATTCATCACCCCGAGAGGACTGAATGTTTCTTGTTGTGAAAGTCGTCGTTCAATACAACTGTGAATACTATCTACTTCTTGGATAGCTGAATGTCCGGGTTCACAATATTTCTGATGAATGACATCTACCTGGTGCTTTTGCAAAAAGTCTTTAAGGGAAAATGCTATAGCTGAATTTCTATTTTGGGGAACGCAAGAATCTGACCAAAGCGTGATTGTTTTGGGATTGTATTCTTCCACGATTTTTTCGAGTATGACAATTAATGCACTGGCTATCTCATTTGAGCCTCTACCAGCCAATTTTTCATGCCATATAGCACAGTAAGCACTGGAGTTGGAAGAACAATGGGCTGTCAGATTATACACACTTAATTTTCTGCGGTAGAAGAAACTTGAAATATTTGCTCTAGGACATGATATTACATTCTCTAAGTCGAAGCAAACAACCATAATCCGTTCCTTGTCTATCATTGTCTCTTTCAACTTTCGTAGCAAGTTTTGACTCAACATGTTTTCTATTCAATTCAATAAATTCTTCATCTAAAACGTTACAGCTTTCTTTCATTCTAAATTCTTCGCATTTATCACATCTATCTTTTTTAGGTGAGAAAAAGCTGAGATTAAATTCTGTATTAAATATTTGTCTGTAAATATGCTCCTTAACGGACTCTTTACTATCTTGTTCACACCTTTCAAGATACAACCTGTACATCTTCGTGATACTGAGATCACTCTCAAGGTATTCTTTTGCAGTTGATTGTCTACAGTAGTGAGATTCTACTTTTGGGAATGATTGGATATGCTCGCGTACAAAATCTTTATTTTCTTGATTTATTCGATCCTTTGTTTTACTTCCTCTTTGATCACCACACATCGGTGTTGAAGAAGCGGTATCATGTTTGTTTTCAAAATAGTAGGAAATTCTCCGTTGGGATATATCAAGTGTTGACAAATAAAAGACCTTGCAAACTCTTATTTTAGAGTCCTCAATATAGAGATTGTAAATATAAGAAAATGTTCTCCTACTTTTATCCTTAGATTTAGATCTGTTTCTGGATTTAATTGCCCTGTCTATTGTTTTTGAGTAGAAATGGTTCTTTTCGTTGTCATTTAAAGACCAAAATGAGGCAAAAATGTTTTGCCTATCTGAGTGTGATACTTTGGAACAACATTTAAATTTACAGCTCCCTACGCAATCCTTTTTTGTTTTAACATTTCGTTTGGGAATAGCTTGACCTCTAGAACCTGTATAGGCTTCTCCAGCTTGTCTTTGACGTTTCCGTTCACATTTTTTCCACTTGTTTATATCCCTTTTTCTTTTTCTTGATCTTATATTTTCTTCAGCTATATTTCGGTCTGTACTATTATTATCATTATCTTGTGATTTATCGCTATCAGAATTCTCTTCATCAACATTAGGCACCCATTCATCAGAACTGTCAACAGCCGGGGAATTTAAAATTTCATCAGTAGATATGTCAGCTGGTGAACTCGAAACTGGAGATTCAACAGTTTGGAATATCTTTAAATAACTCTGTGTATTCGTTTTTGAAGGGTGTGGGCCCAGTTCTATGACTGGGTCAACTGCTTCAAAATCAGTTTCTGGTTCTTCATCATCTTTCGTGATCATAGATAACACGTCATTAAAGTCGAAGAAAACTGACATTTTGAGTTTAATTTTCCTGAAATATAAATGAAATTAAATTGGGTTTAACGTTCAGATTGGAATGTAGATTAGTTGATATATAAGATGAAAGGATTGATAATTGTTCTATGTGTATTGCAACTCTTATTAATTATCTCTTCTATACTTCACATCCATAGTGTTCTATCTCCATAAGTAAACAAATCCACCATTTTAACACAGATTTATAAAGTAAATTAAAGTATAAAGCATCAGTACGAATCCTTGGATCAAAAGGATTTGATAGACATGAAAAGTGTTAGAAACAACAAGTAGGTGTCAAGAAAAATCAAATATTGTTACCTGATATTTGTCTTTTCCCTCCAACAGAACTTTAATACCAAATTATACTATCTCCAAGTCACGTGACAAATCTGACATTCGTCATTGGTTTATCACATAGAACATTCTAGAATTCATTGAGGGCCACGAAAGTGGAGATAGTACGGTGATAATTGTTGAGAAATCACCTCTATTTTCATATTTAAGGCTAGAAATTGCATAAACAGATAGAATAGAGCCTAATTTGGCGGTAAAGGGCAATAACTCCAATTTTACCAAAAGTGGACATAGAACACTTTGGTTTTCAGGCGACGTAGTGTATCCGTTTTCGGTCTGAATTTTGTTTTAATCAACAGTCTGTGGATGACAATTTTAGTTACGATCCTTTGTTACCGGAACAGAGCGGCGCTATTGCACTTTCGCACCTCTACCAGTTCCCGTGGTCGTAGCGACTTGAAACTTTCAGGGGATGTACAGGAGGACAAATGATGACCCCACACCAAATTTCAGCCGAATCGATCAATAACGTGTCATTTTACCCACCTTTTACGTTCAGCTCCCAGATAGTCTTATCTGGTCGACGCCATTTTCTTTGTTTAACATTTAGATTTAGGTCTAAGGGAAGTAACTCCTGTTTAACATATTAGGGATAAGACAGGTAATTCTCTACAGTTTTACTTTAGCGGAAAATCGAAGATATTTCTTGGCCTATAACATTTTTACAGTAACATTCCTATGATCTTAATGCTTTTTAAACACAAAGGCTCCGGCATGTCACAGTCATCTAATAAAAATATCGTGGCCTGTGGAGGTCACATGCACCTTTCACATTGACCACACCCATTGACTTCCTTTCCGACACGGACCCTCAGCGTTTGATCGTTTTCTGATCAAGCGGTGTGCGACAGGACCAAGGTCAAGGTCGGTGGTTCAAGCCAAGATTGTGGCCTTTGAAAAAGGTTACTGGGTAAAGGTCGTAAGTCAAGGTCGAATGTCCAAAAACTGACTTTGAAAAGTTTCAGTTCAGTTTACTGTAACATGACCTTGACCCACGGCTTTGACCTAATTACCTTTTTTGAAGGTCATCGTCTCTGCTTTCACCTTGAACAATGAACTTGATAATACAGCGAGAAATAGGGTCATGGCAAGCATAAACGGAAAGGCCCCGAGATCGACGGAAAGTTTGGACTCAAGGTCAAAGTCAAGGTCACGGTTCGTTAGCCTTGACTAGTGCAAGTCACCACGACCGTCTACATTGACCAAGCCCATTGACTTCCTTTTCGTCACGGACCCTCTGCGTTTGACCGTTTTCTGATTGAGCAGTGTGTGACAGGACCAAGGTCAAGGTCGGTTGTTCAAGCTCAAATTGTGGCCTTTGAAAATGGTTACTGGATGAAGGTCGTAAGTCAAGGTCAAATGTCCAAAAACTGAGTTTGAAAAGTCTGAGTTCGGTTTTCTGTAACATGACCTTGACCCACGGCTTTGACCCAGTTACCTTTTTTGAAGGACGTTGTCTCTGCTTTCACCTCGAACATTGACTTTGATAATACAGCGAGAAATAGGGTCATGGCAAGCATAAACGCAAAGGCCCCGAGAACGATGGGGAGTTTGGACTCAAGGTCAAAGTCAAGGTCACGGATGGTTAGTCTTGACTAATGCAGGTCACCACGACCATCTACATTGACCACGCCCATTGACTTCCTTTTCGTCACGGACCCTCGGCATTTGACAGTTTTCTGACCAAGCAGTGTGTGACAGGACCAAGGTCAAGGTCGGTGATCCAAGTCCAGATTGTGGCCTTTAAAAATGGTTACTGGATGAAGGTCGTAAGTCAAGGTCAAGTGTCCTAAAACTGAGTTTGAAAAGTCTAAGTTCAGTTTTCTGTAACATGACCTTGACCCACGGCTTTGACCCAGTTACCTTTTTTGAAGGACGTTGTCTCTGCTTTCACCTCGAACATTGATTTTGATAATACAGCGAGAAATAGGGTCATGGCAAGCATAAACGCAAAGGCTCCGAGAACTATGGGAAGTTTGGACTCAAGGTCAATGTCAAGGTCACGGTTGGTTAGCCTTGACTAGTGCAGGTCACCACGACCGTCTACATTGACCACGCCCATTGACTTCCTTTTCGTCACGGACCCTCGGCATTTGACAGTTTTCTGACCAAGCAGTGTGTGACAGGACCAAGGTCAAGGTCGGTGGTCCAAGTCCAGATTGTGAACTTCAAAATATAGTATTGGGTGAAGGTCGTGCCCCATGGTCAAGTGTCCAAAAACTGACTTTGAAAAGTTTCAGTTCAGTTTTCTGTAGTATGACCTTGACCCACGACTTTGACCCTGTTACCTTTTTTGAAGGACATCGTCTCTTCTTTCACCTCGAACATTGAATTTGATAATACAGCAAGAAGTATGGGGACAGCAAGCATAAACGCAAAGGCCCCGAGCTCGATGGAAAATTTAAAGTCAGGGTCAGCATCAAGGTCACAACGTTATTCACACGTAAACGACAATCCAAATGGTCAACGCCAAATAGTCATTTACAGAAAATGGTGGCTTAGTGCAAAAATTAAAATATACCAAAATTATTATTATTATTATTAACTGCATCGTTGGGCGTGTAGCGCAGAGTGTCGGGGTCCGTCTGAGTGTCTTGTTATTCGAGTCTAAATAGTCAACAAAGAAAATGGCGTCGAACGGATAAGATTATCTGTGAAACAGATCGTAAAAGGTCGGTAAAATGAAAAGTTATTGATCGATTCGGTTGAAATTTGGCGTGAGGTCATCGCTAGTCCCCCTTGACACCCCCTGAAAATTTCAAGTCTCTACAACCACGGGAACTGGTAGAGGTGCGAAAGTGCAATAGCGCCTTCCAGACCTTTGCTCTATATAAACTGGTAGAGACTAGAAGTGAAATTTATTAAATAGCTGCAAATTTCATATGGCACAGATTATTTGCCAGTTAAGCATCATTTTTATAGGCCCCCAAGTAATGTTGAATTATTCATTCGTTATGCTTGGTTGAGATTTGAATTGTATTTATTTATCAATTATTATGATTATTTGTTTTAGAAACATCATTCAAAGGCAAAAAGCTTGGTGGCCATATGAAAAAAAGGTGAGGACTTTGTTAAGAGAAGCCAAAGATGTGGTGAATTTTTTTGTCAAACTTGCGTACTGATTTTTGCATGGATCTAAATCCTTTTTTTTGTTTTTGTTTCAAGTACGGTAGTTAAGTTTCTTATTTGAATTATTCAAATGAATTTCATTTTAAAATTATTTGTTAAATGTTTGGCTTGTTTAAATAACAGATTAAGACAAAGAATGGTGAAGGAGCAAGAAGCAAAGAAAAAACAAATGATAGGACAAAGTAAAGTTGTTATTAAAGGCAAAAAGAAAAATTTACCAGAGAAAGAAGCAAATGGCAAACGAGAGAAGAAACAGTTTTTAGGTTCTGATGGGGATGAAGATGATAGTGATGATTCAGATGATGAAGGTACTTAAACTACATGAAAAGATTCATGTTTCTCGATCTATAATGTTATAGAATTAATTCAACACAAATCCAGTAAGTCTCCAAATAAAATACCAGTCGCAAGCATTGTGAGATGTACTTCTGCTGTGTTTCTACAAGCTCAAAATATCTGGTACTAACACATGACACAATTATATTGAATACAAGTTACTTGAAGGATTTTTTTGGCTACGGTTCTCTCGTCTTCCTTCAAGTAACTTGTATTCCATATATTTGTGTCATGTGTTATTCTCATTCAGTTACCAAATGTCGTTCAACAATTTTTATCTGGTGATAGTTTACTAGGGCCCTACATTTTAACAGGTACAGTTAAAATCATGATTTCCTTAATTGTTTGTCACCAGTGACATGGAACTGGTCTGATTATATTTGCATGTAAACAAAACATGTTCATGGAAATCAGGCCTTAGCGTGGGGCTATAATATTGTCACCCCTCTACATCCATCCATCTACTAGGTATATGACTTTAATATCCTTGAAATCTTTGACAAGTTTGAATTTGAACGTTATTAGTAAATATTAAGGGAATTATTAGCTTGAGATATATACAGTATATATAAGGGGTTTTTATATGTTTATAATGTATATATTGTAGATGATGATGATGTTGAGATGGAAGAAATGAATTCTGATAGTGATGATAAAATATCAGATAATGTAAGTAAAATGCGAACAAGCTATCCACACATATTTCACTTTAATCTCTGATGACCCAGATGGGGGTTGGGATGGCCTAGTGGTCTAGAGTGCCGCTCTTCGACCTCTAGCTGGCCGGTCACCTCTGGCTTGCAGCTGTGGTTTCGATGCCTGGTGTGAGCGTATGTGACATGGAGATAGGGAAGCCTTCTCAACCTCGTTGGTTTCCTCCGGGCACTCCGGTTTCCTCCCACTGCTAAAGACCCCTACGCGCAAGCGAATTATTGAAATGAAATTGAAACCATGTGTTAGTCCCAAAATGACCTAGTTTGTGTCTAGTGGACGTTAAACCCCATTTCTCTCTCTGACGACCCAGAAAAAAAACCAAGTACACTATATAGAGTGGAATAATTAAAAAAAAGTATTGTACCTATATCAATAATATTTCACATGTCCTACAAAATGGGTGTTTGACAACTTCACAAATTGTAGGTGCATCGCTTAATAGTGTGTGAAGGCATATCACACTCACCCCAGTTTACATAGACAAATGGTCAATAAATCCTCTGGACAGAATAGATTGATGGATTTTCAGCTTATTATATACTAGTTACCAATCATATACCGCTCAAATCACACTCAGAGGTTTAATTAATATTGGATTACTCCACAATTTTGTACAATATCCACTTATCATTCACAAGGTATTTTATTGCTAAAGCTTAGCCATCTCTCTCTCTTTATTTATGAGAGTGAGGGGGGGATGACCAAATGGTTAGAACGTGCAGGTTATATCATAAGATCTGTCATTGAGTCAACTGATGTGGTTTCGATTTCCCGGTTGTACATGACAAGGAGTAGGGTTGTCTCTCCAACCTTGTGGGTTTTCTCCGGTCCCTCCGGTTTCCTCCCACTGCTAAAGACCCCTACGCACAAGTGAATTATTGAAATAAAATTGAACCATGTGTTAGTCCCGAAATCACCTAATTTGTGTAGAGTGTATGTTAAACCCTCTTTCTTTATATGTAAAGATATATATCTATGTACATGTATCTCTATAGTGTTTTGCTCATTTTATTTTTGAAAATAGGAGGATGATGATGATGATGATGATGATGATATGAAAGATGACTTTACTGGAGCTACTGATGATGATGATAGCAGTGATGAAGATGATGAAGATGAAGATGAAGATGATGACAATTTGGTAATAAATATTAAGACTGAATTGATAATAAAAATATACAATGTGATATGACCATTTACAGTGTTCTGCAATTTGTGTTTTTGCGTTGTTTTAAGTTCGAGCTCTAAATTATCAGTATTGTCTAATTAGACTAGGATTTTTATTTGTTTAGTTTAGTAGATGTTCAAATTCTGTTCTTAATTGTCTTTTATTTGTTTATTAATGTAATTTCTAGTTACCTGTAGAAAAGGCAGCAAAGAAATTGGCCAAAAAACAGAAAAAAGAAATGTAAGTTATGTATTCCAGTATGTGAAACTTTTATTTTTAAATGATTAGTTGTGAAATTAAGATTATTTTAACTTTCTATTCCCAGAGAAAATAATGATATTCATTATCAACCTATTCCACCCCCAATAAGTCTACATTGTAAGATGACTTCTGGTATAATTTGTACAATTTAAGTTTGTTTACCAATTTGAAACAAAAAAACCAGTTTACTTCATTTGACAGACAAATTCATAAAAAGTAGCCATTTTTATATTCGCAATAGTGCTTATGTTTATGGTTGATATATTTTTAAAGGGATGCAAGTGAAAAAGAATTGCAAACCAATATTGCAAATACTGAAAAATTTGTCTTACCAAGTGGGCAGGAGATTGAAAAAGATGATATCCTTTTATGGAAAATAAATTTCATAAAAAAAAGATAATGTTGACCTACCTGACAAATTTTAAACATCTCAAGAAGTTAATAACTTGTGAGAAAAAACCCACAATGTACTATTAGATATTCCTAAATTGTATTTCCGAAGACAGTCACAGAATATTTTATTTTCAATGTTGGGTGAATTTAGACACTCAATTTAATTATTATTAATTTTATTCATTCTTTAGCTGTGTCAAAAAGGAAAATTTCACTCTTTGTGTTTCTAATGTAGTTAATTGATAATAAATTGTGCATAATAAGATGTTTACATTGAAAAATTCTTAACTCAAATATACCTCACCAAGCGCCTGATTTGACAATATTAAATCAAAGAATAGCCGATATTATGGATGTTTTGGGTGATTTTAAAAACAGACGAGAAGAGGGAAAGTAAGTTATTGTAACATTAATTAGGTTCTGCAATATGAGATTTATTACTGGCACATGATTTATGAGTTATGGTCCTTGTTCATTCTATAGTAGACATTGGTGAATGCTTTAACAATGATGGTCATAGTCTCAGACGAGACACTTTAAATATGTGTGATGAATAAATTGATGTGTGAAGGATATTGTACTATACAAAGGTTTTGTCTTTTATTTACCGAAAGATTTTATGGACTCTTGGCATAAAAGTTCAGCTCCTACTGATATATTATATAAGAGAATAATTGTTTTATTATCATATACCAAGGCACCTTATTATTTATCTTCGTTATTCTAAGGGTATATTTGATTTCATGAAAGTGACTATATTTGTTTTCAAACAAATAGTTATTATTTGTATTCAAGAAACGATTATATTTGTATATTTTTATTTCCTTTCTAGAAGTCGACCAGATTATGTGAAACAATTAAAGAAAGATTTATGTTCATATTATAATTATAATGATTATATGATGGGAAAATTTATGAACTTATTTCCATTAGAGGTAAATACTTTTATCATTCTTTTGTTTTACACTCTTATTAACTATTATTTTATTGTCTTATGTCTCAAAAATCTATTATAAATCAGTGTGTATAGCTTTGTTTTATTCATATTCATAACCACATGAACCCCTCCTATCTTACATCTAAATCATATCTAATTCATAACTTAAATGCTGGAGGGGAGGGGTTGGGATCAGAGATGGGATTTTGCCCGTATATTCCGGACTTGTCCGGCGCCAATTTCCAAACGCACAAAATTGTCCGACCGGAAATATGCCCAATCGGACATCAAGACATGGTGAATAATATTCAAAATTCCAAAATTAATATAGTTTACTGAGTGTGTAACAACCTCTCAACCCGATTATCGTTGATAACACGCTGGATTGATTAGGTAATTAAGTGATCAACATATTTATCGTGTTATACCACCTAACACCTACCTTGATTAACTACTTAATCTGCCTTAATCCTTTATCGGACAATTCATTAATCCAATCCTGAACAGAAGTCATTCCTTCTCCTTTGTCGGGATATGTATCAATACCACAACAGTGATTATAAACTTAATCTACGTGATTGACCCATTGTCGGATGTATTACTATTATAATCTCCTTGATGTCGGGCGACAGCAGGTAGAAATTAGTTGTATATTTCACATCTAATCTGCGATATCACTATGGTGGAAGCGAGCGTTAAATAAAGCTATTTCGCACACACATATCTAAAAAAAAAAAATAGACCTTGCGAACTCTGTTTCTGATCGCACGGTTATAGTTTCTGATCGCACGTGGTTATAGCACTCGGCAAACCTCGCTGAATTCCATAATTCTACATCTAGCCGCGGCTGTATGACGGTAAGTGATATGTAATGTACCTACGCCTATACAATTGGGATGCGGTACGGGTTTAGATATTGGGTAAACTTGCCGATTTTAAAAAGAAGTTATCAAAACTGCGTCGTTCGAAGCGTATTTAGAATTTTCAGAGCAAAGTTGTCCTTGTTTTAAACGGAAGTAGAAATCTCGCGAAACTCGTAAAACTACGAAATGAATACCACTCAGTAAACCTCGACAGATTCCGAATGAATACGTGACTAATTTCACGCGTCTAATGTCGAAGAAAAGATTCTATTTTCATGGCATATTGTCGGATGTATGATCATATTTTCGATGAGGTTTATTTTTTTAAATAAAGAAATAAGTACGGTAGGCAATGTTGACGAATATGTCGAATGGAATAGTGCTTGATTTGAGTGTTATTATTTAGCAGATGGTGTCACAACGAGCGAAGTTTACTGCCAAATGAATATGGGGATAACATTTTTTATCCTCCGTATATAAGCCGAAACGGATCATAAGACGAATGCCGAACTTCCGCTGAAGAATGTATCGAATTAAATGACCCGAAAATAAGGTACTTTTCAAGGAATTTGAAACAGTACGGATCGACAGTAGTCGGCAGTCGGCTTTCATTCTATTGTATTACGTCATCACATAATGTTTTAGAAATATTATTACTGGCATAAATTTTAATACCGTACAGGAATTAGATATGAAAAATAACGAAGTGCACCTATTGTTTTTATTACGTACGAATTTGAATATTTTGCTGACACGTGATTTTACTGTTTGATCTAAAAACTACCTTCTTAAAAAAAACGATAAGGAGTTATGTCCCTTTATTTTCGGTAAAAATGTCCGACAAGAAAAATTTTGAAATCCCAATCCTGGTTGGGATGGCCTAGTGGTCGAGAGTGCCCCGCTTTGACCTCCAGCTTGCCGGTCACCTCTGGCTTGCGGCTGTGGTTTCGATCCCTGGTGTGAGCGTTGTGGCATGGAGATAGGGGCGTCTTCTCAACCTCGTGGGTTCCTCCGGGCACCTCGGTTTCCTCCCACTGCTAAAGACCCCTACGCGCAAGCGAATTATTGAAATAAAATTAGAATAATATGTTAGTCCCAAAATGACCTAGTTTGTGTCAAGCAAACGTTAAACCCCATTTCTCTCTCTCTCTCTTACTTAAATGCTGTTGTAATAATAAATGCTGGATAAATTTTTGCTGTAATTCTTTGTATGTTTGTGTTTTCTAGCCAGTTTGAAAAAGGTATTATTCTTTTCTGCTTTAGATAAAAGAATTTTTGGAAGCTAATGAAGTACAGAGACCTGTTACAATCCGTACAAATACATTAAAAACAAGACGAAGAGATTTAGCACAGGTAATATTGTCATGTCACCTGTAACTTAAATGCTTTGTTCTGTTCTTTTCTTGTCATACATTTAATGTCCCCTACAGAGTTGGGTGAAGTTATATGTTAGAAAAACTTGTCAATAGATTCTGGAGTTATTTCTATTCATGTGATGGAACTACAGAAAGTGATCATCAGAATAATTATTTATTGAATTTAAGTGGTTTATATTTGATAAACTTCAATGTCTTGATCTTGACATTTGAAGATATGAGTATGATCTAATTCGGAGGCGGAACCAAAGTGGCTCATTGAATATAGCACATGCTGACTAATCAGACTGTCTGGTGGTCGTTGAGAAAGTTCCTCAGGATTTTCTAGACTGTTTACCTCACTTTTCAATGGTGCAGGATGGACGGCCTGGTGTGGAAAAGCTATGAGTTGTTCGGTTGTTATGTAAATGAGGTTTCATTTAGACATAAAACACTTCTTGGCAGTTGCAATTCAAAGAAGAGTAAGCTATAAGGCAGCTGTTGAGGAAACTTACCTTCTGAGTATAATGGTTGGTGCAGAACAGCAAACCCCAGTTAATTCTTACTTCAGAGAATAGAAATAAATGATTAAATAAGTTAAATTGCATACATTGTATTTTATTTTTACAGGCATTGATTAATCGTGGTGTTAACTTAGATCCTATTGGTAAATGGTCTAAAGTTGGTTTAGTAGTTTATGATTCACAAGTACCATTGGGTAAGCTCGCTATATTTCACTATCAAAACACATGATATGTAATACATTCTCATTAAAAGTTACAACAGTTCATCTGGCTCTGTATTGATCATCATTTCTAACGAGGACGACTTAAACCACATCATACTTTTAATCCTTCATATATCTCTTAATATTTTGTGAAATTAATGCAATCTTTTCTTATTCACAGCATATCTGCGTTACTTAATCCATAAAATTATAATCGGTTTTATTTATTGATTTACAGGAGCGACACCAGAATATTTAGCTGGTCATTATCTGATTCAAGGTGGTGCTAGTTTTCTACCCGTCATGGCACTTGCACCACAAGAGAATGAAAAAATATTAGACATGTGTTCAGCCCCTGGTGGTAAGACAACGCATATAGGTAAGTTAAAGTTGGGTTCCCAGATAAGTATTTATCGGGCGGTTATTGCCTATAAAAGTATGACAATTTTGGTATATATGGAAAGTAGAGATATCCAATCTTACTAGAAAAATACTGGATTCCCTGAAAATCACTCATGGAGCGTATACAGGACAAAAATGTAAGGGGTTCCCTTAATAGTCAACCCGACGAATAAGGTTACCGGCATGCTTGGCGTTGAATGCTGCACGCGAACTTGAGGGATTTGTGTACATGTTGAAAAACTTTATGAAGAGTTAGATGTACAACAATGTCTGGGATAAAAAAAAACGGAAAAAGACGCGGGCAGTGGATAATCCGAGAATTTAATTGGGATTCGATATTTGTAGTAAATAATCAGCGCTTACAGACAACATCGTCTTGTGTATGCAATGCATTCTCCCCTGTCCTCCGCCGCCGTTGCCATTGGTCACGGAGAGAGGTAATCGCCTGACGCAAACATGGTCTCTTTCGATAGATTTTTATAGCAGGCTATACTCGTCAATTACAATGTTTTGAGAACGATTTGAAGCAAAATTATGATAAAATAATTAGTTTGAATATGTCTTTAGTTCTAATATATCATCAAATCACCCAGTTTGTACCCGGGAATATAACTTTAAGTAAAGCAGATGATTCCTATGTAAACATCCAATATATAGAATTAGAAATGGCTGTTTTAAAGAGACATTATCACTTTCACTCGAAGATAAATTTAATTGATTTAATTATTATAATTATGGCACAAAATACATGTACTTTATTCTTAACTTAAGATTAAGGTATTTTATTAAACTCTTTGAAAGCCACTTCAAAAGTTGTATGTGTCATGAAATATTTATGTCTTCTCAATGGCTCAGAATAGTTGTCTCAGATTTTGCATACAAACTAATTTGAATGTTTTTAGCTTGCAAACAAGACTGAAAAAGGTCTAATACTAATGTCTCTTTTAACTTATTAAAGAAGAGGTAATATACAGAACAGATATGACTGTTTTTGTCCCCCGCCTTTCGAAGAAAGTTGGGGGACTATTAAAATGGGTTCGTCCGTCTGTCTGTCTGTCTGTCTGTCCTTCTGTCTGTCCGTCTGTCTGTCCGTCTGTCTGTCCGTCACACTTTTTGGGACACAATAACTCTCTTCCTAATTCAGCTAGAATGTTCAAACTTGGTGTATGTGTTTATTAGGTCAATGCCTTGATGGAGTTCGAAGATGAGCATTTTCCGCTTAGGGTAAGCAGAGATAAGCAATTTGATTGGTTGATACTTTGGGACACTATAACTTTAGTTCTAATTAAGTGAGATTGATGAAACTTGGTGTATAGTTTCATTACAGTAATACCTTGACTAAGTTCGATAATGAGCATTTTCTGCTCAGGGTGAGCAGAGCGATACGCAATTTGATTGGTCGAGACTTTGGAACACAATAACTCTCCTTCTAATTGAGTTGAAATGTTCAAACTTGGTGTATATGCTTATTAGGTCAATGCCTTGATGGAGTTCGAAGATGAGCATTTTCCGCTTAGGGTAAGCAGAGATAAGCAATTTGATTGGTTGATGCTTTGGGACACGATAACTTTAGTTCTAATTAAGTGAGAGTGATGAAACTTGGTGTATAGTTTCATTACAGTAATACCTTGACTAAGTTCGATAATGAGCATTTTCTGCTCAGGGTAAGCAGAGCGATACGCAATTTGATTGGTCGAGACTTTGGAACCCAATAACTCTCCTTCTAATTGAGTTAAAATGTTCAAACTTGGTGTATATGCTTATTAGGTCAATACCTCGATGGAGTTCGAAGATGAGCATTTTCCGCTTAGGGTAAGCAGAGATAAGCAATTTGATTGGTTGATGCTTTGGGACACGATAACTTTAGTTCTAATTAAGTGAGAGTGATGAAACTTGGTGTATAGTTTCATTACAGTAATACCTTGACTAAGATCGATAATGAGCATTTTCTGCTCAGGGTAAGCAGAGCGATAAGCAATTTGATTTGCCGAGACTTTAGAACACAATAACTCTCCTTTGAATTGAGTTAAAATGTTCAAAATTGGCGTGTATGCTTATTAGGTCAATGCCTTGATGGAGTTCGAAGATGAGCATTTTCTTCTAAGGGTAGGCAGAGATAAGCAATTTGATTGGTTGACACATTGGGACAAGATAACTTAGGTTCATCTTGATTGATGATTTTTATGCCAATACAATGACTGCATTCTCATTCAGTAATGGATTCGGCAGTAACAGTGTATAGAAACGATGAGTCGGACACGAGGGCCCTTTCCTTTGGCCAGAGGGGCCCTTTTGTCAAGCGTGGGGGCCCTTTTGTCTGCCTTTAGGGTCCCCCTAACTTGGGTACATTTTAATTTTTCTCGTCGGTTTTAGCATTTTTCTTTATAAAACCCTTTTGGATGACACTTTGTGTACAGTTTGATTGCTCGATACGTTTGAAAAAAATAAATGTGCGATTAATTAATATGTGTCATCTATTCATTTTGAGATTTCGGCGGGGGACATCAGCCTCACTGTTGGCTTGTTTTATCTGTTTTCAGCCTCGTTAATGCGTAATACTGGGTTATTAGTAGCTAATGATGCTAATGCTGACCGAGCTAAAGCTGTCGTTGGTAATTTACATCGTATGGGTGTAATAAATACAGTAGTCTGTTCTTATGATGGTAGAGGTTTTCATGAGGTAAGTCTCGGAACATATTACAGACATGCTCTGTTGTTGACATCTGAATTATTGCCATTTTGAATAACCAAGGAGATTAATGGATTCCTAATCTGAATCTAGATGTTAAAAATGAAAAGAATGAAGTTTGAAATTCGTAAGAAAAAAATAAATTTTGATAGGTTGCAATCAAACCAAGATACATGATCAATGGCTAATAGTATTCTTTGTGATTAAGTCAACAAGGCTTTTCTGGGAAAAAAATATAGCCACTGATCAGACAACAGTTACTGTGAAAATATGTTTTAAGTAGTCACTGTTATTTGGGTTTTGTTTTGACTGAAGTTTCATTGAGAGTGAGGCAATGTAATTTATTTACTCATGGCATGGTTAAAGGAAACAACTGTTAATTAATTTGTTATTGTTATGAATTTTAGCAGAGGAAAAGTGTGTTGATTAAATTGTTATGTATTTTTAGTTATCTAAAGGGTTTGATAGAGTATTATTAGATGCACCATGTACAGGTACTGGAGTTATTTCTAAAGATCCAGAAGTTAAAGTTAATAAGGTGAATATTATATAAAAATATGATATTTTAAATGTTTAAACAGTTATGCTGTGAATGTATACAGAATATGCAGCATCAATATGAGTTAAAATATTCAATTACACTAAATGCCTAACAAAAAGTCAGGTAATACTTAATCTGTTAGGGGAATAATAGCGTGTGCGCACTGCATAATGTCTGTCATTGAATCAACTGGCGTGGTTTTGATTCCCTGGTTGTACGTGACAAGGAGTAGGGTCGTCTGTCCAACCTCATAGATTTTCTTCAGGTCCTCTGCTTTCCTCCCACTGCTAAAGACCTTCTATTTGCAAGCAAATTATTGAAATAAAATTGTACCATATGTCAGTCCGTAATGACCTAGTTTGTGTCAAGTGGACGTTACACTATTTCCCTCTCTGTCTTAATCTGTTACATCAGAATCTATGAAATTTAAACAAGCACTGTGTATGTGATTAATGTTGTTTATTCCATGTGATCAAATATTCATAAAATAGTGTTTAAACATACATTATGGGAGAGCAAAAACAGACTTTTGTCGGTCTTCCTTTGGGCCTCAGAAGTCATAGAAATTATAAATTAGATCTTTATTTAAACAACAAGTCTAAAATGAACTCTGTAGACCTATGTATGGCTTGGATTAGGCTCGGATTAAAACAGGATTTCGTTGACTGATTTAATCACTATGGCGTCGTGGGCGGGGCTTCTCCATGACGTTGACGTCATCATACTTCCGGACTGTTTTCTATTCGTCTGCCTACCTGAAGTACACAAGAGTACACGCAGGCAACGCAAGAAGTCGGCTATTTATTATAATTTATTTACAATACTGCCTCGTTGATTTGGCCCATTCCTTTCAAACTTTAATATCCTATCGCAGACTTTCTCTTCTTATCTATATGTTAAAAGTCTTAATTCTAATTTATAGTAAAAAATAAATGTATACGAATTGAATTGCAGTCCTGTCTCAAACCGAATACGCTATCGGTACTAGTCATTGTAAACATTACTTGATAATCGAGACTATATAGGTGGAGTTAACGCCTGTCAATCAACAATCGGCCATAATGGGAAAAGGGTGTCGATGAATTTTAACTACCATTTCTAGTAAAAAATTATAGTGGTAACAACTTTGTTCAGGATAAAGTAATGTGACTGAAATTTTCAATATATTCTTGTTTCAGCATCTATTTTTGAACTGTTATAGCAAGAATGGCTAACTCCTTGTAAAAATCTCCCATAATGTATCTTTAATGTCCTGCTTTTCTTCACCGATTGGTGACAGGACTAACAAAGACAGGCATACTACATACAGTAGGCTATGAGGAGAATTTTGCCCAGATAGCAACACTGCAGCCTACTCTTATATTGAATTCTAACTGTCAAGGGTATGCATGCCAATGTGTAAATAGAGCTTCCCTTATTTGTCCGATCCTAATGACGAAAAGCAGCCCTTTCCAAGCCCTGCTTCCTGCACCTACTCTACCAATACTGGGATCGACTTTTGACCTCCAGGTTAGAGAACTAGTTCCTTACTCACTGAGCCACCACGGCTACCACAAATACTTATACTCCTCTAAGATAAGTACTAATGATATGTTACCATGTTTATATAGAATATTGTAATCAATCTTTTTTTAACAGACACATGATGATTTTATGAAATGTTCAGCTATACAGAAAGCTTTACTACTATCAGCTATAGATTGTTGTTCAGCTAAATCGAAAACAGGAGGGTACATAGTTTATTGTACTTGTTCAGTTTCAGTAAGTTATAGAATTATCAATATTATTTTAGCAATGAAAGAAAAAAATCTTCTTTAAGATCTGCCAAAACATTGACAGCAACGGATGACAATGCCTCGATAAGACTGGCACTTTGTCTGGCAACACCTGCTGGTTCATACACTGCCAGCTTCCTGTAGTACTATAAAGAATCCAAATGGTTTCACTGTTCAACATCAAAAATCACATAACTGCAATAAATCTCACTAGCACTTCAAGTCAAGTCATTACTTATTTTCGTTGTATCATATCAGTAACTGAAGAAGAAAATCAAGCATCCCCTAAATGTCAGAGATACATCAGTATTAGATATTTTATTTTTAATAGGTAGAAGAAAATGAATGGGTAATTGATTATGCTCTAAAGAAAAGAAATGTTAAAATAGTTCCTACAGGTTTAGATTTTGGTGTAGATGGCTTTGTTAAGTAAGTTGAATATAAATATTAATTTTTGATTTACTGTTTATTTCCTATATTAATAGAAATGAAATGATACAAACATAACAAAGACAGACTGTATTAATTATATGTTTATAATAATATAGCCTACAAATTAACTAAAGTGAAAGTAGCTAATCACCAACCGGGCTAATACATAATACTATGAAATGTTTCTTCTCACCAGTTTCCAAGTTTTATTTCAAATCATGAACATTTATCCCAAAACTTTTATTGTACTGACAACATATCTTATTCCCAAATATAAATGTGCACAGTAATTATGCACATTTGATATCACTTGCTTGCTTTTTTTTCAGTTTTCGACAACATCGTTTTCATCCTAGTTTAAAATTAACCAAACGATTCTATCCTCACACACATAATTTAGATGGTTTCTTTATTTGTAAATTGAAGAAGATTTCAGATAAAATTCCAGGAGATGGTAAGATTACTATATTTAATTGGTAGTTGTTTTATACCTCACATTGTCTGTTTTGTGGTTCTCCTTGTCTTACTATAAATATCTATTTCATACTGTATCTGCATTAAGTAAAAAGAAAAATGTCTGTATTTTATAATGAAAGAATAATTAATCAATTGAATGAATTGGCAATTGGTCAGCAGCCACGGTGCCTGAGCTGTCACAACATGAATGCCCAGGGTTTGAACCCAAAAGAATTGGCAGTAATGCTGCTGACAGGGCAAAAGTCTCCTGCCTTGATCCCCATTCCATTTCATTTGTGAATCCAGGTAGACTGAACAAACTTTTGAGAGTTGGAAACATGGTACGAATGGTTTTTCAATCAAATGACCTTTAGTTCACTCCTTCATGTGTTTTGATTGATAGTAATTGATACAACTAGGAATCTGAACAATGCTTTGAATTGTTCTTTCAGTACCATAAGGGCAATTACATGTAGTTTAATTTGGCAATTTATTTTTAAACACTCACTAGATTAATATGAGGCTTACTTGTGATCTAAAAAAGAAATTTCACCTGCTGTCAATCAGAGGGGTGGAATTTCGATACAATTGACTCTAGTGGAAATCACACCAAACATTCTTTAATTGATTGATTACACCAGTCTTCTCCGACTATCACTACTATATAATTGTTGTTGATCTTTTCAGCTGCTTCAAAAGTTGAAGACATTCCATTTGGAATACCTGATGAACCAGGTGCTTCTTCTGATGAGAAAGAACAACCCCAAAAATCAGCAAACAAAAGAAACAGTGCTAAGAAAGGACAGCCACACTTCAAAAATAAAACAAACTCAAATAAGTTTAATAAATTTAACAAGTCATCTAAATTCACTGGCAACAGAAAACAAAGTTACCAAGGAAAAGGCAGAAATAAATGAAGCAGTAATCCTGTGAAATGGACAATATTTAATGTTGTTGATGACTGACAATATGTGGATTTATTTCTATATATTCTGTTTATTTTTACACTATAATGTAAAAGGTAATCAACGGCCTTGTTATGTAAATAATTAAAAGGATTTATAAAAAGAGAGAAGTGAACTTTTGTTCAATTTTATTTCTATAATTCGCTTGTGTGAAGGGGTCTTTAGCAGTGGGAGGAACCTGAGAAAACCTTTGACTCAATCACAGACCTTTTGATCCAATGTGCTCACGTTAACCAGTATGAAAACTGAAATAAATCATTCATTAGTTTTAAGCAAGATGTGAGCTTGGTTTTCAGTGATTAAATGTATATTAAAAATTGTTTTATAAAGAACTTTTCAACTTTGAATGCCATCTGATGGGTCAGATTTTCCAGGGTTTTGAATGCGATCCATGGTTAACTATTAAATGCCCCAGAAGTTTGAGGTCATAATGTCAATAGTGACAAAAGTGCTAAAATATAGGTATGCATTTTAAATCGTATCATTAAATATAACAACTGAAAATAGACTCTTCATGTAAATGATGAAATAATCTAAAATGCATAATTATGAATTTTACAGAAAAAGAAATTAATTTAGACATTTCTTCATGCTGATGTAGGCCTATATAGATCTAATGGTTATATTTCTTTTTTTTTTTTGTTTGGCTTTTTTTGTTCTACTAACACAAAACTATAAATATCTAGGCCTACACCACCGATAAAATCTGAATCACTGTAGGGATGGTAATCCGTCATAAGTAGAATGTTGTCGTATAGGCATAGACATAACACCGTTTTATTTTAATTTTCAAGAAGCCACAGTAAGATTTTTAACTGTCAAAATGTCAAACAGGAAGTAAACAAACGAGAAAAGGCCGTCTGTTTATAAGGGAAGTAACTCACATTGTGCATTCGGTTAACTGGTTTTGTCGACAAATGTCGCCATGGGTACTTAACGGTAACGTCATAGGTGTGTCGTGGGTCAGTTAAGAGTTAAACAGACGTTGATTTGTTTATTATCGTGACAAAATAAAATGGGGTTGAATGTCCTACTCGGACTGGGCCAATGAAGACCAGCATCGGCCATACAGTGTGCTATGAGGGAAAATTTTGCCCCGACAGTGGCCCTCCATCCTGCACCACTGACGGGGAAACCACCCTTTTATCTTAATGATGACAATCAAGGCTACAGTATTGTTGAAATAAGGAATGAAGTAAGGTGACTGAAATTTAAGCATGTCTCCTTAACATTATCTATTTTAACGAGAACTGTCAACTCTTTAATTATCTAATCTTCCATAATCAACAAGCTTCTTTGCCTCATGAAGATGAACTCTGTTATATATACGATTTAAGCGAAGCAAATGATAGCTTTGGAGTCCCATTTTCCACAAACTTGAAAATCAATTGGCTATATAAATTTAGATGCAGCTTCCAGAGTGTTAATGATTCATGAATAAAAATGAAATGGGGTTTAACATGGTACTGTTCTGCTTTGACTGGGCTAATGATAGAGAAATGGAGTTTAGACAGTGGGAGGGACCCAGAGAAAAACCCACGAAGTCGAACAGGTGACCCTAACTTTTGTCACGTACAACAGGGGAATCGCCCACACCAAATGACTCAATGACAGACCTTATGACACAGCACACAAATTGCTAACCATTCCGCCATCCAAATCACCCTAGGCTAATGAAAATGGGCACACACCATACAGTGCGCAGGGAAAATTTGCCTGGGCAACAGCACTATGGCCTGCTCTTATATCAAATTCCAACTGCCAAGGGATCTTTTACCTGCTGGCCAATCTATACATCGAACCATGGTATGACTAGACGGATCCAAACAATCAGACAACTGTCCTCGTCAGGCCCTCCTTCCTGCAACACTGACAAGAATAAACCACGTCGGAAAATCCAGATGAACTTTCTTGGACAATGCTGGAATCGTACATCCAACCTCCAAGATATCAAACTAGCATCTTCAATATGAATAGAGAGAGAGAGAAATGGGGTTTAACGTCCACTCGACACAACTAGGTCATTTCGGGACTAATCAATATGAATAACAGATAGATGGGCTTGGTGACAGCAATATACAACCACATTTTAATTTGTGTGTATAATAAAAAACCAACAACATAGTTCAACATGAATCACCCACAATTTAATATCTTAAGTGACATATATTTAAATAGAATTTTAACAAGTAGCAAAATAGTTAATAAATAGTCTTCCCCATTTTGATGTATGTATGTACATGAGAGTGACCACTCCCTACAGGAATATGAAAATGTTAAGTTTGCTTGAAGCTATATATATATATACACAATTTACTTACATAGTGATGTAAATTTCAACAGTAAAAATATATAATACATGATGTAATGTTGGTGTTGATAACAACTTCACGAGATTCCTTTATTGGTCAATTCTCTGGGTTTTGTTAACATACTCTGTGTCATATTTATGATACAAGTATTTATTAATTATTATCAAATTAAAAATTCACAACAAAAATGAATGAAAATGTAAATAATATCTTAAAAGTTTCGATGACGTAGCACACAATCCTACATTGCAAATACAGGTTAAAGCAATGAAAATATTTTTCTTAATATATTGGTTTTATATAAGATGATTGATCTTTGTTAAGACTGTGCATAATGATAATATGATGGTGGCTGTGGCTAGCGTAAACTGTCCCAAAACTGTGTTAAGTCAAATTGGAGCAATCTTCATTTTACACAACAGCAGGCTTTCTCAACCCTATCACAGAACATGTCTTGCTAAACACACTTAGTTTTGCTTTGATAGTTATTTAAGTGGCAAAAATCTTCGAAAAGTTAAGCTCCACTATATAAAACACTTTGAATTAACATTGTTAAATGTAAACAGACGCTATTTTAGTAGCCCACTAATTTAAGAAGTAGGATTTGAGAACATGGAGAATGTTTTCAAAAAAAGTAAGCTGTAAATGACAATAATTTATACTGTTATAGTTTTAACTTGATGTTTGCCCAGACATAGTAATCTATATACACAATGCACAACAAAGATCATTGATTACAACTTTCAAAAGTCAATTGGAATGACAAAATAACTGAAAAATTATATACAGTATTAAAACGAGATATTATGATGTAAAATAATACCCAAAACACAAACTTTATCAATATCAACCACATAAAACCCAAATACATCTGATATAAACAATTCTTATTGAAACCTTTAATATAAAAATCATTCAAAAAAATTCATTTATACTCTATGTATATACATTGCAATTTGCTGACTATAAATCTAAAGAAAATATATTTTATCTACAGCACTTATTGACTTAAGAACTAACAACCAATTATAAGAAAATAAACTTGCTTCTGACAGTTATAACTTCTGTTATCTATTTTCAAATTATAGTAATAATATTTCTTACACTTTGGTTCCCCAATATCAACAGTTCTTTCTCACAAAAAGCATAAAATACAAAAATAAAATACTGTTAACCTTTTTTTGCCAGATAACTTTTTTTACACAAATAATACATGTAGTTAAAGGATTAATATAAGTCATATCCCGTCAAATATGTTCTAGGACAAAATAGACAATTTTACTTTCCCAAATACACTGAGAACTACGAAAAAACAATAGTGCCATTAAAAATTTAAATAATATTTTTAAAATGTGTAATGCATTTTAACATATCCAAAGGATTTACAATTATTTTTAAAATGCTTTATGACACCTATGCACTTTTGTAGAATCTATTTGACATCTATACATTAAATACAACATGCAAATATTAAACATTACGATACTAACAGCTAAAAACTTTCTTATGATTACTTTTCAATATACATATATTTGGATCATTTTTTTCAAATGGATTGGTTTTGTAAAGGTCCAATTAAAACTTGCCACTGCACTTTCTCAAACATCAGAAATTCATTTCTCGGTGTGTTAAAATAAATAAACATAAACATGCATTATGCAAGAGCTAAATCTGACAATTACAACAAGTCTTTCTTTAGGCCTGAAATGTTATCTAAATTATCAATTAAGACATTAATTAACTCATCCAGACCATAATCAACTCTTGATGTATAGGCTAGCCTTCGATGTTGGCTGGATTAGATTCCTATATGCTGCTTAATGGCCATTGATAATTTATAATCGAGATCGAGACTATGCTGTTTATATTAAACATTTTAGTAACGATGACTGAGGCGAGGCGAAAATTTCACCCACTTCGTTCTCGGCTCATAGTGGATCAATTTGACTGAAATTTTCAGCAAATTACCTTTACACTATGTAGTTTTTAACTATTATAGTGAGAACTGCCAACTCTTTATCTTATCTCCCATAATGTATCTTTAACCCAATGTGTTTTATTTAAATAGTGATATAATTACACAAAAGATAGGAATATAGGTAAGGGTTTTTATATATACAAAAGTATTCAATAATTCCTGGTTCTCTTTATATTTTAACAGTAACAAGCCACTATTTAAACATGCATTATACAAGAGCTGTATTTGCCTATTGCAAGTCTTTCTTTAGGCCTGAAATGTTTTCTAAATTATTAATTAGACATTAATTAACTTATCCAGGTCATAATCAACTCTCGATGGCATTGGATTTCTCCGATATTAAATAGATTGGAACAGTTCAGCCGCATTTTGATTTAAGATAAAAATGGAAGGGCAGGACTTAGCTTTGAACAACCAGTACCATGGTTGAAATTATTGCACACATCTTGTCAACCCTTCAAAAGGCTAATATATTGGCTCGCAATAGAGTAATTTGAATGAAATTTTCAAATTATTTATTTTACATTATCTATTTTCGAACTGCATGTATTACAGCAAGAATGGTAAGCTCTTTATTTAAATCTTACATAATGTATCTTTAAGTTAGTTTTTAATTTTCGTAAATGGCTGGTAACAAAATAATTTTATAAAATTTAACCTTCAATCAGGTTTTACAACTAAACTTTCGAACAATTCCATATGTATATTCATTTTGTATTTAAAACAAATTGAGGTATGGTTAACAATATTAAAACAAAAAATATAACAATTTACAAATGTCAAAAATATTTTACCAAGTAGAATTTATTCATCTACCGGTATTATACAAACAGAATGCTGCAGTAAGAGCCATTTAGATATCAATTCCCCAAAATAGAAATATTTTTAATAATTCAGCTCTGATGGTTCTAGAAACAGTATTGACTATTCAATAATAATTTAATATTTAAAACCAGATTTAATTTGAGTGAACAATGAGTTATAAAACAGTAACTATTTGATACAAATAATTGAACTTAAAATTGTAGGCCTACCCTACAGTTTAATATCAGACATTTCAATATAATTAATTCAATATAATACTCTCCAACAAATCTGATATGACGTAATTAACAACTAGATTCTGGTAGCTTTGTTCTGTTGCAGGTTAAAATAACATTACTTTTATTCACAAGGCTTGGTAGATTATTTCAATACATTTGTGGCATAGGTGGATGTTCTTTCCTTTCTTCTATATTCTGTCCTGAAAGATAAAAAATATGAATCTCTAGAAGCTATAAACTTGTTCATGTATATCTCGTACTAATAATGTTCACAATATTCACTAGTTTCAAAAAGGCCAATATTTTTTTACTTTGATAAAATTCAAAGTTATTTTCTGGCCTCCACTAATTTTTTACTTTTACGTTCCAGCATTTATGAATTTTTTATTGCACCATCATCACAGATTGATGCTCATACAATTTTTGAAGGCCATAAATTCATTTAGTTTTTCACATGTATACAAACTGATTCTTTAGTATAAATTATTTGAAATCAGTTAAAACTAATGTAATTTGAAATCAGATTTTGTTTCTTATGGGAAATACATCTATCCAGAGATATTAATTCAATATAATTAACCAACATTCAAACATAAGTAAAAAAATACAAAGTTCCTTGAAATCAGAAAACATGCATAGAATGGTAACAAAAATTTACATATCAATTGAATGTAATAGCATTTGAAAAATAGATTGGCATACAGAAATGAATTTTAATAGAATGACATATGTACTTTTTAGATAGTCGAGATCCTCAATTCATAACCATAGATTAGTATCTGATTTTACAATCAACTAGTTTTAACATACATCTATCAGCCACTATATAGTGTAAGCAATAACATTTGCATGCGATATCCAAAAAATGCAAGCATTAAGAAGATAGCTATTGCTTAAACTGTTTAACTGTATAAACTTGTTTTAGGTTTATTACAGAATTTGATATTTCCTGATGAGTAGAAATATAGTTTCATGTAAAATAATAGCCTACTATATAATACACACTAAAATAGATACACTGCATACAATATCTTCAATGTGCCAAAATCAAATTCAATTGATTATTTTAATCAATTATCAATCATCACACATTAAAATTATTTGAACTTAAAGAGATTGAAGTACCGTCACTTGATACATAATGTATTAAAGTCACTGATTAGCATAGGGACAATATCTTTTTTTAGCATCTCAATTCACACTTCATGTACAATGCACCCAAAATGATTAACATTTAATTACGAAAAGAAACAGATTGGATTAAAAAGAGGCCCATCAAAAGATTTTAACCAAGATTATAGGTGGCACTAGTACATTGTCTGCCGAAGCTTCAGAAATTATAAATTCACCATATCGAAAGTAAATACTGAACAGAATTGAACCATTTTTGACTGAGATCTCTTTTACAGATTCAACTTCCACACTATTGGACTGAACACATGTTTGTTCAATCAGGGGCCATAATCCAGGAAACTATGGTCTGATGTGCCCAAATATGGAAAGAAAGTGAGATCTTTGCGATATTAATATATTTAAAGTTTCATCAAAATTGTTTAAAAATTGTGACTTTAACTGAACACTATTTGCGTACAAAGAGCGGCTATTCTGTCAGGCAGTTTCAGTCTAATTTTTACGAAATTTGAACTCGACCATCATTAGAGTGATATATTTGAATGCTTTTTTAAATCGGATAAAAATTGTGACCTCTAGCGGTTCCACAAGGTAAAAAGTTATGGTTGATGTGCACGAATATTGAAACATAAAAATCAGATAAAATTTTTGACATATAGACCAGAGCATCCCAAAGCTAAAAATCCATAAGTTTAGGTCCGAACTATGTCAATTTCAAATTCAGATAAAAATTGTGACCTGTAGAGTGTCCACAAACAAATTAAGGACGGGCATCCAGATGGACAGGTGCGACGACAATATATAAGCACATGAAAATGTGAGCGTACAAAAAGCAGATATTATCCAAAAGAGATTAATAATAACCAATGTTATAACTTCATAGCACAATATAACCTTTAACAATAATAGAAAAGCAAACTTGTAATATTTAATAGAACAAAGTTTCATAACAAGAACAAATACAATCGTTATCAGCACATTTAAGAAAAGGGTGGGAAAATCTAGTTGTCAGTGTCACACTAAAACAGGTTTTGTAGGAAACATTAGATTGATGGAAAATAAATCAATTCAATGAAAAACCAAAATCTCACATCACTTGTTTGCGTTGACGAACGGTAATGGAGAAATGGAAAATGACTACTAGAAGTGAATATCAGATCTTTGGGCTGATGGACAAAAACTGATTACAAATAATATCAACTGATTAAGAGAGAAATATCAGAGACTATGATATCAAAATTTCTATAGCAATGTTTACATTTAAGCACTAATTGAAATAGAGGTCATGTACATGTTTAGACAAACATTTTCAGAAACTTTAATGCCAAGATGACGAATTAATATTTTTAGTAAACTATCAGAAAACTAAAGACAAGTAGCAGAAAGTGAGCAATCAAAGTTATGATATATTAAATACATGGATCTACGAGGTATAAGAAGAGAAAGAAAAGGGGACATGCACAGCTAGAGACTTTTACTACACCCACACTAGAAAAAACGACATTAGTGCCAAGAACAAATAAATCTAGTGTTCATTTGATCAAGACGAAATGAACACAAAGAGTTGTTATTTTTCTAGCTTGAATGTAGCAGTGACATAGGAATGGCAAGGCCAACCTCTACATGGTACATAGTTCAGTTAAAGTGTCCCCTTTCTTCCTCATCTTCATCCTCCCCTGCATTAGCATCATCTTTATCTTGATCATATTTATTATCATAATTATCATCATTATATTGTTGATCTCCATCTTCTGAAAGTACACACTAAGTATAATACTACCCCTACTATAGTGTCACCAATTACAAATATTACACTAGCCTTAGGCAGCTTAACCCAAATATTTTGTATTTCATTTCGTTTCTTAACTTTTATGCTCATAAATTTCAGTCAACCTTACTCCGAATATTCCAGGAATGATTGTGAGTGGGGCTATGGAACATAAAAAGAAATGATTAGATAACAGTGGGAGCGAGAGCGAAATGGAGGTAATTTAAGGGTCGATTTTATTTCAATAAATTGCTTACACGAAGGGGTCATTAGCAGTGGGAAAAAAACCCGCAGGACCCATAGAAACCCCATGAGATTGGACAAGTGACCCTACTCCTGGTCACGTACAGTTGGGGAATCAAAACCACGCCAGTTGCCCCAATGACAGACCTTATGATACAGGACACACTTGCTAAATATTAGGGGGGGGTGGAATGGCCTAGTGGTCTAGAGTGCCGCGCTTCGACCTCTAGCTGGCCGGTCACCTCTGGCTTGCGGCTGTGGTTTCAAGCCCTGGTGTGAGTGTATATGGCATGGAGATAGGGGCGCCTTCTCAACCTCGTGGGTTTCCTCCGGGCACTCCGGTTTCCTCCCACTTCTAAAGACCCCTACGCGCAAGTGAATTATTGAAATAAAATTAAAAACCATGTTAGTCCCGAAATGACCTAGTTGTGTCGAGTGCACGTTAAACCCCATTTCTCTCTCTCTCTCTGCTTACTATTAGGCCATCCCCCCTCCCCATTCCCTGATTAGATAACAATATGACCACAGTAATCTGAAGTTGTCCGTTCGAGTGCTGTCAGATGTCAGAAAACACAGGTTTGTTCACAAAAATGATCACTAAATCCATAGTTGTTATTTCACTATAATAACTTATCAACATATATTGATATTTATACAAGCATTTGGTAACATTACATAAGTTTCTATCTATAAGAAATAAGTAAACTCATGGGAGAATAATAATGAAAAAGAACATAAATTTGAAATTATCAAAACATTTATAAGCTCAATGAAATCTTAAAGACTGATCTACTAATGTAGCAACTAAATTAAGCTCTACAAAAGATTCAAATAGAACCATATTTAAACTGTACAGTACAATACACAGACACTATACAAGTTTAATGTCACTCACCTTCTCTGTCTATTCTTACACCTTTCCTGTTTACAAGCTAAAAAAAACAATAAACAGAATTCCATCATAATATGTATTTTTTTCTGTCAAACAATTTGGTGCATCTTAAACCTTTCATGCATGTAACAGATTGCATCCAAGCCTCAGTTGATATCTAGTAAACCATGTCTGTCTGCAGCAATCGGACAGTCACAATAAAGTGATTGCAGCCAAACCTCTAGAATACGATTGTTAACATTACCCTTCCCTCACTTTAGACTGGATTGATTTGTGGTGTGGCTACACGGTCATGAAAACATTCTCGTGTGGCATCGTCGTGATATAATTGCAAGATAAAAGTGTATAAACATCAAAGAAAATTTACAATCATCCATTTATAAAATGGCTGTGTCTCAGTATAAATATATATTTAACTGTCCCTTTGCCATTTTCTTGCAGGCAAAGGGACAGTTAAATATATATTTATACTGAGACACAGCCCTTTTATAAATGGATGACTGTAAATTTTCTTTGATATTTATACATTTTAATCTTGCATGAAATGAGCTACACAATTTTTTTATCTGCACCAAATGACAGATTGCCACAAAAACTCAACTATAAACTCACCTTATTTTCGTCTTTTTCATCTAAACCAACATTTGGAATTTCCATTTGACCTTGATGTTGGAATTGTGCCATATTGGCAACAAGAGAATCAGCTGGTGCTATTTGTTGCCTAGCTTGTTCTTCCAGTTTATCACCAAGCAATTTTGGTTCTTGAACTTGTAAATTAACAGGGCCTTCATGTGCCATTCGGTTGTCATGGTGATCAAGGTCAATGTTATTCATATTATTTATATCAGCCATTTGCACTTTCTGATTTAAGATATCTTCATTTTGTTTAAAGTCAGGTTTAAATATTTGACCATGATGTTCTTCCAATTTATTATTTAATGCACGAAACTGAAAATAAAAAATATTCTAGTATAGGTTCACTGACTGAAAATAAAAAATATTCTAATATACGTTCACTACGGTAAATATTAATTCAAATGAAATTCTCAAGACCCCTTTCAGAGCTCATGTAAAGTTATGTATGCTAATTCAAACGAAATTCTTAAGACCCTTTTCAGAGCTCATGTAAAGTTATGTATGCTAAATGTAGGTACAACAGAGTTGCAAAGCAAAATGCTTCATTTACATTTATACAAGTCTTAAATGTGCTTTATGTAACGGCAAATTCTGTAACATGCTGAATGGTTATAATTTAAGATGATCTGGTGAATTAACGTTATTTCATTTAGCAGTCGGGTAATTTTTATACAAGTAAATTTCTATTTCATCAGAGTAACACAAACATCATTTCCTCAGATAATTCTGTTCCTGAAAAAATATTGCATTACATCAACAAAAAAAAGCAACCCCTTCACCTCTTACATCCACACAGAACAAAAATCTTTTCAACTTTTCCAATAATCTACTAAAGATAGGTTGCCAGGCAACGAAACATACGCCCACAGCAGCTAAATCGGCCGGGCAGTCAACAAGGGTTGTCGCATATTTTTATTTTTTTCGGTAATGAAACATTTGTAATACACAAATCTGATTAAGAGTAACAACTCATTATGTAATTAACAGAAAATCATTAGAATTTGTTTGCTTTTTATAAGGTTTTGCCCCACGCTAACAATTAGAATACGAAACATTTAATATCATGGATTTAGCTGTTCAGTTATCAAAATTCATTGAAAATCAAAATACTTATCTGTGTATCAATCTGAAGTCAATCGGATGATAAGTTTGGCCTCTATAGTGTCACAAGGTTTTTTGAAGTGATCAAGGGAGATAACTCTGGAAGTAATTATTTGAAATAGCTGAAAATTAATAGGCTTCTTTGTCTCATGACCTTAAACATTGTGTGTAAATTTAAAGTCAATCGGATATTAACTTTGGCCTCTAGAGCGTTCACAGGATTTTTTGACGTGGTCAAGGGCCATAACTCTGGCAGTAATTATTGGAAATCGCTGAAAATGAATATACCTCTTCGTCTGATGACTGTAAACACTGTGTACAAATTTAAAGTCAATCGGATATTAACTTTGGCCTCTAGAGCGTCCACAAGATTTTTTTAAGTGATCAAGGGCCATAACTCATCGGATATTAACTTTAGCCTCTAGAGCATCCATAAGCAATTGTGGACGCCGGACCGACGGACGGACGGGGGCGATGACAAAATAGGACCACATTTCAATGTGGGCGTATAAAAATAAGGAAATCATGCATCATCGGTGGCATTGTAAGAGAAAACGAAACAGTTAAAGGGGCAGTCTCTGATTTATCCTGCGAATTCCACACATTTGCCTGATTAACCATGTTAAGCAAACTAATGTTAGTTTTTTGAAAGAGACTCCATATTTTGATTTTAAATTTTCAGATAAGGTAAATTTCTGAAACAGCATTCTGTATTCATCAATGAAAACAGAAAATTCTGTAAAATGCTGAATGGTTCTAACTTAAGATGATCTGGTAAATTAACGTTATTTCCAATATTTTCTTTAGCAGTTGGGTAATTTTTATACAAGTAAACATCATTTTATTAAATTGTATTAGATAATTCTGTTCCTGGAAAAATACTACATTACATCAACAACAAAAAGTAACATTAAATTTACATTAAATCCCAATACCATCCACTTCATCTCTTACATCCACACAGAACAAAAACCTTTTTAACTTTTCCAATAATCTACTAAAAATAAGGAAATCATGCATCATCGGCGGCATTGTAAGAGAAAACAGAACAGTTAAAGGAGCAGTCTCTGATTCATCCTGCAAATTCCACACTATTGCCTGATTAACCATGTTAAGCAAACCAATAGGTTAGTTTTTTCAAAGAGACCCTGTATTTTATTTTAAATTTTCAGATAAGGTAATTGGGACATTTCTTCATATTTTGGCATTTGATTTGCATACTTTAACACACCTTTATAAACAAATACCCTATAAAATCTCATACTGCTCCTTTAAACTGAGATTTGTACTGAACAGACAAGAATGGGAGATTGGTAGTAATTATTTGGGAAGATCAGGGGAATTAGTAAATATTAGTACTTTACCTGAACACTACACAGCCTAATATATCTCTTGAAAACATTACAACCTAATAACTGTGCACCTTAGTACAAATATACAAAGGGTCGATCTTGATTACATTTTGGAGAATAAACTGCATAATTTTGTGTTATAATCATCTACCTTAGGGCAGAGCAACTAACTCATTATTCTGGAAATGGAGACCAGTGACCCAAATAAACCCAGATTTTTATTTTATATAAATGACGCGTAGATGAAAATTACCTTTTCATTATCAAGTACAGCACATGGGTCATACACTGTATAGACTTCTAAACGAATGGCAATAGATTATCAGGTCACCCAAGAAAATTTTTTAAAAGGGTCACACGTCCAGATAAGTGGTTTTTAAGTTCACGTGCAAACAACTCAATATTTTGAGATGAAATTTTGTGACAAGGTACATACACTATTTGTCAATATTTTAAGCTGAAATTTTGAGACCAAGTAAATACAGCACTCCTGTATTTTGGCGCTTAAATTTCATACCTACAAAGATTTTTTATTTACGAGACGGCTAAAATCAAGATTGTCCCTTTAATGACTAAAATGCCATCAACATTGATTAACTGACTATTAAGTACATCATTCTAACTGCGGTTCTTGATTAAATTTCGACTGTAAATTTGACAGCCATTTAATTACATGCAGCAATAGAACTATTTAATCATTGAAGCCATCATTTGGGAATAACCATTAACAGTTTGGTTAGCAGCTGGAACCCCCAACTCCCAACAGCCTTCAACAGTTCTTAATTAGCATACTAAAACGATAAGTTGGTCTATTCTTTTATCATATAGATCTAGTCTATTGCAATTGGCATTGTAGTCGATGGTAAATATTTGTTGAATTGTAAAATATACCTGGGATCGCTTGAGTATTTTACAAAAAAGGGGTTTAATTAATTATTAGCACAGCACTAGTGCTACAAATGATGTCGTATATTGTTTCTATTAATAATACGTATCATTTCTTGGTTAACTGGTTTCTATTTGAAAAGTTAACCTTTTCCAGGTTATACTAATTAGCAAAATGCAGATAAGCTAATCCACAACTAACGAGTCATGGCTTTGTAGTTCTTGCATAATCATAACAACCATTTAGAACTAAGATCAGTAGTCACTTTCCTTGGGTTACGAATTATCAACATGAAATTGGCCTTTCTTTCAAGCAGTGACTTGAAAACAAAATAGATACTTTTATCATTTTATTCTACACAAGCTATCAAATCTAAAATATTATGTACACATTAAAACAAAGATCCCCACTACACATAATTAAACAGCATTGATGTATGACAGATCAGATGTACAAATGACTAGTCATCACATCCAAATGATGACAACTTAATGTAAGATAAGATACATACCGTAAATAATCATAAAAAAAGTTTAATGTCCCCCAGTATGGTACATAAAAAGAAATACCGGCTGATAGAAAGACGTCACGGATACAACAATAATATAAACTTTGTTCCTTTTTAAATACACAGATTTAAATACACAGTTTTTATACACAGAAGATACACACTATTATACAAACATGCAAAACAAAATGTCATCATCATATCCTAGGCTGCTTTTGCCTGAAAGAATGATTGACGAAATATATAATAAAAGCAGGAAAAAACAACAAACAAGATGCACTAGAGTACACAACATAGATATTAATACATTTCAAAGACGATTTTCGTACATGTGCTTTTATAAAGGAACCTTAAAATAATGATCAAATTAAAATGAATTTAATATGAAAATGTATCAATTGGTTACCATGGTTTATCAAGACCAATGTCAATGGCTAGCGAAAGATTAACCTTTCTAATGGCCGATAATAAAATTAGACAACATTTAAAAACAGTTTGTATCATCTTACCTCCGGCTCTTTACCCTGCCCAGCAGCTTCAGCGTCATCAGGAGGTTGAATTTGATGCTGTTCAGCAACTTCATTAGCAGCTCCACCTTGTTTTTCCTGTCCAGCATCCGCAGCATTGGCTAAAAAACAAAACAAACATTGTTCATTATCACCAATTTGAAATTACCTTCTAATTATAGTAAATTATGGTCAATTTGTGTCTACTCAAAAAGGACACATCAAAACTAGGATGTCCCTGGAATTTTATACAACTGAATCATATTGCCTGAATATTGATCAAGTTTCTCCTCATGATTCCAAATTTTGAAAAGAATCTGTTAAAGACTGTATCACCTATCATGTTCACAAAATTTTCAAGAAAAGGGATGTAACTCTGGAGTGTAAAGTCACAGAACAACAATAGGGTTTGGCCTCTCATGATCCTGATGCTTCACCCTCGACTGGTGTATTCTACAATTGGACAATTAAGTTACATGTATAGTGGTCACCTCAATTACATGCAATTTATTTAGTAATCTAATCTTTACCTTGATTTTGTTGTGCTGGATTGTTTTGGTTGTCAGATTGCTGAACATTTTGTTGTTGTTCTACTGGTAGTTGTTGAACTTGTTGATTACCATCTAGATTTAATAACTGAGACTGTAAAATAAATAATAATAACATAAGCACATCAAAAATTTGTTACCTATGTAAACTCCTCAAATTCAAAGTGGTGTCAAATGTTACTGTATTACACGTGTAAGCATGCCATGCATCGTGCAGATCATCAGCAATGGTTTTCGCTTGAATTTCAGAATCCTAATTGCAGTAAAGACAAATACTATTCTATGAACAATAAATGGGTTGACAGGCTAGAGTCAATAATTATCATATAGGTGACTTGAGCATTTTCTAAAGAGAGATCAAAGAACAGAACTAATAAAATAATTATCAATGTATTTCTTCTATGTATTTAAAGGGTCAACTCAAAGAGATGGTGTATGTATTTTTCAGATAAAGTTGCTGTTACAAATCAAACACAGACAGGAACAAAAAATATACTAGATACATGTATTGCCATATTAACAAAGTTATTGTAATGGATTCTATCATCTATAATTTACCTGGGCGGCAATTTGTTGATGGACGGCTGCTGATTGTTGCTGTACACCTGGTTGTGCATTAGCTTGTTGCTGTATGGCTTGTTGCTGTACACCGGGTTGTAACCCATTAGCTTGCTGTGGAACTTGACCTTGAAGAGCTGCCTGATTCTGTAAAAATGTCAAAATTTATTCTAAATTGTTCATCCAAAATTTATTGTTCTATGGCATTCATATCATTGTGTTTCGAAATATTTTCATCAGAAATGATATCATTGTTGACTTGAAAGATATGCCTCTTTGTTTTGGGGTTCATGAAATCAAAATACATACAGGCCTCTTTTGGAGTAAAAATGTATTAAAATTTTCAACCTTTTAGGGGTTTTTTGGTGTAAGCAAAGCAAGCCTGAATGGATTCAGATGAACAGAAAATTTAACATAGGACTATGTGCAAAAAGGAATGACGACAAGAATTGTCTGATAACTGACAATAAAAAAGTTGGAAATATTGCTATCAGATACAGTCGTGTAAGAAAAATGTTAAAGGCATTTTGTGTCAGAAAAAATATATAAACCTATTGGTAAATTTGGCAGCTGATTTAGCCCTTTATAGCAACAAAAGGATTGAGGCATCAGAGAGGAAGCAATAAAACAACAAGGGTTCAAGTGGTTGGTATAAGGATACATATATCTTTATAGCTTTTTGGCCCATGACAATGTGAAAATATCAGCATTAGCTGATTCTTGAGTATCACCCAAGCAACCTATCCAAAATGTACCAAATTTGGTTCAAATCAGCAATCAGTTTAGGCACCTCCAACCCCAACCCTGAACTGCCCCTCGGCCCTCTCCCCAGAGGGCTGGCTGAAAACTTACTTTTGAATAAACCTGAATATGCACCACCTAAGCACCTACCAAGTTAATCCAATGAGTATGATAAATGGAATCACTATATTAAATTCTAAAGGATTCCAAAGTTGTTTAACACCAACTCAAACTGTATTCTATTTGTTGGGTTCCAGGATTTAATATGATGATGTCAAGTGCTGAATATAAAATCTTTATATCAATTACTGAGCTCATACGAGCAAGTTTGCATCCAGAGTCAACTTGGATGTATTAAAAGGTTACCCTCTACCTTTACTGAATTTATGCATTTCATACATATAAATCAAAAGGAAACGAAAGAAAATCAAAAGAATTCTTCTTGACAATAAGGTCGACAACAAATTAAAATTTCTTTAGTAAAGGGTTATAATTGAGGCCTCTGCAGAAGAAAGCAGTTATAATCAAAATGAAATGTAGTTTAACGTCCTGCTGTTCCGCTCTAATAACTGGGCTAATGAAAACTTCGTTTCAATACTATAAATTTCAGACAGACAGGATCTTAATTGAAGCCTTTAAGGTACATGTACTTACAAGATTTGGAATCATATATCAAATATTGTTGAAAATCAATGGAATTTTTCCTTTTCAATAGGATGGGATAATACAATTTTCAGACAGAAGATGAAATTCTGATTAAAGTAAGAGAATCATTGTAGAAATGTAAAACTGATTATAATAGTAGCACTGATTATAATACAGTCGTTTTCCATAGACTTTTAACTGTTGTGATTATTGTAATAAAAGCCTCTATGGTGTCAACAAAATGTTCCAACAAAGGGAAGATATCCTCCTTTCAATAGGATAGATAACGAGTATAATATTTCAGAAAGATAGGTTAATAATTAAACAAGATTTTGTAACAAAGAAGTATAATATTTCAGATTATTTCTACTGTGACTGAATATAACGCATACCTATGAATATTAATAATCATTAGATTTGGCTTCGGAAAAAGTTTCAAAGATATAGAATTTCACTTCAGTACAATGAATAATGACAGACATAGAAATTTGAGTTTACCAGATTGCACGAACTTTTATACATGCCGACTTAGTTTCCCTGAACTTGCTTGGAAATTTCATTGAAATTCCCAGGCTATACAATTGATACAATGAAAATATTTCATAATTGTACTATATATATATATTGTGTAAAGTCTACTCATGATTATACCTGTAATGTATGGAAGGCTGGAATCATATTACTGTGAGCATAAACATTTTGTTGAAATTGCTGGAAATGTAGAGATAGGAGGAAATATAGAGAGAGGAAGAAATGGAATTTTAGGTACCTACAACTCTTATTTAATCTCTTGAATTAGTATATCAATATTTTCTTTATTTTTTATACTGAGGATACCACAAAATTCATTAAGTTAAGTTATAATCAATTCTTATTAGGAATATCGAATAATATTGGAATACATAACATCCCCTTAATCCTGAATATAGGTACATGTAGATGGCACCAAATTCCAAAGCTATCTTTGCAAGCATATTTTACAGCTTATTTAGAATATTTTGCATTAATTGGAAAGCTAAAGCAATAAAACATGCATTCTTAATATTGTTTAATGATTTCAATGCCCAACACAGAGAATAACATGATCAATATTGCGTATAATCAATTCAATAGCATCTATATTATTATCTTTTAGAGATATTCGTCACAAGCAACATGCATCATTCATTCTGTAAGAAACTTAATTTGTAGTATACCGGTGCTGATAATATAGTTGTGAGAGAGAGAGAGCGAGAGATAGGGTTTAACATCCACGACACAAACTAGGTCATTTCGGGACTTACATATGGTTTAATTTCATTTCAATAATTCGCTTGCGCATAGGGGTCTTTAGCAGTGGGAGGAAACCGGAGGACCCGGAAAAAATCCACGAGGATGGACAGGCGACCGTTCTCCTTCTCACGTACAAATGAGGATTTGAAACCACGCCAGTTGACTAAATGACAGGATTTTTATGATACATCACGCACATGCTAACAATTCGGCCATCCAACATCCCAAAATAAATTTGAAGCAAAAATCCAGAACATTTGTTACAAAAATTAGTAACTTTTGATACAAACAGGAATGAACTGGACAACCCAAACAAACTGACATTTGCGGAACATACAACAGTTATATCAAATTCACACTTGTGTAGATGATAAACAAATCATCTACAGTGTGTGTAATGACACTGACTTTAGATCGAGATAGCATACTAAAATATTGAACTGTTACACTTGTTTGAAATACACATTCCATTAAGACTGTGATTTGGCTACACGTACTTTCTGTTGCGTAATCTATTAAAAAAATATCTGTTATCATAAATTTAAAAGCTGAACACTGGACGTAGAGGAGACAAAACTAGTATTGTCATTTTATAGTATATATCCAAAAATCAATAGGAAATGGGAATGTAGTCTAAATTTACAGGTGGACAACATAAAACTTTCTTTGTTATAATAGGCATGAAACAACAGCTTGGCAAAACGCTACTACCGGTATGTTAAATTAATATCTAAACTGAACATGTGGTATAAATACAAGGTCATTATGACAAAATATTTCTTACTTTATCCTAAAAAACTGACAAGTTTTAAAACATACTGTAATACAATTATAACTCAAGGTCACTTGTGAACTTTCTTCAAAATGATTGCATGTTACAAATTGTACATAATACTGTACATGTACCCAGAAGTACATGTACACCTCTTAGACTGATTTTCTCACTAAAAATATGTGTGTCATTCTACCAGAACAAACAGTTGCCATGCAAGACACGCCTACATTTTACAAAAGATGAACAGAGAACAAGCTACAAGCTGAAAATACTTTTTTGTACAATTAAGAACCATAATCCTGGAAATCACGGTCCGATATGTGCCAATATTGAAAGGACCAAAGTATTTTGATTATAAACGTACATTTTAAGTTTCATCAAAATCGGATGAAAATTTAAACCGCTTAATACTAGCATATTGTTTACAAATATATTTCAATAATGGCTACAACAACTGTTCTTCTCATAACTATAACTATCAATTGACATTTTTCAAGAATTCATTTCTCAGTCTCAGTATCTGTTACCCCAAATTACTCTAAAATTAAATTTCGTCTACTGCTAAATTACTTATTATATTTTTAAAACATGTACAACTAGTACTTATAGATAATATAATTATAGTATATCATATGCAACAATACCTAAATGTATCAGGTTATACATGTAACACGCGAGAAATATAACATGTAACCCAGCCAATTCAAAATATTACATACATACTGTATATCTATGCTTAATATATGTCGATATGTTTTTCATCATGCTGAGAATTGTTAAGAACCTTTAATCGTGTAACCTCCTCATCCAGCACTGTTATAACAGTTTGATCATATTGTAACTGTAACTATAAAATAAGGTAAACAAACATGTTAAAATAGAGTGTTGTTTTAATGATATTATGCCTCATCATCCACTTTTCATTGTTATATCCTCATGCCATGAGCCATCTTCAATAGAAGGCTTGATCTCGCCTTAACTACATACATCTTTTCAAGCCCTTCACGTAATACCCTGTATATTTCGCCACTAAGTTCGATTGTCACAAGCCCAGCTTGGGAACCTATCAGATTCATCGGTCGTCGTGAATACCAAGTCTCGTGCTTTATAGCTAAAATGCCTACATGTGACAATCGAGTTGCAAAGTTCAAAGATCGATCAATGTCACGGTTGCTGTTTTCCCACGAGTTTCTCAATTTAAAAAACCCTGTTTGTTTATAGTGTGTTTGGTGTCACGAACTCTGATTGGACAATGCTAATTAGTCACTTGTAAAGTAAAAACAACTAGCGCAAAGTTCAGGGAATTGCTGAGTATTCAAGCAACGGAGAGATGTCGTATAACTCGCGAACGTTGCTTAAGGAACATGGCCATGAGCTGATCCAATCCAAATTCTAGGACAGAAATGAAAAAACTGATTTGAACATGTTCCTTTCAAAGCATTTTGCAGAGAAACCTATTCGTTTTTGTACATGAGCATAGATTCACTCCTGCTCACTTGTCTGTGGTCTGACCTCCTCTGCCATTTCTATCAAGGCTGTAGAACTAGTTAATCAAAGATCTTTACAGGCTGGTTCCATTAAAGTATCAAATCAAAGGAAATTCCTCAACCAGACGATAATAATAATAATAACATCATCATTTATATATGCATAATGAAGAAATCAGATTCTAAGGCTCTGTTGGTTTTCATACTCACTGATTATTTATAGATCAGGGTTTTGAAATAAGAATGTTTTAAGTTGAGACTAAAACGATAACAATGTACAAGAATGATCCCAAACTACATTTAATTCAATGATTATTATCAACCACAAACAACAAGGTTTAAAAATAGAGGCAAATCTGGACATTCAGTGGAGTGTACCCTAGCTACTCTATGCACTTTAAATAGGTCAAAGAATAAACCAAGAAGTAATCGATATGCTCAAATTTAGTCAAAAGAATTTGTGTAATGAAACTAAACACCATACTTTGTCACTCTCAATCAATCAGAATGTTCCAAAGCATTGACAAATTAAATTAATTATCCCTGCTTGTTCTAAGCAGAATTGTTCAGCATCGAACTCAATCAAGACAGTTAGCTAATAATGAACATCAACACCAGGTTTGAACATTCTACTTGAATTAAAGATATATAAAGACAAATCCATTTCAGTAAGTCTGATGCTTCTCCAAAAGGTGGAGGACAATAACAATACCGACAGCATAGACTGTTTGTATGGCTGTTTGCTGTTGTTACATACACTTGATGATGTGGTGAAGTTAATAAAGAAATATTTCAAATTTGTAAGAATAAAGCTGAAAATCAAAGACATACATTGGCATAACCAATCGAGGAAAGAGATAGCGGGCAATGGCGTTTAACACCCACTAGATACTAACTACCGGTAGGTCATTTCAGGACTAGGGTTCAATTTTATTTCCATAATTTGCTTGTGCTTAGAGAGGTTTAGCATTGGGAAAAGAAACACGAGGACATGAAGAAAAACCACAAGGCTGGACAGGCGAACCTACTCCTTGTCGCGTACAAATGGGGATTCGAAATCATGCTATCCTGAACAATCACAGACCTTATAATACAATGCACACGCATTAACCCCCACCATAAAACAACTGTCTGTAACCTATCATATCTAGCTTAAACGATTCACTTCCTTGGGCTTGAGTGATAATTTCAAGCCAATCACAGCATTCATCAGAGCTTTAAACAGACTTTCCTTGGGGGTATAAGTAGCCAATCATGTTATTTCAAATTTTTATTACCAAGGTAGTAATCATTTTTGAAAACTAAAAAAATATAATGTAAAATGCCAAGGGCAGTGAAAGCATCTAAATGAGATGGGATAGGTTAACAATTCAAAAACGACCATAACCATGATAATGTAATGACAAAAGCTTGCATGATGAACAGCAGGTTTAACATTAACAAGAAAACAAAACTATCCACCAGAAGCAGAAACAAAGACATCCAACAACCAAAATAATAAAAACCTTTAAATTTGTTAACTCCTGTTTTAGTGTGGTAATTAAACTTTGATCTTCAACAATATGTTTCTACAAGTATAGGTACAAACATACAAATTTTATCATTTTAATTTTTTTTTCTCCATAATCACTAATAGCAACATTTAACAAGGAATGTACTATATTAAATCAAAAATAAAAGGTTGTATAATGTATCTCAAAAATATACAATATTTTAATGTAAAGACTGTTTGTTGTTTGTTGTTAAGTAATTAAGCATATATCTGAGTACGGTCTCAGAAATCTGTATATAACTTTTTTTTTCTAGCATGTTTGGCTTTAAATAAAAATTCTAAAACTTTGTTCACATTACGAAATTATGAAACAAAATACAACAAAAACGAAACATTTTTCAAGTTTTTGCAATGTTGGCAATTTAAAACAAAACTGATATCTTCCAGATGTGATAGAACTAGTTGTCAAACTGACTTAACTGTTAAATTTTCCAAAGTGTATACATCAGGCTGACTAAAATTAATTGTTGCTGTAAAGCCTTTTGTTAATTTTTTCATAATTTACAAGTTCTTAATATACATGCTCTCCAATTTATGAATATTTAAAAGTGCAATACAATGAAACAATGAATAAAGGGAAATAGTATTAACCTGAAACTCTGTTAGATTTCTTTCTAAATTCTTTGAAACAGTCCGACTTTCCCTCAATTGTATCTACAGAATGACAATTTATATAAATATTTTATCATTTTTTTTTTGTTGTTGATTTAATTAAAATTAAAGAATAGCAGATTCATTGATAATTGATGTGTAAACTTAAAAAAATGAAAATTGAAGACTGGCAAAACTAGACATCAAAACAGACAGAAGTGTCAAAAAGATTGCTTCAAAGTCTATAGTCCTAATTAAAAGCGGTTTCATCAAACAATAAAAGAATGACCGAGAAAAAAGGAAATAGTATTAACCTGAGACTCTGTTACATTTCTCTCCAAATTCTTAGAAACTCTCTGACTTTCTCCCAATTGCATCTACAGAATGACAATTGATATAAATATTTTGGTGCAGATAGATCGATTGATAAATTGTATATGCATGTATAAAGCAAAATGGATGAACATAGAGGATTGAATAATTTTGGGTAAAATAAATTTGTAGTATATTATGGGTGATAGAGAAGTAATAACCTGTAATGATTTAACTGATGAATTCAGGTGTACAGTTGTTGTCTTTTCCTGTTGTAAATCGGTCTACAATCAAACAAACAGTAATAGATGTCAATTGATAGATAAGATCCAATCAATTTATACTTCGCTATCTTGGCAGTATCAATTTATGTGACTATATACAAAATAGAATAAATTCACCAATAACATTTGCTTAAAACTTTCACAGAATTGAAGTATTCAATAGCCTATTCAAAAAGACAATTAAACATGCACATGTATACTCAAAGCAGTTTAAAGGAAGCTGCAGATCTGGATCTTTATTTTTATGTAGATGACATAAAATATCTTTACAGATAAAAGATATTGTTGTATCTGGCAAAAAGCGATTCAGAATTAGATGTGAATACTAAAGAAATATATATCATGAAATCAGGTAACATTGAACTTCACGATACCATTTGAACACAGAAACCTCATCAAGATAGATAGTAATAAAATTCACAATTTTTCATGCGTACATAACTACTGACTGCTAAAATCTATAACATATATAGACAAATGGCCACATGACATTAACATTGAAGCCGAAATGACTGTTTTATGTTTGAAGTACATGTATGTGCTCAGGTGACAGCTGTAACGCTATCACATTAATTTGTATATATGTAGCTTTAAAATCATTTTATCTACCATTCAAATGACATCAACTTAGATCTATATTTAATAAATGTCTGTTTCTTCTTGATGAAAAGTTTTAATATTCATCTTAAAATAGATATAAACTGATATCCTATTATATGAAAGCATTAGTGAACTTTGAGCTTGATGTGGGATGATTGAAGATTTTTTTGTGAAATTGAAGGGTGAGGCTTCAGAATTGACAATAGTCATAGAATAACCATAACATTGTGTTTGACAAACATATTAGTGCACACACAGACAGGTTAGTGTTAGTGTCAATAAGACAGCACAAATACAACATAAGTTAAAACTCTTCCCTTTAATAATATATTTTTAAGGAATAAAACATTTAATTTCAATAGCTGACCATTACATGTAATAACTATAGTTTACACACTTCAAATACCCGTAATCTCTGAAGAAATATCTTTTGTTAAATGTTTTTCTAGATTGAATGATAATATATTGTTATAGGGAAGTATAGGTTAATAGAGGACATGTTAGTTAATATAAGGAATATTATCTTAGTAGTAACCTTTAGTCGTGTAACTTCTTGTTCCAGACTAGCTACAACATTCTGGTCATACTGAAGTTGAGTCTATACATGGAAAAATCACAATTAGTGTATAACTTTATTCTGTCGATCATAGAAAAAATTGTATGCTTAAAACAAATCTAAAACGTTTTTTAAGAATCAAAATGAAAAGAGAAAAGAAAAAAAAGCTAATTCATGAATAAATAAATATGAATGTTAAAATATGTTGACAAATATACTACATGTAAAGTCAGCAAAAGTAAAGGCAAAAAAGATGATCAATATATGTAAATAAACTAATGTGATCAAACCATTGATATTAATACACTTCGTTTTTTACACTACATATATTATCTTATTTGACTTCATTACAGCAGGATCTGGAAGCTTTTTTTTTAATCAAACTGATTCTGTTTGATGTTGTAAAGAAATGGGTTATTTAGTCACGACAGGAGACACAGAAGACAAAATACAGTAGAGAACAAAATTATATATTGGTAGTATGTAACCTCCCACACCAACCAGTCAGATCTACATGTATGATGCCTGTCATGTCCTCCCCGCCCACAACAACCGGTCAGATCTACATTTAATGATGGCCAACAAAATAATAAATTAAATGAAACATCTGTGTTTTAATCAATTGTAAACAAACCTTTCTTGTAATTGACACTGTGACTTTCTAATTCGACATTTACATAAAATCTAATTTCTATTATCTGAAATTCTATGTGTATTTATGAAGAATGTAAGATAATTTTCTTAATTAGAATGCAAGGAGTATTTAAAGGTGGGAAAGGGTATGTTAGTCAAGTAATCAAATCACAGCAAGGTAAATCTATAAATGCTCGCAACCCACTGCACTCTATAAACTAACAAAGATATTTAGACACTGAAATACAAAAAATTACCTGACTATTCTGTAACTGAGCCTTTAAACTAGATATTTCATTTTGTAATTGTTCATTTTGTCGTTGATAGTTGGCAACTTGATCTGAAAATGTATGTTAATATAATCAACTGTTGATAAACAAGATCAGCACTGGATCAAACAAATATATTTTATTATTAATCTCTTTAACCAAAAGAAATCTGAACACCATACATCTAGAACAGGTGTCTAAAGTAATATTGATGTACTATCAAATTGACTGTTTGAATAATGTCCGACATATGAAATTGAATTACTAAATGTCCCAGTTGTCAGCAAGATATCCTGAACTGATTGTCACTGCACAGTCTTGATAATGGCTGACTGAATTGTAACATACTACTGAATTTAAATCAAAGAAGAGCCCAGACAATTGGATGTATCAAACAAGGGAGCTATTTCCTTATTTTAAACAATTTAATTTCAAACACTGATTTACATCATTGACTTCTTTAACACTGAGATAATCTGTTTGTTAGCAGCCAGTCTAAGACCTTTAACATAATACTAACCCGATGTGTTAAATAGAGCAGTCAGATCAACTGGTAACCAATTTTAATGTCAATATATTATTTCCAAAATATGTCTTTAACCAACTTACCTTATTTTCTAAACTATCAGTAAGCAAAAAGATGAAAGGAAAGGAAATGAAATGGGGCTTAAAGTCCTACTGTTCTGCACTGGCTGGGCTAATGAAGACGGACATACACCATGCAGTGTGCTATGACGGAAATTTTGCCCGGTCAGCGGCATTGTGGCATACTCTTATATGGAATTCCAACTGCCAAGAGATCCTTTACATGCATGCCAATGTATACACGGGACCCCAGTATTTCATCTCACCCAAATGAATAGACAGCTGTCCTTGTCAGGCCCTCTATTCTGTATCACTGACAAGGTTACACCATGTTGGAAAATCCCAATGAACTTTCTCGGCCAATGCAGTGATCGAACAACTGACCTCCAGACTAGCGAGCCAGCGTCTTACCAACTAACCCATCATGGCTCCAAAGATGAAGGTACAACACAGGCTTAAACAATACATTGTAGCAGTCCAGTGGTCGACACAATTTCTACAACAGAACAGTGACTGTTAAACAGGACCAGACTTAAAGATGCATTATCTAAAAGCTAAATCTGGCTAATGTCGGTCTTGATTTTGGCCTCAAATTATTAATCCATTTTAATACAGGATCATACTTACTTTATTACAGTTAATCTCGAAAATAAATGTTACCTTTGCATTGACACAAATTAAGTAAATACATATATAAATAAATACTTACCTTTATATGAAGCTATTTCTAGTTCTTTTTCTTGTTTTAATTGTTGAAATTCTTGACTTCGTTGAGACTCCATGTGTTCTTGGTCTTCTTTTAATTTCTGTAACTCTTGTTGTAAACGGCCATAATCTGCTTCCATCTCCTCATTTCGTCCCTTTAATAAATTTAACATTAGAATATTCTAGAAATCAAATTACAGACTCAATACTCTAGAAATCAAAATACAGCTTCAAAATTCTAGAAATCAAATTACACCTCAATATTCGAGAAATCAAACAACTGCTTCAATATTCATCAAATCAAATGAATGCTTCAATATTCTAGAAACAAATTAAAAGCTTCAATTTTCATGGCATTAGAAGTTTGTTTAAGCTACATTGAGATGATCAGAAGAGATGCACCTGAATGTTTCTACAATGTAATTAACTTTATTTGAACAAAAGAATCTCGATAAAATTCAGTTAAAGAGTCCCGTGCTGTAGCGCATAAACTATATCGATCAAATTACTTACCTTTAGCATTTTATGTTGTTGATTCAATGAACTCAGTCTGCTAACAAAGTCTTGCTATAATTTGAAAAATAAATACATTCAATATAATGTTAAAAGCCATTAAGGCTAAATAATAATAAATAAGTCAAACACCATTATTGTATAAATGGTTTAACAATTTCTGAACAAATATTAAAGACCTCTATCTATCATGGGTTTCTGTGTGATTTTGTTCCCGAAACACCGGTATGAAAAACATAACATATTGGCTGAATAACGGTTTTAGATGTACTTGACAAAATGTCAGGCAGTAATGAAATTTTAGCTGAAATTTGTAATTTAGTGAAGTAAGTAAATGTATTAAAAAAATCAATAAAAAAGACAAATCAGTGCCGAACACGTATTAATAATATCAATAAAAAGACAAATCAGTGCTGTCTAATTCTGCAGTGGTCATCAAGGTAAGATTCACACTGTTTAGACCAGGGGTTCACAACCTACATGTAGATGTGTAGAGCATCAAAAAGGTTGGGAACACCCACTTTATACAATTCAAACCGCACCCAACACATTTTGTAAACAGGCAAACATTTATACCTACAATACATGAAGATCAGGCCACGAGGTCACAAAAAATTCTCAGATTTAAGTCAAGAATTTAGTCGAAAATGTTCGCCTTATTGTAAACTAAAATATCAAATACCCTCTTAAGAGACTACATGCAAAGTTTTGTGTTTCTGGATCAAAAATATTTTTTTTAAACAGTGATTGAAAGTTGATCTCAACTTATGTTTGAGAATGCTTTGTGAACTTGGGGCCAGAAGAAGCATAAAGCTAGCTTACCCGATCACTATCACATTTTTCTTGCAATTCCTCTTTTGACTTCATAAGTTCTAAAAAGGAAGAAAACAGAAATATTACACATTTTGAGTAACGACTAAATTATTTACATTTCATAACTTTCCATACATGTGTACCTAAAAATCTAAAAACATTGTCACAAGATTTTATGGATTAAATCATAACTCCAACCAACTGTGATACAAAAAACATACATGTACTGTTGAGTTCATACAAGAAACACAAGTGGAGAAAGAGAGAAATGGGGTTTAACATCCACTTGACACAAACTAGGTCATTTCGGGACTAACATATTGTTTTTAATTTCATTTCAATAATTCGCTTGCGCGTAGGGGTCTTTAGCAGTGGGAGGAAACAGGAGTACCCAGAGGAAACCCACGAGGTTGGAAGGCGACCCTACTCCTTTCCACGTGCAACTGGGGATTCTAAACCACGCCAGTTGACTCATTGGCAGGCCGTATGATACAGCGCATGCATCCATTTGGCCACCCAACCCCCCAAACACAGATGAAAATATGACAGACAATGTAGGATAGTTGATGACAATATGTACTGCCTAGACTCGATCATATAATAATATACACTTTCTCTACTATGCTAAATCACCTGAGTTTGATTTACCTTATTTTCACCACTTTTTATACTCTTTTTCAAAGGTATTTTTTGTTTTCATGTTGTCTTATAAAAACTTTATACTGGTACATGTATTATTCAAATGTTATCCCTCAGATCACTACACGTATCTACCCTTAACTTGCATTATAATATTTTATGAGTAATGGTAATTGTTGTAATTCTTGTCAGATGTACATGTATCATAATCGATATTTTTGGTTTAAAACACAATCAATCATTTCTGAAAGTTTAACCTTTTATTTCAATAGTCTCCGTTTTTGAATTATTTAATTAATCAACCTGCATCATATTAAATATATCTTTTTTAACCAGAAACACGTTTCTTCTACTTGCACTACTTCGTCTTCTGCCACCACTACTACATCTTCTGCCATTTTCAGGATTTTTGTGAACATATCAATGACCAAAGACATCGCCAACTAGTCGAATCATTACAAATCAAAATTGAACACTGATAACCAAGACTAGAAAAATGCCGAAAATAGTAAGAGTATTTCCAGTATTTATTTTTCACTTTTGCTTTTTTTTATAGTTTAAGTGTCCCAGTGACTAGACCACATATATTTTGTGACTGAAAGTCAGGACAATGTCTAGTCCAGGTAATATTTACCAGAAAAATGTGTATTTTTTTTTTAATCCATTATTACCATTTGATGATGTATGTTGGATTAGTTATTCTAGTCCAGTGACCGCCCTAGACCCTTAAAACCATTAGCCAAATTAAAATTTTATTAGCCAATTCAGAAAGTTATAGCCAAATATTTTATATTATTTTTATTCATATGTTTGTTAATTAAAAATGAAACTACGTGCTTGTTGCTTTTTAAACGTACCGGTAATACAAGACTCATATAGCAACCGTAGAAAGGAAATAATAAACAGTACAAAATCCTTATGAGTATCCTTTATCTAAATTGCTACGTATTTTTTTTTTTACTTCGTTTTATCTAGTTCACTATATTGTCTGTCAATATATGAGTAGAAGTTTTGGAAAAGGTGGGAAATATCACGTGGTTTGCGCGTGGTGGAATAAAGGATGAAAGTAGGGATATTCCTTTGATTTCACGTAATCACTGTCTAATACATTCCGGCTTCTAGATGCCGATATAAATTTAGAAATAATTTAGTGATTTATATTGTTATGCTTGGTTATTGTATCGACAAATAAAAACTCATAATAAAGATCATACTTTATTAATTAATAATATTATCAACAAATAGGTTCCCATTAGCCTAGATGTTTTATTTTTAACAATAGTTCTAGAAATGGCGGGAGAATGTCACGTGATAGCCACTGTTGACAAACAGGTCATGAAGGTATTGCTTTGATGTCTCATTTCATTACCGCATGAACTAATGCACACGTATAGATATAGATATATATATACAGATGCCGTGCCGATTACTGTAAGGAATTATATAATTAACACTTAAAATATGATAATCTCGACCATTAATGATACAGCAAATAATTTAATTCATAATGGATGGTGTATATTTTTGACGATTGCGTAAGAAGCGTGGCCCAATTATTACTTCAACAACACGGGGTTTATGTTGATTCCCGCCGTAAAATAGTAAAAGTACCATGCGTTTCCCGACTAAAATAAAGACAAATATCTACATAGATCATCATGCCATTCGAGACATTTTAATGTGTAATGGTTTTATATCCACCACTATCGGTAATTTATTTGTATCGGCCGATATACTTCGCTGTCAATATCTGATATCGGTAAAACCGATAGGTGTCATATCGGAACATCGCTACTTGTAGTGAAGCGAATGTACACTCGGCAAGCGGCGAGCATGATAAACAGTGCAGTGCCACACAAAAGGGGCGTAATTCTGTTGTATAGTCTCTAGACTCGATCTTTCAGTCGTTTTAATGCGTGACATTGACTGATTTGCGACTTGTACGATTGAGACTAGAGTAATTAATGTACTAAAAATAGACATTCCATTGAATGATCGAAAGAAGCGTTTAACGAAACGATTTCAACTTTAATATTAACAGATTTACAAAATAATTCATTCGCCAAAATTTTCGCCAGAATCATCACTTTATTCGCCAATAAAAATATTTGTCGTCATTGACTAATTGGCGAATGTCTAGGGCGGTCACTGCTAGTCAATGAAGAATTTTTAATGATAGTTCGAAAATTTTACTTGTTCTGCAGAATGTTAAAGGCTCAATACCAATCTTGTGTAACTGAATAATATGTCCCAATCTTTATACTGGTCAACAAATTGTATTATTTCACAATATTCCAATTAATTGATGATACAAATTTCATCTTAACACACCTAATTTAAAAAATTGGAAAAATTCAACTAAATGATTTGAAAAGCCTAACATAAACCTTTTCAAATGTGACTTGGGTTTTAAAATATTTTCGAACCCTCTGGACAAGTAAAATATGTTGTAATGGATAATTTACACAACAGGAAGGACACTTAAACATCTAGTACTTAGAATAAGGCTATTATTTATTTTCTTGAGCTGTCAAGCCAGCAAGAGTGTTATTGTCCCTTTAAGAATTAATTTTTGGGGGAATATTCACTGCAGTGTAAACGTCAGTATTTGCCGTCAAACGATTATACAATATATTGGATTATTGCCGTATTTTCCAGGGTCTTGAAATTATCATGAATATAATTTCCGTCCAGCACTAGTTGTAACCACCAAAACATTTTGACCATTACATAATGTACAAACAAAATTTCAAATGGTTTATGCAATATTTGTTATATTCGTTATCAATCTAATAATATCTACATGTATTGACTCGTTACTTAAGTAACGATGTCTAATAAGAGGCTAGCTCTCGTTCCTCGCGGATTCTAAATTTGGTAGCACAACATTTCGGTCCCCCGTCAATGGTTCGGACTTACTTGACAACTTTTCAGACTTTGATTAATAATTAAAAAAATGTAGAAAATTTATGTGATAATACAGTTGTTTGTCTTTTTGTTTTATGTGAGACTAGACTGAAATTAAGATGAGGCAGTCACAGTAACTTTACGCCTACCGTACTCAACTGTCATGTAACAACAATACATGTCAACTAATAATACATATCACTGTAATAATCAATATTTAGTTATGTGTAACTTTTTCCAACATAGTGATTTCAGTGAAAAATAAAAATACTACCAAACAAAAGGCAGTAATAGCCAGATCTAATTACAGTATAGCGTCTATCTTAACAACAACAAAAGGTCTGAATATTATTAATACCTTGCAACTGGGTCACTTTGGTTTCTTCCTCCCGTCGATATCTTTCAGCAAGATTTTCTGCATCCCGTAATTTACCGTTCGTCGCATGATAAATATATAAGACATAGACAAACCCTATGAAAAATAATCCATACAATACTAATTTAAAGGGGGGTCCTGTCCTTCCTGACATTGTTCTTGATTAACAACCGAAAAGTGGGGGTAAACTAATATCAATTAAAAAACATGGACTCTGGTTTACACGTTTCAAGTTGTCCACCAAAACAATATGGCGACGTGTCATTGCATTGTATTGTGGGATAGCAGGTGCCCGATATTCGTAGTCTTCGTTATCTAGACATATTTCGCTCACTCGATTTCGCATACATAAATTGTCAAAATAACAAGCGAGTCTACATTTTGGTAACGCCCATTCTACTTTAGGTTTAGTAAAAATGCAGAATTAAAGACCGAGTCCCGTTTATGTCACTCAACATTGTTTATTTTACAAATCAGATAACTTTCATTTTTGTTTATTTCTAATTAATTAGAATCTCATACCCCGAATTCGAATATCTCAACGTTTTCGCATACATACTGTGAAGTACCGTGGGGTCACACTCACAACAAAGGCATTTTAAAATGAATTAACAATGATAGTGTCATTTTTGGAAAAAAAGATTGCAAAGAAAAGGGTATTTTAGTTGTGTTTTATCTACATAAACATCCAAGCTGAATAACAGGATAAGATGAAACAACACGTGTTTTATTGGATATGTAACAAAATCATTTAAAAGATATTAAAACATGACCAAGGGCAACAATTGTTTAAGAAATTATGGGTAAAATTAAATACGTTTCTTGTTCACACCAATCATAACACTGAAAATCTTAAAAGACTTTTAATAAAGATTAAGGTCAAAGGTCAATAATTATCAGAAATTCTTTGTCCCACCAACATGGTCAGTTTTAAAGAAATGGAATAATAAAGTGCATTTGTCACAAAAAGGTGAACTTCACCCAATACATGTATGTATTATGCATTATAATCCCACGTAAGTGCAAATTGGGACTAAGCATGTGGTAGAATGGCTGTATCCCCCACCATTTACTTTTGCCAAGTTACTACAACAATGTGATACACTCTGGCTAAATGTGACATGTGGGTTAAAAAGTTAAAGCAGAACTTTACTGTTCATACATTTAGTAGATACAACACCTGCTCGTCAACATCAAAGTGGTCCCGTCAAGGTTAATTTTCAATCACGAGATTGAGAATGACAAGATTCCATTAGACAGTGTTACACAAAAGGAATCTTTAGTAGCTCCTTTAACCATTTTCTTTTACATACCCCTATACCTACCCTATGTTGGACCTGCACTGCATACAATTTAAAATAAAGAGGCTGCGAAATACCCCACATTTAGTGAGAGTGTTAGTGTTACGTATATCAGTTGTAAATTTGAATAGTTTAACCTGTGTCCCTTGGTCAACTGTAACTGATATTTCTGTCCCATGAGCTTTTTCGATTCAGTACAAACAACGTTTCGGACTCAAGTTTGATAACATATTTTGAAGAGTCTGAAAAGTCGTAAGTCCGAAATTTCATGTAATCTGATGAACCTGGAGGTTCCATGTTTGATCCCGGTGTTGGCTGAGAAATTTCATCAGGATTTTCCTCCTTGGTTCCTCCTTGTCAGTGGTCTAAGCTGGAGGGCCTGGCAAGGAACCATGTTTAGTCGTTATGATGAGATGAAAACTGAGGTTACCTGAACGCATCGGTGTGCATGTAAAAGAACCCTTGACAGTTAGGATAGTTCGTAGGCCCTCTGTTCCGGACAAAATTTTAACATGATTTAATATCTCACATTTAATTATCTCAGAATTATCTTATCTCACCACAAGGTTTATAATAGTAGTAACTATTTCTTTGAAATAATTTAATACTGTAAAAGCCCTAGAATTTAGGTTATCAGATACCTTTTAGATATTCAAAATCTGTGTTGCAACTTGACTTTGTACCCTGATTGTCATACTTCAATATGTGTGCATGGGACTTTGCAACCATTGAAATCCTTTGAGATATTAATGTATTTTGTGAAAAAGTGGAAATGGGAATATGAGATAACAACATTATGTATTTCTGAACCTGGACATGTGTCAGTACATAGTGAAATGTATAAAAAAAACTTACATTGTAATTGATTTTAATATTTCGTATCTACAAAAATGAAACAATTTCTTAACATAAAAAAGTCTACAAATTAAACAATTTAGAAACACACATGCTATCTAATAGTTTCTTTCACACAGTGAGAAGACAATATTTTCTATGTAAATAATGCACCACTTTATGACTGTTGGTTAAAATGTCTGTCCAGTCTTTTTCTGAAGTTCTAATACTCTTTTGGTTATGATTAGTACAATCTATTCCGTAAGAATACTTAGTTTCTTTAATGATCATCCCACACAAACTCAATACTGTTCCTTCACATGGCACAATAATTTAACTATGACAATATAACTTTATTACAAGATAAAGTCTGATCATTGTTAAGTCTATAGCATCCCCCTAGTTAGGACACCTGATGGAGTTGTTGTAGTGGCAGCCTTTAATCCTAGTTCACCTTGTCTCTTTACAGTAAAATCACATAAGCTCTGAAATATACGACACACAGAGAATCTCCTAAAGTCTTTCATAAAAAATATCAAATACTGTTAAATATTCTTTGAAATAAGAATAAACTAGAGTAGTTACCATTTTAAATCAGTACAATAATTAACAAAAATTCAATTTTTAGCTTGAGGACCCTCTAGAAGCACAATTTGTATTCAATTTTAAACACTGTTTAATCATGTCACCGTTACACCCTAATGTTGGTTGAGTACGAAATTCATGAAAATCAGACTGAAACTACCCAACAAAATGGCCACTCCCTGTGCACAAATAGTGTACAAGTATGTAATATCAAGGTTCTGGATCCTCTAATGGTCACAATTGATATCCGATTTTTATGAAACTCAAAATATATGTTTTTTATATCCCAAAGATAGTGGTTCCTTTCCATACATGCACAAATCAAACTGTAACTTCCTTGATTACGGCCCCTGATTGTACAAAAAAATCGCTTTTATTTTAGCTTGTTCTATGTCCATCTCTTGCAAAATGTGGGCATGTTTTGCATGGCAACTTCTAGTTAATATTTGACTTCATAGTGACAATTTTTATTGAGTTATCTTATTGGTAAAATAATGTCTAATCCAGCTTCTTTAACAGAGACATCGGCACTAATATCATCAAACTGTCTCAAATTTGATCAACAATTTATACAAATTTTAATAATTAAACTAAAACAACCTCTAAATTTTGTCCTGTACATACCTGAAATGTTCTAGGTTCATAAATGGCTAAATGTTGTAAAGTGGTTCTGTTCAACTGAATTGAGGACTGAAAGATAAATCAATACAATGTCAAAAAATAAAAAATGCAGGGTACGCTTATTAACAATTCACCTACATGTAGTGAGCTATTTTCATCTACACTTCTAATTTTGATTTGATTTCTGATGTTTAAATGATGTCTATCAATTCATGTGATGTGTATTCAAGTAAAAGAAACCCCAACAATTTGCTGTTTCTTGTCAATTTCTACTTTGCATACATTTATTTTGACAGCTGTTATAGCAAGGGATATAACTCCTGCAGTACTACTGTTGGATTCAGCCAGCAATTACTTTTCCTATCTCAGTTTACACCTCTCTTTTTCCCTTTCCTCTCTCATTGGTTACTGAGGACAGTTGCAGGTCTCTAGATGTTGCTCCCTCGTGGTGCACATCATTCAGCTCCACAAAAACTTGGGACAAGTTTGGATTAATTCTAGTAATTGCTTCCCTTGATTTCAGTTTTGGTCGATATTAATTTTCTGCCAGTTTTGGTCGATATTAATTATTTTGGGGTAGAGGTAAACAGACAAAACTTTGGAAATCGCCCACGAAAATCACTTCACCACCATTAGATTCATTTGTCCAGGCATACAAAAATTTTGACATGGTCAGCCCCAATATTTTAATCAGATGATTGTGACAGGTTGGGCTGTTTGTATTAATAAAGATTACGATGGCATGGATTAACCTTAAGTCAATGGGTAGAGAGTCCAGTTATCCAAATCTGTTATGTAATGTTGGACTGTATTGTTTAAATTACATAGGACTGACAAACTGGCTGAAATTTGATGCCTGAGTAGTACTGCTACAAAGCAATTAATCAATATAGAATTACAAACTCATGCAACTTCTGGTTCTGGAACAAGTAAACATAGATTTTAAATGATCTTAGCTTATATACATGTAAGATATGTATTACTTACTTCATCTAGTGTTTTCAAAAATTTATCATAGAGAACACCATGTTCCCAACATGCTGCTTCTAGTCGTATCTTTACAATCTGAAATAAAAATGCAATAATGCAAATTTGAACAACCAATTAGTTTTCAAGTTATGCAAGAACTGAAATATTTTGGTTGCACACGTACATGTACGTCTCAAATCTCATAACATCCTTTGGAAATATTTTGAAGTATTAAATGTGCTTGCGAACCTCCAAGTAAATCAGCCTCAATACAATATTGGTACAATCTAAAAGGCATCTTGATTTTTCGACTTGAAGCATTTTCCAGAATAACCAATTAAAACATATACTATAAAATGAATTATGAATAAAATTGAATTACATTATTGTAGAATTCTCTCTTTGGTTTTCCAGAATTTGTTGAATATCTAAGAGCTCTTTCAATTGTACGAATTGATAATCTGAAACAGTTTCTTTTTCTACCATAGTAACTCTAAAATAAAAAATATATATATATATTCATCAACAATCAAACCTTATCAGTCAAGCAAGTGAAGTTGTGCCTAAAACATTAGTAGTATTAGATGGTATTGTTTAGGATACATGTAGTTCATATGACAAATAAGTCATACTCAGAAAATCTCGGAAGACTCTTAGGACAGTGAATTATTAAACTTTTAATAAATAACTACAATTCATACGAGATCTCACCTGGACATAATCTTTAAAAATCTCCTATACAACCATTCACTCTCAAGGACAATAAATATGCCAAAGCCTATGCAATATTGGGCACTTGTATTGTCATAATAATTACTGTATGGGTGTTGTAATTACATGACATTTAATAGGCTTTAACATCCTACTTTTCTGCAGCAACTAGGCTAATTAAGACAAACATACACCATACAGTTTGCTATGAGAGAAATTTTGCCCAGACAGCAGCACCATGGCCAACTCTTTTATCAATTTGAAATTGCCACAACACTGTGTATCAACGGGACCTAAGTTTTTTTGTCCAATCTGATTCCTGAATGACTAAATACCGTTCTTTGTCAAGGAGAACCATGTCGGTAAATACCGAGGAACTTTCTAGTCCATCCATACCAGCAGCAAACCCCAGACCTCCTTGTTACCAAGCTAGCATCTTACCACTGGAGCTCCTTGACCCCAAAGACATAAATTCATAAATGGAATGATAATATCGATATGGAGTTTAACGTCCTACTGTTTTGCTCCGAACTGGACTAATGAAGACGTGCATGCGCCATACAGTGTGTTATGTGGGAAATTTTGCCTGGACAGCGACAGCAGCACTATGGCCTACCGAATTCCAACTGCCAAGGGATCTTTTACGCCAATGTGTACACTGGTCACTGGACCTGGGTTTTCGTCCCATCCGACGAACCTACAACTACACTACAACCTATATTCTGGACATAAAAGAAAACCTTTTTGGATTTTTCATTAAAAATGTTATACCCATGCTATTCTTTTATACATATGTCGTTTCCATTGAATATCTGCACCACCTTGACGACTGGCAAAGTTTAAAAATGTTAAAAACATTTTTGTTTACTATTTTTCGTGAAAACAATAAGGAAGAGTTAAATGCCCTTGTACACGTGCTTGAATGTTCTTCCGGTTGACCCATGAACAAGGTGAAGGTTATTACTCTGTTAATAACCGGTAGGCACGAAGTGCAAGATCATTATTGCTTTGGTCGTCCTTAATGGCAATAGCTTACTGAATACTGACAACTGACAGTTAACTTTTATTTTTACATTCTGCGGAGTAAATATTAACTGACAACATGTCGGAAGGAAAGTAAGTATGTTTTGGTCATTCTTGGCTGGGTTACCGGTACTTTAGTCAGTTGAATATGACAATGTCAATACGGTGACTGGCGTTTATTTTAATAACTAAATATAATGAAATAAATTATTATATCAGTTGAATAACGGTAAAAGGAATTATAAGCTCATGGCTGTGTTCAGTAAAAAGGCACGGAGCAGTGGTCAAATTTTTTTTTTTTTTTTTTAAACACATTTATAACCTCTGCTAGTGCTAGTCTATATCTTGGCAAAAATTTCTTCTTATTTCACAGCAGACTGGAGTGGGTGACACTGCACGACGACGTGTGGTCATGATCATGTAAAATAAGCCAGGCTAGTGCACAAAAGTATGATATTTAAATGATGTTAATTTAAATAAACTCATTTTGTTTCATTTTGGCATTTATTTCAACACACAAAATGGGTCTAATGAACATCAATCAGAAATTCACTAATGGCAATACAAGTAGGCCTACATGTTGCACATTAAAGGAGCTAGTGCCAGTGGGTCGCTACGCATATAATACTGTAATATGAATGTATATAAACTGATTTACATTCAATGGTTTCCATTTTTACTCCAATTTCAAATCAGTTATGTTTGGTGAAATAAGCCAACAGTCTCAATCGAATGCAAATTTCTAGCTTCTGGTTATTCCAGTCAACATAGTATTTATTGCGCATGGTCTCCAGATAAGACTATGGCGACGCCGTGTGATTTGGTGCAATGTGTCTTGCCTTGATCCTTGAGTATCTTATTACAACTGGGGCTAAAATGCATTATGGTACCAATGGTATAATGTTTATTTTGCCTTTAATTAGTTTAATAATATATTGTATATCAGAAGCCCATCTTTTTCCGATAAGATCACAGCATTAATGTTAATTTAAATTGACAAATAATTTGTGTATTCAATGTTGAAGATTTTGGATGATATTTAGTTAGAGACTTAGCTACTTTAAATTATTCTTCAGATTTGTAATCAGAATCCTTTTACATGTAACTATGAGCCACTCGTTAGAGATTATAGTTCTAAGAATATTAATGAAATACAATAAACTCTTTTATGGGTATGGAACAGGGATGTGTGTGAAGCCTTATACTATTAAATATCTATATTAACAACTTATAGTTTTATATAGATAATGAGAATACTAATACACTCCCTCACTTGAATCTAATGGTGTCTTCCACTATTATGATCTCCAACAAAACTCCTTCAGAAACTAAAGTAAAACTTCAGCATAAATATAACCTTTACTTTGCAGAACTAACTTAATCAGGAACCAATGTATTATAATCATTGTGATATTTTCATTGTATCCCAATGGTACATGTAATCATGTATATCTCATTATACTTCCATTTTATTGTCTCACTTATCCCAATATATTATTCCTTGTCAAATCGTTCCTTTGTATGCATGTATATTGATGTATGTTTATGTTTTAATTGTATACAATCCTTATGGACATAATATGCAAATAAAAAAGTTGAAAATTGTCTTCATAAATCAACCTTATTTACAAGGCTGTGTATTTGTTCATTTATATTCAGTGCATTACTCTAGCTTGTCATAATAAAATATTGAATGGCCGTCAATGTCTTCAGTCAAACATGTTTTGGATAAATCACTTTGTATGCATGTATATTGATGTATGTATATGTTTTGAATTCTGTCCTTATGGACATACATGTAATATACAAATAAAACAGTTGAAAGTTGTCTTCATAAATCAAACTTAATTACAAGGCTGTGTATTTGTTCATTTATATTCATTGCTTTACTTTAGCTTGTCGTAATAAACTATTGAATGTCAGTCATTGTCATCAGTCAAACATGTTTGAAATAAATCACTTTCGTAGAATATGGTAAAAACAACCCCATTATTTGAAATTCAAAGCAGAATTCTGTCATCAAACATAAATTATGATTTGGATGTTCGAAAAGCATTTTGTCTTAAAATAGTAATTGAAAGAATAGTAACTTGATTTTCCAAAATCCACCCAAATGAAAATGAAACTCTGTAGAGCACCTATGGCGACTTTGAAATAGGGTGCCCAAAAACTTGGTGCTTCTATGGTGCTTCTCCCGTGTATGTATTCATGCAGAAAATTTATATTTTTACTGACAGATTGGTCATGATTCTTCTCAATGAAATATTCTACATAAAGAAGATTGCATTTGAATTAGTTTTATTCTATTATTACTATACAGGATGTGATAATATTACTAATACTGAATTCCCTTCCTGATCTTTGTATATATACTATATCACATTAAAACTTCCACTCCTGATGATCATGATGTACACATCCTGTTTTATTTATCCTGTAGTAAAGATTTTATATTGAGATACATGTGATCTACATCCTTGTACTAAATATACTTGTCAACAATAGTTTTGGGTGTTTAAAAAATCTTACACTAAAATATATTGACCATGTAAATTTCACTGTTTTAAAGAATCAACCAGATTAAAACAAAGATCCTGTTAAAAATCCTGTTTTGTTTAATTTTTTTTTGCCTCTCTTTTTTATATAATAATAATTGTTTTGTTTATTCAATATCCAAGGCCCTCGGCCCAAAGTACAAGTGATACAATGATTTACAAAGAACATGAAAATATATACATAAGTATAAATAATTATAAAGTTAGTAGGGAGCCATTAAAATATATCTGTCTGTCTGCCACACTTTTTGGGACACAATAACTCGTAGAATATTCAAACTTGGTGTAGGTTTTTATAAGGAGAATGCCTTGACTGACTTTGTTTATGAATATTTTTTGCTTGCTTAGAGACTCAATAACTTAACTCTTATTAGGTGTGAGTGAATCAACTCTTAAAGTGCAGTTTCATTGGGTCAAGAAAAAAGATAACTGTTTGCCTGTACTTTTAAAACCCCCTCCCCCCAAATTAGGGTCAGACATAAAATCTTTTCATTTTTTACATTATTTTTATCTATTTCTTACAATGTCTAACTTAATAACTGAGTAAGGTTTTTGAAAAAGCTATCAATTTCACTGTTGGAACTTGTCTGCAGAAAAAAGTTTTGGTCGTGGATTTTGACACAAAAAATTATGCTCGATTGACTGTCGAGTAGCGGTAACCATAAACACATGCATTTTTTTATTTTGACGTTGAATTTATACCTTGACTAATAAGCAACTTATTGACCAAGACTTCAAAACACAATAACCCTGGTTTTAATTGAGGTTGAGGTAGACTTTTCAAACTTGGTGTAGATGTTCAGTTAATGAATTTTCTGCTATTAATAATAAGCAGAGATATGCAACTTGATTGATACCTTGGACATATACTATAGGGAGATTAATATAACACATCAAAACCATGACCGAGTTACATTATAATCATTTTATGACTCGATGCTTTACAAAAAGATAAATGTGCAATTAATTAATGTCTCATTTATTTATTTTTGGATCGAGGCGGGCGACATCAGCCGCGCCATTGGCTTGACATGCAATACAATAAAACCAAGTACGAACAATCCAAACCATTAGACAGAATTCGAAGTCCTAAAAAACGTTAAAATAGGCAAAATAGTGTAATCAGCAAATGGACTGCTCCCCGTGTACAACATACACGACAAACAGTGGTAACAGGTGTCCGGAAGAGTAAGCTTACCCTGCCTGGCACCACACCCACCATAGCTGCATCCAAACTATTAGGCGAAATGTCGGTAAAATAGCGTGATTGGCCAATGAACTATCGGTATGCAAAATGCACGTGATGAACTGTGTTAACGATGTAGTAGACATAATCAATGAGATGGTAATGGTATACGTGTCAATTACACACACACCTTGACATTGTGAAGATGGGGAAAGTTGTATGCATTTCACTAGCCAGTATGATACAAGTAGTTCTAATTTAAAACAAAATGGTTTAATTAGTTTTTGAAAGACAGGAAGTAATAAAAACTCTGATGAATGAAGTGTTGAAATATATCAATGACGAGAAAATGATAATAAATGTTGGGGTTTTTTTTCAATGTTGAATTTGATAATGTATGGTGTTTTAGCCTGTTATGTTGATCACCTGTTCTTTATAAGCTTATACATATGAGAAGAAAAACTGTTCATCATCATACAAGGTTAAGACACTTTGACATTGGTAGTAACTGATAAATGAGTAAACTTGAGAGATTTCATATGGGCGTATATTGTCGTCACCCAGATCTGCCCAGTGTGGTCAGAGATGACTAGGCATTTTCTTATATAAATAGAAAAATTGTTAATGTCAAAATAAACTGTACTGTGTTTCAAGTAAATTTCTTAAAGGTGCACTCAATTGAGCCCAAAACTTAGAACGAGAGGTGGTGGTGGGCATATTATATCCATTGCCTGGCAGCACTGTTCTTTTGTCAAATATGCAGATATATTTAGGTGGGGTAGCAGACACCAATAGTAGTATGATATTGTAACACTCTGCTTCTGGGAAAACATGACACAGCATTTTGTATGTGCATTGCAACTCTATATTGGTTTCTCTTTTTGTTTTAAATAAACAATATATGGCTATCATGGAACACTGCTATGCTATTGCAAAACTTTATGATTGTATTGTGTCTGGGAAAACATGACACAGCATTTTTAAACATGACTTTAAAATGATGCTAGTGGGTGTATATGATTTGCCTGGCAACCCTATATTGTTCTTTTGTCAAATAAACATTATATATTTTACTACTAGGGACTAAAATAATATTGTTAACTTGATTCTTAAATTTTGTGTGGGAAAGCATGACACAGCATTTTCAGATAAATATAGTTTTACACTAAACATATTCAAATATTTACATTACTACATATAGACACGTAATCTATTACTAGTTAAACTGATGAAATATAATTTCCTTTATTTATTACTAGTGGATGACCTGGGTTGTGCCTATAAGTCCTAAAGTGGAGGTGTTAGGCCAATGCCACCTAGCCCATGTTACTTTCCTGTCAGACCTACCCCAATACACCAAATTTCAGCCTCGGTCGGGACAACCCTAGTGTACCCCCTAACCCTGAACAGACAAATGACAGTCACAAATAGTAGTATAGATTCATTTATTCTGACCTTCGACATGGTTTCACCTTGTCAATGGTGCCGGGCAGAGGGCCTGATAAGGACAGCTGTCTTTTCCTGTGTATACATTGGCATGCACGTAAAAGATCCCTTGGCAGTTGGAATTCAATATAGGAGTAAGCCATACTGTTGCTGCCCAGGCAAAATTTCCCTCATATAGCATACCATATTGTGTATGTCTGTCTTCATTAGCCAAGTTGGAGCAGAACAGTAGGACATTAAACCCCATTTCATTTCATTTCATTTTATTCTAGCCATATTTCACCATATAAAGAATACCAAAAAATCGGTTTGAATAGACTTGATATTTGGTTGAACACTATTAAAAAGATTCTATTTAAATTTTAAACAAATTACAGTTAACACATATTGTATTAGATCAGAAAAATGGTTGTTTCCTAAACGAAAACTGACTTTCTTTCACATTAGAGAGCTTGTTTTTCAACCACTTCAAGTACTTTTTTTAGGGGTTCTGTCCTAGGGATTATGCCTGTTAGCAAATGCAAACTTACATTTTGAAGAAGTACACTTTGAAGTTTGAGACTTCTTGTGGTAGTAGATACATAATTTTCATAAATAATACTATATTTTAGTCTGAACCATATGGTATTGGTATAAATAAATTACTTTTTTGATTTCATCTAAGCTATTTGAAATTATTTCAGGGGAGATATTGCTTTGATTGGTCTGGCTGTGATGGGTCAAAATCTCATCCTTAACATGAATGACCATGGTTTCACAGTAAGTTTGTTTTTTATTTTAAAAATGACTACCATAACTTATTAATGAATCATAGTAAAAAATCCCTGGTAACAAACCAGACAAGACTATGTAGATATAAGAAGGTTTTATCCAGGACGCGTTTCGGGCGTTCGCCCTTTATCAACTGTTGATAAAGTGCAGGCAAGTTTGGATCTCAGTGATGCATCCAAGGAGAAGCAGGAACCATTCCTTGTAGATAAATCATAGTAAAAAATCCCCGGTAACAAACTACACAAGACTGTGTAGATATAAGAAGGTTTTATCCAGGACGCCTTTCGGGACTCTTCCGCCCCTCTATTCCTATCGTGTGTGAGGTTTTATCGTCCTCTCATGGGACTTATTAAATTAATGAAGTTAAGAGCAATGTTTTAAACACGTAAATATTTAATTGATCTTGCTAAATTATTTACAAATGTTTAAATCTAATTTTAATTAAGAAGTGCAGAAAGCGAAAATGAACCAAGTTTTTATAAAGTTAAACATTTTTATATTAAAGAAATTATAGATTTCATCTTCAAATCATCATATTATCCCAATTATATTTGATGTATAGGTTGTAGCATTTAACAGAACAGTTGATAAAGTAGAGAAGTTCATGGCAAATGAAGCCAAAGGAACGAAAGTTATTGGTGCCAAATCTTTAGAAGATATGGTGAAATTGTTAAAGAAACCACGAAGAGTTATGTTATTGGTAAAAGCCGGTTCTGCTGTGGATGATTTCATTGCTAAATTGGTAAGATTACTGAGGAATAATATACCCATCAACAGTTCATATTCCTCATATTTGTCTGAATCATGGAAGGTTTTTTGTTGCTCAATCACAAAGTTTTCTAAATTATAAAAGCACATTTAGAAATTCTGCTATCCACAGAAAATACACATTATACTGTATATTTCATGCGTATTCATCCGTCATTGCTGTTGAATATACATTATAATCACGTCACGCCATTCAGTCAGCAGACAGCTGTCTTCCGAGACAGTCTACATTCCTTTGCTTCCTTGTATTCAGTTTTGTTTGTTTCTGTGACGGTTGTAATATGTGCCCAATTTTAAATGCATTCAATATACTTCGATCCTCTTCTTTATTGATTTAGTGCATCTCTGATACATTTACCGGTGTGGTTGCTTGTATAGAGGTATTAGTACAAGATGCTTGCATTCATGTTTCTTGCAACATATGACAGATCATGACTCATGCTGACATTACATAATTATTGCTTTGGGTTGTATTCCCAATTGTTTTCAAATATGAGTGAAGTCTGTGTCACCTCAGGCCCGGACTGTACAGCACAGTGGACGCTTACGGCTAGCCCCGGGATCCATTCACTCTTTTTGAGTTGTTTTGTTTGTGGTCGCTGAGTGCGATGTCTTGTCCATGTATTTGTGTTTTTGTGTAGAATTGTGTGTGGTGCAGTCCCCCTGCACTTACTATTACATTAATACACAATGGACACAAGTTAATTAGAAAGATCAATATTACATATTTTTTTTACTGTGTGTTTCACTGTTTCAGATAAGGTAAATAATTGTGGGTTGTTTTTTATTCTAGGTTCCGTTACTAGAAGCTGGGGATATTATAATTGATGGAGGTAATTCAGAATATCAAGACACTGTCGTAAGTACAATAATTTTACTGCTTTCAGAATGTGATTGTCATGTTCAATTTAACATAATATATTTGTCAGCAGTTTTAAATCACTTAATGTTCTATTTACACTTGAGTAAATATTGACTAGGATTTAAAACATGACTAATGCTGATTCAACTTTCACAATATTGTACTTTGCCTCAGGCTTATAGAAGTCCCCAAAATAACAATCAGAGAATTAATGTTGGCTTGTTTTACTTTGCTTAATTGAGTTGGATACATTCAAAATGCATGTCACTATATAAACATTCTTTAAATTCGAAGACAAAATTAGGAAATCGTTCATGAATTTGGACATCATTAGGAGGTCATTCCAAATCACTATATAAACACTCTTTAAATTCGAAGACAAAATTAAGAAATCGTTCATGAATTTGGACATCATTAGGTCATTCCAAATCAAATGTAATAGGACGTTATGAGTTATATGGAAAAGATAAATTTCTCTGCAGCTTATTCAGTCAAAATTTAAGCTGTCTCTTCTCATGCAAATCAAATAGGTCACATCCTATTCATGGTCAGTTGAACCTAATAAAAGTTTTATGCATGCTTAATTGAACATTTGTTTATAAGCTTATTAAGTATTTGACATGCAAGAGAATCAGTCCTACATGTTTTGACAAGATATTTAATTATTATTGATCCTAGCTCTTTAACTTACTGTGTTTATGTAAAACTTTAATGTACTTGTATTTATTATGAAGCATAATTCCTTTCAAGTATGTGTTCCGCTAATGATTATAACACAGGCTACTAAGATAGTCAATGATGTGTGCTATAAGTTAAATGTTGATTATAAACCTATAACATCACAATCCCACACTTTATTTATGATTTAATTTTTATGGTAATTGGACAACAATTAAAGACTAATACAAGCTAAATTGGATCCTCCCTCAGCTTGGCTAGTTGCATAAAGACACTTAATGTAGATTTTTGAAGCCTGAATTATGTTTTGTGAGGAGAGAGGGAGAAATGGGTTGTAACAAACTAGGTCATTTCAGGACTATATTTTTTGAGAGAGATGAAGGAAATGATTGATCGATAGATGAGTGAATATGTTTTTAGTCCAGTTACATGTATATCATCAAATCAATGAGTTATATTGTTTAAGAATCCTAGAAACCTTTATGATATTCCTGTTTTGACTACCTGAGTATCTAAAACCCTGTAGTACTGTGGTTGGGGATAAGACAGAAAGTGCCATGCTATTCTGAAATAAGTGCCTGGATGTAGATGTCTAAATACTGGCTTTAGTGATCCTGACTGAAATTCCTTGATTTGAGCCCATCGATTTGTATACTTAAACCAACTAGTTATTTTTATCAAATGACCTATTTATGTTTTTTAGCGCCGATGTAAAGAGTTATCAGCGAAGAATTTATTATTTGTCGGTAGTGGTGTTAGCGGTGGAGAAGATGGTGCTAGATATGGTCCATCTCTTATGCCAGGTGGTGAGCCAAAAGCATGGTGAGTACAGCGTTAAATAGAACATAAGCTACCAAATTGTCTGCTAATTATGTTGTCATAAATTGCTATGTCGTCGTGATTGCCAGATAGGAATGCATATATACAGTTACACATTTCACATTCTTTTAGGAGAGATGTTTTATACCTGAAATTTTATCTTTTTTTGAAAACAAATTTACAAAAATTTATAAATCTCAATACACATGGATGGAATATATTATTTATTTATTTTTTTTTGCAGGCCCTTTATCAAAAACATATTTCAGTCTATATCTGCTAAAGTTGACAAGGAGCCTTGCTGTGACTGGGTAAGTTGTCATGTCAACTAAACACAACAATCTAATTGTATGTTAAATACATGCACTAAGCACTCAGGATTTGTGAATATATCCCCAAACTAGTTGCCTACAGTCTGACAGTCATTTCCTCTCGATATAATATTTAGACAAGTATAATAGCTTGATACATGTATGTGCATGATTCAGCATATTTCATTTACAGATCGAAAATAATTAGCAAATAGATTATCCAAACAAACTATAAAAAGAAAATGAATGGCATACATGATCGAGCTGTGGGATCCTTGTAATTTTCTAGTTTTAGTTTTGGGAAATAACTTTTATTACTGGTCATAAGGTTAACCCATCATGTCTGACTATAAATTTCCAGTTTTGGGTGACCGAATGGTGATGGTTGTAAGATCTGTCTCTGAGTCAAGTGACGTGGTTTTGATTTCCCACCTGTTCATTTTAAGGTATAGGGTCACCTGTCCAACCTCATGGGTTTTCGCTAGGTCCTCCAGTTTCCTCCAACTGAGAAATACACTAGTGTATTATAGCAATAAAACTGAACAATATGTTAGTCCTGAAATGACCTAGTTTGTGTCGAGTGAAGTTAAACCCTATTTCCCCCTCTCTCTCCGACTATAAATTCAAACAGGTTGGAAATTGTTGGAATTTAACAAGTAATATATGCCTAGTAATTTCAACAAAGAGTTCAGTTTTTTAAAAATCTTTTGATTTGTGCATTCATTTATTCATCTACTTTATATGATACATTGCATTTGTCACTATCAGGTAAATGTAGATATGGCGGAGTTACACTTAAAAGTATGTAATTATGACAGCTTGTTATGTTACAGAACAGAAATGTTTATTGAAATAAATGCGACTGGTGACATGCTCATATTCATTCCTTGCTTCACATTGTTTAGATACTGTACAATTAGTAATCTGACAATGGCTTATTTATGACATAGATAACAAACTGCAATTTATTTTCCTGTTTTTTTTTTAGGTTGGACCACAAGGTGCAGGACATTTTGTTAAAATGGTACATAATGGAATTGAATATGGAGACATGCAACTGACGTGTGAAGCCTATAGTCTTATGAAAGATGCTCTTGGCATGACATGTCCTGAAATGGCAGAAGTAAGCCTGTTTGTAAATTGTATTAAAAGAAAAGCACATATTTCATTAATTATTTAGTATCAATATAGTTTCAGGAATTTACAAATCATTTTGACTTTTTTGTAAATAAGATGCCAAATGTTATATTAATATGGGAACAGAAAATCACTGTTTTTTTTTTTTAAAACAAGAGACCTGTTACTAATATGACAGTTACCTTGATGACATCACTCTGGTGTCTTACAATTCGTGTATGGAGTTGTACATTTTTAAAACTCATTTCATATTAGATAGGGGATTGGATGGTCTAGAGGTTTAATTATAAAATCACAAGGTTTGTCATTTGAGTCAAGTAGTGTCGTTTCAATGAGTAAAAAGTCTTGATGATTAAACCATATGTTGTTGTTCAAAATTACGAATAGAGCAAAGTTATCTACTCTGCCACGATTTCAATTCCTACACTTTGATGTACGCTAGTTATTGGCATTCATAATATCCAGTTACAGGTTAACTCATGTCCTTTGATATTTTATGAACTTTATTCAAATTATGACACATTCCTATATTATGCCATTGTCATGAAGTAACTTGTTTAATGCGTATTTGACAGCAACGTTGTATAATTACAATGCTTACTTAGTGAGTTAAAGGAGAGCTATTGTATATTTTAGGTTTTCGGTGATTGGAATAAAAGTGAATTAGATTCATTTTTGATAGAGATAACTCGAGATATATTAAAGTTTAAAGATACAGATGGGAAATATCTGGTGGAAAAAATTAAAGATTCAGCTGGACAGGTGAGATTAGAAGACAAAGTTGCTGGTTCTATAGTATATCAATGCAACTTACACTCTGATGTGTCTATCTTTCATTGATTGACAATCTATATTAAGTGTCCTTACAAATTTTCATTGATTTACAATCTATATTTAGTGTTAATATACAAATGGTTTTGTTTTTCAGAAAGGTACTGGTAAATGGACAGCAATCTCATCATTAGACTATGGTGTTCCAGTCACGTTAATAGGTAAAATGTTTATTTTTATTTAAAAAGAAAAAAAACTTCTATAATAATCTATTTTGGTAACAAAGAGTAGTAATTTTTTGGATCACTGGTGGATCATCTAGTACAACTTTAAAGACACAGAATTCACATACATGTATCTGTCTAAATTTTAATATTTGTGTAATTTTGTTATAAAGACTTATTATATAATTGAGTGGAACAGAGTACAGTTATTCCTCATGAAGAATGTTCAAGCTTGAGTGAAGCAGATTTTCGCATTTTGGGTCATTAATTTACAGTCAATTCAAAGTGTGTTAATTAATAACGTTGATATTTGAAAATACTGTACAGATTAATTGTATTTTATAATGTTTGACCAGGTGAAGCTGTATTTGCTCGTTGTTTATCATCATTAAAAGATGAACGTGTAAAAGCTGCTAAACAGTTAAAGGGACCATCAACCACTAGATACAAGGGTGATAAAAAGGCTTTTGTAGAAGCTATCAGACAGGTTAGTTGTTATTAATTTTATTTCAAATTTAACACCTCTGGCTCAGATCAAAATAAAGTTTTGATTGGGAAGCTCTACAAAATTTAAGTTTATTGATTTTAGTTTTGATTTTGGATCACATACCCCCGGTAATCAATTATATCTCATTTGTGGTTTTATCTATTTATTTAACATTTTAAAATAGGACAGTTAAAACATCTGTATTTGAGTAATTTGACCTAAAAATAACTTTACTGCCAGTCTGCAAAATATTTTTGTAACGGTCACCTGATAATTTTATTTTGTAGGCATTATATGCATCTAAAATTGTGTCATATGCTCAAGGTTTTATGTTGATGAGAGAGACAGCCAAAGTGTTAGGTTGGAAATTAAATTTTGGTGGTATAGCTCTGATGTGGAGAGGTGGTTGTATTATCAGAAGGTAATTTGATCTTTATCTTCCAGACCCATCATATGATTTTAATTTAAACTTTAGGCAGAAATTTTGCTGTCAAACTCTTTTTGCTATTTATTGAAAGGCGACTGCATCAGTACCATGTAAGGCCACACAAAAAATATACTCTGGTTCTCAGATACTGTTGTGTCAAGATTTTGACCAAATATCTTGTAAATATGAGTGAATAAATTCTATTTGTTTTTTTCCTTTTAGTGTATTTTTGGGTAATATTAAACATGCTTATGAGAAGAATCCTGATTTAGAAAACTTATTGTTAGATGATTTCTTTAAAAAAGAAATTCAGAAATGTCAAGAATCGTGGAGAAAAGTTGTATCAACAGCTGTATTATTAGGTATTCCTACACCAGCATTTAGTACAGCATTAGCTTTCTTTGATGGTTATCGTAGTGAAAGACTTCCAGCTAATCTTATACAGGTAATGTTTATATTGAAGATATATATATTAATAAGTCCTATTAATTGGCAGATGTCTCTCATACAATAACAAACCTGTTTTCTTATCAACTAATGTTTTTGCAACTCAAACTATTTAATGGATGAGGCAATAGACCACATTACTCCCAAAAATTAAAAAAAAAGAATTGTTTCCCAAAATGTGTGTTAAACTGAGTTAAACATATTAAGAAGGGAATTAATGATTTAAAAGGTCACAATTTCAGTCTATGAATTTGTAGCTTTCAAAGAACATAAACACACTTAATTTTAATTAATATTTCATATTAACAAAACCCTACTAATTCTTTAATATGCATATTAATTAAGAAAGTCTGGTAACTCTATATAAGCAAATCACATAAATAATTATTTTCTTTGTTTTTTTTCAAAAGGTGGCTTGCATAAAAATGTATAACCAGATCACGTCATATTATATACTTACCAGGCATTTTACATAAATCCAATTCAAATTCTATTTTTCAGGCACAGAGGGATTATTTCGGAGCTCATACATATGAATTATTGTCGGCCCCGGGTAAATTTGTACATACTAACTGGACCGGACATGGTGGTTCTGTATCATCTTCAACATACCAAGTTTAAAACATCTCCTAATATATTCAAAAACTTACATTTATTTTATTTACAGTAGATTTATTATTATTTTATAGAAGATATGACAATATTATAATAAGGTATTTCATTTATTATTATTAATTAAAATCTAAATTGTGTATTAAATTATATTTAAAAATGTGCCTTGAAAAATAGGCTTCTGTTGATATCAAAATTTATGAATTGTACATTAAATTATGTTTAGATGTGCCTTGAATAATGGGCTTCTGTTATCAAAAATTTTTTTTAAAGCACTTTATTTTGTTTTTGAAATTTTAATCTGATAATAAATTCCTGGTTTATTTATTCTATTTTTTTTACACATGACATTGATAGAATTAAATCTGATTCAAATACAAACATGAACAAGTTTTTAGAGTTGTAATTTTATCAAATTTAGTTAGAGTATAATTGTGAAGGTTTGTTTGAGTTTACAATGTTGAGTTATGCACTGTTGATTGTACTGTGTTACCTGAAGTATCAAAGATATTATAAACTGATTTGTTTGTTACTTGATCAAACATTTATAAACAAATTTATGTATGTTACTTGTATCAAACATTTATAAACAAATTTGTATATGGTACTGTTACTTGTGTCTAACATTTATAAACCAATTTGTGTATGTTTATTTTGTAGTTTTTTTTTAAAGGAAATCAATTCTAATTAAAAGGTATTTCATAAATCACACTTTCAGTCTCCTGAATCCTGCATTGAAGCAATATATTTTCATTAAATGTAATTCCTTATACGCAATTTGATAATAAAAATAATTGTTAGAAATTAAATTCTTACTGTTATATTTAAGAATTGACTTCAAAGTTTTTCCTTAGTATATTATTGGGTCTTACTGCCAACCAGAGTAATCCATGAAACCAGTTGTGAAAATCTTGACAAGACTATTTGTCATGCTCTTGGCATATTTCTGATGGAGTACTGTTCAGCAATCCAACCGTTTATTATTAATATTTTGGGGTCAATATTAAGCATTAGATGTTTATTAAAGTCATGTATCTTAAGGATGAAATAAAGAAATGAAGCGAGGTTTAATGTTATTGTGTTCTGCACTGACTGGGATAAGTAAAGAACCGATCAAGAAAGTATTTACTTGGCTTAAGCTTTAATAAATATGCTGGGTTATAAAAACGCTTAAAGATACATTATGGGAAATTAGATAATGAGTTGGCATTTCACACTATGATAATTAAAAACTAGATAATGTAAAGGCATTTTGATGAAAATTTCAGTTATGCAGTAAATCGGGCCATAATCCATTCAAGATCACCGGCTAAGGATGCCATCGAGGGTTGAATATGGTTCAGATAAGTTAATGTCTTAATTGATCAAACGTTATTAAATACCTGCAATAGGTAGATTTAGCTCTTGCATAATGAATGGTTAAGTATTAGAACAAGTGTAGAAAGAACTGAACGTAGGTATACTGTCTTATCAGTAGTATTTTCAGATTTGATGAAACTTTTGTATTGTACAAAAGGAAGTTCTATAATTCCGAGAAATCTTAAATGATATATACTCTGGAATGGATCTACTCTTAATCTGTAAATAGCAAGACACAATTACAATACTTGTTTAATGAAATTCGCAGTGGCAGTGGCCCAACACTTTAATTACAAATGAAAAGGGACAATAAATTTGTACTTACTTTAACAAAATTATCTAGTTTTACTCATCTTCCAAACGTGACCCAACCCCAGAAAAAACAACTATTCTTTTTAATCTGTAAATAGCCCAAATGACAATTTCAGCACATGCATATACAGAATTTCATGACATGAAATCGTGACAGGTATATTCAAGGACATAATTAATTTATGTAGCTAAACATACAACCAGTAATTTATTTGTATTCTTTATTTATATCAGATATTATACAAGCTACATGTAACATGCTAGCTGTAGGAATAACACGATTTCTGGCCAAAAAAGGTTATGATTCTCAATCTCTCACACATGAATATTATTGTACCCTACCATTATATAGTAATACATTTAATACATGTATAAATAATCAATAGCATAGTCTCTTCACAACATGAGATAAGTTAATATATTTTTCATATATAATTAATACATATATAGTCTTTATATTTACATAAATATGCCCTGGGGATTTTTACACAGGCAGTAAAGAATGAGTTCTTAGTTTTTGTATGGTCAAATTTACTAATGTCAAATAAATATTCCAATGGAAAATTACCAATGAGACGATTTACATTAGCATCTATAGTTGACATGATTTGAACACTTTTGGACAAAAGAATTGTGACGTAAAAATACAATTTTCTTTTTTTAAGTACTGGTAATGCAGCAAAAGCTTTGAAAAAAAATAGCCGGGAATATGTTTAAGCAGCACAAAGTTGACAATGCTCTTAATTATTAAATGAAGCATGAAGGTAAAACCCTTTCATAAAGTATTCTAAATTTCACCCAAGACTATGTTCATGCATATAATAAAATAGCTAGTATACTAGGCTTGAAAAATATATTTACACAGCATAGAGTCGATGTCGTTCTTTCTCATTATTTACCAGGTTCATTATACAAAATACCAATATAAACTTTAATGACTCAAAAAGGAATACTATTGGTCCCAAGAAAATGATATTAAAAGGGTTAAAGTGACATAATGGCCAAACCTAATTCTCAATATTTACCTACACTATTACAAAACCTCAACATTGTACTGATTGGGTAAAATATTCTTTTGACAAAGACATAACAAGGGTTAACTCAACTTAACTGACAGTGATGTAGCAACTTTAAAAGTTATGATACAGAATTCATGCTGAGGCAGCCCTGTACATCAATGCACTTTTCTCAGTGAATACAAAACCTAAAAATTTCATTTCAATCTTACAGTTTATTAGAATTGAGTATAGCTATAACCCAGTCTTTCTCGTATAGGAATGCATATTGAAAATCCACGTCTTGTCTCCAGAATTAATTATTTTTCTTATCTCAGTGGGACCCTCTGTAAGGAAGGGTAACTCTTAGCCAATATCACATAAGATTAAGGACATGTTAGTTACCTGCCTAAGGCGTTGTAAAATCATGTCTTGTTTTCCAGAATTAATTATTTTCTTATCTCAGTGGGACCCTCTATAAGGAAAAGTAACTCATAGCTTATATCACATAATTACATAGGGGCTAAGGACATGTTAGTTACCTGCCCTTAAGGCATTGTAAAACTCGTGATATCAATGTTTTCAAATAAAGCACATGTATTATCTAATCAATTTATAACATTCTCATGCTTCAAGCAGAAATATTACAACTCTTTACACAACCTTTGAAATAAGCTAATTACATAACAATTATAAGAGCAAGAAAAAATATTTGATTTACAATTAGATATATTGGTGGTAGTGACAGATTTCTAAATTATTAACATCTAAAATCAAATCACACAAATTGTTTATATCATACAAATTTTGGGCCTATAATTTTATTGTGAAACAAATTCTTGATTTAATACACATTTCATCTATATTTAACTAAATATCTCCATGTTAAATGTTAAAATTATCATTTTATCTCCACCTCTGATTTAATCATGGCAAATTTCTATTAAATATATATCAGACAATAATATATTAATACTTTTATTTATATTTACAAATATGTAACTACACCATTTTAGCTATATTTATTATATCGCTGAGAGTACTTAGTCCCATTCCACAAAGAATACATAAAGTTACATACACATGAATTTAATACGGTTGTATAGTAAAATATGTGAGCTATATTCTGACATGTGCTTTGTGAAATAGGACCTTGATTTGAAAAAAAAAGTATAATTTGGTGACCTTGTTCTACAACCACTAAAATACCCCAAAACATTAGATCAGAACTGATATGTTAGTTGTGTTGAAAATATATGCATTATACTATATATAATAACAAGGCAGAATAGGCCTATGCATACCCTTTAAAGAACAACTGATATCACTTCTCATGTACTTGACAAGTTCACAAAGCTGACAACATATGTTGTACTAATGCACATATTCAAACATTAAGAATTTAGAAACAAATTCAGATTATTATCTGCATTTAGCACCCTCAAGTACGCTCAAACTCCAAGCTAAATTTCTGATTTAAAGTCACTTGAGTTCAATTTTTAATTTTATACTTTGTTCTTCTAAATGTAGCTAACCTGAGCTTTTTACGCAAATTTTATTTTATTTTTTTAGTTCGAATCAATATTTTACAATAAAAACCAGTGTAGACTAGGTGTTAGGAAAAGCTGTGAACATATAAATCACACAACATAGATTTTAAATGAATCTACATAGCACTGTATGAAAATAATCATCCCACTATACTATTAGCACAACCAAAATTATTCAAATTTAAAATCCACATAATGTACATACAGTATCTTATAATAAAAGTTCAAATAATGATATACATGTTTGAATATTATGAGCAAAACGCTATAAAAAGAAATGTACAACATATATTTTGATTGATATGACAGATTGTAAATATGTATATGATGAATATTATGATAAAAGATGACAAAAAAATATTAACAATCACATAATTAATGTGAAATAAAAATACATAACTTTATACAAATTCATATTAAAAAAAAAATCTGTCTAGCCTTTGTGCATTTTAAAACTATATTTACAAAATGATATAGCAATTTAATGAATGTTTTGAATGATATTGCATTAAATTTATACTTCCCCATCATAAACATTTATACCCAAGTCTTTAAAATTTGACAAATATTATCAAGAATCCAAAGCATTATAAAGGATAAAGGCAAATTGACTTTAATTAAGAATTACATTAAATAATACATTAGATTATATATGAAGAAATCGACATAATATGTATTCAAAAAGAGATTCATATTATATTTAGGTATGTAAGAATCATTACAATATAAGAGTAAAAGTTTAGACAAAAATGTGCAAAAATGTATAAATACATGTATCCGTGCAACAGATACCTCATTAGATTAGATGAGTCGACACACAGAGAAAATCTGTGAGAAAAAACATCAAGACAAAACTCATGTGGTTATGAAATTAAGCTTAAAATTACACTCCAAAAAAATCCCTCCACTTAATGCTATACAATAAACAATTATGTTACTTTCTTCCAATGAATTATTTCTATTTAGAACCTAATGAAATTTGAGCATTCTTAAAATGCATGCATGATTCAAACGACAATCACGTCCCTGCTTGTAACAGACAAGATGTTTGCTAGACGTATTGATTTATTAAGGATTTCAAATAGACTACTATGAGGTACATACACAAATATTTTATCATAGCACTTGGGTATGCTGTATAGATATTACTGATTAGTGTATAAGAAGGCTAATGTAATCAAAAAGTTTGTAAATCTATTGCTTCCCCAAAATATGTTTTTCAAACACAATCTTCCATCGACATAAGCAGTGGGTTGACATATTCAAATCCTTCAAATTCTGACTGGTCTATTTTATCAATTACTTTCCTGTAACAAAAAACAATTGTCAATAAAAATATAATTTGATCAAAATATTTTATAAATATCAACAAACGTCATTTAAATGATAATTAATTGCTTGTCTTAATTTTGTTCTGTAAATACAGCTTTTAGTTTGTAAGTGTGTAAATATTGTTATTTATACAAAGGGGGGGGGGGGGGATATAGAACCTAGGTCATTACGGGACTAACATATGTTACAATTCTATTTCAATGATTCATTTGCGCATAGAGGTCTTTAGCAGTGAAAGGAAATCAAAGGGCCAGGAGAAAACTAACACAGTAAGGCAGGGGACCCTCCTCCTTGTCACTTTCAAGTGTGGGATCCAAACTGCACCACTTGATTCAATGACAGACCATATGATTTGAAGTGTATGCGTTACACATTTCGGCCACCCAACCCCCCTTATATGGCAAGAAATGCATTATAAAGATCTCAGACAACTTGGAATCACTGACAAATCCTAAATCAGCTTATGTGAATGTTCCAATTCATTAAATATAATTGATCGAAGGACATGTCAACAAAACTTTTTCAATCACAGGTGATTTCCAAATCCTAGTTTTTCCTTTTGATCACCAAAATATTACATAATTTTGTTAAAGCCCCAATAACACTCTTGTTGTAACTAAATAATATGTCCCAATCTTCATTCTGGTCAACAAATTGTATTATTTTACAATATTCCAATTAATTGATGATATAAATTTCATCTTAACACACCTAATTTAAAAAATTGGAAAAATTCAACTAATTGATTTGAAAAGTCTAACGTAAACCTTTTCAAATGTGACTATGATTTAAAATATTTTCGAACCCTCTGGACAAGTAAAATAGGTCGTAATGGATAATTTACACAACAGGTAGGACACTTAAACATCTAGTACTTAGAATAAGGCTATTATTTATTTTCTGGGGCTGCCAAGCCAGCAAGAGTGTTATTGTCCCTTTAACAAACTAGTTTTACTTACGGATCATCAGGAGTAAGTTGTACAGGTTCATTAGTAAAAGCAGGATCAAAATGTTCTAAATCCCTATCATTCCGTATAGTTGGTTTATACGGGGGTGGGATCTGTTTCTGAGATAATAATTCCCAGTTTATAGAACGATAGAATGGATGAGATTTAATATCAACAAAACCTGTATCAGGATGACAACCAAGTCGTTCTTTTGGATTCTGTAAATACACAAAAATATCAATTCATTTAGATTCATATTCTTTAGTTGTTGAAGAGAAGCAAGTGTTTTTATAACCTTAAAATAACATAAAACAATAATATATGTATCATTTCGGTGTAACTTTATGTGTACACACTATACAGATATATAATAATTCTTTATTACTTATTATCAGTAACATGACCATAAATTAAGGCCGTTCAAAGATCCCAGAGCAGGGGTTTCATTAATTATTACTGTAGCTGGGTAAGTCATCAGAGTAGGCGGCTAACCTTTTGAGCGCCGAAGGCACGATGTAACCTAGGGGGGTTCGGGGGCATGCCCCCCTGAGAAAATTTTGCATTTTGGCATTCAATATGATGCAATTTGGTTGATTTTACACTACTTTAAGAATTACACACTTCAGGCCAATATGGGCATCTCTATTGTCTATATTTAAATCAGAAACTATATCACTATTATAGTATCAGGTAAATATTTTTTGAATGAAAAAGTTAGCACTAGGTAATTAACTAGTGAACAGGTTTGAAAAATCAGTTTGCATGATGCAGTCGCGGAAAATGAATCGATCTAACTAAACTCACTAACTGTCAACTCAACGATCCGTTTATCAACCTCTTCTTATGTATATGTGTAGCTATCTATAATACCGGTCAATCAATACATCGTGGGCTATCGGCTATTAAACTTCATTTTGTCTTGTTAAAAATGTGTACAATGCTTGCCATCTGCGGTCGTCTAGAAAGAGGCTATATTTTCTTGTCAGACAACTTTTTTATTTTCGCTAACAAAATAATAAACAAGAAAATATCGGCCGAGATACAATTGACTGTGATAAGAAATGATCATTCTTGCAGTTTAACTACAAGCGCCACCACTAAAACACGCAGAGTTACGCCCCCGAAAATTGCTTCCAGACTGACGGCGACGTATTTTATTCCATGTAAGTTTACCGATATAATACGTGCAACCTACAACCTAGTCGGTATAATGACAGTTTTCGAAAGAAACTGTATGAAATAGTCGGGTATTAACAGATAAACCTCTTACAACATTTTATTATATTGGTATAAATGTTATTTCATGTCGAGCGGGTGAAAAAAGGAAAGGCACGATATTAAAACTACACTGGTAACTCTTTTTGAAAGAAGGTACAGAATACTGCCTGAATTATCGCGTTGTACTTTTCAAGCCGTCTAGGGCCCAACGTAGCAGCTACCCTCGACGCTGTTTATTGTTAGGCGGGCAGTTTGTAAACTCGCCGGCTATCCGTTCCTTACTTTTACGTAGCAAAACGCTGGACTACCACTACATTTACAACGTTTTCATGATGTATCAAATCCAAATAAATTGTCAGATGGAATCAAAATATAGCCGGCGCAACGAGCGAAGTAGGCGGGGAAATTCGCCGGCCGCTGGCTATTAATGAAACCCCTGCCAGAGGGAGGTTTATATTTTGTAAAAGGGTCATCGATACACTACAATTTCATAGCACTACATACATTTATCTCATGTTCTTTGTTTCTTCCGTATCTTTTATGGCTGTCATTACCAGTTATCAGGGTTGAGTACATGATAAATTTTGGTTTTTTATACATTTACTTCCTGTAGACAGGTGTAAATATTTACACGTGGTAACTAATTACACTGTTTTTAATTATTATTTTTTGAAATGAAAACTCGTCATGTAGCACTTTTTATGTGAAGCGGGACTTTCTGAGAACCATAAAATTTTTTTTACATGGCCTAACAAGTTGACCACTTTATTTATGATAATGCCCTGTAAATTCTACTATACTTTGATAAAGAATATCTTACTTTATTTAGGAAACCTTTAAGTATGGATGCCGCTTTCACAGATAATGATCTTGGAATTCTGATAGTTTTCTCCAATATAACTGAAATATAATTCAATTATCAAAGCCTTTGAAAAAAACCTACATCAAATTGGATTACTATGAACAGGTAATGGGGGTGGGGGGCTACTAAGATTTTGAGAGAAAAAGCATGCACCAGTTGCAAATACTCTTCAGTATCTCAACCAATCACCATTACTGAAATTGGCAGATTTGTCAGAAATGTGACAGGACTCAATTCTGTGTTGGCCAATAGTAACTTCATAGACTAAGAATGTTGCAGGCTAACAATCAAACTACCACAGAATGGGATTTTTATTTAAAGAAAGATACAGCAATAACTGCTTTTTTCTGAAATGCTATGGACGTGTTTAAGGGGAGGTAATATTTGCATTAGACATAAAAGCAGTTATCTCCCTTGCCATACTTTTCTAGTCTTTGTGATTAATTTCTATAGAAACTAATTGTTATTCAGGATGTATACAAATTTCAAGTCTAAAAAGACGAGGGCCATTAAATTATGAAGTATACAAATGAAGTCAAATGGTAATACATACTTTGAAATAAATAATCTTCTGTATTTTGATCTGGATTATCTGCATTACCAACAACATCAAATGGTGATCTACCTGCTAACATCTCAAACATTAATACACCTAAAGCCCACCAATCAACACTGAAATCTACAAGATGATAAAACATTAATAGCCCCAAAGACCACCAATCAACACTGAAATCTACAATAAAATATTTACATTGTGGTAGTACAAGATGAAAAATTTCCATAGCAAACTGATCATTTTATTGAAGATAATATTTAATACAATCAATTACAAATTTCTATGTAATTGACATGATTTATAGAACTATTTCTTTAAAAACTTGAATTATCGTTTACGAAATAAAGACTATGTCATTTATATAAATTATTCATTTTCAGTCAAACTAGATAAAAACCCAAGACTCTTAAAACTCAATTTTAATCAAAATACTGTTCCTTGCTATCGTTTATAAGATTATAATTATCGTGTTGCTCCTATGTAGTTTTCAGCTATGTATGTGGACTTTTCTTTTTATTAAAACAAGGTACTTTATACTAATCCACACATACTCTAGAGGAATCCAGTCAATGAATATGCTTGATATATAGTATAAATTGAATATACTGTTAATTATGAACCTTGTTACAAAAAAGACCCCAATCTGTAGTAAAAATAATATGTTCAGGTAGATAAATTATCTACCCGGAAACATTTTTGTGATACATTAAACTGCTTTGATTTTAGCTGTATGGTGTTCTAAATCAGTCAAAATATCACACTATTGTAACACGTTATTACAAATTTTGTGAGATATGTCTTTCTATACAACTAAACCTATAACAATTTACTGTTTCACAAAAGCGTATAGTAATATATTATATGTAAATAAAGCCATCCAAGCTACCATATTCCTCGCCACGAAGAACCTCAGGAGCAATGTAGTTGGGTGTACCACAAAATGTATTTGTCTTATCACCTTCTTTCAATCCTTCCTAAACAAACAAAAGAATAAAAAAAAGAAAAGAAAATAAACAACTCATCCATCTACAAATTGTGCTAACTACCATGACCATGAGTGATTGGATGAGGATGAGTGTGAGAAGATATGATAATTACCTTCTAGCTGAAATAAACATGTTAGTAAAATGGTAAAATAAAATAATGCCATCTATTTATCAAAATATCTCACATCATTGTATTTCTGATGAATTTAACAACTGTATATTAATTGTTTGGTTTCCCTTAAAGATGCATTATGTAAGAGGTAAATCTGCCTATTACAGGGTTTTATTTTGGCTCCAAGCCTATAATCAACACTCTAGATCATTAGATGGCCATTTAATGTTTTGATTCCAAAATAGAGAAGCTAGTCCGAATCTCGAATAACAGGTAACGTTTCTATGATAATAAATAATCTATGAAAAAAACTTCAAACATTGATAACATCATTCAGAATTAAGTAAATTGAATGAAATTTTCAATATATTATTTAACTTTGAATTATGACTTTTGAAACTATTATAGCAAGCAAGAATAGCCAGTTCTTAATCCAAATCTCACATAATGTATCTTTAATTTCAATAACATTTTGATTGGCGAATAAAGACTGTTCCCAAAAATTCATTCTGGAGACAATGTTTGCTATTGTCCACACAAACAAAAATTTGTCCCGTTTTATGTTATCATAAACGAATTTGTTCAAAACTGAAGTTAATCAATCAAAAGTGATCCCTGCTTTCGTGGTCCCGTTCCATATGAACATTTAATTGAATTTGAATTTCATCGGTTTTTCAAATTATAAGAAAAGATATTTCAGAAATATTGTGATGGAGGAATTTTAATATTAATGGATGGCACAACTAATCTAAACCATGCTAATCGTGTAAAGAACATGCAGAGTTGTGTTTCCTTAACATACCATAATCTTCACCACGTAGAATCTCTGGTGCAATATAGTTTGGTGTTCCACAAAATGTTCCAGTAGTTTCACCATTTCCAAGTCCTTCCTATAGTTGATATGACATATAATGCAAGGATTATGAATGATAAATGAAATGAACAAGCTATAATATGTAAATATGTTATAAAGAGAAATATTTAACAAGTTAAATACTAGCTATTAACAGGGAAATGGCCAAGTAACCTTATAAATCTTCATGCTTATTAGATTAAAATCCATGGTTTATGTTTGAAAAATTTCAACAAGATCTTTAAACACTGAATAAAGATCTACTATAGATTGTAGGATTCTTCTCTGAACAAGTGTTGGGAAATGGGCATAACTACTCCCCTTGCTCTACAAATAACAGTAGACTATAAGAGTTAGAAGTGAACATGTAATATTATTGCAATAAAACAAGGCATAATGGTTAATTATAAACGGTATACATTAGCAAATACAAGCAAACAGAAGAGAGAGAAAATGGGGTTTAAAGTCCGCTCGACACAAACTAGGTCATTTCGGGACTAACATATGGTTTAATTTTATTTCAATAATTCACTTGTGCTTAGGGGTCTTTAGCAGTGGGAGGAAACTGGATGACCCGGAGAAAACCCATGAAGATGGACAGACGACCCTACTTCTTGCCACATAGAACCAGGGATTCGAAACCACACCAATTGACTCAATGATAGGCTTTATGATATAGCATGCATGTGCTAACCATTCGGCCATCCAACCCCCCAGCAAACAGAAGGCATTATACTATTGACCACTAATGTTTCAGTTTTAAAACTTTTATCAATGAATATCAATATTTTATTGCATTATTTGTATGATTAACACTACATACAATTTTGCACAGAAACTGGAAAGCAAAAGGCTTTTCTCAGTTATAATGTTTAGTTCATCAGTTCATTATTCTGAGAACAGTAATTTGATTACCATTTCATATTGTGTCTTCACCATTAAAGAAATAAGTATGGTATTTTAGATTAAGGATTATACTGTATGATCAAGGCTTAGTCAATATAAAGTGAGATATAACAATAGATATGTTAATAGTCAACACTACATATACTAAACTATATAGTATACATATATTAATATACGATGCTGTATTATAGTGCATGTTTATTTAGTAATATACTGTATAATATGAAAAGAGTACGGATGACAAATGGGCTGATAAATGAACAATGAGATTTTATATTATATCACTTTTAAACTAGCAATATATCCTGCTCAGAATATTACTTTATCAAAACTGACAACAACAGAAAATTAAATCCAAAAAATGATCAAGAACTATATTGCATTTAAACAAATATTTTGTAGCAGTATTTTCTGATATAGTCGTCATTTTAATGGGAGATTTAACTTACCTTGCACATGCCATAATCAGTGAGTTTAATGTGACCTTCAGCATCAAGTAAAACATTATCTAATTTTAAATCACGGTACACTATACCTGAAATAAGAATTAAACAGGATATAGACTCTGAATATAAACAAATAAAATCAAGTTTAGTTCCTTGGAGATTTCCACCACAAGGTTTCACATTAACATCAAATATCTCTTACTCTTCGATGCCCACTTAACACCATCAATTTATGAGATCGTTGATACAGTGCCACCATCCGAATGTGTTCTTTATCTAAAATGTATATTACATGTACGTGATTGTTTACGTATTACCTCTTTCATGTAGGAAATTTAAAGCCAGGCATATTTCAGCTGCATAAAATCTAGCATGTTCTTCTGGTAATCTTCTTTGTCTCTGCATGTGGAACATTAAATCTCCACCATTGACAAATTCAATCACAAAAAATAATCTAAAAAGATAAAATCAGCGAGCATTAGTATGGACATATTAGGTATGGTGTAAGAGGGGGGGGGGTAATCTCACATGCTTTGGTCTTCCGTTTCAGAAAGTATTCCATGTCTTCCAGATAGTTAATTCATAAAGAGAGAGAGAAATGGAGTTTAACATCCACTTGACACAAACTAGGTCATTTCGGGACTAACATATGGTTTAATTTTATTCCAGTAATTCGCTTGCGCACAGGGGTCTTTAGCGGTGGGAGGAAACCGGAGGACCCGGAGAAAACCCACGAGGTTGGACAGGCGACCCTACTCCTTGTTACTTACAACCGGGGATTCGAGACCACGCCATTTGACTCAATGACAGGCTTTATGATACAGCACGCAAGTGCTAAACATTCGGCCACCGAACCCCCAGTTAATTCATAAGGAGTAGCCCAATGAAAATTAAAATAAGACTGAAGATCAAATTTGAAGTAGATTGTGTATGTATTTGGAAGGCACGTCAACCTATTGACAATGTTTTTATCATAATCTTACCTGCTAGCAGTCATAAAACAGGAATGTAAACCAACTAAAAATGGGTAATTTGTTGCCGTCTCAAAAACATGTTTTTCTGTTTGTACCCAGTCAATATCCTATAAGAAATTAATAGTTGAACATTAAAAACAAATCATCATCTTCGATATAATTAGAATTTATAAAATCATCATCTTCGATATAATTAGAATTTATATAATAAACAATGTCTCAAGTGTCTCTATTAGACTAAACAACAGCAAGGACATATATTATTAGTGAAACTTCAAGAAAAAATAATTCAATTCCAAGACTGTGAAGGACAAACTTTCTACTAAAAGCTGTAGTAGTGGGTGGAAGAATGCCTGGAATTTTGTTCAGGTCTATACAAAATTTAACCTATTGTTTCTTATACTTATAATCAAAGAGTAGATTTCTGGCATTGAACACATGGGAAATTGCAAAATGTGAAAGCAGTTGGTGACCAGATCTGCTCAACACCCCCGCTAATCAAGTCAGAAAACTGAAATGTTAAAACTATTTAGAAAGTTTTGTTTGCTTGGGTTTTTGATTGTCTTTCGACACATGCAACACTTCTGATGATTTGTTAATTACCGTAGTCTGAGTTTCTGTATAGTAATTACCAATTAGTATAAATGCCAATGCATTATAAACCATAGAGATATACAATAATCATAGTTCTAGATGCAGTCTACATACCTCATCATCATTAACCAGCTCTTTTTTAATAACCTTCATGGCATAAATTCTTTTTGTTTTTCTATGTTCAACTTGTAAAACCTTAGCATAACTTCCTCGTCCGATAACGCGTAACATTTCAAAATCATCAATAGATATCTGTCTTTCATCACCAGTAGTCTACAAAAAAGTTATCAAATCACATAGGAGTTTAAATGTAATTTTTTTTTACAGTTCTTGCAAATGTGTAGTGGTAAGGTTGAAAATTTGGAATATGGAAATCCTCTGCATCTAATTTCATACAAAAGAAATATCTTAACAATAGTGCATGACTAAACGAATATATACTATTCAAAAAAAGTAGGGGATATTTGATTTTTAAGTGTTATTAAAGTCACCTAATGAAACTGACGAAGAAACAAATGACAAAATGAAATGAAGTTCACATTCATCGATTTATTCCAAATGATCATTAGACTAAGTAAGGCACAGACTGACCATTATAAGGGTAAAATGATACCCGGGGTCAAACAGCAAAGTTACCACAGCATCACAACAAAGTCAGTAACGGGTAAATCCTCCTCTGTTTGCTAAAAAAGCATTGATCCGACGTGGCATACTCCTAATGAGACGTCTAAGGTCATTTTGGTCCAGATTGTCCCATTCCTGTTGCAACGCAGCAGAAAGTTCTTGGACATTGGCAGGACGTTGTTGACGTTGACGTAACCTCTGTCCAAGCATGTCCCAGACATGCTCGATGGGGGACAGGTCGGGCCAAGGTAATGTGGTGATGTTCTGTTGTTGGAGGTAACCTGTAACGATCCTGGCCCTGTGACATCTTGCGTTGTCATCCTGGAAGATAAAACGGCGGCCATGACGTCGTGCGAACGGCACAACATGGACTGCCAAGATGTTGTCCCGGTAGTACTGGCCTGTAACACGCCCTGCAACAACATGTAAAGCCGTTCTTCCAGCAACAGTGATGCCTCCCCACACCATAACAGAACCACCCCCAAATCGATCATGTTTGATGACGTTAACGTCTTGGAAGCGCTCGTTTCGACGACGCCACACCCTCCTACGTCTGTCCAAAAAATCAACAGTGAACCTTGACTCATCTGAAAACATCACGTTGCTCCAGCGTCGATTATCCCAGTGTTGACGATCCCTACACCAACGACGTCTTGTCTGAATGTGATGATCTCTCAAACAAGGGATCACGCGAGGACGTTGGGCGCGAAGGTGACCCCTATGCAGTCGATTCCGAATCGTCTGGCCACTCACTCTCACACCAGTGTCTGTTTGAAGACGAGCGCTGATCTGATTTGCTGTGATGACACGATTTCTCAAGGCCAAGGTACGGATAAATCGATCCTGGGCTTGAGTTGTCGCCCTTGGTCGACCTGAGCGTGGTCTGTCCTGTACAGATTGTGTATCACGGTATCTGGACCATAGCCTGCTTATGACAGACTGAGAAACATTCATCGTCCGCGCCACAACCGCCTGTGTTGTGCCGATCTGTAGCATGCCAAGGGCACGTAACCTTTCATTTTGGGTAAGGTGACGCATATCAAAATTTGTTTTCTGGTCACTAAAACAATTAAACTGATGTTTCCACCCTGAAATTCAATGCCACAATGACTGTAACATTCAAAGTCAGAGTCGTGCAAATCTTGGGTTAGACCCCCATGATGATCCCAAGCATCACCTGTATTCAATGCGGTAGCTATTGGTGCGTTTGGGCGTCACATGTAACTGGAAATGTTTCTTCTGTTAGGTTCTATAGTGACTTTTTTCGTAGTCATTTGCATATTTTAGTATTATGCCCCTAAAATCAAATATCCCCTACTTTTTTTGAATAGTATATTACACTTTGCATTGTGTGTAATTTTTTCATAATCCTAAAAAGAAATGTGTAGACCATGGGTTAACCCTTGGTTACTAAAAGTTCACAGTAATTGTTACTCATTTAATGTTAAATGCTGAACTTAAATAAGTGCACCACATACACAGGTAAGATTCTTGTAAAATACACAGGTTTACATAATGTATAGCGATGATCCTATTGTGTTTGTTGTGTATAGGGGGTGTCAAGCAACAGAAATATTTTCCTGACAAAACTATACTAATAACATGATTGTACATCTCTTAAAGGTGAATAATATAGTATCTTACCTCAATAGGGATAACCTGAAAAATAACAAAAAGAAAAAATGATTAAATATGAGGATATACATCTATTTCTAACAATAACCAGATGTTTTTGTTTTGCAATGAAAACATTCAAAGTAAGATATCATTCTTCATTATATGAAATTACATTATGCTAGATAAAAAAAACACTTTTAGTAGTAGCATAATCATATTCTTCCTGAATAAACAAGACAGGGCTAAAATTACTCAACTTTTTGGGCTCTAGCATAATACTGACATTATGTGCAAATGCTCAACTCCTATTTAGAAATTCTTAATTCCTTTTAATGCTTCACATTGTTTGTTATAAATTTAAAAGATAGGCTGGCACTGCCAGGCAGGATACGCCCACATTTTTGAGAGATGGATAGAGAACAAGCAATACCGAAAGTGATTTTTCCTACATCATTAAGTCCTGTATTTCATACAGTTTTGGGAGCAGCCATTTTGTTGGTCAGTTCCAGTCTGATATTCATGAAATTTGAAGCCGACAACCTAGAAATGTGACTTTTCGTCAAAATCGGATAAGAATTGTGACCTGTAGAGAGTCCACAACCATGATATACCATATTTTTACACTATTCGCGTACAAACGGCGAACATTTCGTCCGGCAATTTTGGTAACGATTTTCACGAAATTCGAACTGAACCTTCCTTATGGTGCAACAGTAATATAATCAGAGTTTTTTTTTAAATCAGATAATAATTGTTCGAGAGATAGACAGAGAACAAGCAATACCGAAAGTGATTTTTCCTACAATCAAAGGCCATAATTCATTAAGTTACAAATATCAAAAAGAATAAAGATCTTTAGGTTATAAACAAGCAATTCAGGTTTCATCAAAATCGAATTAAAATTGCGACCTCTACAGGGTCCACAACTTTGATATACCATATTTTTACACTGTTCGCGTACAAACGGCGGCCATTTTTTCTGGCAATTATGGTCCGATTTTCTCGAAATTCATAATCAAACTTCCGTAGGGTGTAACGGTGATAGAGTCAAACGTTTTTTTAAATCGGATAATAATTGTGACTTCCAGTGGGACCACAGGCGATTTTGCGGACAATCAGGGGCCATAATTCAGGAAGTTACGATCAGATATGTGCAAATAACGAAAGGAACCAAGATCTTTGGGTTATAACCATGCATTTAAAGTTTCATCAAAATCGAATTAAAATTGTGACCTCTACAGGGTCCACAACCATGATATACAATTTTTTAACAGTATTCGCGTACAAACGGCGGCCATTTTGTATGGCAATTTTGGTCCGATTTAACCGAAATTCGAACTCAACCTTCCTTACGGTGTAACGGTAATATAATCAAACGTTTTTTTAAATCGGATAATAATTGTGACCTCCAGAGGGACCACAAGCTAAGAAAAGGCGATTTTGCGTATAATCAGGGGCCATAATTCAGGAAGTTACGATCTGATATGCGCAAATATCGAAAGGAACCAAGATCTTTGGATTATAACCATGAATTTCAAGTTTCATCAAAATCGAATTAAAATTGTGACCTCTACAGGGTTCACAACCTTGATATACCATTTTTTAACAGTATTTGCGTACAAACGGCGGCCATTTTGTATGGCAATTTTGGTCCGATTTTCCCGAAATTCGAACTCAACCTTCCTTAGGGTGTAACGGTGATAGAGTCAAACGTTTTTTTAAATTCGATAATAATTGTGACCTCCAGAGGGGCCATAGGCGATTTTTCGGACAATCAGGGGCCATAATTCAGGAAGTTAAGATCCGATATGCGCAAATATCGAAAGGAACCAAGACCTTTGGGTTATAACCTTGCATTTCAAGTTTCATCAAAATCGAATTAAAATTGTGACCTATACAGGGTCCACAACCATGATATACCATTTTTTAACAGTATTCGCGTACAAACGGCGGCCATTTTGTATGGCAATTTTGGTCTGATTTTCCCGAAATTCGAACTCAACCTTCCTTAAGGTGTAACGGTGATATAATCAAACGTTTTTTTAAATCGAATAATAATTGTGACCTCCAGAGGGACCACAAGCTAAAAAAAGCCGATTTTGCGTATAATCAGGGGCCATAATTCAGGAAGTTACGATCCGATACGCGCAAATATCGAAAGGAACCAAGATCTTTGGGTTATAACCATGAATTTCAAGTTTCATCAAAATCGAATTAAAATTGTGACCTCTACAGGGTCCACAACCTTGATGTGCCATTTTTTAACAGTTTTCGCGTACCAACTGGCGGCCATTTTGTATGGCAATTTTGGTCCGATTTTTCCGAAATTCGAACTCAACCTTCCTTAGGGTGTAACGGTGATATAATCGAACGGTTTTTCAAATCGGATAATAATTGTGACCTCCAGAGGGACCATAAGCTAAAAAAGGTGATTTTTCGGACAATCAGGGGCCATAATTCAGGAAATTACGTTCCGATAGTCGCAAATATCGAAAGGAACCAAGATCTTTGGGTTATAAACATGCATGTCAAGTTTCATTGAAATCGGTTCAAAATTGTGACCTCTATAGGGTCCACAAGCTAAAAACGTGATTTTTCGTACTATCAGGGGCCATAATCCATGAAGTTTTGATCCGATACATGCCAATATCGAAAGCAGCCGAGATCTTTTGGGGATAAACCTATATTTCAAGTTTCGTCAAAATCAGATAAGAATTGTGACCTGTAGAGGGTCCACAAACAAATTGTGGACGGACGGACGGACGGACGGACGGACGTCCGGACGGACAGGGGCGACGACAATATACGTCCACATAAAAATGTGGGCGTATAAAAAAAATAATTTAGGATTCTAATATCTGAAAATACTGTTATTTCATCAAATTTTGTTTCGAAATCATTCTTAATTCAAAACTAAATACACAATTTTGGAATTGGACTGAAATGCAATGTTAATTTATTTGATATTTGTCAAGAGCATTCTTGATACTGTATTGTACATTCAGCCAACTTTTTCTTCTATATAAATGATAGTCAATACAGAACTTTGTAATATGAATGTAAAACATTAGAATATTTTACCAGTTGAATAACTTGTTTTAACATACGTAATTATTTATAAAGGATATTGATCAGGGCAGGTGTGCAATTCATTAGTGCTAATTGAGTCTGAACACTACAGATTCCATACCATATATAAATAACAATTAAGTCCAAATTATAAAATCATGTACAAATATAAGATTTATTCAGTACAAGTTATAAAATCATGTACAAATATATACTACTGAAAACAAGTTAAGGGTCAAACCTTGTTGACAATTTACTAATAAAATCTTTGTGTTCACTGAACAGATATATTTATAAAATTATAAAAGATTCCATCTAGAGCTACATCCTAAGTCAACCTGCATCTCATTTAAAAACTTTAGAATGAAATATTAGGAGATAATGCAGGATTTAGGGATCCGAAAATTCTTTTGTGTGTTCACTGAACAGATATTTATAAAATTATAAAAGATTCCATCTAGAGCTACATCCTAAGTCAACCTGCATCTCATTTAAAAACTTTAGAATGAAATATTAGGAGATAATGCAGGATTTAGGGATCCGAAAATTCTTTTGATTTTTTGTTAAAATGAAAGGCAAGGTGTTATATAAATTTACAAGATAACCCTGTGCTTCATCAAGTTATAGTTGAAGCGTACCTTTGATTAACCTTTTTCTTTTGTTTTTAGTTTATGACAGTTGTTCAATATGAGTAAAACCTAACATGGAAACCAATTACCGTAGCTGATTGACAGCTGCTTATACAACATACATTTACATGACATCAAAAATCAAATCATGCTTCATTCTCACACACAAACAATAAAACAGAAAAAAAGTCTGTTTAAAAGATGGTGTGGTGTTGGTTGGGAGCGTGTCAGACGTTGGGGGGGGGGGAAGATTCCATATTAAACATTTTTCAGACAAAAATTGAAGTAAGGAAATAAAACTCAAAATTGCCAATACCAAAATTAAAAGTAGTTCAAGTGGATGAATATTGTAAATGAAATAGCAAAGAGGTGAAATGCACAAAATTTCTTCAATAACAAAATAACCCCAGAATACTCGGGAATAAAACATATAGGTTTAAACTATTTGACATTTTGAATACAATGGTGCAGATACAACTCCTCTGTTGCCATGATAAATCAGTTTAAAGATATTAATAATATGTATCTGGCATTCTGGCTAGATAAATACAACAAGCATTAAACTCAATCACAAAATACAGTCACTAAGACACAATATCATGCACTTCTGAATAAAAATTTACTTTTGGAGGTGAATATGTGCCAGGTTAAATAGAATTTAAGATTCATTATTTGCATGTGCAAGCAATGCTTGGAAGTGTTTTTTTCAAATTCCTTACTTAATACAACATTTAATTATACATGCTCGGATGAGATGTTGATTACCTAGTTGTACAAGGAAACAAATAAGACATGCAAACATGTAAAGCAAGTCAAAATATGTTACACTTGGCATATGAAATTAATGATAGAAAACCATTTCAATTGATGAAACAAAAGCATAATATACAGGCATCTACTTTCACCATAGATAAACTATACCTCAGCATTTTGTTCTTCTTCATTTTCCTCCTTTTATAAACAACAAATCAAATAAAGACTAAATTATCAAAATAAAACATCTCATTGACATTTTGTCTATGAAAGGAAACCACAAATTGGAGCAAAATGGTGGTCTTGGTTCCCTTATAACATATGTTGTTATAGGTAACAGAAAGGAATCGTCAGTTATTGCTTGTTACATTGTTAATCATTTTACGGGTAATTCAAATAACACCTTATTTTCTGTTAATTTCCTTTTTATTTCACTTTTGCACTCAATCTTTAAACTACTTTAATACAACTTCTTGCTGTTGGCATAATTGTAGATAGATTATTAGTAGAGGTAAGTAAATTTTATATATGATAATAAAAACAGTACTTACATCTTGACTCTTATCATAAACAACTTGAGATGGTCTTTGGGCTAAAATACAAAATGTAAATATTAAATTTCCGATATACCAAACTTTTGATTAAGTCTGCTTTTACATGACAATCATATGCGGTAACCATTTCAAGAAGCTTTCAAAAGTCATAAACCATGATTAAAGTTTTCATTCGTCATGTTCATATTTAAAGGTGACTGTGAAATTATATTACCTGGTTGATTGGAATCACCATTTAGAGAAACTGCTCCTTCTTTTCGCTGAGTATAGTTTTGATCTGGATCCTTTAATTAGAATATCAATATACAGTCCATGTTATAAAATCATATACAACTATACATTTCAATTCAGTCCAAGTTATAAAATTGTTTACAAATATAATATCAATTCAGTACAAGGTATAAAATCATGTATAAATATAATATCAATTCAGTCCAAATTATAAAATTTTGTACAAATATAATATTATTTCAGTTCAAGTCATAAAATCATGTACAAATATAATATCAATTCAGTCCAAATTATCAAATTACTTACAATATGAATTCAGTATATGAATAAACTGTAAATAAATCATAATATGATTTTTGACTGACACTTTAAAAATGTTAATTACCATTAATGGTACAGCTGTTTTACCACATACTGTATGTATCTGTTTATGACATCGTTTATGTACCAACAATTTACACTGTATGCATTTGAAACCTTGTCTACCAAGACCCCATATACGATCGGTACATAGCTGACAGAATGCTTTCTGAAATTACACAAAATTGGAATAAAATGAGAGATGTCTGTCAATAAAAGTGTCATTTAGGTATAAGCTTGAAAAACTTAACTTTTTATCATAATTATGAACTTTCGATGTAACAGACTAATGATTGTGGGTAGCTGTACTTATTTTGGGTATATACTGGTTAACGTGAATTTGTTTTGAACAATAGGACATATTTTCAATATAATGTTCATACTGAATCAAATTTATTTCTTAGCAATAGTGATAAAGCTAACAGTATCAACAGAACCTCCAATATATATGCCTTTGATTTATTTCGTCACAGACTTACCCTTGAAAAGCGTTTAGGTTGGAAGAGATGACCATTAACACGATATAATTTTCTCCATCGTCTAGCACCACGTCTATACATATTACCTAATAAATATACATACAAATACATACATGTATTCTTACAATATAAAGGATAGGTTGACAGGCAACAATTCAGACAGTAATCAAGGGAAATTGTTGATCATTAACAGTCTTCGCCATTTCATGAATTTAAAAACTGTTATAACTCAACATACACATATCAAAACTATTTTTTGAATTCTTGAAAGTGTTGGGTTTCAACAATTCTTAAGGTCAGAATCTCATAACTGTAATTATAATAATTTAATAATCTTTAATATTTGATAATGTGAACACTTACGATCTTCCCCTGCACATGGCATTCCTGGTTTCTCTGGCAAATTAGGAAAGACTATAATGAATAAAAAAAACAGTATAATATCATGGAGGGAATTAAAATTAAGAATGCAACAATCCCAATTTGATTAAAATACAGATCTATATCTTGTTTTGTGGGGGGGGATGACCGAATGGTTAGCACGTGCGCGTTGTATCATAAAGCCTGTCATTGAGTCAACTGCCGTGGTTTTCGAATCCCCAGTTGTACATGATAAGGAGTAGGGTCCACTGTCCAACTTTGTGGGTTTTCTCCGTGTCCTCCGGTTTCCTCCCACTGCTAAAGACCCTACATGCAAGCGAATTATTGAAATCAAATTAAATATGTTAGTCCCAAAATGACCTAGTTTGTGTTGAGTAGGTGTTAAACCCATTTTCTCTCTCTCTCTCTCTCTCTATATATATATATTTTGTTTTGTTTTTTGTACTTTTGATGGCCTACACTACATAAAGATCTGACCAGCTGTACTGAGAGGTCATGTTAGAGGTCATACAACAGGCACGCTAAGTACTTGACATGACAGACCATTTCGTTGACTAATTCCTCACATCAACTAGAACGTCTGTTATATATCAACTCTTCCAGATCCTAGTGTTGTGAAGGCAAGTAAAACAAAATTTTGAACTACAAAAAATGAAACGAAATAGGATCTGTGTTTAAATTAGATCATAACAATTCATAAATGGTTGAACTGGTCACTTGGTAAAAATGATTTACACACATTCAATAGTTTCTTAGGAAAACTTGATAATTAGTGATCTGTATGAACATTCATTCATTTGACTTCTCAATTAGTCAAACTAATGCTTTGTTTTGTCTCAGCTCTCCTTAAAGCCCCCCCCCCCTTAGCTGTAAGTTGTGATGGGTGTCATGTACAACAAAGCCTGTTTTACTTACTCATTCGAGAACACCTGGTACAACTTCTTTTTCTGCTTTCATATACTTTGTAAACAAAAGTGTTATTATGGTGCAGCCAATGCACAGTAAATCAAAGTGTACCAATACTACAATAATCTAACAATGTTCCATTTTACTGTTTATTTCACATATACATACCATGAATGGTTATTTCTGAATCTTTATTTACTTCATACAATCTGATAGCTTCATCTAATTCTATCTGTGATGATAGTGTACACGGATCACCTATAAAATATACAACTTTTTTTATTACAAACAAAAATAGAAACTGGGCTAATAAAGACGGTCCAAAAAAAGAAAGAATGTCATATCTCAAGTCAATGGCCATTGTGAATTCTTGCTCTAAGTTGAGCAGATTTTTTTTGGAAGTTATTCTAGGCGTGATCAGTATCTCCTAAAAAATTAATGTATTCAATTTTGATTAAAATCCTATTTCTCACCCTAGCCTCACCAAATTACATACAAAAATAGAAAGAATGTCATATTTTAAGTAAATGGATATTGTGAATTCTTGCTCTTAGTTGACCATATTTTTTTCTCTCAAAAATCAATGTACTCAATTCTTGCTCAATTCTATTTTTCACGCTTATCTCACCAAATTATCAAAAATCCAAGCTCGGTTAAACTAATTGGAACGAAGTTACAAAGTTTTTGAAAACATAAATAGAACGCTCAAATGTACATATCTCAGTGACTTGTTTGATGGATTTGTCCCAAATTTTGAATACGTCAAACCATGTCAAATTGAAAACTATAGCCTACCCAAGACCCAAAATAAATATCGTGCATGAAAATTTGGTTGGAAAATGAACAATAACAATAATCAAGACACAATGCGACAAAAATCCAATAAACATTTTTCTTGGTTAAAACTTAAAGAAATTAAAGGCTGACAAGTAGTAATTTAAACGATTAAAACATCTATAGATACATGACTAAAAGCCAGTATATCTGACTAACAGAAATTGTGTATGGGTTTCTTGTACAACTTAATTGTGTACATCCTTATTAGGAAATTAGATACTAAACAATTTCCTAATTAGGCTGAATAAAGTAGGAAGTACACATAACAAGCACATAAAAAAACTACAGATAATATTAAATAAATACAACCTAAATGATTATATAATTCTCATAAACTTTAATTAATTATTGACATCTAGGTCATGTAGCAAAAAGATTAGTAATCCTTGTAGAATAAATGAAAGGAGAGTAGATGTGTTCAAATGACTGTTCCAGTTACTAATCTCATGAGGTATTTGCTTGGATTGTGAATTATTCTGATTTAACTAGCATTAAGCTAAGGATTTTTAGAAGAATTAAAATGAATTATTCAACAACCATCCATATACATGTACATAGAACTTTAAGAAATTAAAACAATAAAAGGGTTATGATAAATATATCATTCATTGACGGAAGTTGTATAAATACTATGTTCAAATAAATTGAAATAATATCAAGCTTAAATATCGTAACTTAATCATGATTTTTTCACTAAAGAGTCAATAAGAGAGGATAAAGTGATAATGATTGAGGAAAAATAAATTTTGCAAAAACTTGGGATTTTCTATTTCCTTAGGTATCTTTAGACACTCGATTTCATAGCCGTCAAAGTTCATAAATAAACTAAATTGGTTTAAGGTTTTCTTGAGAAAATATCAATTCACTAAAAAGTCAATACGAAAGACACAGGAAAAACAATTTTGCTTAATCATGATTTCCACAAGTGACCAAAGCTTATAAAAAAATAAATTGGCCTAATATTTTCTTGAGTTCGTTCGTTTGTTTCTGGACGTAGAAAATTGATCAACTCTCACATCAGAAAAATTGTAAAATACTATGATTAGACTTATAGCCTACTCTACTTATATCACAAAAAGCACAGTAATTCTATCTAGCCTGAGACATAAAATCTTTATAAACTGAATACCAAAAGAAACTTTGCATCAGATTTACATGACTGTAATTAAAAAACAAAGGTGGTGGGGGTCGAAAATCCCATTGTTCAGAGTTTCAATGCAGTTCATTAACATCACGAGAGTGTTCAAAATCACTAAAAATGTCATTTTAAAGTTTAATATCGAATGTGACCACCCTGTGCAGCAATACAGGCAATGATTCGACGTCGTACTGAAGACGTCAAACGTCGGATGGGATCAGGTGGTAGGTGGTTCCATTCTTCTTGCAGAGCTTGAATCAATTCTTGTCTGTTGGCGGGAACGTGTTGTCGGGCTCGAACTTGCCTGTCCAAGCGGTCCCAGAGGTGTTCAATGGGTGATAAGTCTGGAGAACACGCTGGCCACGGCAAGACATTGATGTTGTTGGCGGCCAAAAAGTCCTGTACGATACAAGCTGTGTGAGGCCTGGCGTTGTCGTGTTGGAAACGACTTCTCTAACGCAGCAAGCAGCAGTCCTTTCACCTCTGCGACGGTAAACACGCTGTCTGCCGTCAACTCGAAACAAACAGAACCGACTTTCGTCGGAAAACACAAAGCTTTGCCACTGCTGACGTTGCCACCTTCGCACTGTATTTGCCCATCGTAGTCGTCTGCGTCGATTTTCAGGAGTCAATAACTGTCCTTTGAACGGTCGGAAGGCCCGGATACCCCCTGTTCGTAGTCTTCTGGACACTGTCTGTGGGCTCACCCGCCGACCCAAAGCATTCCGTGCTGATGACGTCACCGTCAGGAAGCGGTTTCGCAGGTGCAGCGTTTGAAGATAACGGTCTTCCCGTGGCGTGGTGACCCGTGGTCGTCCGGTTCTGGACCTGTCCGATGTCCGTCCAGTCTGTCTGAACCGCTGTACCAAATTTCCAACTGTAACGCGGGAATAGCCAAAGGTTCTTGCAACGTGAACGTGCGTGGCCCCCATATTAAGCATTCCCAGTGCTCGCTGACGCTGTCCTTCTGTAAGTCGTGGCATTTTTCAGTGTTCTTTTTGCATTGTGGTTGTTTGACATTGCTACTGTGCAGTTTTTATACTCCTGTGGCACGTGCATTTCTCCCAGTAACGACGTCACATGATTTTCACATTTTCGTGTTTTCAAAGAAACACGGGAATATTGCCGGTAGAAATTGTAGGTCAAAGAAGCTTGCGTTTGGGCGATGTGTTCATCCTATTTGTTTTTTAACCTGTGCAACTAATTTGTAACAACTTTGTTTTTAAATGTGCAAAGTTTCTTTTGGTATTCAGTTTAGGTTATTACAATGTTGGTTTTTTTGTTCCAATTTTGATAGATAAATTATTCCAGTTGGCAGAAAGAAAAATATAGACAATTTCTTTTAGATATAAAATTGTAAGGTATTTTCTAGGAAAACATGTGAAAGCCATTGTTAGCTTGATATCAATTTAACAGAGATATGATAATACAGATTTATTAATAAAATAGCGGATCTAAATTCATTTACCTTCCTCATCTAGCCATTTCACTGTAAACGGTTGTTCCTCATCAAACTTACATATATCTTTAATTTCTGTACAGAATTTACCATAAGATATATCATTCCCAATACTTGTTACCAAAATGTCCCTGCAGTAAATACAAACAACATGTAAATGTATTATTATCAACAACCCTTAACAATTATTACATCATTCATACAACACAATTAAACTGGCAATGTAATTTTTTGTTCAGATTTGAATAACGTAACAAACTTTCAATTAATATTGATAATTCCACTACCATTAGTTTTGAAATTGCATTTAATACATTCACTGTTATGATTCTTGTTATTTTGTCTGGTTATGTGACAAAATAAAATTCGTCTTCACAGTGAGAATGCAATGAACATAACTTACGTCTTACTATGCCAAAGTTTATAATGTTTAATATCAAAATAATGTGTATTTAGCATACTCGTTAAAGGGAAACTACAGATTATACTACTTTTTGAAATAATAATAACATATAATATCTAAACATCAACTTTAAGGATCAAAACTAAACTAAATAATGTTTAGATCTCTATATATCTTAATCATTCAGCTCTCCAGGATCATACATCGTCAAAAGGATAACCAAATATGGTAATTGCACATTGTTCTTGATGATAATGACTGCAATGGTTGCTGATAAAAAGCAAGGAATTCACAGAAGCAGTGTAATATATGCACTGATCAGTAAACTGCTTTCTAAAGAATCTCAAAGTCATTGAATTGCATCTAACACAAGGACATTCAGGACAGTTCAGGGGAAAAGAAATCAAATAGATTTGAGTTTGTTTTGATGATTCTAGATTCTAAGCAGATTAACCTGTTATAATAATTACATTATGTTAACACAAGTATATGTACCACTCAGTACGAATTACATTATGTTAACACAAGTATATGTACCGATATGAATTACATTATGTTAACACAAGTACATGTACCGATACGAATTACATGTACATTATGTTATCACAAGTATGTGTATCGATACGAATTACATTATGTTAACTCGAGTACTTGTATATCTATCGATAATAATTACATTATGTTAACACAGGTATGTGTACCAATAATAATTACATTATGTTAACACAAGTACATGTACTGTCTTCAAATCAGTCAATTAGTTTTCATACAAACCAAGACATTCTGGTAATCAAAAAGAATTCAAATTAAAACCTCACTATTTGAATAAACAGTATTCAATCCACATTATTGTTATAACTAATTATATGGCTGACTATAAATGGTCCAAACTAAAAATATTCTACATAAGCTTACCCATTGTATCCCACTTTTATCCGAATAGCAGAATCATCTGGCGATTCTTGTGTTGGCATGGTTACTGCTTAAATCTATAAAATAAAGAATGAACTAATCAATAAATAATTTATTAATATTAGTTGCCAAAATTCAAAGATATTATTTAATAGCCATTTCTTGATGGAAGTCACAAACCAACAAATATTTGAGATATCCAACCTGCATGACCCAGACATTTCTCACTGCCATAGCACATGTTATGGCTGCCTCCGGGTCACTTCAGCCCCCACTCAATGAGTACATATACATGTATTGCAGGACATTAAAGAATCCCAGACAGAGCCAGATGTATATGTATGCATAGTAAACAAGACTGATTGTGTCCTCATAAATACAATATCAGTCCTCCAAACAAACATAATTATTTATTAACTTCCTGAATATAAATCTCTAGTTTAATAAAACTGTCCAACATTCAATGAATGGCTGATGTAGTTTTCATTCAATGTTGTAATGATGTTACATAAAAGAACAATATAAACATCCTTGGTATGTTTTATGTTTTTTTTAAATTTTTGGTCATATCACAAAAACTCTACCTACATGCTAGAATAACAAATCCTTTCTCATATTGTATTAAAACCGAAACATACATGTACATATGTTTCACTTAAAACTGAAGAAAGAATTACTAACACATGTTCATTCAAGAAAAAAACAATACTAATGTTAATATTATAATAGAAAAAAAGAAAAATCCTTAAAACAATGCCAAAAGGAGGTAAAATGAATTACTATTTGGATAAATATATTTTGGGGGCTACCATGTGAAAATAATTGTATATCAATATACATGCATGTAGTTCTAACATATTTTTTCAATTCCATAACTTTTTGTTAAGGGGTTTACAAGAAAATCAGATGTTTATGAAACCTAATGTAAATCTGTAAACTGTAAAACATAGATTTAAATTTGCTGATTATTAAATAAACAGTTTAAGAGAGACTTGAACCAGAAACGAACATGTCAAACAAGTTCTTTTAGTACAATAAGTAGTCAGCTAATTGTTAGATTCTGAAAGATTTGGCCCACTGCTTTGTAAAAAAAATTTAAAAAAATAAACTAACAGTGGGGAATTCTAATGACGTCAACATATCTATGTAACCATCAAACTTGTAAGGCAAAACACAAGGTCAACATTCAAATTTGTTCTCATGTCCGCACCGCAGAGACACTGTATGTCCCAAAGCTTCAGATTCCTTAATAAAAGCACGATTCCATTCTAATTAAAACACAACCACATTTGTTATAGAAATTATCATTTATTAGCTGAATACTTATTAGCATCTTTGCCCAAGGCCTTGGCTGTAAAACAAAATATGACAAGGTGTGGTTATTGATTACTTTCTGAAATAGATCAACTCGAAAGATTAAGATACCTATAACTATACATAAAGTGGTTATGACCTACGACAGGATTACCCCATGGCCAAATGGCTTACACCATAGTGAAATGAATTGGTCCAGTGCTTAGCTTGATCGACAAATTTTTCTTATATCATTACTACTAAAGGTAGTATTTTCCTCATCTTTACACAATTTCCCACAAAAGATTTGATCATCCAGCCTATATTATCATTCTCATCTTTGAATACAACACAATAGTACTGCATTTATATAAATTTTATACATAGTCAACCATACAGAGATTCTTTTTTTTGCATGTCTTTTTATTGGTTGAAGATACAAATGGCCTTCAATATGACATATTTGTTTTTATATACACAAACATTTATGCAAAGATAAGGTGCTCTACGATAAGAAATACCTCTAAATATATCAATAATTATGCAAACAGTTGTGATGCATGTAGAATTTACTGCAATCATATACAACACCCCGCCACAAAGCCATTTTGAAGTGCAAAATGTGTTATAATACAAGACCTTTGTTAGAAATCTGTCATGATAAACCAGTCTACTGACCGTTCCCCACCAATTAATAGGCCTTGATTATCAAGGCTATTTTACATGAAACATTACAAACAACTACAGGTAGTTATAGTAAATAAAATAGAAAATTTTGTCAAATCATTATTGCAACAGACTATGTGAAAAAACACTGTTATTCAGACTCTTGAGCTTCAGATGTTTCAAGGCTTTATTATTTGATAGAGCTATCGAACATTTCACTGGAGATGACTTTTTATAGGTGAATACAAGCTTCTGCTGATAACACATGTACTGTGTTTGTCATATAATTGGGGGTTGGGGTGGGTTTCCTCCCGGCACTCCGGTTTCCTCCCACTACTAAAGACCCCTACGCGCAAGCGAATTATTGAAATAAAATTGAAACCATGTTAGTCCCAAAATGACCTAGTTTGTGTCGAGTGGACGTTAAACCCCATTTCTCTCTCTCTCTTGTCATATAATTACTCGAGAAATTGTCATTTGAGGTGGAACAATCATCTAAGTAATGATAGATACATTATGTAAGATTCAGATAAAGAACTGTCTGTTCTTGTTTGTTATAGTAGTTCAAAAATAGATAATGAAAAATGAACATGGTACATGTATACTATAAATTTCATCTACATTACTTTATTCTGAGTCAAGTTATCACTGTATGTAGTTTTGACAACTGTCTGTGTATTGATTGTGTATTATCGTAACCACAGTACTGGTATATTCTAGACTTAGCCAACCTAGAATTAATTCAAGATCTACCACTTCTGATAATAGTAATATCTATCAGATGGTGAAATTTTCACGTGATATTTTTAGTCTCGAGGCTTAGTGCGGGGGGAGTCCATCAAATGGGAAGAAAAACAAGAACCAACTTTCCTGTAGTGAAATTTGGTGTAGAATGCATTGCCGAGCGTTGGGTAATCAGTCTGCAGTTACGGTGTTTACAAGAGATTCAGTGTCAAAATCGACTGAGGTCATTTATACATTGAATGATTTTGAGTGCAGCGGAGTAGTGCACTGAAGTAAATATTTCACTTTTACATTCGAATTGTTGACGTATTCAAATCTTGACTGATATTTTTCGATGTTTCTGGTACAGTGTATGTCGCTTATAACTTCTTCTTTCAATCTACGTTTTGGATTTTTGAAATCTCTATAAGCATAAACTTAGAGACTTTCAAGGAACCTCATCAGTCTTTGTTATGTTCATGGATACTGAGTATTTTGCTGCCATTTAATAAAATTGAAAAAGTTTAACTAGTCTTTGTGTGTACGACAGATGTGAAATGGAATATAAACGCATTACAAAACAGTACACTAATGTTTGGATATGGCGGCAATAGGACAGAGATGTGTTCTTGGGGAATGATGTACATGTAGGCGGACCTCTTTGTGCAGAATAACAAGCACACAGACATTGCAAGAGATAAACAACAAATATCAAATCAAGCAAATAAATTTGTTTATATAATATATCGTAAATATTGTAAAGAAGTGTACACTTATGTACGCAGCTATAATTTGAAAGAGGTCATGTAATTGTAAATGAAAAACCATACATGAGAAATGAAATGAAATGGGGTTTAATGTCTTATTGTTCTGTTCCAACGAAAAACCATACATGTACATGTAGCTTGATACAGATACGAGTATATGTGGTTAGTACTGGGTAAGTATTTGGTTGTAGTGGACAAATCGTCCAGGTACATTATCATATATGTAGCTAGGAACATGAAATGGATATGGTTATGCTCATGTTATGGCAGGGACTTTCTAGCCAAGAGTCCAGTGCCTTGCCAAGTAAATGACATCTTCCATGATTCTGTGCAGTGATTAAGGGTAAGAGTTCCTGTACCATTACATATTCCTGAAGCAATGGCCCGAGAAATCTCTCTCTGGCCATTGCTGGATTGACTTCTGATTCTTGAACTTTTGCGGGAGTGTGTCTATTCTCCCCGTTCAATGAAAGCTATCACTTAAGTACAGCAACATGACAGTCCTTCGTTTAATCTGAGTCTTCCCTAAAACTTTGGACAGTGATTTAAGGTATTAAAACGGTGAAAGTATGTTCGTTTCCAAAGAGTATTGTTTACATTTCATTCGACTTGATAGCCTCGTTTGTCACACAATTAGTTTTACTGCAGTATTCTTCTCTGCACGGGTTAATTAGGCATAATAAAAGCGTGAGCCATGACGTAACGTTATGTAAACATATTTGGTCCAATACTGGCACTCGTTTTAAATGTAAAGCGTTTGTATGGTAGGTAGTGATTGGTTGGTAGTCGGACTACTGACCAATCAAAATTTAACACAACAATATCCACTCATAATAGCAGTGTGTAGTGAGATTACCTATAATCAAACGAAACGCTGCGCGGAGTATGGTACCATTATGGAATGTAGTTACACTAAATGTCTCACTTTTCTCCACCAATGGGCTAATGAAGACAGGCATATGACATGCAATGTCCAAAGCAGCATTATTTTTCCCTATTAGCAGCGGTTCAACTGCAAACCATTAAACTTATATCCACTCCATTTATTTCACACAAAATATTTTTTAACTCTCCATTTTACGAGATGTCTCAAAATTCATTGCTGACAAGCAACCACAAACCATAAAACAGGAAATTACCCGTACATTTACTGGCAAATTCAATTTCCGAACATGATTTAAAATGAGATTTATATATTTTTCATTTCTTTACATTATTAATTCATTTCATTGTTATTATCTAAGTTCTACATGTATGTTCAAAACGGACTCTGTCGAAAAAACACTGCAATATTATATAAAGTAATATTTCGTTTTCAGTAAAGCTGACAGAAAATATTGATATTACTGATAATTGTGGGTAAAGCATTTTTAAGATTGATAATCGATACAAATTTAAAATATCAATAATTGCACAGGTATAGGTAGTCACTTGTGTGAGCAGAAATTCCATAAAAGTTATTCCTTATCACAGTAGTTTTGGAACTGTCTTTGAGCGAACGATATTCGCTGACAGTTCCTATCCGGCCTTATATAACTGCAATATGAAAATACGGTAAAATACCGCTATTCCCCACCTCTGTTCTCGGCTGTTTAGGAACCCTTACCATCTATTTGTCACAACAATTCCTTATTTTCCACCAAGGCAAACTGAATCATTTCACGCTATATTTGACACAATTTTATAATAATTCAACTCAATTTTCAAGTAGAATTTAGTGATGAAATAAACATGCGGTTTGCGCATGTCCGGATCTCGTAATGGCTCTTCAGTATAAACGTATTTGGTGTACCGTATGTTTTTAATCTCAGAATTCTACTTGAAAATAGTGTTGAATCTTTATAAATGTGTGTCACCTGTGGCAAGAAATGATTCCTTTGGCGAATAAAGTAGAATCAGGGTGAAAAATAGTAGGTAAGGATTTCAAAATAGCCTTAGAACAGAGGTGGGAAAGAACGGTATTTTCATACTGCAGCTATATAAGGCCGGATAGCAACTGTCCGCTTAAAGACAGTTCCTAAAGGAACTATTATCAGGGCAAATAGTTCCTCATTTAGTTTCAGAATGATTAAATGTGTGTCATGGATGGTGGATGTTATCTCACGAGTACCGTAGGTGTAATGAATTGTTTGCCAAGTGCAGAAGTGCCAAACCATTTGAGATTACATTAGTCTGTAATATCTGACTTCCCAGTTCCCCTAATTGACTATTATTTTCAAATGACATGGGTGAGGCTTGATCGATGTGAATTTCTCAGCCTAAAAGGATTAGTAATATACTGTAGGCTACTAGATATTGTATTTAATAAACCAAACTCAGTCCAGTCAACAGCAAGAAACACTCCGAGTCAGCAGAGCGGAGGAGGACTTCACCAACAACATGATATGGCATAGCATGTTTTATTGTTTCAATTTTCTTATTCCTTACTCTTTGTAAATCTTCTTAACCTTGTTAATTTGATTTTTTTAATTATTATTTACAGTTACAGCTAAATTGTCCAAATAATACTAATAATATAACCCCTCCCCTAGTCTACTCAAACTATTCAAAGGATCTGATTTTGTACCCATCTGCATCAATACCAGATTAACAATTGTAATGAAACCCATAGATATTTATACTTACCAGTTACGATATTATCTTAGAACAACCATCAATTAACAACAATGGATGATTAATAAGGGAAGAATTTATAAAGAATTTACACCTCACAGTCACAAATTGTATGAGGGCACCTGCCAATACATGCAGAATGTTTACCGAAAATCGGAAGTCACGTGACAAATTAATTTTGATCGTTAAATTCCTTTTCAGGTTTTTATTAAAATATGAAAAATAAAATGCCAATTCCCTGTAAATAACTCCGTATCAATATATTACAAAAAATATATCTCAATGAAAAGTTGTAGTATTTACGACACCCGTTCTAAAACTATTGTACTTCCAAAAATGGAAATAAATGTTCCGAGACATTTGATTGGCTGTTAGTGACCTGGGAATCCCTAAGAACCCGTATGTTGTAGAAGCCATTTTTCTGGACCGTGTGACTTGAGATTTGTTTCTGATAATTGTGAAGTGTTTTATCACTCCTTTGAATCTACATAATGGTAAGATCACCTGCTAATTTCTCTATAGCCATGTAACAAATACATACGCTTAATTGGACTGATCAATATTGTAGAAAGGATAAACAGGTACCCGAAATCCGTCTCTTTCTAACCGGAAGAGGACGGTTGTGTTCACGGGTGGGTGTATCATAATGACAATCCAGTCAATTAATGCGACAACCCGGTACAAATTATTGACTGTATCTAACGAATAAAGTCTTTCAATTACCTAACCGGGAAGCACCGTGGTTTTTAGAACATGTCATGCAATGAATAACTGGGAACTCCAATTTGACAGTGAATGTCATTGTCAAGTCTAACTTACTTCACTTGGCAGTGAGCACACTGCACAGTTGTCAGTGTCTAAATTATGCAATGAAATGACATCATCAATGTGATATATCAGGCAGCAAACTTACAGATATCGAAATCAGTCTGTCTTAATTTTATGTTATTGGAAGTCTTTTCTTCACATACAGGATAACATTGCATTTAGAATTAAACCTGAGCCAAATTGCTATTCTTGGGCTTGGCACCTAGAAATGGACACAGTGACAAAATGGACTGCAATGCATTTACTAACTACTAATCATTTAGTAATGTAATATGAATGTATATGGACGGCACAGATTGCCTCTTGTAGACAGATTACCCCTGAACATGTGCAGGACAGCATTTACAAATATTTGAAAATCTTAAATAACCACTGATTTAATCAGGATCTTTAAAGGGTATATATTATTATGTGGAGCTGCTTACACAAAAATATACCTTACTCTTCAAAAGTTTTGAAAAAATTGTGCTCACACATAGGCATACACTAATCGTAGTGGATATTTTACCGAATTCGGCAAAGTATCTACTTTCGCTGTTTTACCGTACATCGTTTCTGATTGGTTTAATATCCACTTCCGTTCGACATGTGCAGTTGTGCGATTCTTGATATATTCCACCATTTTGATAACTCTGTCTTTCAAGTTAGGCGCAAAGCACGATTTTACTGGAAAAACATAAACACCACTGACAGTCTTAGTACTTAAATTAAAAACCAAAATCCGCAGAAATGCGCCCTCGACCAAAATAGAGTAATATTCTAAATGTTTTTCTACAATTTACATTTATTATCTTATTTTCTTTTAAAGATAATTCTATCAAATTCTACCATAGAAATTCAAGTAGGCTATTTTGTCCCTTTATAAGAAACGGAGAAAGATGCAATGTTAAGACACGGGACGAATAGAACTGTTGGGTTAGGGTTGTGTTAGGTTTAGATTTTGGGTTAGAGTTTGTGTTATGGGTTAATGTCAGATTGTAAAATAGCCGGCATCATTGCCTTAGCGAAAAACGGCTAAGTCCAGGAATCAAAACTGCACATGTCAAACCGAAGGTATGGCCAAATAGTAAATTAGAGTAAAGTGCCGAATTCAGTTAAATATCTACTGCCTACACTAATCTGAGGATTTACGTCCACTTTTTAAACCAGAATTCAGAAACATATAATATAAGCTACTTTGTACTTTGATAAAAGAATTTAAAAATCTGCCAACTGCCTTTTACAAATGTATTTTTTTCAACTATACAAAAATAACCCTGAAGTTTATGGTAATTTTAGCTAAGATTTTTAGAATTTCAGTCACAATATCAGTTAAAGGGACAATAACATTGTTGCTGGCTTGGTAGCTCCAGAAAATAAATAATACCCTTATTCTAAGTACTAGATGTTTAAATGTCCTACCTGTTGTGTAAATTATCCATTACAACCTATTTTATTTGTCCAGAGGGTGCGAAAATATTTTAAAATCCAAGTCAATTGGTTGAATTTTTCCAATTTTTTTTAAATTAGGTGTGTTAAGATGAAATTTATATCATCATTTAATTGGAATATTCTAAAATAATACGATTTGTTGACCAGAATGGAGATTGGGACATATTTTTCAGTTACAACAAGAGTGGCAAACTTCATATAGCTTTCAATTCTGTTATAATATTATTTTATTGCAGACGGAGCGACAGTTGGATTGTGCGCTTGATTTGATGCGCCGTCTCCCTCCACAACAAATAGAGAAAAATTTAAGTGACCTCATTGATTTGGTAAGTTGAACACTGAATTTTTATTGCTTGTACATTTTGTGCAAGTACATTAACAATATCGACAGGGCAGATGGTATGGTAGGTGTTAGTATTTAGTAGGTTTTCTTGGATGTGCCACAATAAGATAAGTTGAGTATATTTACATCATCTGTTTGACCTACAATACTAATTTTAGATGATAATTAATAAAGGTAGTTGGGAAACATACCTGTATTCACAGATATGGTTTTTGTTGAATAAGGGTCAGTTGGATAAATGTAGGAATTTTTTTTATTTTGACTGTCTTTATGTCATAGTCAGCCTTGATTTGGCTATTTTATATCACCAATTATTGTACTATCTTGTCAAGTTTGTTGTTATAGGTATTACCATATATATTCTTATTTTTGGAAGGTTATGTCCTTTTATCCCTATTCATATCACTGTTCTAGCATGCACTGTACCGAGGAATCTTCCATCATGGAGGCTTTCAGCTAGATCCATTAACTTGATCAGATATGTGATGTCTGTATTTTGTCTCTTGGTTTATCCTGAGAGTTGAGCAACAGTGGCCAAGTGAGTAAGAAGATGCTGGCTCGCTAGTCAGGAGGTCATGGGTTAAATCCGACATGGTTTCCCCTTGTCATTGGAGCAGGACAGAAGGCCTGACAAATACAGCTGTCTAGTCATTTGGATGGCATGAAAAACAGAAGCCCGGTGTACACATTGGTGTGCTCATAACAGATCCTTTAACAGTTGGAATTCTATACAAGTATGCTTAGTGCCGCTGTCCATGCAAAATTTCCCTCATACATGTAGCATACTGTAGGCCTATACCGTATGCCCGTCTTCAATTAGCCCAAACGGAGTAGGATGTTAAACCTCATTTTAGCATTACTTACTATTACTGTACAGTTTATACATGTAATACTAATATAAATAGGTCAATAAACTATATGTATGTGACAAATCTGTCAGTGATTGTGTGATCTATATGATATTTAATGGTAAGACAAAGATGTATAAGAGAATGTAACAATAGAAATGTTACATTACATGTGTTTATTGTTTATTTCTAGGTTCCAGCATTATGTGAAGACTTGCTCTCATCAGTTGATCAGCCATTAAAAATAGCAAGAGATAAGACAGTAGGAAAAGATTATTTATTGTGTGATTATAACAGAGATGGTGACTCTTACAGGTATGATTATATATTGTATGAATATACCTATATGGAACCAGTGTTTAAAATTTACGTCGGTCCAACAGCCTGGCACCAATAAATAGCTGGATGGGCCGACATCTTTTTATTTTGAAGATGGTGGGTCGGCCCTGTAAGCCGACTGTTTTTGTCTTGGTTCTATCAGTATCAAATTCAACTTTGAAAATATTTACATTGCCCCTATTTATATCCGAAATATATTTTATCCAGATATTTAACAGTATTTCATTATCGGAAATGAAAATAAAACTGTCCACCGAACGAAATTATCGTTGTAAAAGTGAAGTCGCACTTGCAAATATCAGCACGCTCCCAAAATTTTATTTTACCATTTTGATCAAGTGTGGAATAGATGAGTGTGTGTTCCGATATTATGTCTTACTTACTGTCTTAATTGTTTTTATCTGATATTGAATACACATGCATAATCCAGTATATTATATTTCTTCAATGGAGTGAACCAAACACGTTTGTTACTAAACAAGGTCAGTCCATCTACTGTAGGCCTATTGTCATCAATCCAAGAATAAATATTCATGTGATGTAAATCTTTTGGCTTGTAAAAATGAAATTGAAAAACTAGAGCTGAAAATTCCCTGATAGCCTAACTACCAGTAACATTAGAATTCCAACAAGGTCAAACGAGTGGCTTTTCCCCCCATTCTTTCTGTCTCGAGATTTAATAGAAGACTTGATTATCACGTCTATTTCTTTAATGAAAAGTTCACTACTGTACTGGAGAACCAAGTCTTCGAAATTCGGCACGTCTAATATGTCATTTAGGAAGAATAACAAAGGAGTTTATCGTTCCATAAATATAGGCTATCCTAAGGTGGACATAAGGTCAATTTAATATTGATAAAGAATGCCAAACAGCACTGGTAGTTTCCTTTCATGATGAAAAGGTCACGATCTTCCATTTCACAGTTCCACTTGTCATGATGAATGAAACAAGTCAAATGATTGTTGCTACCTGACAGTAAATTTAATAAGTTTGTTAATCTATGTTTTGTGAGACCTTAAACGGCAGTTTCATTTCATTTCTATACACAACATTTTCTTCAGATTTCTATATTAATTGAATTTCGAGATACAGTGTCAGTACTATATAGTAGACCTACATATATTCACTAGCTGTAAATGTATCTATTATTTATGTGTTTGTATTGCGTGTTTGTTGTAAAGGGAGATAAGGTATCTAAACGTTTGGGAATTTCAGACTAGTCTAGCAACTGCTAGATGTTGAATGTCATTGCTTGAGTCAATAGATGGCAAATTGAAATAAATCAACCATATATATCATCATGGCTGCACCACTATTTTATTAACATTGGTTGACCAATGTCACTTTGTTGGCATAGTGTGTTAGCTTAATTTACTTACTGGAAGATCAGATTGTATAGCCACACCCAATTAGCTTTTTAATAGATTTATAAGGCAAATACCACAGGACTATTAATTACTGTTGAAGGATGTTATATTATGACCTGTTGAAAAGGAAATGTAGTTACATGTATATCAATATCATATTATTGAAGACCTAATCTTCTTTTAACCGAGTTGATGTCTACTCCCAAATAAAAGTTATCAATGTAAAGTGAAACTACAAATCTGAAATGATAAAAACTACATTCTTCTGGCTATCTACAATATTGAAAAATTTGTATTTTGTTCACTAATTATTTAATCAATTATGGATACCCAAAATCATTGACCAAACCCAATGTTTATGTTATATGTTTTCCACACACGTACGTCGTACAAACATGCCATTCTTAAGTTTATATGCTCCATGATACTGGATAACCTAACTACATTTATTGTCAGGAATCTACAGCCCTGGCAGCTACACAAACATAAAGTTGGGAAGCCCTCCAATTAAATATATAATATTTATTGTGAACTATTTGTACTAAATTGTTCTGACATGTCAAGAATAGAACTGATAGCCATAATTTCTTACTGGTTCTTTCCTTTTAATTATTTTGTTAATGCCTTTGTTTATCTATTTCAGATCTCCATGGAGTAATTCTTATGACCCACCTTTAGAAGATGGAGCTATGCCATCAGATAGATTACGTAAATTAGAAATAGAAGCTAATAATGCCTTTGATCAGTATAGAGAAATGTTAGTAGAAACTATTTTATTTTACATTAGTTGTGTCATATGTGGCCACATTCAGCAGACGCTTCTTATGTTCTGCATGGCGGACTCTAGAATCCGGGTAAATTGCATGATATTTATATAGGGTGCTTAGAGCGATTAAATTTCTGTTTTAGCATCATGGTTGGAATAGATTAAGGTGCCGGTACTAGTTATTTATCAACTCGAAATAATGAATAGTCCCGAACCATATGTTAGTCCTGAAATGACAAAGTTTGTATCAAGCTGACTTTAAATCTCTCCCTCTTGTTGATGTTCATTATTTGCGAAATTAAAAATGTCAGTTGACACCCAAACAGATTTTTGCAGGCCCAAAGAACAAATTGTTCATGTAACTTTTCATGTTTTTCCTCTTTCTATGAATTGATGTATGGCAAGTAGATTGATGATAGTATCGTTCTGCTGGTGCATCAATTAATGATAACAGCACTAATCATATACAAATTACAGGTATTTTGAAGGAGGTGTATCATCAGTATATCTATGGGATTTAGATCATGGCTTTGCTGGTGTTATTCTTATCAAAAAGGCAGGTGATGGGTCCAAGAAAATTAAAGGTTGTTGGGACTCAATACACGTCATTGAAGTTCAGGTAATTAATTCTGATTTAAAAGTCGGTGGTTACTTTTTCCTGCGCGGTAACCATTTATGGAGGATATAGTTTTTCATGTTGTTTATTATGCGCATGCTCAGTTACTTATCACTCAATAAAGTATCAATAATAGAACTATCTATTATCTGTTCATCAATCTGGGATTTGTAGTACTAATAACAAACTAATTTAGGAACAAAAAAATTAATTATTTATCTGGCAAACACTATGAACAAAGCTATGTGCTTTGTGAAAGATTAATTTTTGTGCGAAAAGAAAATACGATTGTGAAATTAGAATGTAAAGTCAGTGGAATAACAAAGGAACCCAATCGTTTAAGCCCCTAAACTTTGCCATGGATTACAAGATATTGATTATATTGGGATTTAATCTATTTTAAACAAATATTTTGAGATAATATATTAATTACTTATAAAATACTAATTTATTACAGGAGAAATCTAGTGGAAAGAGTGCCCATTATAAATTGACGTCGACTATAATGTTATGGTTACAAACAAATAAAGAGAGTAGTGGAACTCTTAATCTGGGTGGTTCACTAACCCGACAGGTTCGTTGTGTATTTCACATTTTTTTATTTGATTTCCAGAGCCATGGTGGCACAGTTTGTATATTTTCCGGGCTAATTTCCCACTTGCCGGTGGTACAGGACGGATGGCATGGCAATCTAAAATGTGGGACAGAAAAACACTGTCCACCGTTGTACACATTGGCAAATATCTGAGATTTAGTAATAATATGTTTAATGATATATAAATGAGATTAGTTAGGCAATAGCTTAAATTTAAATGCTAGTTTTGTTATATTCATGCTAGTTAACAAGTATATATTTTGGTATCTTTATGCTAGTTAACAAGTATTTAGTTATGTCAGTTAATAAGGTTTTTTTTTTGGTATATTATAGGTAGAACAAGATGCATCTGTATCTGATTCCTCTCCACATATTGTAAATATAGGTAAAATGGTAGAGGTAAGTTGCACTATATTTAGAGCACAAATAATCCACATGATTATAGGAGTTAACTTGCATAAATACTTATGTGAATTTCCCATTGCAAAAGAGTAGAATTTCAGTCAACTATTTTTCTTTGCTACATTTAAACTACACTTGAATAATCTTTGAAAATCCCAGCAATGCTATTTTCTGACAACAATATGTCATTTTTGAAGTGCCATTTATGATTGTCAATAACATTATGTTCTGTAAGAGTTAATTCCCTTTTACATGGCATCATCAAACCAGAATATTTTATTCATATCCTATGTAGTTTATTCCCAGATTCAAGAAAATGTAAAATTATGAAGAGATATTTAACCACCAAATTCTTTAGCTCTACAAATATCTGTTTTGTCTTGAAATTTCCATCAACAGAAATTAGTAATCTGTCCTTCCTTTAGATTATTCATTTAATACCATTATTTATGTTTTTATATAACTACATGTTCAAAGATCGTATGATCAGCGAAAGATTAATATATTTTTGTGTCTACAGGAAATGGAAAATAAAAATCGTACGGTGTTGAATGATATATATTTTGGAAAAACTAAAGACATTGTTAACAGTTTGAGGTCTTTTGCCCCTATCGATGATAAGAAAAAAGGTATGGCTTTCCAGAAAGATTTGGTGGCTGCTCTTGCTAAGCGAACACAAGCACAGTGAAATTAACAAGGTCAACAATGGATGTATTAATGTTCATGGACGTAATTCGGTGATCCGTGAATCATGACTTGTGGAATAAACTATGAAATGGCTTTATAAGTTATATAATAATTGAAGGGGTTCATCTGGATATATATATTCTACTCTACAATAGATGAAGTTAATATGAAGCCAAGGTAGCGATATTATAAATATTATTTAAAATGACACTCTCAAATGTTATAAAGTGAAGATTTATAAACATGTACTGTGTAATTATTTACTTTTAGAAATCACTGACAATGACCTTGACCCATGATATGTTTTTCTTTTATTTTGTCTGTACTTTTGAAGAATATTCTCTATTTAGGTGTAGGTTAATTTTAAGGAATTATTGGGGGGGGGGGGAGGATGTTTATAAATGTTCCTTATGTAAAGAGTAACCAGGGCTCTCAATTCAAAATTTGCCATTAAGACATTTCTAAAGCATATGAATTGGATTGTGTATTTGCATTAATTTCATTATATTTTACGTAATTAACCTCTAGAACTCTACAACTCACTATAGCAGTCCAAAAGAAATGATATTGTAACCCAAATTGAATAGACCTAAATAACAAACTGGGCTAACCTTATTTCCAATTTGAACTTCCGGTTGACCTAATATTTCCAAAACAGCACAGTTTTGGTAAAAAAAAATTGCAGTGCATTTTGAAATGTGTGCATAGATAAATAGCAAAGCAAATATTTAGTAATTCGGACAATGGTACAAATATAGGCTAAATTACACAAAACCATGTGAGTTTTGGGCTTGTAAGGGTTCAAACTTTCAGAGGAGATTTCTCAGTCCTGAGGAAAATAACCGAATATCATTCATGAACAAGACCTTTCGTAATTTGTAAACACTGTATAGTAAATCAGTATATTTATTCCATTTTATAAGAAGTTTTATTATTATTTGAAAGTGCAATGCATAAAATTCAAATATAACATTCTAACTGGAGTTGGAATTTAGTATTGAGAATTAAAAGGAATGTAGAATTAGGTATTATGATTCAATTGTATTTTAAGTTGCTGATATAAATTTCTTTTGTAAACAATATTTTATTCATAATGAAAATAGATGGGGAAACAGCTAAGGATATATGACCCCTCTATAAATCAAGCAATTGAAAACAATTGAACCTATAGATGGGTGTTTTCAGTACATATTATTATTGTTAAACAGTTTTGATTAGACCATGGGTCCTGTGGATAATATATCTGAGTTTTTTTAATCATTGTTCTACATAAATACAGCGGACCAAAATAATAATAAAAGGTTAGTTATCATTTACCTCTTATATCCGGTGTGAGGTTTGTGTACATTTCCGATTTATATATGTTATTGTTTGTTTGTGTATTATTTCTGACATGGTCCCACGTTTTCTGTTTTCATACTGTTTAGTTCTTGAAAACGTACAATATAACAAACTTCTGCTGATCGAAAAGTTACTTTTATGCATGTTGTAATATATTAGAATGAATGATTTCTTATGAATAATTTTTCAGTTAGATTCAAAATTAAAAAGATGTACATTTGATCAAGTGCTTAAAGTGCTATAGAAGTTTTATTTATACTGGTTTAGTAATTAAAAATTTCAGTAGTGTGCTGTAGTAGATATCCAATAAAAGACAAATTACGCAATATTCAATGTCACAAAAGCATATTGTTTAGTAGATGTTAACAACAGAGTGGTATGTCATCATTTGTAGTGTTCAAGTTGTTATATTCAACCATTAAAAGAGATCCCATGTTTGGTGTATGGGAACTAGAGAGATTTTATTTTGCTTACGAAATTGTTTTTTGAGCGAGTGTGTTTCGATGATGTGTGTAGCAGTAAATCAGTCAATTCCTACATGTTTATTTGTAAATTATGTGAAGTTTTAAAAAGTTGGTGAACACCACGAGTTTTGATACTGCTCAAGCTAAAGATTGAACAAGCGATAAATAAGATTTATGATTTATATTCCTCAACTTTTTAATACAGAGTTATCTTTCCTGCTTAACAATAAAAAATGAAATGGGTCTAACATCCTACTGTTCTGCTCAGACTTGGATAATGAAGACAGACCTATGCCATACAGTGTGCTATGAGGGAAATTTTGCTTGGGCAGTTGCACTACAGCCTACTCTTATATCAAATTCCAAGTGCCAAGGGATCTTTTACAAGTATAACCAATAATACAACCAACATGTACAAGTAGTATTTTAATTTATTTTTCTGAATTGAATTTCAATAAAATAAAAAAAATTGCTTCGCATTACTGTCACTAAGCAAAGAATTATTTTAGTGTTGTCAAATATATATGTTACTGTACTGGTCATCACGAAAAGTAACTCTGTAATAAAAGGTAAGGAAAATCATGAATTCTTGTGTATATAGAACAACCTTAATATCTGCCATTTGTTTCTTGATGTAAATTATTAAATATGAATGTCAAAATAAAGTTGATTGTATTTATTATATAATTTTCTGACATCATGCTTAGAAACAGTGATTAATTGTACATTATTTTACTACAGAATTATTTCAACTGTACAGCACTTTAAATACATTGCTAGTTCAATTCTAAAATAAACAAATTATACTATTTTATGCTTTTTCAAGAAAAATTATTAAAAAAAAACACACAATAGAGATGAGTTATTTGTGCATTTATCTGTCCAAGAATGGTTGTACCAAGATATTGGATACAACTGTCTTAACAGGCATGGTGTTATATTTTATGATGGTTCCTTAAAAATGATTAGAACGATTTACACCTCAAATGACCTGTAAATCGAAGTTGCCATTGCAAAAATCTGTCATTCATCACTTAAAGATACATTATGGGAGATAAGATAAAGAGATGGCAGCTCTCACGAAAATAGTTAAAAACTAGATAGTGTAAAGGTAATTTGCTGAAAATTTCAGTCAAATTGATCCATTATTAGCCGAGAACGAAGCGAGTGAAATATTCACATAGACTCTGTCATCATTACTAAAATCATTAATATAAACAGCATAGTCTCGATTATCCACTTGATTGATTTAATTATCAATGGCCATTAAGCGGCATATAGGAATTTAATCCACCAACATCGAAGGCTAGCCTTGACATCAAGAGTTTATTATGGTCTGGATAAGTTAATTAATGTCTAATGGATTATTAAGTTAACATTTCAGGCCTAAAGAAAGACCTGTAATAAGCAGATTTTGCTCTTGCATAATGGTATTTTTAACTCATCTTGTAAATATTAAGGTTATAGAGAATAACCAATTATTTCAATAGCATTACATTAGGTAAGTACAGAAAATAGTACGCGGAGGGCAAAAAAATATATAATTCTGCCCGTACCAGTTCATATTACTACATTTGATGTAAACAACGCATGTGTGACCATCAATTATGATGTGACGCCACCCGTAGAACTATAGCGATCTGACCTGCACTTACTATTAAAGGCCAGTCATCTTGAACAGATAAAAGACGCTCGTCGCATAATCTCTGTGAAACAGATTGAGCTTTATAGACTGTTATTAAGCCTGGGCCCTGGGTTGAATTATTACTTGATAAAATTAATTGGTTGTGGCATGGTCCTCCATGGTTGTGGTCACTAACTGTTACTTGCACATTTGATTATCGTGATCGATTCCATTGAGGCCTACTTCCTGTTCACCCCATCTTCAATAGAAGGCTTGATCTCGCCTTAACTACATACATCTTATCAAGCCCTTCACGTAATACCCCGCATATTTCGGCACTAAGTTTGATTGGGTCACAAGCACAGCTTGGGAGCCTATCGGATTCCTTCGTTAAAAATATCGGAAAATTATCGGAACACATTCATAGCAAAGAGACTTGCCACTGCCGGTTTTCTTGCAAATAAACACATCTTTAGTTCCTAAAACTGCTTCAATTGGTTTTTTTGGGGGGGTGGGGGGTCCGTGAGTTTCACAATTGAAAAAAAAACTTTCGACGGCTGTAAACTTGTCTGTTTCTTTTTCTATGGAGGCCGCCATGTTTATTTACAGTGTGTTATGTGCCACGACCTCTGATTGGACAATGCTAAACACACAACGGGCGTAAAAGTTCGGGAATTGCTGAGTATCGAAGCAACGGTTAGATGTTTGTAAAACTCGCGGACGTTGCTTAAGGAACGTGCTCACCCATGAAATTTACTGAAATTGGATTTGTCAGAATCTTTGAGTATGTAAGTTTTAACCTGTTATAGGCTAATAATAATAGATAGGTACCTCCCCTCCATAGATAGGTACCTCCTCACATGGTCAGACAGGCAACCCCACTACTAGTCACGCACAAGTGTGGGTTCAAAACCTTAGTACTTGTGACAGACCCTATGATCTAAGATGAACATGTTGCACCATTCGGCCACCCAATACCAGGCACTGCACGGTTAATCTTTTTGCAGTGTAAACCAGTCAAATGTAGGTGTGTCGTATTGAGTACTGTTGGGTCATTTTGGCATGGCACGGTTTAATTTTCGCAGTGTAAACACTATCTGTAAACAGGTCACAATTCTATAGAATACAATACTGCTTATTACTGAGCGAAGTTTCGACTATGCTTCTCTAGTCATTATCATAGCTTGATAAGGACTAGAAAAGCCTTGTCGAAACGTCGCTCAGTAATAAGCAGAAATTGTATTCCATAGAATTGTGACCTGTATACTCAAGTTGAATTACTAAATGCCATTGAAACAGTTTAAACACTATCTGGTCTGGGAACCAGTACGGATTACTGCACATACGCCAATTGAACCTTGACTTTTTTTTTCCCCACGAACTTTGACATTTCTGTCCTAAGTTCTGTCGAAACTAAATCAACCGCCTTAATTGTTTTCATTCCAGGAATTTGCATAGAGACTGAAATAAAGTTTCATGTGAAGAGTTCCACTTTTGGCATGTCTTGCATGGTACCAGACCGGTTATTTTAGAGTAATGAAAACTTGTCAATTTCTTGAAACAATTTTGATTTACTTCCAAATCTAATGTAAGAAAATACAGTCATTTTGAAACTATCTGTTTATTTCAAAGATATACATTAAATTTTAATATAAATTGTTATCTAGCTTACTAATAAAATATATCACAGTTTTATGTCTATAGTAAAAAAGTAACTTAGCCAGGATATTCAATCGGGAAAACTTAACAAGCAACAAGGCTCAGCCTTGTCAATCAACATTGCTACCAACTGCAATAAAAATATAATTTTGTCAATTAAATTCTGAATCTTGCTAATTTTTCAGTTTGTGTTGTCTGTTCCTTCTGATCCAGTACCGATGCTCAGTCCATTTTTATTTAAATGGTTTAATAATACGGTAATAGGGCTACTTGAGACTATTTTGTTGAATATATGACAAATGAATATGCTACCATTATGACTATATTAATAGCATTATATGATTTTTAAAAAAGATGGGTTTGCCTGGCAAGAAAACATACGTCCACAGCAGCTAAATCGTCCGGACAGTAAACAAGAGTTTTCGCATATTTTTCTTTTGTGGGTAATGAAATATTAATAATACAATAAAATCTGATTTAGAGTAACAACTCATTACGCCATTATCAGAAAATCATTATAATTTGTTTGGCCCATGCTTAGTATATAAAACAATTAATATCTTGGATTTACTTGTTCGTCTCAAAACCTTACACTATGTGTATCAATCTAAAGTTGATCGAAACGATTATATATAGGTATAAACACATATCAATATCAAATCAATATACGGTAACCAAGTTCTCTGAAGCATCGACAAGATTTTCCAGAAAGATCAAGGGCAGTATTTATCATCTGATGACCTTAAACACTCTGTATAAACTTAAAGTCAATCGGATATCAACTTTAGCCTCTAGAGTGTCCACAAGATTTTTCACAGTGATCAAGGGCCATAACTCTGGCAGTATTTATTGGAAATCGTTGAAAATCAGTAGGCTTCTTCTGTCTGATGACCTTAAACACTGTGTATAAATTTACAGTCAATCGGATATTAATTTTAGCCTCTAGATTGTCCAAAAGATGATTCAAAGTGATTAAGGGCCATAACTCTGGCAGTTACTATCAGAAATCATTGAAAATCAATGGGCTTCTTCATTTTATGATAAGGGTTCGGACGGGGGTGGGGGTAGGCCGACAACAATATACAACTACATTTCAATATGAGCGTAAAAACCAGTACAACTTCATTTGGCTGTATAAAAATTAAAAATAGTTTTATACATATCATGGTGTGTTGACTCTTGATATATGGTTCAATAGATTTAAACAAAAAAGCATAAACAACACACCAGGTAATATATAAACATCTATACTAAACATTACAATAATCAAACAAATCATCTTTTTACAGAGATGTCACATTACAAAAATCAAACTAATTCCCCTTTTACAGAGATGTCATGTCACATTACAAAAATCAAACTAATTCCCATTTTACAGAGTTGTCACATCACAAAAATTAAACGAATTCCCTTTATACTGCTTTATACTGAGATGTCACATTCTAAAATTTAAAAACTTAAAAATCACCACATTACAATAATTTGGAATAATATACATGTAACTACTACAAGTATGAAACATGCAAATCAAAGAGAATTATGAATGAACACATTTGAAATGGAATGCCAGAAGGTTTGCAAAGCCTTTGAAAAGAGTTACAAATAAAAGATGTGTACGATAACATCATAATACATGTATAACAGACACAGTTACAGGGGTAGACTGGCCCAGTCTCTTCTATTTATTTTATATTTCGATTTATATAAAAGTATTAATTTTTAGTAAACCAACACTTTCGTTTCCATTTGTATAAAAAAAAAATTTGAGTAAACCTGTAACCAGCACCAGAGACTGGACAATTTGCGAGCTTCACAATAAAATGGGCGTTCCTGTCCTGTTTTACGTTGTTCCTTATTTGGAATGATTGACAGTTGTCAAGCAAGCCCCGAGTCACGTGACACGAATTTGTAATTATTTATGTTCATTCACCTCATCCCATACGTTGTATCCGTTCATTCGACAGATATTGTCCGTCAACAAAATTCTTAGATCGTTAAAGTATCACTAAATAACAATAACTGTTATCCACAACAAACATCTCGCAACTACACCAGTTTGCCAGTTAGTCGACAGCCATGTTTATCATCACGTGATGTTAGATATGTCGTGATCACGTGCACGACGTCACACGACCTACATAATGCAGATTGACCTACTAGATGAGAATGAAGCTCTATTTGCCCAGTCTCTAGAGATTACGGTTTTTTTTCATTTTTTTTTTTGAGAGGACTGGCCAATTTTTGGTGTGTGGAGAAGACTGGCCACCAGTCTATTACAGGGGCCTTATTCACGAAATTTTAACTAAGATAAAATCCAAATTTTAGTAATTTAATTGGTTAATATTAGATTGATTTTAGGGCTTAGCCAATCAAAACTGAAGTATCTGCTAAAATTTGGATTTTATCTTTAGTTAAGATTTCGTGAATCAGGGCCCAGGGCCCTATTTCACGAAATTTTAACTTAAGATAAAATCCAATTTTAGTAGATACTTCAATTTTGATTGGCTAAGCACTAAAATCAATCTAATATTATCCAATCAAATTACTAAAATTGGGATCTTATCTTAGTTAAAATTTCGTGAAATAGGCCCCAGGTCTATTATTTTGCACCACAATTTCACACATCTCTTTGTAAACCACTATACTAAAAATATGTACAACTAGTAAACTAGTCTTTAAACACATAAATATCAACTGAAAGATTTAACCAAAACTTACACACAATCTAACATGCCGGATGGAAATTTACAGTCAAATCAATAAATTATTTATACTGATTGGTAAAGATCAATTAATAAGAGAAACTAAAGAATTTGGTAAATGATAATCAACTTAAGATTGATTAAATTTCTGTCCTTTAACCAGAGCAGCATATGCTCCATTTCTTTCTAATAGTTCCTGATGATTGCCTTGTTCCAGGATGTTACCGTTTTCTATAATAAATATAACATCAGCATTCTGTATAGTCGATAATCTGTGAGCTATAACTATACATGTTCTTCCTTCCTGTGCGTTATCTAATGCTGTTTGTACAACCTGTAATATATGTATCAATAACAGCAAATTAAACATTGCAAAATCCAAGTGACATAAAATATAAAAAAGCTTCAATGAATAGATTTGTTTGTTTGTGGAGGTTACCACCAACTTCCACCAAGGGTGATATAATAGACAAGTTGCCAGAAGAGCCTATCATGATTAAGAGGCAAGTTCAGCACAGGGTAGGATTTAAAGGATGAAAATGAAAATTTGCATATCTTCCCCCCTATGTTAAAAGGTGCAGTCATGCCTTTTAAGATGCAGTGAGTGCTGAAACCACTGCTGTAATATACATACATCAGTAGATTGTGTACTACTGTAATATACTACATAGACTGGTAGAATGTATATTACTGTAGTATACATACACCAGTAGCTTGGATACTACTGTAATATACTGCTGTAATATACATACACCAGTAGATTGTGTGCTGCTATAATATACATAGACTGGTAGATTGTATACTGCTGTAATATACACTGCTAGGTTGTGTAATTTTACAACATACATTGACTAGTAGATTATAAAAGAACAGCACCTAGTCTACAGATGGAAAGAAAAACCAAGGTCAAGGTACACACATGGATGTGCACATAAATTAAAACTTGACAGTTGGAAATTGAAATAAGAGTAGGCGGTAGTATCGATGTCCAGGCAACATTTGCCTCCATGAACACATGTATGCTTCATGCACATCTTCATTAGCCTGATTGGTGAAGAAAAGTGGGATGTTAAACCCCATATCATTTCATTCCGTTTCTCGATGTTTAAACCACACAGAAATAAATAGATTATAAAGTAGGTATAGTTACCTTTTCACTTTCAGTATCAAGAGCTGAGGTAGCTTCATCTAACAACAATACTCGAGGGTTACGTATTAAAGCTCTAGCTATAGCTACACGTTGTTTCTGTCCACCAGAAAGTTGAGCTCCTTTCTCACCGACCATTGTATCATAACCCTGTAAAACACATAAACATAAATTATATCTTGTAGATGATACAGAACAATGCAAAGACAGTGAGGTAGAGAAATGGAGGTTAATGTCACAAACTAGGTCATTTCGGGACTTACCTGATAAATATTTATTTCAATAACTCGATTGCGCAGTGTGGAGAACCTGGAAGAATCTAAGAAAATCCATGAGGTTGGGCAAGTGCCCCAACTTCATGACACTTACAAGATCGGGATTGAAACCACGCAACTTGACTCAATGGCAAACCTTGTTATCTGAAGTGCATGCATGCATTAGATACCACACCCCCTCCTTCTAATCTGCATTGAGGAAAGAATATATATATATATATATATATATTAAATTATTAGGTAACTGTCAAGAAGTTAAATTCAATTTTTTAACCATCATTACCACATTAACATTTTGTTTTGACCATGGAAACAACAACAGAATGGGAATTGCTAGTTATTATAGTACTTTTGTAACAGCCGCTCAGTTCCTACTATGCCGTGGCGACTCTGTGAATAAGGCACTTGCTTGGTGCACAAAATGAATCCTTGACCTTTTGAATCCAATTGCTCTCCAGACACACTTTCTCCCATAGCACACTATATAGCGTATGCCCATCTTCATAAGCCAGGTAAGTGCAGAAAAGTAGGATGTTAAACCCCATATCATTCATTCATGTTTTATATTATGATCTGGTACAGGTTTTTATACTCACCAATGGTAAACTAATAATAAAATCATGTGCATTTGCTGTTCTTGCTGCTTGAATGATTAAATTCATGTCAATATCTTCATCCAGTCCATATTTGATGTTATCTTTAATACTGCAGTCAAACAATATTGGTTCTTGACTGACTACACTTATAAATGAACGTAACATCAATAAGTTCATATCTTTTATATTGGTTCCATCAATGAACTAAAAGAATAAGAAATTTTCAAACATTTTAAGTGGAATACAAAAAAAACAATTATTTGTGAGTCAAAGGAGATACTCGATTGAACATTCTGGACTTGGATTCCCAATCCCAAAAATAGGGACAATCGAGTAAAAAAGGGCATTTGGGACTGTAACGCATGTGCCGACATAAGAAAATATCTCAACCAAACAGGGCAGCTTAAACATTTTTGTTGTTAGGACTGACAGAACTGTGGCAGGACCTGAATTCTGCATCAATTTCCAGACTCGCAATCAAGAATCCCCTTGTATAAATTTAAAGCAGAAGTTCTTCTTTTTCTAAATTTGTCATTATTTTCAGAAATCTAAAATTTGAAACAATTATTATAGATACTGGTATTTTAAATAAATAAATGGCTGCTTAGAATCGTCTACCGTAATCAATCAGTTGATAGTACATACTATTTCTCCTGAACTGGGATCATAATATCTCTGTAACAGGGAGACAACTGTGCTTTTACCACATCCACTGACACCCACTAGAGCGACTGTCTGTCCAGCTTTGACATTAAAACTAATTCCCTGTAATACTGGTACTTTAGGTCGTAATGGATACTTGAAGTGAACATTTCTAAATTCTATTTCTCCATTGACTTCATTCTGTAATAGATAAAACCAAGATGATAAGTGTATTGGAAAACATGGCCTAAATAAATGTCTGTCTGATCACAGAAAGAAATTCAATACATAGAAATCTTAGATTGAAATATTGGTGAATAAATTGATATAATCGTAGTTATTACTGAAAGACTGGTTGTAATAAATTTAATTATAGACAGACTGTTCTTACCATTCTTTGTCCTCTACCACTGAAGACATCAATGGCGGGAAGCGTGTCCAATATCTGGAATATATAGGCAGCTGACAATTTGGCCTTACTGTAATCTGGTAAGAAGGATGAAGCTTGGCCAACAGACATTCCAGTAAAAGCAATGGCAAAGAACACCCTGAAATTAGGAAAAAAATGGACACCATTAATTTAAATTCATAATACATGTACAAATTATTTGTGCTAAATACGATTCTCTACTTTTAATGCAGGTTAACCATGCATAGGGCCTAATGTAGAGCTAAAGCTGTAGATTACTGTTATTTTTTCTGGCTTCAAATGTGATATAAATTATTATTTAGATATTTATTCACATGACAAACCAACAATCGAGTCACCAGAATGCTTAGATATTGTTCATATCAGTTCTAAATCTGATGCCATAATTTCAAATCTTGTAATGTTTTGTGTAATAAATACTAATCATATCTTAATTGTTTCAGTTTATGAAAAATATATAATCTTAACCCCCAAAACTCTGTTCTGCTGAAAACTGTTTTTTGCGGAACTGTCTGAAATATGTTAAAGTTATTTAGAGAAGAAGAAAAATGTTATGACACTATCACTATCTGGCACCTTTATTTTGACATGACAAAACATACAATATAACAGGTTATTATTTCTATATTCTAGAATATACAAACTAAGCACTGTCGATTTACTTACGCTATCTCTCAACATGTTGTAGTAAATGGTTTCAATTTACCTAATATTAACTTTCATTGGTAATATCATCTAGAGAGGATCCGTGTGGTCTAACCTTATTATAAACCAAACTTATCTACCTTTTTACACCCCCTGCTAATATCTAGCATCAAATACCCTTTCTACCATCAAAATAACAAATCTCTAAAATCATGTTTATTGCTTTTAGTCATATCAAACTTCTTTAAAGACCTCATTTTTTCTTGAACATTATCTAGAAGATAACAGTATCTTATATGAAAAGGGATAAAATGGTCTCATACTTTCCTAAATCAAACAGATTTACTGATATTAATTCACAAAAAAAATCAGATTCCAAATATTAACTTGAACTCTTTAATTTCAAAACCTCTTTTAGTATCAAACACTAATTTGATTTTACCATACAAATAAACTAAATGGTTGATATACAAGACAAAAATAGTGACAGGCCTATTTATACCATTTAGTTTGAAGATTCACATGCAGTTAGCTTCATATCTTAAAATCTAAATAGAAAGTGTTGACATTTAACAGATGCCTAATCAACAATTTTTTTAAAGGCATTCTTTTTTACAAACCATTTAAGATTTGCATCTTTTAAAGTTTGATATAATCATGAAACTGTTATCAGCTTGTCTTATGTAATTTACATGTAAACAGTTATAATACCGTTTATATCTTAATTACAGAAACAAATTGAATGTCCAAGTCAAATGTTTCCCAACCATCAAATTAATTCCCATTAATGTAAGTTTTACTAATGAATGAGAAGATGATATAAAAAGAATCAATAGACCTACAGATTTTTGTAGAAATAAAAAAACTAAAAAAAAAACCCCAATATTTTCCTTTTAAGAATTGATATTCTAATAATAAATAGACATGGATAACAGCTACTAAAATAAATCTTTAAAAACTTTATAGATGCCTTTATTTAAATCCCACACAAAACTAAAATTCATTTGCGACTTAACACAAGGTACAATTTTATGGATACACAATTACAGGGTTTATAAAGACGAGGGTATCCTCATCGAAACACTGCTCAAGTAATTCTGTATCCATTAAAAAGTACCTTGTGTTCATTTGTGACATCAAATTTTTGGTGGAAACAAAACTTGCAGTTGTCATTTGGAACAGGTATACACTTGCTGCAGGGAGGAGTAAATTCCATGAGGCGAGCAGAAAATGAGGCATTCGTGTTGTGTCAAAAGTTCTGAACATTGATTGACATATCTCTAGGCATGGAAGACTATTCTATACATCTCCTGAACAGTGAATTCAAATTAACTGCCCCCTCCCCCCTTTTGGAATCCTGACCTTCATGTCACCATGCCCCATGCCTCCGCAGGTAGAAACCAAGCCAGAGTTTCCTTTTCTTCTTAATCCATTCTGTCCGGATATGAATGAGGGTATCAAAATTGGTGAGGAAAATAACTGTCCAGGCCAGTATACCTATGTATAGTTATGCTGTGCATACCGCCGTGCTTGAATACCGTATATCGTATACCCCTATGTAATAACAGCCTAATATAGCAGATCAGAGAACATTCACAGACAAAAGCAAATAATTGATTAAGATGCATATTAAATAACAATGTGTTGAACATAATAAATAAAAGTAAATGATTTGGTATTCATGTTCATAATCAGAGGAACCATACTTTCAGATCTATGTACATTTTCGAATAGGGACAACAATTTTGTGTCCAAATATACAAATTTTGGAGGAAAAAAGATGTTAAAAATAAAGTAGTTTTAGCAAGTTACAAAATTTTTTTCAGTTAATATTCCTTCATGAGTTTGGGCAAAATCTTCTACTGACCCCCTAATTGTATAGAGTCGCGTACAGTATTGCATTTTTGGTGGTAATAGATAACCTGATTCTCAGTTGAAAATACTGGCAACTTTAAAGTGGGTTATATAGAATATCTATTTACAAGTGGATATATAGTCTACCAGGTACATGTTCATTAGCCAAAACATGTACATGTATTATAGTTTTTATTTCCCCTGTTCTATTAATACATGCTGTTTATTGTCATGTTACTTTGATTGAATGCATAGTGTGGTTTCTCTTTTTCCTAACATCTTATCATGTATCATGCATGTGTTGAAGCATATATAATGTAAATTTATATATGAAATTCATACATGTAAAACTCAACCTAATGCTGACGTATGTGCAAATACTCAACTCCTATTTAGAGATTCTTAGTTCTTTTTTAAGCTTTAATATTTTTTATCATTACAATATCAGAAAGGCATTCATTGCAATGATTTAATTTTTTCTATCATTGTTAACTCAAAACTAAATTTTTGACTGATAAAATTTGAATAAAGTACAAATTTAGTCACTGTGATTCACTTTGTATTATATTTCTTTCAGTCTTACAATGTCAGTGTGTTTTTTTCTACCCATACTGTTTTCTTCCATACATGTATTGCATACAAGTATTGGAGTGAAATATCAATGATTAAAGACAGTCTGAACAGCAAAGAATTTAAGAAAGACACACAACTTCAATATATCTGAATTTTGTTTTTATTTTTCTACAATATTTTGTGTTTACTTTCGCTACAAATTTTAACGATAAATAGAAATACTGTTATTCTAAATCTCAAAAAAACACATATATTTGAGTAAGGAATAGTTAAAGACTTGTTGTATCACATATCTTATGTTGAGATCAAGTTTAAACTCCTCTACCATATGACAAAGCACTTTGGTCTTGTGAAACATCTGTTTTGTGGTTCTTAGCATTCATGTACACACATTCTTGGAATTGTTGTGACCACAGATGGTAGGCTCCATGAGTAATAAATGATGTCTGTGGTATAATATTACTCTGACATATCTTTTTGAACTTTATTATAAAGTCAACTGATCTACTTAAGGTTTCATCTCTGTTTAATATTTTAACCTCTAACTTCCTTTCTACCAGGAGTTCATCATCAGTATATTCTTACTTATCTTAAATTGAAGAACAAAAAACATGTATACATTTCCTCCCTGAGTGTATCAGTGCGAAGACCTTTTCTGTACAGATCTTTCATCCAGAGCAATGCACACTACTCTGAGGGATTAGTTTCATTGGTTTTTTACTTTTTAAATATATTTTCCTACACAACCTAATTTCTAAATTCAGAGTAGCTGTCATTAAAACAGCTGGTATTAGCTGATTTTACTAATATTAGATGAATGGACGATATGAAATAAAACTGAGTGCATTTGAAAAACATCTGTTTTCAATCTTATTGTATTCAAATTAGAATATTAAAATTGAAGATTTTTGTAAGTATTCACAGTGATAAAAATAGAATGTTTTTTGTTATTCTAATTTATTTTGTGATCCATTGGTTGTTTTATGAACCTTTCTTTAGTTTTAGAAATACATGTAATAATGTAATTATCATACACTGTAGATTTAACTTCAACACATCTCTGCTTGATAACAGAATTCCTGCACGGTGTAAGCATGATCTGAATAACCTATTACCAATAAATAACACAACCTGACCACATTCTGGCATAAAAATACATGCCTACACCCAGTTGTGTAACATATTGGTAATCCTAACATAGATAAGTATAGTAAGTAACAGTATTATCTACTATCATCCTCTTTAATAAATGTCAGAGGTAAACTGTGCAGTATTACAATGTGTTCTGTCTGATTTGATCTGGGAGTTACCTCATCTAAAGGTTACATTCTTGATGCTGTCTCAGCATTAAACATTCTTACATGTTTTATTTGATGATCTAGATGGAATAAATAAATAAATCAATTTACAGAATATTTCAGTAGTTAATAAGGAGTCAAAATCAAAAATTAAAGATAAAGAGACGGAGGAAAAAAAAGGAAATTGTGATCATTTTAAACCAAGACCCTGTTCATTTCGTCGGCAACAACATCAAAGTAATTCTTATTTGGCGCCTGCATTAAAGAAGTTTGTTGTTCAGCGATCAACCGTGATGAACTTTTGATTACCAGTGTCTTATCTTCCTTTTAATTACACATGTAAGGTTCGCACTTTCAACCTTTGACATACACAAACAACGTCAGCTGTTGGTAGCAGAAACGGTAAATTGCTCTTCCGTACACAAAATGATATAAATTCCGCCGTTAGTAATCACAACGGCACGTGGAACCTGCTTTTTTTTTTACCGTTAGACTGCGACGGCACGCGACCAGATAAACATAACCACGTGTTGGTGTAAATAAAAATAGCATCAAAATCACGTGACAACAACATCCGCAACAGCAAGGTGCAAATCACATGACCATATTGATCAATCGGATGGGTTACTTTTACTAAAGGTTGGAGTTTAGATATTTTAAAAGTTCATCTCTAAGTGTGCTGGAGGAAAGCCCACGTGAGTGTTTAACTCGTTAAAATACACGTTACATTTCTAATACGTTTGGCAACACATGTCTGTCCGATATCTTTCTTTTCTGATAGAAGCGTGGGAATTTCTGACTGTCGGCTCATCGAGGAAGAACAAAGCCCACCTCGTTCATATTCGAATGCGCGAGCTTCTATTTTGTACGTACGGGCACGCGCTAATAATAATCTGCAACTGGTCTCAGTAGTACTAGACTAGTCATTGATCCCAACTGATTCATTCCTTTCACACGCCGGTGGATACAGTTCAATACTTTATGTTTTCAGACTCAAGAACGAAGGAGCTACTACTCGGCTAAAACCTGCTTGAATTTTAGCCACAGGATTCAGGAACACGATAACCTCACGGTAGGTAAATCAATTTATTCAAGAAAAATCCCCCTCCCCCCCCCAAGTCTTTTCTCTGAAATCATGTCTCAAAAAAACAAATTATTTAACTAGGCATATTGGATAGTGTTATAATCCAGTATGCTTTGTTCTACATATTTTCAAATGCCATCAAGTGATGTAATATTCTTTTGATTATGTCGTCAGCAGATCCTAGCCTAGCTTAATTATATAGATAAGTAGCCTAATATTTGTCGCGGGGGTGGGGGAATCATTTATCTTATTTATAATTTTTACCATTTACCATTCTAACATAGGCCTATTTATATTTTAATTTTATGTTGCTGCAGTCCTCAATCTGCTTCTCAAGGATTATTTATTTGAAATGAACATTCTTATTAATTCTGGATTAGTGATACTGCCAATACTGGTCTGGGTGCCCATAACAGAAAATCTGTACTAGAATGGGACGGGTGATTTTTTTTTATTTCCAAAATTCAGTTTAGGACAAATATCTTGATCTTAAATGTGATAGCAGGATATAGGCCTTACTACTGCGCACTGTCTCTTGTAGACTTATCCATCAACTCTCGATGTCAAGGCTAGCCTGTGATATTTGTTGGATTGTAGTTCGATTTGCTGCAAAATTTTCCCTCATGATTTAACGATTAAATGGATAATCGAGACTACTAGTTTTGTCTTACCGACTTTAGTAATCATGATTGAGGCTAAGCAGAACTTTCATTCGCTTAGTTCTCAGTTCATAGTGGATCAATTTGACTGAAATTTTCAGCAAATTGCCTTTACATTAGCTAGTTTTTAACTATTTAAGTGAGAACTGCCAACTAGTTATCTAATCTCCCACGGAGTCCCATAATGTATCTTTAAATGTCTAAAAGTCAAACAGCTTTCTTTGCCTCTGGTGTTCCTATAATAATATTTGGAACGTGTTTGGGCAATCTGATTAAAACACAGATCCAATTTCGTTTCGTTTTTTATAGTTCAAAATTTCGTTTTTACTTGTCTTCACTACTCTTGGATCTGGAGGACTTGTTATTTAACTGGTGTTCTACCTGAAATGAGGGGTCAGCCAATCAAATGGTCTGTCGAATCGACCCTTTGACCTTTTCATGCGTGGAACTGTGGGTAGATATTACCAGCCAACGACGTCTATACTAACACCAGCGGATAGAAATCATAACAAAACACAAGTGGATTTTGAAAAGCATGGCGATCGCTAATTGGTTAATCGAATGACTGACGTTATCGGGTCAAATGTCCCGTGCTTGATACCTGACGTCATAGAACGTGAGCGTTCACTATAACTAGTTAGATCTACATGAGTGTAGGCCATCGAAAGTATAAAAAACAAAACGAAATATAGATCTATATTTTAATTAGATTGGTGTTTGGGTAGCCTTGATCTATTTGCTGTTAAAAAGGGGGTATTTGGTGGTCCAGTGGTTTAACACTTGCTCGTGAAATCACAAGGTCTGTCATTGAGTCAAGTGGCGTGGTTTCAATTCCCGGCCTCTAAGTGACAAGGAGTACCGTCAACTGTCCAACCTTATGGGTTTTCATCAGGTCCTCTGGTTTCCTCCCACTTCTAAAGACCCTTGTAAGTTAATTATAGAAATACAATTACATCATGTGTTAGTCTCAAAATGACTTAGTTTGTGTTGCATGGATGTTGTAACGCCCCATTTCTCTCTCTCATTTATGTTTGAAAACAACAATAATTCTATACTCTATATCTTCATACACTTTTATTGTTCAGTAGTAGTACTAGTATTTACCAGAAATGGGGGATTGTGTAAAGGCTGTCTGTAACTGTAAAACATGCTTCTTGGTTCTGATAAAATCTTAACTCTATCCCAAGATACAATATAATGTAATTAGATCTCCCTGCTGAAAACCTGGTCTTCTCATAAAATGTCAGACAAAATTTCATAAAGCAACAAATTAACAGCTTCACTTAATGATTATCACTGAACCTTAACACATATTAACAAGTTGACTTTGAGTTTTAACTTTTCTATCCATTAATTAGTCAGCACAAATGTACCGTATAAATTAGCAATGGGTGGAATCTTTCTGTTCACATGATGGCAAGATGTTTTAAAAACAATTTGAACTTTATGTGGAATAAAGTTCCTATTACTCCAGTAGTACCATTCATAGTGAATTGAATGCAAGTTCAATAATAGTGATCCAATAATTCATTTCAGTTTATTATTCCTCAAATTCAGTAGCTTCTTGCATGTCCTTTGAGTTTAATTAATAAATAATGGTTAACCTGATAAATGAGTGCCACATGGTGTCTCAGAGCAGATGTCAGAAAAAGATGTAAAGAATTCCATCAAACAAAATAATAATCTGATTTGTTCATAACTAACCATAAATTTCATAATCACACACAATATTGGTTTTATGTAAATGAATGCAGATGATGCATGGTGAAATGCAAATGTATGGAATGACTTAGTCATCTTGCCATCAGCATTACATTTAGTGATACATGCATGGCCAGTGCCACTTGGATGTTATTTAATTGTAATTGTCTAAACACATGAAAAAAGAACAATTCTACAATTTATCATGTAGGTTCATTTCCTTGTTGAACCCAAACAATTGCCCTTGCTCTTTGAACTTCGCCCTTGTTCATCGGAACTTCGGCCTAGAATTTAGAATAAAACTAAGTTGCAAAAGAAAAGTCATTTCTTATTTCTTGGTTTCAAGATCTACAAACAAATAATATATCACCAATCTGTGTGGAATATTTATTGTCAGTGGTGTATAAAACAATTTTAAATGATAAAACCGGTAATATCTTCTCAGGTGCCAGCAGTAATAATATGCTATCAAATATTCTTTTAGGTGCACAACAATGTGTACACAGGAATTAATTTTTTCATCCAATCTGAATGACTAACCACTGTTTCTTGCCAAGTCGCTGACCCCCCTCCCTCACCACTAACAAGGCCAAACCACACCACAAAAATCCTGCGAAACTTTCCGGTTTTATGAAATCTGTGGAGTTTGAATAAACAGGATTTATGTAAGTTGTATAAAATAGGCTTGTTTTTTTAGTTAATGAACTCTGCATAGTTTACATTATGTCATGAAACTCTATCAACAGCTGAATGTGGTCAGCTTGTCCCTTTCTGGTGTAAGCATGTAGTGATCAAGTGGTTACCTAGGAAACCAGTGGATATAATCAGGTAACACTGAGTTGTGTGTTTACTGAAATGTGGGCATTGATTTTCTCACAAGTATAATAATGTTATGTAATATATGTTCTGTATGGGAATTCCTGAAGATACATCTTTAATTATTCAGTAAAGGGAGAGAGAGAAATGGGGTTTAATGTCCACTCGACACAAACTAGAGCATATTGGAACTAACACATGGTTCAATTTTATTTTAATAATTCGCTTGTGCGTAGGGGTCTGTAGCAGTGGTAGGAAACTGGAAAAAGTCAATGAGGTTCGACATACACCAAGGATTATTTGCTGCCATCAGCCCAATTTTTGTCAGCCAAAATTGGTTGTGCAAAACACCCAGGTTCACAAAAAGTTACTAAGCAACTTCATGGTTACATCTTTTAAGCATTCTTTTGTACAATGACTGGTCAGATGGTTTGTTGGCTGAAACATTAACTAAAAATCAAAGACATAATTTTTGATGTTTGCATTCGTATTTTTAGTTAGATCCAACATCATTCATTATATTAGTTATCTGACGCCCCCTAGGAGCACCACAGACTCGGTATTTACATGTAAATAAATATATTACTTATATAATGAATAATTAATAAGATTAAATTAGGAACTGGAAAGCACATTAAAGATTAAAGATGATGAAGAGAGTGCTTGTTTGTCATGTATTCTGTTCATACTATTCAAACCAATAACATAACTATGATTTTTTACCTTTTTTTGTGAAAAAAGAAATTCATTAACAAAAGGTAAATAGAATTCTGGTTATTTAGGATATTTTTTGCATTTTAGTGTTAGAATATAAAAGACTCGGTTTCAGAAACTTTATTTGCATTTGTACAGTATTTATTGTAGTTGTACTGCTGCCATTGTAAACATGTGTCAGTAGTAAAGCAGTGTACCTGAAAGTACAATCAGACTTTGCACACTTAGTTATAAATAGCAAGCTAAATTAACATCTGCTGCAACAACTGTAGTACAAGGAGGAAAGTAAAGGTTGTAGAAATGTTATGTCATTAACAAGTGAAAAGATCTTGTTCCAACTGCAATCATGCTTGAATCATTATACTATTTATATACATATGATTGTAAACTGTAACTTCTTGTTATCATCAGAGAGAAAATTTCTCTGTCTACCTGAAGATAAGAAATGTTGATTGTTGTCTCCCATGACCTTGAAGTATGCCTCAGTGAAATTGTCAGAATGTATCATAAGAAACAACCTTAAAGAAGATAGGTCAGAAAGTACTGGTAGATTGTGTAACAACAAACATCATGAAAAAGAGAATTCAAATTATAACTGTGAGCTTATTAACCACTGCTACATTTTCAATGGTTCAGTTGAGTTGATTAGTTTATTAGAAGTATGCTAAACAAGAAACTGATCTTTAGTATATTAGGAAATGAACCTGTGTTTGTTGTTAAGACCTTGGGATTTTAACTCACAATTTGTCTGCTAATTCTGCTCAATAATCTGTAGGGGAGCCTTCTAGATAACTGGTAATCGTTATAATTGTCATATATTTCCATTTTTGATCAGCAAATAATGTTTCAGAAATAAAAAAGGCAAGACTTAAAATCTGTCCAACTGTCCTATTAACCTTAAGAAAAGGAGCGAGTGTGTAGCTTCGTATTTAAATGGAATTAAACATGATGGTATATTCAGGTATATCAAAAAAAATCTAGAATAGACAACAGGTGTGTTTATAGTCCTTCCTTTTTTTACTTTCTTCAAGAACAAGCATGTCTGCAACTTGCTAGATATTGGTTTTAATGAGTTTTGGTTTACTTTATGGGAGTTTGATGACCATATCACTTCACTCAACCAGTAATTCTAATCAGTTAATGTTCAGACAGGAGGTCATCTAAGGTCAAGTTGAGCCCAAGCCAGATTTCTCCTACTGGTCAGTTGGTTATTTTTGGCACTGGTAATCTTATCATCAGCACTCTAATGGTTTATTTGGTCAGGTTAGACAGGGTCAGTCTTAAGATTAATCACATTAACTTCTTTAAAAATAAATTTAGTCCAAGCTTGACCACCAACAGTTTGCACATGTCATTTTTACATAGTGTCTGTGGAAAGTGATTTATCCCAAATCTTTCCAAGCTTCTGTTGAAAGCGATTTATCCCAAATCAAGATTACTTGAATATAAGTGGAATGTGAGTGATTTTGGAACTGAAGCATTGAGAAAATGACATATTTATGTTAATTAAATGTGCTACTATAGAAATCAACCATAGATCTATGAGCTTTTCTCTAAAATACAAGTCATTGTTTTTATGATTTTAGCAATGTAGCACACCACTAGCCCCCTCCCCCCGGTAATTTTTCTTCTCCAAGAATCACAAAATGTACTATCTTATGAAATATGGTACAATACCAGTCAGTACATATCAACTCCTGGGAGTTTGTACTATTAGTAACATTAGATGAGATTTATACAAGGGTAGTTCCGCTATTTTGACCAATTAGTTCACATTATTAACACCAGATGGTGCTACTGTGTTGCTGACTCAAGTTGAATACATCTTGAAACAGGTCTTGTGTGTCTATGTTGTTGATGTTGCTGTAGGGAATACAGAGCAAGCATTCTGAATATCGAACTAATACTATACAGACATACATGTATTTGGCAAGGAAATGGAATTGGCATGTAACTTGTAGTGTCTTGCACTGGTACATCATGTACTTGAGAGCACTTTTTTTGGCCAATCCGGAAGTAATCTAACCAAAGAAAATACTCTGAATTTGAAAATTAAGAATTTATTTTTAGACTTCAAGCTAATTGGTGTAATATTAATATGAAATAGTTTATATTTAATAAATATTTGAAATAGGCCCTATGTATTTTTCAGAAATCAGAAGTCTTAATATTTCGATAAAGGTTTTTTAGTCTGAGAAACTACAAGTATACAGATCTACTAATAAAGGATATTGTTGGATTAAAATACATGTACAAGGAATGAGGTAAGTGGTTCTTTATATGATTAAGGAACAGTCAACACACAGACAATTTCAGGAAAAGATTGTTAGTTTTCTATGAAATAAAGAAAATGTAAGTGTACATTTTACTTTAGAAAAGTGTTAAGTTTAAGAATTTTCATAAAATTGGTCGTTGATAGTAAAATCTTATGTTACTCAGTACATGTACTTCTAGACAGAACCAAGACTCTAAAATACATGTAGCTTAACTTTAGATCTCTGAAAACTGTTAAAACTGGAACTAATTTTCATGTAAGAGAAAGACCACACATGTTACACTTCAAACCACTGATATTTAAAAATTGAAATAGTTTTAATATTTAAATGATGTGGATTATAAACTGATGATATTTGATTTGATACGATAATGGTGTTGATATTTGTGGTGTGTAGATATGAACCAACATCCTGTAAGATCAGGTGGATTAATTATCTTTAAACTGTTACCATGTGGTAAAAACTTGAGACAGTTTGGTGTATTTGGTGGTAAAAGAGAAAGAAGATAGAAGCCATCTGGGACTAGAGAGATTACTTTGTATAAAAACATTGATCCAGACAAGAATTCCTTGCAGGAAATTTGTAACATAATTTGTGTGTTTTGCTGGAAGAATTCTCATGGTTAGGAATACAGACTTAATAAAAGTAAACCTGAGGCAGGCCTTATTATTAACAAGATGTTAAAGGAGGCAAGTCTCAATCTCAATTTCATCCACAGTTATTGACATTGCAAACACGACTTATTGGTCAATTTAAATCAACATTGTTGATGTTACCTTTCAGTGAATAGATGGGCTTCTGATATCAATCATTTAAGAAAAAATGAAAATTTTATATTGGCACATAAATTGCATGCCTGAATGCTCTTGGGGGCCATTTGTAAGGAAGTGACTTGATGAACAAGGCTAAATATATCCCACAGCAGAATACTACCTGTGTAGACTGGAATAACCAGATGCCAAAGACTGCCATTCAATTTAGACTTTTTTTGTATTTTGCCAAACATAACTAATTAGAAATTACAGTAAAACAGAAATGATTGAATGTAAATCAGTTTATATACATTCATTTGTGTCCATTTCTAGGTGTGAAAGAATAGCGATTTAGCTCCTTTCAGTCTGATTTTGAATATGTAAATTCACGTGTCAGTTACATGAAGCATCAACACGTGTTTCAGACCGCTTATATAGGTTTGGGTGATTGGGTGGCACTGTAGACCATAAGGCCAGTTATCTATTCAACTAACAAGTTCAATCATGGGTTAGCATGTGACAGAGAATAGTGTCATCTGCCTACCCCCATGGGTTTTATCCAGGTACATGTATTCTAAGTTTCTCCCTTATCTAAAAACCCCTGAAAAAAAACTTATACAACTGCAAGTGTATTATACAATATGGTGCACAAACTGAACATGACATCATCACAGTCATCTCAAAATTGTGACATCATCCATGCAAAATTGTTCCTAGAACAAGCATTTCGTGTCGATTGTACTTGAATGGATGAGGCGGCTGGCTTTTTTCAAAGAGCATCTCCCCTAGAAAGAATAACAAAGATGTAGCGCTTGAGAACCACTTCCTGGTCAACAAATTTACCATTTATCCTCTTTAGACATTTACAATGTGGATTTTTTTTTATGTGATGGTCTAAAATACTTCCAAGTTCAAGTTGGAGTTATTGCCAACAGATGTCAGAAGTAAATAGTGGTGTAGATGTAGGTACATGTATAATTTGTTATCTTTGTTCCCAAAATCTTTTCTATGATAAAAATCCTTGTTGAAACTATATTTTTATCATCTTAGACTACAAAACATTCATGATACAGTCAATACTAAGAGGATATTTTGTCTAGAAACAGTTTGATATAAAAAAAAGTGTATTTTATGATGGTTTTATGAGGGGTATATAAATGTCTTTTGAACACAGTAATAACTTGTTGATGAGCAATATGTGTAAATAGATGAGAAACTCATATCTAGTAATGTTTGTATTACCCACACTAGTAGGAGTTCTTTCATTTTAATTACCCAATTTGCACAGAAAATAAAACTTGAAGCACTAGATTTTTAAGCAGTATGAGAATTTTGTTAGACAGCAAGAACTATTTTATGGGTATCAAGTATCAATCACATCCCTGTGTTTATTAAAATCAATATTTGCATAATTTATAATAATATTCTGTGTGTTTAGTAAATGTACATTTTCTATGCCATTTTGTGTGAAATTACCTAGATTTTTTAATTTTAGTTAATCCTGGTAATGTAAATAATTAAGAATAGTGACAGATTCATTTTGTAAGCTCTATTAGAAATAGTTGATATAAAACTTAGTAGCATAAAGTATAATGTATACCGCAATAAAGCTATTTCGCACTTCTAATTTTAAACATTAGCAAAAAAACATACAAAACATGAAAATCTTTGACAGTAAAAAAAAAACATTATATCTATTTCCTGTTTGTAATCCTGTGTCTAATCTTAATTACCAGCAAGTAATAACAGACCAAAAGGCAGAGTTGTACAATTCAAAATTGTGAAACTGATGGAGAGTGCACTCTGAAGCCATCTGTGCAGGTTAGGTTACTTCTCGGTTGAATTTTAGCCATTATAACATTGAGAATAAGTCTGAATATTTACACTATGTTCTAATCTTACTTTGACATATGGGATGTTTTTATAAAGGTATCATGTTAGAGAAGATAACCTCCTATAGCAGACATTATTGATACCTACACTAGACATGGTTTATATCAACCTGTAGGCAAATGCCATTCAAACAAATTACATTCCAACAATAGAATTCACATTATTTTGGGAGCAACTGGTAAACATATCTATTTGCTTCAACGTGTAGTCTTGATCACAGTATCAGACATGCAGATAATAAGGTATGGATATATGATATCTAAGTTTTAAATAGATTTTTTGTGCATGGCAATCATGGCTATACTTTGCTTGTAATGATGAAATTTTCTCTCTCTAATTATTTTAATTATGATATGAGATCTGGTCTGCAATTAGAAAATGTCTATAAGTGAGTGTACAGAAGCCTTCAACCAGTAAGAAGATCTTTTCACACATTATGTTAAGTTTAAAACAAATACTAAACAGACACAGCGGCACTGTTAAAACATCAAATGAAATTTTTACACATAAAATACAAATGTATAGTTAGCTTTAGAATATAAAATGAAAGAAAACACTTCTGTGATGCACCATAGGAAAGAGCATTAGAATTTACGGTAAATTAAAAGATATGGACTTCAAAATTGAGCTTTAAAGCAGTATTTTCATTCATATCAATTATAGCTTAATAAGACTTATGAACGTAACAAGTATACAGTGATCAAATTTAACTTAGGAGTAGTTTCATTTATCTTGGTTTTTATCTAAATGTAAAAATCATCTGAACATGTCATAATCTGTGCATGTTTTTATTATTAATGAGGTAGTTTCAGCCAACACCCTGAGTATGATAGATAGTGTATAGTAATAGATGGATTTCGGATCAGCAGCTTTTTAAACAGGATGGATTTTACAGTGACTAAAAATCGTGTATCAGTTGTGGAGAACTTAGTTTTTGCACACACCAAGATTATGTTGTCTTTATGTCTCTGTTTAAAATAAAGTGTGAAATTGTTCAGTTTTATTGTGCACTATCAGGATTTCAAATTTTAAAATTTTTAGATAGCTTTATACTAATATGATTTCAAAATTGAACCATTAATAAAAACTAGATTGTAACTTGTTGAAAGTACGGAATTGGTCATAGTAACTTGACCGGGTAGTTTTATAATTATATACTCAGTGTAGCAAAGTATTAATAGTAATAGCACCTACCTAGTGTAGGGAGTGGGGGGGGGGGAGATGACATGTACATGCCACAGTTTGCTAACAGAATAAATTTCAATAGAATTCTATGACCAGAAGAGATTTTACAAGGCTTTTGATGAGTTGATAAACCATGAGGACTTGTTTCAATAAACATCCACACACCCTTTTGAGAAACTTCTATAATGGTTATTAATACTATAATCATATTACAATAAACAATACAACATTAGGTATCCAAAACAATAATTTGGTAACACTATACACACCATTATTCAATCTGATTATGCTGAGATCTTTCTCATAATGATTGCCGGAAAATTATATAAGAGGTTCATAAATAGTAACTGATCAGAATAGGGTGTATCTAGACACATAAAACCGGTTGGTCAGTTTTTGAAGTTGGTTTGTGTCTTGACCAGTGGTCACTTTGAAGTGGAGGTCAATATTTGGGGTAACAATTTGTGTTTTGAAGACCTGTATTATTTTCATTCATGAAGATTTTGACATGTACAAAGTGTACGCTGATGTTTATAAGTTCATTAATTGGTTGACTCTATGTTTATACATGTGTAATCAAATATTCATTCAGTATATATATATATATACGATAGTGTCCTGCGCATGATTCATAATAGAAGGACTAGGCCAATAGCCAGTCCACTGTTTTGATTATTATCTTAGAAATGATTTTATTTCCTAAAGAAATAAAAAGTCAAACATTAGTATAGAATACTATAAACTGTTTTAATCATCTTTTTTCTGAACTGTAAATTATAATCTATTTGAAAACAGAGCCATTTTATCTTAAATGGTGTTTATGTTAGTTTAAGGTTTAAGACAATTGATTGTAATATTCGTTACCCGTAGGAGAAAACGGAAAAGCTGTAAGTAGATACGCGAAATGTATAGAGAATAATGATGTAAGAACATTGAATGAAATAATAATCCCTCCCACAGATTTTGGGACTGATTAATTGCTGGTTTAACTGAATAATATTAGTCGTGGTTGGAAGGTCATCAGATAATTGTTACCACTAAGCTTTGACTGGACACACAATAAATTGAAAGATGGGAAAACAGAGAGACAGGATGACAGGTCAGATATATTATCTATTTGTTTTATTTATTGTACTGTATTCATTACCATATGTTTTCGTATTGTCTCAAAATAACTTTAAGACTTGAATATCATTTAGGCTTATACATGTATAAACTACATGTATGTCGACCAGTTTGTATTGCCTGTATTTTTAATTGCCAATTTGAAAATTAAAATTGGGAAAATATATTTCAAAATTCATGACTATTCAAACTGATCTTTTAATATTTGTTATAATGATGGCAGCTAATGCAAGTTTATATTTTAACTAATGAAATATTGAATGATGTTCTATATTATTGATATTGTTTGCTCTACATGTATGTCAAAAAATATGTTTTGAAGGATGAATTCTTGACTATAGTGTACATATATTTAGACCAAGGTGCCTGATAGTGACAAATATCTGCAGGTCTCATTTTAGGTGGGTTCAATCAGTTAAATAAAAGCTTGATATACTTTGACCAAGGTGGTGGTGGGGGTCTGATTTAAGAATTTGAATATGTAAATGTCAAACATATCGTACTTCAACATGAATAATATTTCATGTGAGTGTGTTCTGGTCATCAGATAGTACTTATAGTCTCTATCACCAACACATTTCTATTGTTTTTAAGTTAAAAACATTACACAAGGTAATAAATCTCAAGTGATACTTGAATTGTTTGATTACAATACTTGAATTGTTTGATTACAATACTTGAATTGTTTGATTACAATACTTGAATTGTTTTATAGTATATTAATCGTGTCACTATATCTACAATATAATATATTATCATGATTTACTGACTTATTTCAGTCTTTCTAGGTCAGTCACCTAATCTTACTAATTTTCTTTATCTTCTATGTAACTACAATCCTGTACCCGTATATGATTGAGATATGGTTAGCATGTAGTATTGTAGTTGTTTGTTGTGCAGTTCTCATACATTGTCTATACCATGGACTCCATGTCTATACAAAATACAGACAATACAAATTATTAACAGTGTAGTGCCTGTACTAAATGAAAATACTATAGCCGATATTGACATGAACTTAAAGTCACCTGCCTCACATTTTGGGCTTTCTCCGGATGTTCTGGATTCCTCCGACACACAAGCAAATCATTGAAATAAAAAATTGTACCATATGTTAGTCCCAAAATAGTATAGATAGTTTGTTGAGTGGACTTAAACCCCATTTCCAACTTCATCATCATGTAAAACTTAATGTACGATATTAAGAGCAATAGTGATGGCCATAGATTTTGGCCATTTAATCCTACTAATGATAATTAAAATGTTTAGATTCAGTCAAGTAAATAAAGGTATGATATATTATGAGAGTCAAATTAGCATAATAGAGTTGTGTTTGGTAAGAATATTATTATAGTAACTGGGTGTTGTCTGGGTATTATCTCTTATATATAGATAATCTCTATATATAATCAGCTGATATAGGTTTATAAATATATATATTCACATATAGAATATATACACATAGCTGTTTAGTCTAACTCACCATCTGGGTGAAAAGAGAAATGTCAGAGGTAGATGACGGCTAGAAATGTTCATTTAATTTTCTGTGTTTGATAATATTGATCAGTACAATATAAGGTCAACTTAACATCACCTCGATAAAATGTTTAAGGAATAATTCACGAGTCTCGTCTTACATCACATACTAACTCTACATCTGTGGTGAGAAGCTTTCTGTGCTAGTAGTTCAAGGATTAAATTATCAATGAATATTCAACATTTACAATATGCAAGGTAAGAAAAAGATAATGAAGAGAGTACAAAACTGGGTAACATCTGCTAGAATAATTACTTATTGCTTGAAAATCACTGTGCCTAATATTACCGTTTTATATAAAGCTGGACAAAAGTCAACAATATATATGTATAAACAGATGAGGTTGACCTAACCGAAAAAAACAATCACCTGATCGGACACTAGTGGTAAAAAGCCAATCAAGTTGCCCTGACAAAGGAAGTATGAAGAATTACATGATCTTTTATTGCCACTGGGAGCTGTGGTGGCTCAGTGAGTAAGACGTTGACTCACCAACCTGTTCTGCCCGGGTGTTGATCAGGAATTTCTGGCATGGTTCCCCATTGTCAGTGGTGCAGGACAGAGGGCCTGGCAAGGAACAATGTACATGTATAGTTGTTTGAAAGGGATGAAAAACTTGAGGTACTAAGTACAAAAATCCCTTGGCAGCTGGAATTCGATTTAAGAGTAGGTCATATTGCTGGACAAAATGTCCATCATAGCACACTATATGGCATATAATGCCTGTCTTCATAACCCTAGTCTGTGCAGAACAGTAGGATCTTAAACCCCATTTCATTTCATTTTATTGCAAACAACTGTTTTTCTGTTACCAATGAAAAAGGCCACCTCAATATTTCAACAAGATAGAAATCAAATAACAAAAGAATCACGCATCTTCTGAACTCATAAATTTTCACTGGCATTCACGCTCCCAGTACAAGCTTCAGTACCGCTCTGACCAAACAACACCATCATGTTCCTGTCTGTATTAACCTACTCGGTGATCGCAAAAGATAAACTTGTCTTGTATTCTCTAGTGTATTGCCATTTAGAAATCTCTCCGTGGTTTTTTATCCTGTACATTAAAAAGGTTTAATTTTCAGTTTTTTACGTGTGAATGTTGTAAAGATACCAAAATTTGAAAGGGATCAATGACTTTAATTTGGTTTATGGACAACAATGAAGCCACTTTAAAAGCTAATCCCATAAAATCACTACTTGCCCTCCATATCAAGGTGTACTTTGTTGGATAATGTTCCTATTTACATGTGCACATTATTTAGAGATAATGGGAATCCATCATAATAGACTGATTTGATTACTCTTCTCATTTAGCTATGATTAATCAAACCCACCTTATTATTAGTTTTAGTAATAAGATTTATAACAGATTATCTCATTAACACCAGTTGGTATTATTACAGCTAATGCATTAGCTTATTAGAAATTGGTTTTAAGATCTCTATATATTTGTGGTCAATAAAATATTATTCTCACCAGTTTCATTTAGTGTCAATACACAAAAGCCCTGACTTAAATGTTGAGTTGTTACATACAATGGTTTCACAGTTTTAATGTTATGCACAAACATGTTGTACCAATTAAAAGGAGGATATATGGGCCTCAGTTTATTTAACAAACATTGCACTTGTGGTCCTTATAAGCAAAATATTCTTACACTAATTTATTATTAACTAGAGGATGTTCCATGAGAAAAGGTAAAATTATATTGGTATGAAAAAAAGAATTCTTTTATTTCCTTAAAAAGTATAAGCTTATGTGTATAATTTTATTCAAGACATTAAAAGCTTTTTTTAAAAGCTATTAAGTACATAACAAAACAGTTTTTAAATGCTTCACTGTTAAAATTTGATTAAAATCTGGTCCAGTAGATTGTTCAAGTAGTTTGGATTTGGAGTCTTGTATATTACCAATCATATTTTGTATATTACCAATCATATTTTGCGTTTACCTATATTAATGTACAGTTTAAAAAACAAACAAATGTCTTATTATTACTATTACTAGTATTAGGGTCAGGACTTCAAGTACACAAGATCATTTGATGGTATTTTCTTGATTAGATAATCCCAGTGCACAATAGACCATTAGTTCAAATTGAATACAAATCAGTGATGCATAAAATTTATATATTGATTTATATGATAGATAAATGTTTGTAGGTTAATATTTAGGTAAGTACTAGATAAATACCCCCCTTTATTTAATATAATGTGGGGATATTGACTAGAAAATTACATGACAAGAAATTCTTCATAATTTTCACTTTATAGAATATATTTCTTTATGGATAGACAGAGCCACTATGGCTCAGTGAGGAAGATACTGTCTCTGTAAGCAGGTTTGAGTCCAGTAGGTTTCCCCCGAAGCCCAAAGAGAATTTCCCTGGATTTACCATTTTGGTTTCCCAATGTCAGTGGTGCAGGAGAAGGAAAAGTGTATAATGGTTTGGAAGGGATGAGAAACAGATAGCATGATTTACTCTTTCATTATCCTTATGGCCTTTATACAAATAAAGTACTTGAATATTGTCAACCTCCTGGCTCTCTCAGAACCCCATTTTGGCTCGCTACACAGGCAGCACCCCAGTATAATGTTGTTCTGACTGGCTTGCTGCCAATCTTAACTTTCTGTTATGTTTCTATTTGTAAAGGTAAAATGACAGCTGTCACCTATTTACACCGAGTGGTCAATATTCAGATTAAACTAGAATAAACTGCTATGTGTGTAACACTTTATACAAGGTGTTATATATTATTTGCACTAGTTTTTTTTCCGTAAACAATCATTAGAAATATAGCAGAGTGGTAAACAGTTTGTTTTATTTATTTTAAAGGCTAAAAGCTTTTTCCTTGAGGGTAAAATTGTAATCAATCAATTTGTTGAACAGGTTTCAGGTAAAATGATTCATTTTCAAATAATTTTATCAGTTGATAGATCAGAATAAATGTTTAACAATAGGACTTGAAGTAGAAGTTAAGAGTGTTTTTCTATTGAACTTCAGCAAAGGTAAAGTCATTGGTTGTGTGAAAGGTTTTATAATTTGTAGATATTTCATCATTGAAGGAATGTATAGTTTGTGTGTGGTAGAACATGGTTTCTGACATTTATATGACCAGTTGGCAAAATGAGTCAAAAACCAACTACGATATTGAAAGATTGTTAAATTAGTATATGACATATGGTACATGTATGCATTCATTTTAGAAAAAAAAAAGGTATTAAGCGAGACCCTAAAGCAACCAAAATCAACAAATTTCATGCATTTCTGGTAATAATTTGTCTTGGAGAATTGATGAAAATTAAAATAAAGTTATTCATTGTTGTATTTGAAATTGTAGCCTTGTCTCATTTAGCCTGGGTTAATTCTACAGTTTTATGGAAACCAGTGAGGAAGACTAGGTTTACAGTATACACCTCATCAAATAATAACCTGTCCATTGTGATATATGAGTATATGTGTTCATGTCATGTGTTTCTTCATCAAAGAAGAACATGATAAATACCTAGTCTAGTAAAAAGACAAGCTATAAATAACACAAAAAACTTTCATCACCCATCTTTCTTTAATCTCTTTCTGCATCTGAAACTATTTACTCAGCTGAGAGGTAAACTTGCAGGTTGTTTTTCTTTAAAACCCAACAGCTAAAGATCACTAAATAGTTACCATAATCACAATTACATGTAGCTCTACTGGTGCATTGACACCGTGTTTGTTGACAAGTTGAAAACAGCCTTGATCAAATAAACCTATTACAGTCATAGGAAAAACTATATCCCCCATTTGACAAACTAAAGCCAGGCTTTTAACTTGAGACAACTATTGGTTTTATTGGTAGGTTTCAGTGAAATGTGGACATTTTTGGGATGTATTGATAAAGAGGGTAAAATTATTGAAATGTCTGAAATACTAGTATAACATATTTGATGTTTTTCCATTCTATTTTGAAGTTGTTTCATTTCAGTACTATTATGCTCTCTTCACAAGCCTCAATGCACTTTTCTTGCAGGTTTATTTTGGATGATTATTATAGATAGGGTGATTAAAATCCCTCAAAGGCTAACAAATGACTGTAACGCTACTTTCAATTGAAATGAAAGGTCCATTTCAAACAAACAAAACCAATCTTATGGCCTTGAGAAACTTGACAATTTCTTAATAGTTGTCAATATTCTGAATAATCATAATGGACAGTTTTGGGTGATATCAGTAGCCAGATACTATAATAATTGCTACTACAATGTATATTCGGAAACTAGTTTCAGCTATTAGAAACAGTTAGATTATTCAAATGTAACTGATCTAGAAATGGGCATTTAATCAAATGTTAATGGGTTATTAATAAAAATATTCAGGTGTAACCATGTGGAAATAGATCATAAAATCATGCACGTTTCATATTAATAACATGCTCATGTGAATATCATAGTCCTAGAATATGATACATATTATTATGTTATCTGAATAAAACATTAAAAATATTATTTCACTCAATAGATATCTTCTATTATATGTTTATAAAGGATTTTGGTTTTTAATAGCACAGCTTTGTATTCAACCTGTATGCAATTTATACATTAATAATGGAAGACCTAGTTTTAAGATTATCACAAGTTTTTCTCATGGAAGATATTACAACACAAACTTAAGTCTTTCAAGGCTACCCATTGAACGTGAGTTTGTTGTTAATATGCCAACTGAAGATTCTATCTTTATAACTTACTAGAAACTAGACATGACTCAAGCAAAGTTTAGTGAGTAGTAGTTATAGTTATATACAGCAAGATTTGTGTATACAACTACTTGATACTAAAATTATTTTATAATTTATTTTCCAGGTGATGAATGTAAAAGCGTCATGCTCACTGAGCAGTTAAGTACCAATGATGATCTTGTAGAATCTTTAGACACAGAACCTGTTTTCGACTACCTCGTACAGCATGGCGTTCTAAATACAGATGTTCTCGATGGAATTTGCCTTGAGGAAACTAAACTTGGACGTAACTCTGCCCTGCTTCAACATCTTGACGACAATGGGAACACAGCAAAGGCATTATTTATCAATGCATTACGACAATCAGGCCAACACAAGCTGGCCAGTACCATAGATACTAGTCAAAGAATTAAACCCATTTATGGAACTGGTTAGTAATCAACTTTTCTGATTCATTGAATTATATTTCAATAGAAGAAATTTAGAAATGTTTAATTTAGTCTTTATTTACATTAGTCAAGATTGCCATTTGAGTGTCATACAAGTTGCTCCATGGGTGCCCAGTTACTGATGTTGGCATGCTAAAACTAATTTTCTGAATGTTAAAGATATATTAGTTTATAATAATTCAAAAACAGATGATAAAAAAGAAGATATTGAAAATTTCAGTCAAATTGTCTTTGTTGGAAGTTTGGACTAGAAATAGGCATCGACTATGTCTGCACCATCTACGAGAATAGCCGATGGGTTGATTGACATAATATAAACCCCACCCACATATTCTTGATTATCAAGTAACATTCTCAATAGCTATGGTACCCTCGCTTGGTAGGTCTTTCATTGGCAGTCTCTGGTAGCTTGATTGGCCAATTATTAGTTTAAATCAAGCTGTATCCAAGCCATCCAAGAGTCTACAGAGTTGATTTTGAGCTTGTCATGTAAATAAAGATCTAATTAATAATTTATATAATAGCTGAATCCTAAATAAAGACTTGTAATCGACAGATTTAGCTCTTGCATAATATATGTTGAAGGAAGTACTATTTGTTAAGCACTTGTTGTGAAGTGTACCATAGTTGTTAAATAAACTACAATGTATCTGCGTTAACTTTTATTTTCAATTTTTCTTCCAGGTTACTGGGATAAACCACGCCATAAAGGTAAATAATTTATCTTTGTTCACTGCAGTTAAATATACAAGATGGAAGCAAGGGAGGTGTTTTCCAGAATGCTCCCACAACCAAAAGGAAACACATCCTAGCAAAATCAAAATTTACCATTAGTTGTATTCATAGGATGTGAAGTGTTAACACCATATCTTTTTTCTCTCCCATCTTCACATTTGATAATATATAGTTAAAAGCACTATGACCTAGTAACCGTGACTTAGACTAGAGAAGAGCTATAGATTGTAGCTAGCAATTAGCAAATATGTATAAACAACATGATAATATGAAGATGTCAGGTGGAGGTGACCCAGACCCAGTGATGTCTTTGTTAATGGAAAAAAAATACATGTAAGATTTTGTCCCTCAGTCTCGCCCTTCAAAAAAATAGGGGACTATTAAAATCAATTTGTCAATCTGTCTGCTACTCCTTTTGGAACAGAATAACTTGTGATTGAGGTTGAATATTCAAACTTGATTCATTAGGTGAATGTCATGACATAGTTCAATAATGAGCATTTTCTGTGTGGGCTAAGAAATGATAAGCAATTTGATTTGTCTATGCTTGGCACTCGATAACACTGAGTGTGATGCAACTTATTGTAACACTTAGCCTTGTTCAATAATGTGTTCATTATTGAACAAGGCTAAGTAACTGTATTGCTTGATGCTTTTTGAAAAGATAAATGTGAAAATAATTAATCATATCTATTAACGCAGGAGGGGACAACTGTTGGCTTGTTCTAAAATAATACAATTACAGAAATACACTGATAATTAAATCTCTTCTTGTTCTTACAGGTGAAGTTAAGATAAAAATATGTATTAAAGCTTTAAAATTACTGGTGCCAAAAACTGATTCCCCTCCCAGTGTAAGCCGAAAAAACTGTGTGGCTTCAGCAACACCTCAACGACTGCATAAGTCCTACGAGAATATGTTAATGTTAGATAGTGGTGATTTCTCGACAAGAGCAGTTAAAATATTAGATTATGCTTACGATAAAGAGGAAGAAGATGAAAAACCCATTAAAAAAAGCTGCTGGTGTATGTGCTTCCCAATGTTTTGTCGACCCAAACATAAAAAGGAGAAAAAATATGAGAAAATGACAGAAAAGAAAAAATCCAAAGCAAAGAATAAAAACATTAAAAAACAGAAAGCTTATCCAGAAAGCAGACGGCAGTTAGATTTTAGTGAAAAAAGTTCCGAATATAGAAAATCCCCGGCACCGAACAACGAAAATCCAAACCGTTCTCATTACCCTAGAAGTGATATCACATTAAGCACTACAACTTATGAACAAAGACGTAATAGTGGTAGTCCTCGTAAAGAAATTCAAACAGATATTGTGGGATATAAAAACAATCGCAATGATTCCAGAACATCGCGAAATGTACGAGATAAAGAAAATGTGGCTCCAGTTATTATGCAATATGACAACTTGAGTGAAACTGTTGAACTTAGACGACCAAGGGACGAAAATATTTCTCCACATAAAGTCAAACAAACTCCCAAGCAGAATAACACAAATAATAATGGCACTTCTTCAACAGTAGAAATGTGTGAAAAGTGGAAATCTTCTGGTAAACTGTTTGAGGAAAAACTTGTAGAATTTTGTGCACTATTTGAATTGAAGGCCATGCAGAATGCTGTGACTATGTATTTTGAGCAAGATCGTGGAACATTATTTTTTCAAACAGGAAATGATGGCGCCTCAGTTTTTATTTGTAATATTTGTATGTCCCGAAAACAAGTTGAGGTCTTGAAGAAGGATTACAATGATGGAAAAATCCAAACAGACCTACAAAATATAATCTTAGCCAATGACATGCAAGTTCAGTTGGATGTGTTGGGTATGGAAATTTCGACTGTGATTGATGATGATCAGTTTGCTAATGCCATGGAGGAATTATAATACGCGTCATTTTATTTCTAATCTTCTAAATATACCCCAAGTGTAAATGATCTTATGGTAAATATATATTTTTAGAAAGCTATTCCGTCTGCTCGTCCAGTGAAGAAAGGTGAATTGATGGCTGAATGTTTTTGTACCAATTTTCAATATGACTGTGAAATGAAAAACTTAACCAGATTTAAATTATTACTGGACATATATTGTGTTAGTTATTAAGAAGAAATGAAGGAAATTAATTTAGGATTTTGTGTGTTTAACTACAAGCATGTTGTTTTTACATGAGACTATATGAATATTTGTGGTATTATTATTTATAATACATCATTTCATTAGGAAACACTTTTTATTATTTTAAAGTTAAACCTCTTGTTAACATTGATGGCATATTGCTGTAAGCATGAGTTTATCATTACTTATTAATCTACACAATAATAAACAATGTTTCTGGCACTTTACCAAGCTATATTTTTAGCAAAGTGGGAATATGTGGTTTAATTTTACAATGGAGTAAAATCTATTGATAAATACATACATTAGAATTAGACAGTAACGTCTAAAACATATTTATTTGTAAGTTATGATTATTTTGCTGCAACATATCAAATGTATTTGTTTTTCAAGTGCTATCTTATTTATTTTGTGCAATACATAACAAACATCAGTAAAAGTGTGTATTATTTTAATATATATCTATAATTTATGATGTAGACCATCTCTGTATAGCATAATGTAGCATATATAATAGTGTATGTATAGTGTATATATATAAATTATTTGTTATGTATAAGCGTGTAGATAAATTTTGATTTTACATACTATAGTATCTACACATGTAAAGAATGTTATGTAAATTAATTTTATTAAAAGTAAATCAGTAGTGATTTATAAAATTGTAATGTTCTGTGCATGAGTAAAGTACTGCAGGTGAAGTGGGCATTCAGTTTTTTATCTATTGCTAAAAACTAAAAGGCAATTTATAAGTTTGTTTTGTGTAAAAATATGGTATTTTAAGTTATTTTAATCAGTAGTATTTAAAATATTAATCAGATTTGAATAATTGAAAATTATTAAAGTATATACAGAATAACTGTTAACTTTTCTTTGATTTTTCAAATTGATGATAGGTAAAAAAAAATATTCCATACATATAGGTTGACAGGACTAGTTCCAGTTGAGTTTAAGAGAATTTACTTTTTGTAGTAGCAAATTTGTGCAAGTTTTAGACCAATCTTAACTTTTTCTTCTAGACCTACTGTTTTATGAAATGTATTTATGTGGTGAATAAATGGAATTCTATGCTGAGGCCTTATCTATCATTGCATAAAACGCCAAAACCTTTACAACTGCTTCTCAAAATTATTACAGTATATACAATTAGACACAGTAAAAGAAAAATCCAATTTAGAAAAGCACATTGTATAGCTACTGAATTTCACACTTGTGATATAGCTTTTAGTGGCAGTGATTGTTATCATTTGTTTCATAAACTTCAAGGACAGTATGATTTCTCTGTCAATAACAACAAAAAAAATACACATTCTTCAGAAAAAGAAATACCTTAATGTTTTGTTTTTGCATTTTAAGCAATTTGGGTTTTTTTCTTAAGACTAGAATATATTATTTACTTATTCTGATGTTTCATTTACCCAAATAACAAAAGCAAAGCAAAATGCATAAATAAAAACACAATATGACTATATTTTAATCAATCACGCTTTAGTTATTTAATTACATTACATTTTATTTTTAGCAATTGTAATAGAACCATTTGTAGATTTCTCTTCTTTCATTTTGTTTTGTTTTAATTTTTTTTCATTTCGCAGTCTTTGCATTCCAATTCATTCTATAATATACAGTATTCCTTTAGACCAAATATTTCGCTTTTTATTTAATCAACCCATTTTGTATGATTATATAGGATAACAAATGAAAACATTCAGAGAATTTGGTATGGACCATTTCATTCTTTCTACCATCAATATCAAGGGATACTATTTATGACAATATTTAAAATCATCACATTTGTTCCTTGTTGATAATCTTAAGGATTCGAATATACACCCATAATATTATTAATATTCCAGATGGATTGGCTGTTGACAAATTAAACTGTTTATTTACATCCACTAATAAAAATATCATGGTTAAATACATAGATAAATCCTAGACATATTGTAACATTCATTTATAAATAAATATATCAAAATGTTTCAGAATAAATTTTCTCTGTGTTATGATTTCATTTCAATATTTTCCTTTGAGTGAAATTCTAATTTATTTTGATGTAGAAAATGTTTTTTGTGAAAAATGATATATAAAGAAGATTTATTTTAGTCTTGTTTCACCAAGAAGAGAGTGTGGCCTTCAATTCATGCATCATAAAATAATGCCAAATCAATTCAGCCTTTTGTTATTTTTCATTGAACCATGAATCGAAGTGTTCACAGGTTTATACTTTTTGGAACTGGGTACCCGGTACATTATTTTTTTCAGAGTTTATTTCTTACCTGAAGATGGGTATCAAAATGAAAGTATTAAATGGCACACCTTATAAAAGATGTTCTTAATGGAGACATAAACTAGGTTCTGTGTACACAATACACATTGATAAGATTTGTTGGCAGTTGAAAAGAACAAAACAAAATTATCCTTCCCGCCAAGTCATGAAGTTCCATTGACTCAACATATCAATTCTTATGTCATTACAGACATATCAAAAATTATTTTAATCCTGCCTGTGTGTGTAATATTGAGTACACACATAACAACCAGCATGCCCCAACTGTGCTGTACAGAAATAGCTTACAAATGAACACTGTTTCACACAGATATTAAATCCCAATCATCTTTCAAAAGTTATCCCCCTTGGAACAAATCAAGCAGCATAATTATTTGTCATGGACCCTTCTTTACTCATCTGTCTGATGAATTCTGCACTAAGGACTGGTTTTAACACATGCACGATATTTGAATCCAGCCTTTTTTTCCGAATGTATTTGAGTCTCAAATTATTAGCGCTAATGAGGAAATTTAAACACACTGGCATCCATGAATGATGACTCCAGTTTAGATCAATTTAAGCAGCAAGTGCCCGATGTCTAAAGGCCCCCGCACACGAGCGCATTTTGCGTACGAATTTAGCGCCGCGCTAAATGCGTACGCATTTGGCGCAGAAATACGGTGCCCGCACACGAGCCAAAAATGACGCAGCGCGAAAGCTACTGCGGCAATTGTGTCGTTCACGTGACCACCACTCATCCGAAAATGGCAGCCGTGAGTGAATCGTCGTCGTCGTCATCGTCATCGAAAGATGAAGAAACAGCCCTTGCAGTGTTACTTCTTCCATAAATCGACGATTTTATCCTCTAAAATTGCGTCACTGACGAACTCACTGGGTGCCGCCATTTTGCAGTAGTGATGACGCATGCGCATTGACGACGAATGAAACGCAAATAGCGCTGAGTTGCCCGCACACGAGAGCGCAGTTGGCGCTGCGTCAAAAAATATCAAACATGACAGATATTTGGCGAACGTCAAAATGCGCTCGAAAATACCCCCGCACACGAGCCGAAAATGACACTGCGCCATTTGCGTACTCAGTTTTCGGCTCGTGTGCGGGGGCCTTAATAGTAATATATCTTGAAACATATCTAACCTGTATACTTTATCAAACTCCATTTCTCCATTTGCCACCAAATAAGCACCAAATCTAAATGAAGCTCCATATAACATGAATATTACTCCTTGTGAAAATCCATAGGCCATGGCATAGAAGAAAGCATGACTTATATTCTTCCTGAAAATTAATAGATATTAACCAATTTTATTCTTGGACAACATTCATACACAAATCATGGGCCTCCTGTAATATGTATTGCAATAGAAAATTTGGCATAATTATATTTGCACTTTTTCAAATACATGTAGATAGACTGTTTTATTTTTGAATTTATAATGATTATTTGCTAGGAAACATGCTAATTTTATTAACTTTATTATGCAGACTAATACTATATAATGTTTTATTTGTACAATATTGATGATTTTTGACACCTTCTGAGAACACCATTAATATTTGCAAAATTTTTCTCATTGGATGCTGATTTATAATGAAAATACAATTTTTATACGCCCACATTGAAATGTGGTCGTATATTGTCGTCGCCCCCGTCCGTCCGTCCGCAATTGTGGACGCTCTAGAGGCTAAAGTTGATATCCGATTGACTTCAAATTTATACACAGTGTTTAAGGTCATGAGACGAAGACGCCTATTGATTTTCAGCGATTTCTGATAATTAGTGCCAGAGTTGTGGCCCTTGATCACTTCAAAAAATCTTGTGGATGCTCTAGAGGCCAAAGTTAATATCTGATTGACTTTAAATTTATACACAGTGTTTAAGGTCATGAGACGAAGAAGCCTATTGATTTTCAGCGATCTCTGATAGTTATTGCCAGAGTTATGGCCCTTGATCACATCAAAAAATCCTGTGGATGCTCTAGAGGCCAAAGTTAATATCCGATTGACTTTAAATTTACACACACTGTTTAAGGTCATGAGACGAAGAAGCCTACTGAGTTATTGCCCTTGATCACTTCAAAAAACCTTGTGACGCTATAGATGCCAAACTTATCATCCGATTGACTTCAGATTGATACACAGAGTTTAAGGTGTTGAAACGAGGGAGAGAGAGAGAGAGATGGGTTTAACGTCCACTTGACACAAACCAGGTCATTTTGGGACTAACATATGGTTTCAATTTTATTTCAATAATTCGCTTGCGCGTAGGGGTCTTTAGCAGTGGGAGGAAACCGGAGTGCCCGGAGGAAACCCACGAGGTTCAGAAGGCGCCCCTATCTCCATGCCACTTACGCTCACACCAGGGATCGAAACCACAGCCGCAAGCCAGAGGTGACCGGCCAGCTAGAGGTCGAAGCGCGGCACTCTACACCACTAGGCCATCCCAACCCCTGTGTTGAAACGAACAAGTAATTTGATTTTCAATGAATTTTGATAGAGAGAAAGAGAGAAATGGGGTTTAACGTCCACTCAACACAACTAATTCATTTCGGGACTCACATGGTTTAATTTTATTTCAATAATTCGCTTGTGCGTAGGGCTCGAAACCACAGCCGTAAGCCAGAGGTGACCGGCCAGCTAGAGGTCGAAGCGCGGCGCTCTAGACCACTAGGCCATCCCAACCCCCCAATGAATTTTGATAACTGAACAGCTAAATCCATGATGTTAAATGTTTCCTATACTAATTGTTAGCGTGGGGCAAAACTTTATAAAAAGCAAACAAATTCTAATGATTTTCAGATAATTACATAATGAGTTGTTACTCTTAATCAGATTTTAGTGTATTACAAATGTTTAATTACCCAAAAAAGTAAAAATATGCGACAACCCTTGTTGACTGCCGGACGATTTAGCTGCTGTTGGCGTATGTTTCGTTGCCTGGCAACCTATCTTTCTTTATGAAAACGATTTCACAAAATATTGCAATATGTATTGCTATACACCTGGTTGTGTCAAAAAATGTTACAATACATTCCAATACAATTTCGGGTTGCAAAATGACTTTCATAGATGTTATGATCTTCAATATCTGTTAGACCACTTGGCCACACACACAAATTTATGTATCCCCTTTAAGATATGAGTGTCGATAAATCCAAAGGAAAGTTTTTACCTATTCAAAGCAAAATATAATTTGCTTTCCCATGGCCATAAGGAATATTACCAGTGGGTGAAAATCAGAGAACAAGGAAAAAAGTGACGAGGTTGGACCGGTGATTCTACTCTTTGTTAGGTACAAGCTTGGGATGTAAACAACGCCGGATTAACCATGGTGGGGGCCCTGGGGCCTGGAGCATGTGGGGGGCCCCTGATCATTGGCCGCAAGCGCCGAATGCGCGAAGCCCCGCATAGGGGGTCTGGGGGTTTTCTCTATCTCTCCCGCAAAATGGTAATACGAGATTTAATCAAGAGATGTGAATATTTCGTGTGATCATGGTGTGCATCTAATCAAATTCAGCTTATACCCACAACAAATATCAACAACAACAACAACTACAGCTTATATACAATCGTACGTCAAACTGAGGCAAAATTCCCGCTACTCGAAATGATGGGGACGTGTAATTTGTTCGAGTTATACGATAATTCGAGTTAGACGATAGAAGATCTCACGACAATAAAAAAAACATGTGTTACACCAATCACCCGATTACACCGAATTCTCGGATGTCGATCTCAACACACCATGGATTGAGGGGGCCCCAGGGACTTCTGATGGAGGGCCGTCGAAGCATCGGAGGGGCCCTGTCACTAGGTCACCGGCCGTTCGAGTCCTCGGTCCGACCATGCTCGAGGCGCGCAACTGAGATTTTTGTGGGGGGCCCCCTAATGTTGTGGGCCCTGGGGCCTGTGCCCCATGGTGCCCCATGGTTAATCCGGCGTTGGATGTAAACCATACCAATGTTACTTGACACAATAATAGATCTTATGAATAAAAGAATATGCATTAGACCACTCAGCCAGCCAACACCTATAAATATTAGTAAATATTTGTCTGATAGTAAGTATAATAATATGTACCTGTAGGGTTTATGTAGCATAGAACAATATCTATCATAGAAATGTCCTTCCCTAGTCAGTGATTGAACTGTTAAATTATTCTCCACTGCTTCACTTGCTGTCTATAATATACAGTATCAGTAAATAATACATATAATATAGAAAATAAACAATATACAGGACAGATTTGCTTACTTTCAACGGACATTTTGTCGGCAATTGTACGAAGAAATTGCCACCTCTATAGGGTCCACAAGATAACCAGTGGTTGCCAGGCAAGATAAGCTGACCTTTTGCAAGAGATGGATAGAGAACAAGCGAGAAAAAAATGCTATTTTTTGTACAATCAGGGGCCATAATCTAAGAAGTATGGGCTTAAAATGTGCGAAAAAAGAAAGGCATCGAGATCTTTGGGATAAAAAGAAACCTTATTAGTTACATCAAAATCTGACAAAGATTGTCACATCTAAAATGGTCTACAACCTTGATATTACATACTTTTTAACACTATTTGTGTACAGGTAGCGACCATTTTGTTCGTCAGTTTTGGTCTGATTTTTACAAAATTTGAACTCGACCATCATAATGGTTTAACGGTGATATAGTCAACATGTTTTAAATGAGATTGAAATCGTGTCCCACTGGTAAAATGTTTATTTTTTCTTAAATATTGGATATCAGAAGCCCATTTTTTCAGGTAAGATCAATGTTTCACTGTCGAAAACTTTGGATGATATCGAGTAAGACACTTTACAACTTTAAAGGATACAATTATTAAATATACGTACCTTTCCTGCTTCTTCCAGCAGTTCTGCACCTTTTTTCTGACCACCTGTCAGAGCTTTCATATGAAATGCACCTAAAATCAAATTCACCACAATGATATTTAATACAAGAGGCCTAAACTGCCCAGAGGTTCAGAGCACATATACATATGATTTGATTGAATGTTTACATGAGTATGAATCCCTTCAATATCAAAATATCATTGCGATCTCCTTTAAAAAATTAAGATGTCAATTAATGCTGACACCATTACACAGTGCAATCATGGTAGGGATCAGGAAAAATACTTAATGATTCTGGCACATAAATATCAACAAAGAAATCAACAAAAGAAGAGCTATAATGCAAATTTGGTGCTAATTTGGTGCTGAGTTTTGTTTTAGCAAGAGCAGAAACACATCATTAACAAAAGAAGAGAGAGGATCTGTCTGCATGTACACACATCTTAAAATGCTAGGACATGAAATTCATCCATAGGTTTTGTTTACCATAAGTTTAAAAATGTCCTGGTTTCAAATAATCTCCACGCTATTATTGATTATTTAACATCTATTTTAGGAAATAAAATCAAAATACCAATGCTATATAATCTCTCAGTTTGGATTCAATCAGAATTAAATCAGGCCAATCGATTTAATTCACAGTAAATAAAGATGGCAGCAGTCTTATTACATGTCGAGCAGCACAGATCAAGTTCTTAGTAAATATTGAATCGAGTTGAACCATTTAGGGACTAATATTCCAATTAAAGATTCAACTTTCACAACATTGCAGTTTCCATTGGAATCTATAGAATTAGAATCATGCATAGAGTCTTCAAATAACAGAAACTAGATTTTGTAATATAATGAGTAAACTACCTGCTACAGCCATAATTGGTATTGCTGCTAGAATGACAAGGGCTAACTTCCAACCAAATATAAAAGCTATAGCCATACCAGCTATTACACTAACAAGAGATTGTATAATTATTCCAGCTCTCATACCCGTAGCCTGGATAAAACATAAAATAATTCAATTACAAAGTTTTCCAAGATATATCTTCAAATTGTAGTTTTTGCTTTGCATGCCAAACACACTTTAACAACAATTTGAAGACAAACCCACATCACAGAGAAATGTAGGTTCATGAAACAAGGAGTAAAATCTCTTTAAAAATCTTTTTTTAATTTTCAATTTTCTATAAAAGAAATGTTAAAGTTGTAGAGAAATATTCCCATACAAAAATACATTTGGTATATGATATTCACATAAAGGTTTAAAAGTTTACTGTTTTGTTTCATAAAAACATTTTATATGCCTAAATTCTTGTAAATGCTCAAACTTGCTTGAATTGTCTTAAGCTGTGGGAGCCGGAGGACCTTGAGAAAACTCACGAGGTTGGACAGGCAACACTACCCTTTGCCAGGTAAAAGTGGGGAAACGAAACCATGCCCGAGATTATGGAAGCCACTCTTTAAATGCTGCTGATGGGTGTCTGGCAACTGTATGTTTTCCCTTTTTAATAACTAAAGCTATTCTTACATTTTTGACATTGGAAGCATCAGTAGCAAGTCTTGTAGTTAAGGCACCGGTTGAATGTTTAGGATCATCATAGTATGTTATATCTTGTCGCAACATAGATTTAAAAGACAGAAGACGAAGCCTTGCTGTCATTTTTTCACCAGAGGCACCATAACAACTGGTCTGTAAAATCAACAGAAAAATGACAATATAAGTGTAATAATAATAATAATAATAATAATAATAATAATGTGAGTTTTTATTGAGCGCTCATTCCATTACATAAAGTAATGCTCATGGCGCATATTTGGCTCTCCACTCTCAGGCTGAGTCTATCTTAATAATTTAATCATAGGCTGTTAAAAATAGGTGTGTCTTTAACTGTGACTTAAAACATTCTAGATTTTTTGAGTTCCTAATGTTGTATGGTAACGAGTTCCATAATTGGGGCGCACAGTGAGAAAAACATCGGTGTCCAAAAGATTTAAGTCTGAAAGTTGAAACTGCAAGTTTTTATTCATTTTGGGATCTTAAAGATCTGTAGGAGGCAAGCCATTAAAAGTGTGCATTATCTATATAGACAAATAAACAGTGAAAAGTATTATAACCAGGGGTTGCCAAGCAGGATACGCCAACATTTTGCAAGAGATGGACGGAGAACAAGCTATAAAAAATGTGATTTTTTTTAACAATCAGGGGGCCTTAATGCAGAAAATTACGGTGTGATTTGCACGAATATCAAAAGGAACTGAAATCTTTTGGACATAAACATATATTTTAAGTTTCATCAAAATCGGATAAAAACTGTGACTTCTGGATGGTCCACAACCTTGGAATTACATACTTTTACACTACTTGTGTACTATGGCGGTATATTAGTGCCAAAATTCTAACATGCTATCATCTAATTTCTTACTTCTATTCATGTAATTTCTAACCTCCATTCATGTAACTTCTAACTTCCATTCATGTAATTTCTAAATTAAGACAATGTATAATTCAACTTCTTAATGGGCCGGTCACACAGGCTTCCGCGAGTTGATCACGTGTAATTTTGCTATAAATTTTGCAAATTTTTTCTACACGCGGTGAAAATCAACCAATTTGTCTCAGACATGCTGGACACGCGAATGACAAGTGGACCACACGCGCGCGTGTGCATCGCGTGTCCACCACGAGTCCTCCGTGTGTGAGCGCTTGTGGTCAGAAAATGGGGTCACACGCAGCGCGTGTGTATCACTTGTGCTCCACATGTGCTCCGCGTGTGAATCACGTGCCGATCACTTGTGCTCCGCTTGCCGCCCGCGTGTATAAAAGCCGCCGCGTCCGGTGTTCTGGATCAGTATCGATCAATATTCCGTAGAGTAAAGATCAAAATCATGGCAGAAATAACTAGTGGTACAAACGAGATTGGGTCGTGGACGACACGCGAATCAGTGTGGTTCAATCGCGATTCAACGCGAAAACACGCGAATGGCCCGCGGATGACTCGTGACACAATCCCTGAGGAAGCCTTTTACACGTGGAGCACACGCTATCACAGGTGGTAGGAACGCTGTAGACACGCGGATCACAAGTGGATGACAAGTGCTACACACGCAGTCACACGAAGAAATTTTGCGTTTGCCCGCGAGTGACCACTTGTCGTCCACTTGTGATCCGCGAGTGTACCACGTGTTATCGCGTTTGGCCCGCGTTTGTACAGCGTTTACACCACGTGTGCGACACGCGGTGGCCGTTGCGCCTAATTTTTGTGCTGCTCAAAAATAAAATCGGACTCCGTGCGCGTGTAAAATTTTTCGCGCGTGTGCGCACTTGTTATTCGCGAGTCCACCACGTTTCATTCACGTGTCATTCACTTGTGACCGCGCTTACTTCGCGTTTGACAGTTCTTCCTCGCGATACACTCGTGATCAACTCGCGGAAGCCTGTGTGACCGGCCCTTTATTTGTTCAGTGTAAATATCAATTCTATTTCATCTATTATTGGGGCGAAAAATGTCTACTTCATTGTGGTATTACATGTTAAGCATGAACGGCAAACAAATTTAGAATTTTGATACTTCTACCTAGCAACCATCATTATGACATCGTTTGGTGTCGCCACCGTGTACTCAGTTTGGCGATTGAGCACCTGATCGGGACCATTCTATTGATACAAACGACTCGCTCTTGGTCAGATTGAGTGGCTTGCCTGAGTGTTAAAATTGAAAACAACAACACCGGGAGAGAGAGATGGGGACATGGAATCCACTCTACACCAACCAGGTCATTTCGGTATTAACACCGTTCAATTGTATTTCAATAATTTGCTTGCGCGTAGGAGTGTTTAGCAGTGGGAGGAAACCGGACGACCCGGAGAAAACCCACGAGGTTGGAAAGGCGGTCCTGCTCCATGTCACGTAAAAACGGGAAATCGAAACCACGCCAGTTTATTCAATGACAGACCTTATGTTACAGCGTGCACATGCTAACCATTCGACCATCCTACCCTCTAAACAACATTGAACGTGATATAAATGTATGGTTTGCAAATACTATTTCGAATACCGTGGCTAAGTGGGTAAGACGCAGGCTCGCTAGGCTGTGGGTCGGGAGTTCGATCCCTGCATTGGTCGAAAAAAGTTCATCCAGATTTTCTGGCGTGGTTCCCCCTTATTAGTGTCTTGTCGTTCCGATGGGATGAAAACCCGAGGTTCCATGTACATGTTGGCGTGCACGTAAAAGATCCCGTGACCGTTAGACTTCGATATAAGTCCAGGTCGTACATCCACTCTCCGGGCAATATTTCCCTAAAGCACACTGTATGGCGTATGTCCGTCTCCATTAGCCCGTTCAGAACAGAACAGTAGGGCACAGTAGGGCGTTAAACCCTCTTTCATTTCATTTTCTATTTCAAATATAAGCTAAACAGGATTTGGAGAATTTTATTTTATTTTTTTTACGGTTGAGCCAATAATTAATATTTATATGCAGTTGGTCTATATTAACACAGGGTATAAATGTTATGGATAGGCCTACACAGATGCTGAGTTTAATACTAAGTGCTCTCTCTCTCTCTCCCTCTCTCTCTCTCCCTCCCCCCTCCCTCTCTCTTTCTCTCTCTCTCCCTCTCCCTCTCTCTCTCTCTCTCTCTCTCTCTCTCTCAGCACGCCTTCCAACCTTCAACCCTTCAACGGAAGAATGGGTCGAAGAATGGGTCATTTATACCAAATAATGGTCCCATCAGGTGTGCAATTACCCAATTGAGCACGCAGTGGCGACACCAAACGTCTTCATAATGGTGGTTGCTAGGCAGAAATGTATAAATTCTAAATTGGGTGATGTTGATGCTAAACATGTAAAGCATCTATTAAGAAGACATTTTTCGTTTAAATAATAGAAACAAGTTGGAACAGAATTGAAATTTACACTGAACAAATAAAGAAGTTGGGTTATACATTGTCTTAAATTAGAAATTACATGAATGGAAGTTAGAAGTTACATGAATGGAGGTTAGAAATTACATGAACAGAAGTAAGAAATTAGAGGATAACATGTTAGAATTTTGGCACTAATATACCGCCATAGTGTACAAGTAGCAGTCATTTTGTCAATCAGTTTCGGTCCAATTTTCACGAGATTCAAACTCAACCATCATTAGTGTGCAACAGTGATATATTTAAACAGTTTTTTAAATCAGATAAAAATTTTGACCTCTAGATTTTCCACAAGCTAAAACACATGGGGGATGCTCGATTCACAGTCCAGAACGTCCCGAATCGACAGAATTACAATCGAGTGACGCGGAATTCAGTCCTGTCACAGTTCTGCCAGTCCCGATAGCTGAGATGGAGTGAGTAGAATCGTGACGTATTCCTAGTAAAAAATATGTTTCAGCTGTCATGATTGGTTGAAATATTTTTTATACACTCGGCACATGCGTTGTCCTCCGAAATTCTCCTTTTCACTCGATTGACACCAGTTTTGGAATTTAATTCCGGAACTGTGAATCGAGCATCCCCATGATGTTTTGTACAATCAGGGGCCATAATCCAGGAAGTTATGGTCCGATATGCAAAGGAACCAAGATCTTTGGGATATAAACACATTTTTTAAGCTCCATCACATTTCATCAAAATCAGTTCAAAATTGTGGCCTCTAAAAGGGCCACAACCTTGATACACCATGTATTTACAATATTTGCGTACGAGTGGCGGTCATTCGGTCCGATAGTTTAGATCCGATTTTCTTACGAAATTCAAACTCAACCTCTATTAGGATGTAACAGTGACATATTCAAACGATTTTTTTAAATTGGATAAAAACTGTGACCTCTAGACGGACTACAAGCTAAAAACGCAATTTTTTGTACAATCAAGGGTCACAATTCAGGAAGTTATGATCCAATATGTATGAATATTGACAAGAATCAAGATAATTGAGTTAGAAATATATATTTCAAGCTTCATCAAAATTGAAACAAAATTGTGACCTCTAGAGGGTGCACAACCTTGATATACCATAAACAACTTACACCAACAGGGTGTCAGGCACTTTTAGTCCGATTTTCACGGAATTTGAACTCAGACGAAATTACGGTGTAACGGAGATATAATTGGAACGTATTTTTAAATCAAAGAATAATTGTGACCTCTAGTTGAACAACTAGCTAAAAATGCAATTTTGCGTACAATCAGGGGCCATAATTCACGAAGTTACCATCTGATATGCATAAATGTAAAAAGGTACAAAGATTTTGGCGTTATAAACTTTTATTACAAGTTTCATCAAAATCAGATGAAAATTGTGACCTCTAGATAAAATGCAATCTTGTTAAAATACAAATCTATATTTCTTTTTGTTGTTGTATACTTTCGATGGCCTACACTACATGAACATACTGAATAATGGATATTTTTATTGTACCTGTATAAAGTTGATTATCAGAGTTAATCCACCAAGAGCTAAAAACATCATACTCCAAAATAGTCCATCTTCTTTTAAGGCTTCGCCTCGTTTGCCAAATGTCTACAATTTAAAATTTACAGTTAAGTGAGATGGGTTTTATTGCGGCAGGGGTATTTGATAAAAAAAATGATACATTTTTATACATTTATTTTCTTGAAATAAATTCATGAAAGTTTATTACAAAGTCTATCTGGAATATTCAAAAAGAAACTATATAAACATTTACATTAATAATTTCACTGAAGAAAACGGCAAACAGTGGCATAACACTACCATTAATAGCAGCAGCAAAACTACCAATAGCTATAAATGGCCATTCTGGAGCATTCTCGCGAAATATTCTGAAGAAATTGGGTTTGCTGATATCTTCATCCTGAAAAAAAAGTACTGAAGCTTAAACTTTTGAATAACATGGAAATACAACAGGTTTGTTCTGGTTAGTTTCAAGCCCCACGTATTAATTTCATATATACAATTTTCCTGGTAAATCAAATATTCTCATATTTTGGTAATCCATTCAAATATAGGCCTCAAACAATGAACCATTTATATGATCACTACAACCCCTAACTATAAGATGGACTTTTTTCTCATATCCACTTCAGGATTTTTAGAGAGTTTATTAAGACTAAGTAAAGTAATATGTGTGGTAAATGAATAACTTCTATATTAGGCTCTATTAAATAGAAGAATTGCTGTACAAATACTTAAAAGAGTAAATACAGTCTTACCTCTTCAACCTCCTTAGTTGATTGTGATTCTTGTCGTGAAAGATGTCGAGATAGGTGACGTGATAACTTTCTTTGTCTAATTGGATCTTTCACTGCAACTTCTACAAGACAAAAACATCAACTATGAAATACAATTTAGTCATGTCTTTAACACTTCTCTAAATCTACAATTTCATATTAAAGAAGTTTCATGTGGATAATGAAGACAGACATGTGCCATGCAGTCCGCTATGAGGGAAATTTGGTCAGGACAGCAGCGTTACAACCTACTCTTGTTTTAATTCCAACTATTTAGTGTCTGATTAGGTGCACGCCAATGTGAAAACAGGACCTGAATTTTTTTATCACCCAAACCACTAGATACTAATCCTTACCAGGTCGTCTATCCTGCAGCACTGACAAGGGGAAAAAACACTGGAAAATCATGAGCAGCTCGACCTAAATCAAATATTTAAGTAATGTTTTATTTCGAATAGTGATGAATAAAGGTATATATGATCAAATATCTGTTTCTGTAGTCTCTATAACCAGCACATTCATTAAATTCAAAAATTCTGAAATCCATGACTAAATAATACTTGGTTATCCAATTACCAGAGTAGATAATGAAATTGAAAAAAAAAATATCTGTTATCTTACCTTCATCCCCATTATCTTTCATCTCTGCGATAGTTTGTAACGTAACTAGTTGATAATAAACCCCCTTTTTATCCATCAATTCCATATGTTTACCATGCTCCACTAATAATCCATTTTCTAATACATAGATCACGTCTGCATTCTGTATCGTGGACAGACGATGAGCAACAACAACAGACGTTCTACCAGCTCTTGCCTAAAATTATCCATCAAATAATCTACTCAGTGAACTGTTTTTGTTGATTAAGCAGCAAAAACTATTATATGCACTACATAATCTATAATTTCATATTTCAATTTCAAGGAATCTATCAATAATTGCATATAATAATTTCAGTGAATCTATCAATGATTGCATATCTTAATTTCAGTGAATACATCAGTTATTTCATATCTTAAAGTAAGTTAGTGAATCTGTTTTTCTAGATAGGTATAAATATATTCAAAATGACTTATTAGCTCAACTATATATAACCAGCGGTTGCCAGGCAAGATATGCCCTGCGATCTGTAATGATAAACCTATGTGAACGTATAAAAAAACATTGGTCTTAGCATGGACCTTATAATAAGGTCCATGGTCTTAGGATGGAAATAATTTTCATATTCTCTATGAAGTACCAAATCTTTTAGTCTATATACCAGTTATGGATCAAGTTTGCACAGTGTATTCATGTAATAAATGTATTCAAAACTGAAACCCACCTTTTCTAGTGCATCCTGTACAACTTTTTCACTTGATGAATCAAGAGCAGAAGTGGCTTCATCTAACAACAATATTCTAGGATTACGTATTAAAGCTCTAGCTATGGCTACACGTTGTTTCTGTCCACCAGAAAGTTGAGCACCTCGTTCACCAACCAAAGTATCATAACCCTATAAAAAAAAACTTTATTCTTAAGGAAACAAAAGTAATATAGGTACGGTGGCCATCATTACAGTCATATTTGCCTGTTTGACTGACTTACAGTGATGATTGACAGGTTGGAGAACTATCCTGTCCGTCAATTCACATGCTACAAAATTATAATTTCCAACCTTTGAACACAATAAATACGGATAGATTTATGTGTAAAAGCACAAGATAGTACCAAATATTGTGATATTATTGGGACAATATAAATCAAAAAGTGACTAGTTGGCAATATTTTGAAGTGAAAGCTTTGTTAATAAATTGAAACCAGATGGGTAATACATAAACTATATATAGAAGAAATAGTATGGGTCCAGAAATTCTTCAAACCAATTAATATTAACCAAAGTTAATTATATGTTTGTAATAATTAGTATAATTTGTTGGCTGGAAAAAGTGCAAAATTTTTATTCAAGTTATTTATTTTAAAAAGCACACACTAAAGCAACCGTTCTTGAAAGCCAACTAATCAAAAATGACCAAGTTGATACATTTTATGCTTAGATGGTATGTCTGTGTACTCTTCTTTCAATTCTAAATGTGTGATGAAATTAAATGGAGTTTAATATCCCCCTTTTCTTCACCAACTGGGCGAATAATGAAAATATTCCAAATATCTTTAATGTCAATGCTATTATTAGTACAGTACCAATGTGTACAGTCATCTACTGGGGAGACGTACAACAAAATTTACAAAATTCTTCAGAGAAATTTATACAATAAATGAACAGGGAAAGTACTTACTTTTGGAAGACTGGATATAAAATCGTGAGCATTGGCAGATTTAGCAGCTGCGACTATCTGATTGTAGGTTACTGAAGGATCCCCTAACTGAATATTCTCAGCTATAGTTCGACCAAACAATATAGGTTCCTGTGATACCACACCAATATTCTGTCTCAACCATTTTATATTCAATTCTTTCAAATTGTGACCATCTAGATAAACCTACATATAAAAATATCATTTAAAAGTTATAATTAAATAATGGTTCAATCTAATTGATAATTTGTTCAAATACAAATAGGTGTAGGCATAAATCAACAACAAAGATTTACAGTTTATTAAAGATGTATTATGTAAGATCGTAATACCAGTAGTTCAGAAACAGATAATGAAAAATGAATATATTGAGTGATCTAAAACTGTTGTAAAGTTTTGACAAGATGAAGGGATGATAATCTCAATTGTCAACTACCATAAAATAATAAAACAGTTTCTATTGTCTGTTTCCATACTAAATAGAGGGGTTGGATCCGATGGCCGAATGGTTAGCGCGTGCGTGCTGTATCATAAAGTCTGTCAACTGCCGTGGTTTTGAATCCCCAATTGTACGTGACAAGGAGTAGGTCGTCTGTCCAACCTTGTGGGTTTTCTCTGGGTCCTCCAGTTTCCTCCCACAGCTAAAGACCCATACGTGCAAGTGAATTATTGAAATAAAATTTAAACCATATGTTAGTCCCGAAATGGCCTAGTTTGTGTCGAGTGGACCTTAAACCCGATTTCCCTCTCTTCCATACTAAATAACACAGATGTTCTAATCCCTTCAATATCTCGGCCATCCGATTGTCTAGAGCTTTGATTATAGTCTTGTCATGTCAATAAATGCCTAATTAATAATCATATAACATTTGATGCCAAAAATGACCTGCAATATGCAGATTTAGTTTTCACCAAATACATAATTTTGACAGAAATAAATTGGTTGTACGATGTTAAATAACTAAGATATAATACTAACACTTCCAGATAATGGATCATAAAATCGCTGTATCATATTAACAGTTGTAGATTTACCACAACCACTAGAACCAACTAATGCAACTGTCTGCCCAGGTTCAATACTTAAATTAAATTTCCTTAAAACCTGCAATATAAATAAAACTTCAGAGTTAATGGTGGAACAATACCCCACTGACATCCACAGATGACATAAGTATGCTTCATATACTTTACAATTGATCTTACCAAACGGATTAAGAAGTTATGAAAAACTGTCTTAATAGAGAGCGCAGAAATACGAGACATACATATTTAACATCTATAACTACTAGCACTTTATATATATATATATATATGTTACCTTTGCATCTGGTCTGGTAGGATAACTGAAATCAACATCAACAAAATCTATCTGACCTTTGACACTATCTGGTCGTTTACCAGCATTTGATGATGAATCAATTGGAGGAACCTGAACAAAAGTAAACTTTCACTAAATTATTTCAGCAAGTCATACAGACAGAGTGTTTAAACAAAAAACAAAAAAGCAGAACCCCACCAGACAATTTCATGAATAAATAAATGATTTAAAAAGGCATCATATCAAAGGAAACAACCGTTTAAGGTAATATTGAATATCATTTTCAAAATAATCTAAGACTAGTCCAATTAGTACTGATCTAGTTATTTTAGACAAGTTTTGCTAAAACTCTTTTTAAACCACTAAATAATTTGTATGACTCAATAATGGAAGCTAAAACATCTAAGATAAACATGAACTGATGTAGTTAACATTCATTCATCTACAGTTTCAACATATCAATGGACGAAGATCAGAAAAATTCGGAAAATACAATTATTTTACCAATACTGCACCACATGGATTTACACACATCAAACTGCAGTATTGCTATGTAAAGAATATGAACGAATCACGTATTGTTTTTGTAAGTGTTTTTACTATTTTTCTTTTGTGTAATTCAGTCAGAGTTTGCAGCCCAAACTGTACATGATGTCTATATTTGGCCAACGTTGGCCTCCATGGAACTATGTATTAAATATAAATTGGGTTATTGGGGACAAACAGGAAATTTTTTACAAATGGGACAAAAAAAAAAATTATGTCAGATTGCTTATATCTCAGGTATTTCTGAACGCATCTTCATCAGGTTTTCATTTTTCTATTCTTTGGACGAATCCCATAGAGGCTATGACTGGTGTTTTTTCGAAATTCGTAAGTTCGTTTGATCAGTTTTAACATCAAAGACTTGCGAAGGTTTTCCGCAGCATTGTTTCGACATTCAAGATGGCGTATCTCCATTAGTACCTAAAATTTGGTAGGAATGAGGAACGCATTGATGCCTTCAAAATGCCTTTTGACAGCTTCCGAAAACTTGCGGAAATTACAGAGACCCTCCGATTTTTCACTAACATAAACAGTTCTCTCCATTTTAAAAATAGACCAAAAATGACATATGGTGGTGTTAGCACTAGATATTATCTTTCATTTTCAAAGACCTTGTTCCAAAACATTTTCAACTGTTAAGCCGCCATATTGGATTTTATAAAAAAAAAACACCAGTGGCTGCCAGGCAGAATACACCCACATTTTCCAAGAGATTGATAGAGAACAAATTTAATCAAAAGTGATTTTTCATACAATCAGGGGCCATAATCCGGATGGTTATGATCTGGATTGCGCAAATATTGGAAGGGACTGAGACCATTGGGACATAAACATATATTTTAAATTTCATCAAAATTGATAAAAATTGTGACCTCTTAAAGTTCAACATCCTTTGTATTACAAAGATTTTTACGAAATTCGAACTCAACATTCATTGATGTGTAATGGTAATATATTTAAACATTCAGTGGCTATAATCCAGACGTTCGGATATGCGTGATTATCGGACGAAACCAAGATCTTTGGGTTATAACCATATATTTCAAGTTTCATCAAAATCGGTTCAAAATTCAGACCTCTACAGGGTTCACAACCTTGATATACCATATTTTTACACTATTCGCACGCAAGCGGCGGCCATTTCATCCGGCAGTCTAGGTTCGATTTTCACAAAATTCAAATTCAACCTTTATTACAGTGTAACAGTGATATATTCAATTGTTTTTTAAAATCAGATAAAGATTGTGACCTCTACAAGAACCACAAGCTAAAAACGCAATTTTTCGAACAATCAAGGGCCATAATTCAGGAAGTTACAAACCTATATGCGCAAATATCAAGAGGAACCAGAATCTTTGGGTTATAAACATATATTTAAGTTTCATCAAAATTGGATCAAAATTTGATTTGCACAAAATTTAAATTCAACCTTTATTACGGTTTTATGGTGATATAATCAAATGGTTTTTTTTAAATCGGATAATAATTGTGACCTCCAGAGGGACTACAAGTTAAAAAAGGCAATTTTTGTATAATCAGGGGTCATAATTCAGGAAGTTACTATCAAATATGCGTTGTTATTGCAAAGAACCAAGATCTTTGGGTTATAAATCGGATTAAAGTTGTGACCTTTACCGTATTTTTACACATCCACATCGTGAACGTGACCTGACATACTAAAACACATCAGTAATCATTCAGAGTTCAAGTTAAAATTTAGATCTCATACAATGTTCTTAACATATGTAAACTACTTACCCTTCTAATTATTTCCAGTACAACAGCAGCAGCACCTTTAGCTGTAGCTACAGCACTAGCATGAGGACTAGCATTACCTAAAGACATTGAGGCAATCATCACAGCAAAAAATACCTACAATAAAACAACCGATAATTTCATTTTGAATACAAACTTAATGCGACTGTTTCAAACAAACTGATTTTTCATAAAGTAAATTACTTACAGTCATCACTGTTCCCGGATTTAAACCTTCTAAACCGTTACTCTCACGGTAATCATAGATCTGGGTTGATCCAAACCTGCACAAAAATGAATAGGGAACTTAAAGAAAAAGACGTGAAATTTTGCTGATTGAAGCCACAACATGGGTGAATATAGGTTCAATTAAGACCATATACAATCAAAATAATGATTCAAATCAATAAATTACCAGTACCAGTAATGGTCATTATAAGTTTATAGCTTTTTAAAGAATAGTAATATTAAATGTGTTACACTAGGATCCCACTATAGAGCAATACCTCACAATAAGAGTTTATGATCAGGTATGTGCAGATACATTCAGATACGGTCAACACGAATGCAACAACCTGATAGGATCACCACTAATACGCAGCACGATCTGTAATAATGGGGACCTAGCATTATCTCTTTCGTATAAGGTAACACATTGTACATGATGATATTCTTATACTCAGTGAACATTTTTGACTCCTGAAATATATATGAATGGACTGACATGTTGTGCCTTGAAATTTCAGTGGTGACATATGGTTGGAAGATTAATATTTAACACAGTTTTTAGTGTATTTTGGCAATTTACCTGGTAGGTCCTATATTCAAAGGAATATATTTGTGAAATCCTTTTATCTTTGAGTGACAAAAGTAATAATGACTGAAATCATCTTTCAATATCTGATCATGAATAAGTGATTACCGGTACTTACCAAAAGGCTAAAGCGTATGCACTAAAAATAAAGAACATCGTAATCCCTGTTCCCAGACCAACGAAAATAGATTTCTTAATACCTAACTTTTGACTGATTTTAAGTGCTCTTGAATACCTATAAAACACAATTGTATAATTTTAATTTCATATAACTATGGAGATGTTCTTTCAATACTCCTACAGAATACAATTTTAAAGTGAGAATTTCATATTTTTACATTATATTTTTTAAATATATTAAAATAAAGCCTTGAAATAGACGGTATCTATAAACAGTCCGAAACTTGCAAAAGTTGGTTTCCCGGGTACAAACTGGGTGATGTCATGATATATTAGGACTAAAAACATATTCAAACTAATTAATTTATCATAATTTTGCTTCAAATCCTTCTCAGAACACTGTAATTGCCAAGTATATCCCACTATGAAAATCGATCAAAAGAGACCATGTTTGCGTCAGGGGATTACCCTTCTCCGTCCCTATGGCAACCGCGGGCGGAGACGGGTGAGAATTCATTGAAAACACAAGACGTTGTTGTCTGTAATCGCTGACTGTTTATTACAAATACTGAATCCTAATTAAATACTTGGATTATCCACTGCCTGCGTCTTTTTCCATGATATTTATCTCAGAAAGCGTTGTAGGTTTATCAACATGTACACAAAGCGCCCAATGTGCTCGTGCAGCCTTCGACGTCATGCGTGGGTATAGCCCTAATCGTCGGGCTGTCGATTAGGGGAACCCTTACATTTTTGTCCTGTATACAATCAATGAGTGTTTTTCAGGGAATCCAATATTTTTCTAGTAAGATTGGATATCCCTACTTTCTATATATACCAAAATTGCCATACTTTTATTGGCAATAACCACCCGATAAATACTTTGCTGGGAACTCATCTTTAAAGAATAATCCTATTAATCCTATAATTCACTATTGCCAGTTGAGAAATTGGCAAAAAAGTCATTTTCAACTTCAAATTCAAATGTTTGAATATAGCTATTGCATGGGGGAATAGAAAAAACATAGGAGGTAATCGTGTCATTATTTTTGGTGTGAAGGATTTTTAAGTGTGTGAAATAATGCCTATTATCATATAATAATGAGTTGACAACCTATTGAGCAAAAGAATTGTTTAACTGGATTTGGTTCTTATTTTCAATATGAACAGTGCTGATTGCAGCATGCTTCAGGTGCTTTTGCTTACATAATTCTCAATGCGAGAGAAAGAGAAGTGTGGTTTAACATCCACTTGACACAAACGTATGGTTCAATTTTATTTCAATAATTCGTTTGCATGTAAGGGTCTTTAGCAGTGGGAGCACTCAGAGGAAACCCACGATGTTGGAAGGGCAATCCTACTCCTTGTCATGTATAACACGGGAATTGAAACCACGCCAGTTGACTCAATGACGGACCTTATGTCCTTAAGAGGGTATTACTACACTTAGATATAAATAATAGCACCAGTCCTTGGCACCAAAAAAACCTTTATTTGCTCAATAAAACCTTTATTTGCTCAATAAAACATTAATACTTGTGGCCAGGTTTGAACTAAAAAATGATTGAAAAGGAAAGCTATCCCAAGTCTGATCTTCATGTCTATTGATGGCAGAGAGTTAGCTAATAAATTCATGAATATCAGAATGAAGAAGGAAAAGTGCTTGATTTTATAAAATTATTATGGATACATATATAAACATTTGTTTATCACCTGTCAATTTCACACTGTTGTCCATTAAATGATGTAACTGTTCTAATACATGATAAAACCTCTTCTGCTATACCACCTGCTTCAGCATATGACGTCTGCTCACGTTTTGAAAAAGAGGCAACAACCTGAAAATATACCGGGTTCAAGAATTAATCTTTTAAAGCAGCTCAGTTAGTATATTAAGTCATCTTAGTTTAACATAAATGATTTTCATGACTAACATTAACATATGGCATATCTTTATTGTGGAAATTAGAACCTGTGTATTCAAAGACTCTTAGCCAAGAAAGATATACAACAAAAAACTTTCTCCTTATCATGCACAATCATTGGATCAATTGATTTTCTGAATTTTCCTTTTTCTTACCTTAGCAATGAAAGCTCCACAAATAGCTAAAGCTGGTGTTAAAGACATCATGACAAGCGTTAACTTCCAGCTCTTAATAAAACCAATCACAAAACCCGATAAAAACTGAGATACAAACTGTAGACATAAACAAAACTTATCTCCCAGTCCTTCTCTTACTCTTTCTAAATCACTGAAAAATTAAACTTGACATTCATATCTGCTCTTAAAAAACAGATTGAAAAAAGGAGGATTGCCCTTCGATTATATTTAACTGACATTTCCCTGCTTCAAGATTTCAAGAAAACTATGTTTTGCAAGTCATGTCATATTCAGAAATGTTAATATTTGTGTAAAGCTAGGGTAACTGCACTTTTAAATCTTGTGTATTAATACATCTACACATCAGGTTTCAGTTAATAAGGGAGACACGGTGGCTAAAGTTTCAAATTCATTCCTTAAAGCTCCGTTGTAAAAAAGTATGGAAAACGTAATTACGGTAGAGTCAGATTGATGTACATACATGGGTAACAATTTACAGTGAAAAAAATAAATATATTAAAAGATTAAAATTGACTGATGTCATAATAAACTTACTCTGCTAATCTTGTTGTTAATTCACCACTTTGATGTTTATCAAACCATGCCTGATCTTGACGTAAAATTGACCAAAAGAAGGCTTTACGTATCTTGTGTGTCTGTCTTTCACATGCTATGGTCCAAAATGAAATCTAAAAATAGAGTTAGGCATAATATATCAAACTTAATTAACAACAATTGTTCTTAAAAACACACAGACTAATTGTATTAAATATGGGTTCCAGGCAATTAAACATACATACCTCAGCAGCTAAATTGTTTAAAATTTTATGGCCTATACAAGGCATAAAGAGAGAGAGAGAAATGGGGTTTAACGTCCACTCGACACAAACTAGGTCATTTCAGGACTAACATATGGTTTAATTTTATTTCAATAATTCGCTAGCACGTAGGGGTCTTTAGTAGTGGGAGGAAACCGGAGTGCCTGGAGGAAACCCACGAGGTTGAGAAGACGCCCCTATCTCCATGCCACATATGCTCACACTAAGGGATCGAAACCAAAACCGCAAGCCAGATGTGACCGGCCAGCTAGAGGTCGAAGCGCGGCACTCTAGACCACTAGGCCATCCCACAAGGCATAAAAGATCTGATTATAATTAAAGTCTCTAGTGTGCTAATAATTTTTTTTTTTAACAAAGGGAACTTGGGGAAATTACTTGAATCTTTGAGATTTTGGACTCACAAAAAAAAAATAGTGTAATGACCATTGTAACGATCGGGAATAATTGTAGCATAACAAATCAATATAAATGCTGTCATGGAAAACATTCAACAAGTTTGTTTGCACATTAAATTTCACCTTACTTGTATAAATGAAGATACCCATACAGAGGCTCCAATAATAACATAGTAGATAGCATACTTTGTCATTTGCTCTTCATAATCCACTGTTATATTACCCAATGATGTGTTACTCAATGATGTGTTAGTACCTGAAAAAAAAGAAATAGAGTTATTTTAAAAATTGGTTACAGCAACCCACAGTAAGAGTTATGTCCCCTGTCTTAATTTCAAAATAAATAGTTGACATTCACATTGTTAATTACTTGAACATTCATAATGTTACAATGCATTGACCAATCAAATTGCTTGTGTAACACTGTTTAATTTTAGCAGAGAATTTAGTCATGTTGCACACACTGAATGAAACCTATCCTGATAAAACAAATTGCTTATGTTTAAGCAGAAAATGCTCATCATTAGTCATCATTAAATTATGTATAGATATTTATTGCATGAATATCTTCACCAAGTTTGGACATTCTACAGTTCCAATAAATAGTCCATATATTTCAGTATTAAATTGAATAGAAATTTCTAATCGTGACTAAGAACAATCTGCAAAGTGGAGAGACTATCATCAAATCCTTTAATCTTCTCTGCGACAATATTCTATATCTTAATTTTCACATGAGATATATTCTGAATATATCAAAATCTTCTAGAGAAGACAGCATTTAGTGCATGAATGTTTGAGATGTTAGAGTTCTAACCCAATGAAAATAAACAATTTATCAAGTATTAAACACCATTCCACTCATCTTAACACAGCAAGAAGAAAATGAGAGAGAGAGTGAAATGGGGTTTAAAGTCCACTCGACACAAACTAGGTCATTTCGGGACTAACATATGGTTTAATTTTATTTCAATAATTCGCTTGCGCGTAGGGTCTTTAGCAGTATTAAACACCATTCCACTCATCTTAACACAGCAAGAAGAAAATGAGAGAGAGAAAGAAATGGGGTTTAACCGCCACTCGACACAAACTGGGTCATTTCAGGACTAACATATGGTTTAATTTTATTTAAATAATTCGCTTGCGCCTAAGGGTCTTTAGCAGTGGGAGAAAACCGGAGTGCCCGGAGGAAACCCACGAGGTTGAGAAGGCGCCCCTATCTCCATACCACATACGCTCACACCAGGGATCGAAAACCACAGCCGCAAGCCAGAGGTGACCAACCAGCTACAGGTCGAAGCACGGCACTCTAGACCACTAGGCCATCCAAACCCCCCAAAAAAGAAGAAAATGACTTCTCCCACTACCACTTCGAATAAATGGCTTATCATTACAGTTTCATGGAATGACAGTAGACTAGAGACATGAATAATGATTTTCAGTAACACATGGTGTAATTAAAACACAATTTTGTCTAATTACCATCAATAAAAGTATTTGTCATGTCTCCAAATATGATTGACATAACAGGCCATGCTGCTCCACTTGCAATAGCAAAAATAGCACCAACCAGCATCAATATTCTATCTAAACATGTTGCATAGGAAAACTGAAAATAAAAACCTTTTGATACATTTTTACTACATCCCACTTCTACCTTGTTGCCAGTGGCATCCTTTGATAAAACTTCCTGGTTTATTTCCAATACAGGCATAAAAGTATCTGTGTATCAGAAATGGAACAGTACGCTTTCAAGAAAGAGTACTGTTCATTTCCAACAAAGGAACACTTTTATACAGGCATTGCAAATATGCACGATGAAAACAAACACCTAGAAAGTCATACATTTTATTACAAATAAATTTCAATGGAAGAACCATCCGCCGATTGACCCATGTTTTGCACTTTCCTTGACTTAATGTTTAATATAATCGCAGTCCTCTACGCCAGATACCTGTGGCTGACACTGTTCACGTCATGTATCTGTGGAGTGCAGTCTAAACAAACCTATGACTGTATTACGCTCTGGGTAACACAGGAAGACGCATGTGTAAATGCAATACTAATCAGGCCATTTCTCAACTGCAAAATCATTCTACCATGAAAGAAATGTAACCTAAAGAAAGGGATAAATGACAGAGCAGAAAGGGATAAATGAAAGAGCAGAAAATATTTGTTCCTTTTCGCTTGACACAACTCGATAATAAATACTATTTTTCACATTTTGGTTCACAATACATATAGAAATGTGATGTAAGTGACTTATTAGTAGCCTACATTTCCTTGGTGTGTAGGTGAAGATCGGGAAATTTTGGTCGAGGGGTCAAGTGTGCTAGTAACTACTACATATACCACTAGTCATTGTCATAATACAGGATGAACTTGACTTGAAACATTACAATTCTGTAATGGAATCTTTAACCAATTCTAGAATGAAATCTTTAACCAGTGAGTACAAGACAAACATTGGATTGAATTAACTAATGACATTTTCCTTTATTATACATTAAAAAGAGAAACACTGGGTGGAAAATAGGGATGGTGGTCTGTAAATCTGCCTAAAGTTGGGAACCCTTAGACAAAACTAAAATATATTTTTTATATAATTACCAATTCCGCAAACGTTGCTGTCTTTGCTGAGTTTTCATCTTCACTCTTTTTACTTTAAAAAAAAAAAGAAATCATTAATCTTTTATGCCTAAAGAAATTTTTTTGCTATTTGTTTATAACAAAAATAAAAGCCAAATCATTTGCTCTTGAAGATCTTTACTATGGGCATCATTGCAAATACATGTAGTACGTACGTGGGTCTATCATCTTGCATAAATAATTCAATTGCTTCATCTATCAGGTCAAATCATTTATATAACCATCCATGACCTTTCTAAATTTCTAAAACCGTGTGCAATAATACATGGATAATTGTGCCATTTCTCACTCTCAGTTGGTGACTGCTTGTAGCAAGTAGGCTGGGTAAGCTTCTTCCCAGTAACTTCCCTACCTCTAAATAATAAGGACAGCGGCTCTACACACTACTCTTAAACCAATTGTCGAGGTTCTTTAACATGCACACCAATGTGAACATGGGACCACAGTTTTTCGAGCCATCCAAATGACTATATTTTGTCCCTTGCCAGACCACCTGTCTTGCACCACGACTGAAAATCCCAATGGATTTCTGTCAAGACTGGGAAACGACAATGGGACCTGAAGGTTAGTTACCCAATTTACATATTATTCAGTAAGCCAGAGAGAGAGAAATGAGGTTTAACATCCACTCAACACAAACTAGGTCATTTCGGGACTAACATATGGTTTAATTTTATTTCAATAATTCCCTTAGGCGTAGGGATCTTTAGCAGTGAGAGGAAACGGGAGGACCCAGAGAAAAAACCCACAAGGTTGGACAGGCAACCCAACTCCTTGTCACGTACAACAACACGCCAGTGGATTCAACACCACACCAGTTGACTCAATGACAGGATTTATGATACAGCATGCATGTGCTAACAATTCGGCCATCAAACAAAAAGACTTAAGAGGTAAATAGCTAGAACTGGAACTGGTAAAATATTTCATTAATGTTAATACTAATACATACATGTTTGAAATCTCTGACCTAAATTTCTTGTTCAGATAAATTGAGCACTACACTCGAAATAGAAGTCTTATCGTCCAAGACACATCGTGTCAGAAAACAAAGGGTAATTATATAGTAATTTAGACGATCAAAAAGAAATGAAATTAGGTCTAACGTCCTACTGTTCTGCTCCCACTGGGCTAATGAAGATGCCATACAGTGTGCTATGAGGGAAATTTTGTCCGGACAGCGGCACTATGGCCTACTCTTATATCGAACCCCAACTGTCAAGGGATGTTTTACATGCACGCCAATGTGTACACGGCACCCAGGTTTTTTGTACCATCTGTCGAACGACTGGACAGCTGTCCTTGTCAGGCCCTGCGTCCTGCATCACTGACAAGTGGGAACCATGTCGGAAAATCTGGATGAACTTTCTTGGTAAATGCAGGGATCAAACACCCAATCTCAAGGCTAGCGAGCCAGCGTCCTACCCACTTAGCCACCATGATCCCCCACGATCAAAAAGAAAACATAAGTTAGCAGGAACAAAAACATACTCCTGCAGTCAATAAAACCTGTCCATTTTTTTTTATTTTGAAGGAAAAATTAGCAAGCATATGGAAATAACTGAGCTGAAACAGACAATGATGACAGGCTCTGTCAGGCTAAATCCTGTAGTATATCCAAAACAAATTTATCTTTTCTGTCAGTGATTAAGGACAACAACCGGTGAATTAATAATCGGAAAAAATTAAAATTTGTCCAGCTTCTCGTTCTTCCAAGCTAACATAAATGAAACGTGATAGTCATCCAAGCTACCGGAAAAATAGAAAATATTCATTAATCTTTCGTTGCCCTTTGATGACCCATATTTTAAACAACTACCCTGTATATTGAACTATTTGAAGACAGAAAGGGTGAGATTAATGTCTTAATACAGTGAATATTTCCAGCTAAAATCCTGGCATTTTCTCTCAACTACAAATTACAATGTAATTATTTGGCCATTGCCTTAAATGGGCCTTTGAACTATTTGTGGATCGTATATATATATGGGCATATATTTTTGTGGTAAATGATCCAAGAACCTATCACCAATCAATATAATGTAATTAAGCAGCTCTATGCCAAATTGTATACTCTAGGTAAAATGCCATCTTATTACAATTAATTGGTTATTCAACCGAAATGCAGCCTACCTACCTGTCATTAGAATCTCCAGAGCTGATTAACTTTCCATTCGTGTATACTGCAGCATCCTTCACATCAGTCTCTGAACTCTTCAACAAGGGAGTTTTTTCATCAGTTTCGTCCATATTTTCAACCTATCAATTTTTTTAAACAGGCAATATTATCATATATATCACTTAAAGGATTGAGTTTTAACTTTTTTTAAAACACACAATATCTTAGGAAACAATGCTGCCAACCTAAAGGAATTCAAAAGTGGATTTGTTAGGTAAAAAAAATAACTACATTCACTAATTCACTAATGAAGAAAGCTTAATTAAATTTAACTTCATATCTCACCTTTATAGCCGACACAGTTATATCTCATGTAAAGGACTTGGATATTGCACCAGCTATTATTATCAGTTAGTATAACCTATATATTAATATTGTACTCATAAATTGTACACTTCCATATTAGGACTATCACTATACTATCAGATGAAAAAACATGCATTCACTGGATTGACTAGGAGGCAAAGGCTTAGATTCGACTTGACGCACTCGGAAGTCAGTTTACTTTTTGACATTGACAATTCCCAATTTTAACTTGAATAGGTATTAAAACTCGAAACATAACTTTGCACTTGTGATCTAACTTAGAAAATAATACCACTAAACGACCTTCTGTCGAAAAGTATCAAGCAATTCGCTCAAGCTAACCTATTTTCTATGAGTATGACTGTTTTCTATTTTTGACACTGACTTATTGACTTAACTCATCACGTGGTAGGCTATTTCATCAGTCACGTGACACCAAATGTCAACAAAAAAACTATTATTCTGCACAGATTATGTAACTACTTTCTGAACTTTTCTAAAATGAATGATGTTTTAACAGACGACAATAAACAATAAATATTTCGCAACAAACTGAACTCTGTAATCCGGCCGGCGTGACGGTGTGGGATGGTCAGGAAACTGACAACGGTTATTTTACTTGTAATAGCACATCATTTGATTTTAGAGAACTGAAATTGTTTTCTAAAAAACTAAAAATAAATTAACCGAGAAACATTTTTGTTTATGTAAGATAACGTATAATAATATGTAGGTAACATAAAAGATTTGTATAAAAATAATATCTAAGTGTTCAAATGGCAATTTTTCAATTCTTCAAATAAAGTTGATTTCTGAACGGAATATCCGGCAAAAATGGTTGAATCCCGATATGATAAACTGGAAATCAGTAAATCAGTCAAAAGTGTGGATTAAGCCATGGCTTATTTCATAATTTCCCAAAATATAAATGACTCACAGAGAATTCGATGGACACCCAAAATACATATTTAACTGGACTGCTCAGTATTTATTTGTTTATTTCTCAGGAAGAAAAAAATTAGGCTTCAGATCTGCCTGTTATCACCTTAGAAAGCCATTTAAACAAAAGAAATTTTCAATTTTTTATTAACAAAAATTATGGTTTATTGTATAAAGCAAACTACATGAAATACAATTTGACAATCAGATAAAATTTACATTCAAATGATGCTAAACCTAAGAAATAATCCTCTATATCACAGAAATATAAAAACTACAAATCACATGGGATAAGCTATAGACAGGAATCTGACTGTTAATGTTTGATCAACCCTTACTTTCACTTTCAGTTCAGTTTTAAAATTTCATAAAGTCACCCAAGAATCAGTTCCAAAAAACATACTTAGAGTAGATACACCATCATGTTGTTCACCCCTTTAAAAAAGGAAAGATAGGTTGCCAGGCAACAAAACATACGCCCACAGCGGCTAATTCGTCCGGGCAGTCAACAAGAGTTGTCGCATATTTTTACTTTTTTTCGATAATGAAACATTTATATTACACTAAAATCTGATTAAGAGTAACAACTCATAAAGTAATTATCAGAAAATCATTAGAATTTGTTTAGTTTTTATAAAGTTCTGGCCCATGCTAACATTTAGTACAGTATACAAAACATTTAATATCATGGATTTAGCTGTTCAGTTATCAAAATTCATTGAAAATTAATCGGATAATAAGTTTGGTCTCTAGAGCGTCACAAGATTTTTCAAAGTGATCAAGGGAGATAACTTTGGCAGTTATTATGGGAAATTGCTGAAAATCAATAGGCTTCTTCGTTTCATGACCTTAAATACTGTGTATCAATTTAAAGTCAATCGGATATTAACTTTGACTTCTAGCGCGTCCACAAGATTTTTTGAAGTGATCAAGGACCATAACTCTGGCAGTAATTATGAGAAATCTCTGAAAATCAATAGGATTCTTCTCTTCATGACCTTAAACGCTGTGTATAAATTTAAAGTCAATCGGATATTAACTCTGGCCTCTAGAGCATCCACAAGATTTTTCAAAGTGATCAAGGGCCATAACTCTGTGAGTAATTATCGGAAATCTCTGAAAATCAATTGGATTCTACGTCTCATGACCTTAAACACTGTGTATAAATTTAAAGTCAATCGGATATTAACTTTAGCCTCTACAGCATTCACAAGATTTTTCAAAGTGATCAAGGGTCATAACTCTGGCAGTAATAATCGGAAATCGCTGAAAATCAATAGATATCTTCGTCTCGTGACTTTAAACACTGTGTATAAATATGAAATGAAATGAAATGAAATGGAGTTTAACGTCCTACTCTTCTGCACCTGACCTGGGCTAATGGAAGACGGGCATACGTCATACAGTGTGCTATGAGGGAAATTTTGCCCGGGCAGCGGCGCTACGGCCTACTCGTATATCGAATTCCAACTGCCAAGGGATCTTTTACGTGCACGCCAATGTGTAAACGGGACCTTGGTTTTTCATACCATCCGAACGACTAGGCAGCTGTCCTTGTCAGGCCCTCCTTCTGCATCACTGACAAGGGGAAACCACGCCGGAAAATCCAGATGAACTTTCTTGGCCAATGCAGGGATTGAACACCCGACCTCCAGACTAGCGAGCCAGCGCCTTGCCCACTTAGCCACCGTAATTCCCCGTATAAATATGAAGTCAATCAGATATTAACTTTAGCCCCTAGAGCATTCACAAGATTTTTCAAAGTGATCAAGGGTCATAACTCTGGCAATAATTATCAGATATTGCTGAAAATAGGCTTCTTCGTCTCATGACCTTAAACAATGTGTATAAATTTAAAGTTAATTGGATATTAACTTTAGCCTCTAGTGCGTTCACAAGAAATTGTGGACGATGGACGGACCGACAGACGGACGGACGGGGGCGACATAAATATACGTCCACATTTCCATGTGGGCGTATAAAAAGGTGCCTCTGAAATTGTTCTCTTGGTTTCCTTTTAAAAATCATATATATACTAACAAAAACATTGCAATATTCAAGGATATAAAAAGGGTAAGCTTTTTATACTGGAGTATGTAATAAAGATTTGGGATATTGTTTTGCTGATCAGTGACATTATTATAACAATAAACTCAACAACTGACCAACATGCACTGGTACAAATTGTACCAACTTACTACATTGCAGCAGTATCCTATAACTCTAGTCATCATAACATAATACTAGGCCCATTGCCAAGAACAGCATGTCCTGTTCAACATGGCTCCCACAAGTGGAACAAGATGTGCATGGCACCCCATGGTCCAAATTAATTATTACATTTACAATTGATATTTGGGAAAGGAATGTGAAATTTTGAAAGGAAGCTTTTGAAGATCAATTAGAGAACACTGACATAATAATCATCCTTTGTTATCATTTTGTTAACCAAACCATGGACCGTGTATAGATGGCCAGGCAACGTACCCGAACCCTGACAAAATAATCATCCTTTGTAAATATTTTGTTTACCAAACTATGGACCGTGTATAGAATGACGGGCAACGTCCACAAAGCTGCAGCAAAAAGTAGACATAACAATTATGACTAAAATAAAATTACCTCCCCTTTCACAATTACCAGTATTAAGTTTAAAAGCAAATAAACTGAAACCAATTCATAATATTTTCATTAGTCTTGCTAGTCTTGAACCCCCCACGTGAATCTGAAAAAACACATGTCGAGTTTTCATTAAAAACAAACCTACTAAAACACTCTTTTAATTTTTAATTCTGCACAATTAGTCATCATTCTGGACATTATTATACCTGAACTTTATTTTCATAATTTTAAAATCATTCATATATATGGGAATTTGGATTATTAAGCAAAACCAAAATACTTACAAAAAATAAAAAAATATTGAAATCGATCATTTCACAATCTTCAACTGTGGCATTTGTAAAATTCAATGTTCTAAACTCTAGAAATTTGTCACTACCGGATAGAAATACATATCAGGTTGAAACATTACCATGTAACTATAAGAATATGGTAAATTCTAAGGAGAGTTCGAGTAATTAATCTGCATAAAATACTGCAATGTCAAAAATCATGTGGTTTACCAAAGGGACTCATTGCCAGTTCATTAATATACGGTCCATGACCAAGTCAAAAAATATATAAAAAAATCCATCTTATTAGAAGCATTTCATTATTTTCCATCCAAGGGCTACATGTGAACAAAAGCAAATAAGAAATCAAAACTTTGTAGTAATTTATAAATTTCTACATTCGGCAAATTAATATAAAAGTTGCTACACATAGACATGTTTTAGACCATAAAGCTATATATTATATTCAATCCTAATATTCAGAGCTTTCCATTTCTTCTTAGAAATCACAATCCAGTGAAAGCAGATATTTTTTCCAGATTCTATTTTAAGGTAAGATAAACTATGTATGATATACATGGACTAAGATTTTATTTGTTTAAATTGAGTCATATGTAAACTTATACTTGTAGCTATTTGATCATATGTTTTATTTTGTCCATAGTAATCAATAAATTCTCCATCTGGTCCAATTAGGTACATAATAATTGTATGATCCACCTGAAATTATACCAAAAAAATTCAATAAATATTAATAATTGACTAATTTTCTTACCAGCAACCAATCCCCAAGCAATAATGATCTGGCTGTTGTTTTTCTTCTTGGTGATGACACAGAAAAAGCCTGATTCTCCACCAATTCAAATACATGTATAAATGATCGGAATCTTGGTAGGCTTGTTTATTCGACAAGTGGGCATAGATATAGTACGGTCATACTTGTTTCAATAATAACCCTCCCACTCTCCAAAAAATATAAACGTGGACTCATCTGGATCCCAAATATGCCCACTAACAGCAGAGTCATCACTATTCAGATTATATAATCAATGTCCTGTATCACGTACATGATCGTCAACTGTCAGGGCATCAATGGGAAATAACTCTGTGATTTATGCTCATACACCCCCAAATTTTTGAATACTTCAAATAACTTTTAAAAATGTCATGAAGAACCAAGAAAACTCTACCAAGAGGTGATGATGGGGTTCACCTTTATGACTTAATGAATAATCTCACTATGTTTTGAAATATTCCAGTGTTGCAAGTACTTATGGACCAATTTCATTTTTAACAATACTACATCATGGCCAATAGTTTCAGCTTCAAAGAATAACACACTTACAATATAATCTTCATCCTCATCTTTTGGTCCATTACTGTAATATACTCGATATGCTCTAGTTGCTTGATTAACTTGTTCTTTTGTACCAGTTAAACCAATTAACTTGTTTGAAAATTCTATAAAAATTGACAGATATATCAAATTACAATAAATCTTTATTTACCATCCGAATTGGTGGTTGTGGTTAGGAGGGGGGGGGGGGGTAACATTCACTCAATACATCCACTCCCTTGGCATCCACTCAACACAAACTATGTCATTTCAGGCCAAACACAATTCAATAATGTGTATGTGTCTTTTAAAAATTTAGGGAAACCGGAGAATACAGCAATCCACAAAGTTAGGCACTGGTGTGGGATCAAATCCATGCCACTGGTCTCAATAACAGACTTTGATCTTATTTACACCCATTAGACCATTCAGATGCCCTAGTCGGAATGGAATCCAGCAACTATAACATAGCAGCCAATTAATTACTATAAATATTCAGTCATTCAACATTTCTTGGGGGAAAAGATTCTTGTGATTTCAAATAAATTACCTTTCACATAGCTTCTTACAGCACTAACGGTATCTCGATCTGGATCAACAGTTATAAATAATGGGGTTACATTTGGTAAATTATTATCCTCATCTGCAAATCAAATAATAACAAGAGTTATTTTAACATCCACAGGGCCCAACTCCAAGTCATTGCTCTATTATAGTTATGTAGAATGGTAAATATTCTTGGTATATGAAAGAAAACATGAAGTTGTTCTAATGATGCAACATGAATGGAAAATTTGAGAGGATATAGCCATTACACGATTCATCTAAATACATAGGGGGTAATGATTGCAGAGAAGCAGAATACGATATCCATGACTATGCAGCTCTGTTACTGACTAAGTAGCTCTGTTACCGACCAAGTAGCTTTTGTAAAGCTAGTGAGAGAGAGCGAGAAATGGGCTTTATCGTCCACTAGACACAAACTAATCATCTTTTAGCAGTGGAAGGAAACCATTCAGCCATCCAAACCCCCATCAAACTAGTTGGATGAATAAATGTGACAACCAACCAACGGTATCCACAAGGTTTTTTTTTTAAACAAGAAGTTATATGAATTGTACTTCTATTACCTATGCAAGTTTAATTAATTGAATTTCCAATCTGTTTTAGAACTCACCTATTTTGTCCACAGCTTTTACCATTTTCTCCAATTCATCTGGGCAAATATCAGGACAATGAGTGAAGCCAAAATATAGTAATACCCACTTTCCATGAAAATCAGTACTTGCTGTTAATTTTCCATTATGATCTACTAAAGCCCATGGTCCACCTAATGAAGCCTTTCCTAAAGATCTACTTCTTTCTTTAGCTATTGCTGTAAATAAGAAATTCAAAAATTGTTGGCATTAAATGTCTGTACATGTTTTTGTAAGCATCAAACTAAAAAAAACCTAAAAATCTTCAATACCCAAAGCTTTCTTTGCTCCAGGCTTAGTCACATCTTTTATATCAGAATAAATAGGCTTTTAGTAACACAACAATGTTGTGATAAATTAGGTTTAATTTTGTGAATGTTTGTATTGCACAGTTACCTACTCTGATTTTCTTTACACTACAATAACCTTATGTTTTGATAAATTTAATCTCAAGGATCGTATAACACATATTATGTATTCTGAGGTCAGATCTAACAGATCTAATGGAGGGGGGGGGGGGTAGATTGTTAGATTGAGGTCTTCCATGTAAAACAATCAAACTGTCCTTTTTTTTTACCCTGTGTTTAAAATAAAATTATCTAAAGCAAAAATTTTCAAAATATTTAGTATTCTACCAAAGTAAATTAGTTAGCTTAAAATACTTGTGAACTTGTTTTCGTTGTATGAGTTATTTTCAGCGGGACCACCATGAAGAAAACCGTCAGTATATTTGGATTTAAGTGACAGACAGAGGTGCAAAAGGAAATGAGCCATTTTGGAATTAACCCCCTAACCACCTACATAAATCTGAATCAAAAATAGCAAAATCAGATAAAATGTGATTAAATAAATAAATTAATTATAAATCAATGAAGATAATACACAAACCCAATTCTTTTTCTTTTTTAACATATCGTACGCCTAATAAACCAACACCGCCTACAGCTGCTATAATTGCCAATCCTTTCCATGATAAAAACTGGAAAAGAAAATTGTGGTAACTGTCACAAAACAATAAGAAAAACATTTGCATCATAAACTTTTTTTCTTAGAAAGTAATGCTAATAATAACACAAAATATTCTAATATCTTCTAATAATGTGATAAGGTCTGCAACTAAATTCAAACAAATATGGCTTCTTCTAATTCTTACTTACTCCAGAGTTTTTTGGATTTTTCTGTGGTCCTGATGATTCTGCGTTGGATGTACTGTATGGTCTTACAGTATTTTTTGGATTAACAAGTTCTAGACACTGGTAGGATAGTTTGGAATTGGAAGTAAAAAACTTGTAACTGTGTGATGACTGTGACGCAAGGACTGGTAAATTCTGAAATAAATTTTAAAAAATGATTTGTAATAAAATATATCAAGTTATTGTTAATCCAAGCAGGTAAACCATTTTCCATATTTTTAAGTAGAATTTTTAGATTCAAAAACATAAAGAAAATTTGTTATAACGTTGGTTTCAAAAACATAAACAAAATATGTTATAACGTTGATGGGGGATCAAGTGGCTAAGTGGGTAAGACACTGGCTCACTAGCCTGGAGGTCGGGTATTTGATCCCTGCATTGGCCGAGAAAGTTCATCCTGATTTTCCAGCATTTTTTCCCCCCGTATCAATGATGTAGCCCAGAGGGCCTGATGAGGACAGCTGTTTGGAAGGGACAGAAAAAAAAAAACAGGTACAGTGCAGACTACACATTTGCGTGCACATAAAAGATCCCTTGACAGTTGGTTTCAGATAAGAGTCAGCCGTATTGCCTCATAACACACTTATGCCCATCTTCATTAGCCCAGATCGGAGCAGATCATTAAACCACATTCCATTTTTATAAAAAGACCTGCACGCTGTGTCTGCAATAGGCAGGTTTAGCTCTTGCATAATGCCTGTTTAATAAGGATGGGTCAAAGGTTTTGTTCATTCTGAGACAATTCCACAAGGAACTATAGCAACAGTAGTGGGTTTTTCTTCAAATTCATTAATTCTATTTCAACTTGTAGTAAGTGTAGACTTCGGAAATTGTAAAACTTATGCCACAAGTTATGGTATAAATTTAAAATATAAACAAAATTATATTATTATAAACAGTGTTACAGTTTATTATAAGTAATAAGTAAAGATTAGTCTGTTGGTATATACATGTAATCCAAAATGATAACTGACCTAAATCTAAATAATATTTCGTTACTAGGCATATTACCAAGAAAAACTCAGAATTGCATCATGATGATATGACTGAATGACTAGTGATGGAATATCTATGACGATAATGCAATGGCATGGGCAAAAGCCAAAAGGTAACATACTGTCACGTCAGTTTTCTCACCAATTTTTTACTCAGTAAGCAAAAGCATCTCTGGCAAAATTTTCTTGTAAGCATTGCCTCCATTTTACATTACATGCTAGGTGTAAATTAATTAAATATTACTCTTTTGAAATATACACACGATGTTAGAATTACAGGAGAGCAGGTCATTCGAAATTGAGAGTTACCTCCCTTTATTAGAAAGCAAAAAGTAGTCCAAGTCGTTAAGACTTTAATTCAGAACCGGGTTGTTGAAAACACTATCGATTAAAGCTTCCATTTTTAAAGGCACGTCAAGTCAGATCGTGAAATTGAGTTTAACGTACGCTCGACACAAACTAAGACATTTCGGGACTAACATATGGTTCGATTTTATTTTAATAATTCACTTGCGTGAATGGGTCCTTATCAGTGGATGGAAACCGGAGAACCCGGATCCGAGAAAACCCACAAGATTGGACATTCGACCCTACTAGTAGCTTACTACTTCAGTACTTGTCACTTACAACCGGGAATTGAAACCACGGCAGTTGACTCAATGACAGACCTTATACACAACGCGCTCATGCCAACCATTCGGCGATCCATTACCTCAAGAAAAATGGACTTACTTGTACGAAAAAATATAGCATAATATGTATGATATTTTTCTAAGAGAGACAAAGATTGGGTTGGGAATTCCACAGAAACCAATAAACTGGCCGTACTTTTAATAAAAGTAATATGATTTTGTGTGGTCTGAAAATTACATCTTAATTCTGACATTTGGGCTTTAATATTTAATTCAGCAAAATTGAAGATCCTAGTCTCTATCGCTGATCCCACCTCAAACCCACATCCGTATGGAGCGGAATTATACATCCGGACTGCATATGACATGTCTGATATGCCAGCTTCTGCTACTGCATAGCCCATCTCTTATATTCATCCATACACTACTGCATAACCCACCTCCCATGTTCAACCATAGGCCTACACTACGACAGGCCCATCTCATAAGTTCCATCTACTTTAAAATATCAATATCATCAAAATGTTCATAAAATATTATAATCCCACGTTAAAATTGATGGGAGAAGAACTAGCCTGAAACCAGATTTTATTTTTTCAGAAAAAGGTTACCCCCCTTTATCTGTAGAGCGCCACAACTAACTTCGTTTGTTATCTTATCACCCATATGCAACCAAAACAATAAATAACAAAATAACAAAAAAATATGCATTAAGCATTTCGCAACGATTAGAATAAAAGTGAGGCACTGGATGTTTCTTGTAGAAGTTCTACAATGTTGCGGTGTTTTGGGGTATAATATGAAATTAATTATTATATTAGTATGGTGATCATCTTCCTTACATGATAAGGAAACTGTGACTCAGTTATTGTGGTAGAATATTGATAAATTTTGTTTAATTTGCGATATAAAATCATACTGCAGCTGCTTCCAATGACTTAAATAGTGACCAATGGACATAGTTAACACATTCCCTATTTTCAACTCAGTGATGATATTCTCAAGAGAACAGCTAATCTTGAAACAACATTGTAATGTTCTCCCTGGTGACTCGGTAAATTTACTGAAATTTACAACTACTCACGTCACGAAGTGCAAGAAAACTCGAGGGTGTTGTACCGGCAGTAGAAAACAGCAGAATTTAAAACTCAATTCACTTCTGAATGTTGGTTTACTTAACTGCTAATCATAGGCGTACGAGCGGGGGGGGGGGGGGAGGTCTGACTTTTCGGGCAGACAGGTAAATTGAGAAAAAAAAATTTATTTCATCTACATGTACTTGGCAAAATAAATTGCCCGAAATCTAATAAAACACTAATTTTACGGGCTGGAATAGCAGTAAAACACGTTTGCGGCCGTCAAATTTTCTAAAACTTTCTTGGGAGGTCTATACAAGATGAGTTCCGCTTCTTCGCCTCTCGAAGAAAACCGGCGCCGCTGTCTGTAAACCTGAAATTTTTTTCGGGCATTTCTAGTTTTGCTTCTCTAACTGTCCTTGAGCCCTAATAAAACACTAATTTAGTTTTCTTTTAAAGTGTGAATCCCGAATTTCATAGAATCTGAAAATTACAAGTTCGTATACGTATGAAATTTTAACGCCAAAATACAGAGGAATTGTGTATTTACCTTGTCTGAAAAGTTCAGTTCAAAATATTCAGTCGTTTGGACGTGAACGTCAAAATCGCGCCACAATCAAATATCCGGACACTAGACTTTTTAAATAGTTCGGGCCAACCACTTGATAAATGCGACTACATGCGATACCTATTGTACACTTCATAAATAGAGAGCTTGCGGTAAGCGATAACATGAGAAATGCCACTGTGCACACGCAGCATGTAGACGCGTATTATCCAGGCACTTTTTAGGATGCAAACAAGACGCCGGTCTTCAAACACAGAGCAATACCGACAATTGGAAATTTTTTGAAAACGTATCACAACGCTTGAGGTAGTTGCTAGGGGCTAAGTTATAAGTTATTAAAGGCCTTTCATACAAAATTAAGCAATTTTAAGCCCCAAAATGTAACTGGGATTATTCCTTTAATTGAATACCACGAATTTGTACTGAGTTGACCATGGATTAAAACATTTTGTCTGGAGCCACTCTACTTTGTGCGACATTTTACGGGCATCGATTAGTATTTGTGAATGCAGCTGCAACAGTCTGATTGGATGGTTGGATTTCGGAGTGGGATTTCGGTTACAAAACCACTGGATACTTTTGGAGTTACTTATACACGGGCTAGAATAGCAGAAAACGCATTTGCGGTGGTTAAATTTTCAAAATTTTCTTCGGGAGGGTGAGGCTCCCATATCCCGCGACGGTTGTTTGGAATTCGGGTCAGTAGGTAGGCTGTATTGGACCAAATTGAAGTTGCTGTATTCACAGGCTGGAATAGCAGGAAGACGCGTTTGAGGCAGTTAAATTTTCAAAAAATCGTGGACTGTAAACGATTCATTGAAATTCGAGTCAGCCACCTTAATTAAGCTATATTAGACCACTTTGAAGTTGCTGTTCACGGGTTGAAATAGTAGGAAAACGTGTTTGCAGCCGTCAAATATTCAAAATTTTTTCGGGCAATTCGGGTTCTGCCCCCCTAACTGTCATCGAGCCCGTACGCCTATGATGCTAATCGTCCCACAATAAATCAAATGGAATTTGTTACTTGCTTACGGAAAAAGATTTTGATGTTTTGGTCATATCCGAATCCAGGCTCAAAACAGCAGGCGATGAACCTATTATTGCACAGCTGACCCCACCCAACTACTCTTTCCTATACAAATGAAATGAAATGGAGTTTAACGCCCTACTGTTTTGCTCCGAACTGGACTAATGAAGACGAGCTTTAGTGATTTCAGAACCGATTTACGAAATTCTGATCTTATTCTAAACACCGCAAAATGTGGTTTACTTGACAAGCATGCACCATCTACCACGAAAAGTGTCATGTTAGGTCAAAATCTGTGTGGTATAATGAAGACGTTCATATGTATAAAGCCAGTCCTCGTGAAGCCAAGAAATCAGGCCTCGAGATTCACAGGCAGATTTATCGCGAAATACGCAACGAAACAGTCACTGCCATATTTGATGCTAAACGCGCATGTTTTTTGGGACAATTTGAGCTACACTTTTATCAATCCACTCTTTAAAGTACAAAAGTTAACAATGTATCAAATGGACAAGATGACGATTGCTTAGTGTCCTCCTTCGATACTTTCTTCAAGGAGAAGATACAAAAATACATCCTGGCTTGCATAGCAACACAGTCGGGTTATAATAATGAGGATTGCAATTCTTATAATCAACCGTCATTCGATGGGTAACCGCTTTTCGACTTGAACCTCTCACAAATGATGAAATCGGGTAAATAGTTCTGTCACCCTGTGCCAACAAGTATTTTTATTCAACATATCGATATTCTACTTCCTGTGATCACCTCAATAGTCAATCTTTGCCTCGTAACCTCTACATTTCCTGACACTTACAAGACAGCTGCAGTACGTCCCTGATTAAAGAAAGAAAACCTCGAACCTAACATTTTGAAGAATTATCGACCAGTTTCGAACCTAACTATGAGTGGACTATTATACAAATTTCAGTCAGCCTTTAGGCCAAATCATTCTACAGAGACCGCCTTAATATAGGTAGCAAAGATACTATAAATAACGATATATTGGTGGGCCGCCTCTCTAGTCAGTTTGGTATCACAGACGCTGCACCGAGTTGGCTAAACTCCTATTTACAAAATCGATCGCAGAAAGTGTTAATAGCCAAAACAGTATGACCACCAGTACTGTTAAAACATAGTGTGCCACAAGGCTTTGTTTTGGGCCCAGTGCTGTTTGTGCTTCATACTGCATCAATATCTAACATTATTGACCGTATCATCAGGCATATGCAGATGACACTCAGATAATTGGAAGAAAGAAATGATTTATCAACTCGTTTTGACCAATTTGATCGAGAATCATGTTGATATCTTGAATTAACTTCACTGTACTAGATTCGGACAAATAAACATTCCCCTTAGAAACAACACATTTCAGTCATAACCACTCAATGGTTAGTTGGGGACACCACTGACTTACTCTCTGCTATAAATCAGATCTTACTATATTGCTTACTTTACGAGCCTCGACAAAATTCTTTGCCCTTCCTAATCCATCGTCCAAGAGCGTAACTGTTTAATCCTTTATTTCTCCAATAAAAATCAATTCTCTTAGCGTTCCAGTAAATATATATATATATATATATATATATATATCCTGTTGTAGAAATTGCAAATGGAAGTACATTAAAAACGTATTATTTAATAATACCACCAAAATGCAAGGAGAACCCAATGTATCGGCTATGGACAGAATACATTTCTATGTGATGATAAGCAGAGGATTAATCGTATCCAAATACAAAATCACCTTTCTCAAATATTTGCTTCGCAACGGCAGCATCTTAATATTAAAATTATGTTTATATAGAAGGGGATTAATATGTCTACAATCTAACACCAGACGACGTTTTGATTTATTTTTGGACACAGTTAAAGGATTAACTTCTGCCTTATGAAATATTTCAGAAATGCAACTTTTAAACAGTAAATTTTGATTTTCTGTGGTTACGAAATCCAGCTCGTATAAAGCAGATTTATTGGGAGGTTTTAAAAGCTACAGAGCAGGGCACAGTATGCAGGGGGAATTTATATCCCTGTTTAATTACTTCTAAAATGTAGGGATTACAGCCTATTTCCACCCTTTTGATAATTGCTTTTCTTAGACGTCGTGCTGGGCTTCTATTCTTTCTTTTCCAACATTACCTGATAATTGTACGAAATCCAACAGAGATTCGCCCATTGGGCTATTACTTACCTATTCTGTTATTGTTGACTGCTTGGTTAATTACTCTACATTCCTTTCGCCAGTGGTCGGCTTTCCCACATGAAAAATATAAACCAGGCTTGAAATTTAGATGATTTGTCTGTAGTGGTTCAGATCTCTGGTTGGTGACTGTTTTTGGTGTAAAAAGGTTTTAGGGTATACACAGCTTCGTTTTATCTTTACGGAAAGCAGAAGATTCAGATTACCCCGAAACATTTTTTGATCGCCAATATTGTCTGCGATGCTGTTTAGTTTTTATTTTTCTGCGATGCTGTTCTTCTGTAGTTATCCATCTATACTGAGAACTATCAACTAATTTTATTGTGTTCCGCTCGTCGGCGATTGCACCTTTAAAATTATCTTATAGATCTTTAGCTTCATACAGTTTCTGGGCAGCCTTGACCTTGTATTGCTCCCCCCACCTTCTTGTTAAATTTTTATAGCGTCTGGCTTAATTGCTCAACATGAGCAACATGAGATTCACCCAGACTACGTTGATTCTCGCCAATCTGTTTCTGAAATGTATTCAATTTGGTTGAAATGAAGTTGTCTATTTTATCTAACATAGATGACTGGGATTCTAAAACGTTTAGTTGAAATAAAACTTGTTATGGCCGTCTGATCTACAGACAATTTCTTAAACTTGAAGAGTTGAAGTTATCTAGTCAACGATTGAAACTAGAATGACACATCAGAGATGACCTACGAACAGACGACTAATTTCAGCTATACTTTGAAAAATAAAATTTATACCCCACTTTGCCGCTTTGTCTGGCTCAAATCTTTTTACGAAATAGCATTTGTGTGTGCGACGGACAATGACCTGAATATGCCCAGTGTTTACTGTTAATGCAAGGGTCCCATTTGCAAGCTCAATCAAGCCCTGAATTTCACTCACTGATGGTTTCCAGGTAAGTGTCCACGGCCGGATGAATAGCCTATTTCTATTTATGTGTCTTTGTTGTCCCCTGCCTTCCCCAAAAAAGTAGAGGACCATTAAAATGGGTTTGTCCATCTGCATGTCTATCTGTTCATCTGTCTGTCCGTCTAGTCACGACGCAACAAAAACATAACGCTAACGCTACAATATACGTCCACATTCCTGCTTTGATTGATATGGTACTTTGTCAAGAAGGCTAGGCGTTTGGTTTGTTTAGCGTTGAGGGTCATGCCTCAACATCAATAGTTGCCGTCCTTAGAGTATAAGGAATAAGTATACCAAGATAATCCATTCAGAATTGTGCCTTCCTAACGCTAAAGGCAAAAAGTGGGCGTGTGCTCTGTCCCTGGGGGTCGGGACATTCATCAAAATCAATAGTGGACGCCCTCAGGCTATAAGGAATACATAAGCCAAGTACCAAGCTGCTTCATTCAGAATTGCGGCCTGTAAACGACAAACACAAAAATTGGGCGTGTCTTGTCTGTGGGAGTCGGGACATGCAGTTGACGTCCTTAGGCTATAAGGAATACATATCCCAAGTTTAAAGACGATCCATTAAGAATCGCGGCCTGTAGACAACACACACAGACACGAAGTAAAAATGGGCATGGCTCTGCCCCTGGGGGTTAGGAAATCACCAAAAACAATACGGGTCATCTTTAGGGTATAAGGAATAGGTATGTAAACTTTTAAAAGGATCTGTTAAGAATTGCATCCTGTAGGCGAACACAAGACACAAAAGCAATGGGTGTGGCTCTGTCCCAGGGGGTCCGGCATGCACCAAAAATAATAGTGGTCAGCCTTAGGGTATAAGGAATAAGTATAAAAAAAGTTTTCAAGACGATCGATTAAGAATTGTGGCCTGTAGGTGACACACAGACAGACAAAAAGAAAATGGGCGTGGCACAGTCCCTGGGGGTCGGACATGCACCAAAAACAATAGGATCTTCCTTAAGGTACCAAGAATTAGTATTCATAGTTTCAAGATGATACATTAAGAAATGCAGCCTGTAGACGACAGACAAACAAATACAAGAAATGGGTGTTGCTGTCCCACGGGGGTCGGGCATGCACCCAAAACAAAAGGGATCATCCTTAGGGTATAAGGAATAAGTATTTTAAGTTTCAAGATGACCGATTAAGAATTGTGGCCTGTAGGCGACACACAAAAAGAAAATGGGCGTGACTCTGCCCCTGGGGGTTGGGCATGCACCCCAAATGATAGGAATGTTCCTTAGGGTATAAAGAATAAGCATTCAAAGTTTCAAGATGATACGTTAAGAAATATGGCTTGTAGACGACAAACAAATAAATACAAGGAATGGGCGTGGCTCTGTCATTGGGGGTCGGGCATGCACCAAAAAACAATAGGGATCATCCTTAGGGTGTAAAGAGTAAGTATACAAAGTTTTAAGAAAATCCAGTTAGAATTGCGACCTGTAGGCGACAGACACATAAAAAGAAAATGGGCGTGGCTCTGCCCCTGAGAGTTGGGCATGCACCCCAAATGATAGGGATCATCCTTAGAGTACAAAGAGTAAGTATACAAAGTTTGAAGAAAATCCAGTAAGAATTGCGCCCTGTAGGCGACAAGATGACCTATTAATAATTGTGGCCTGTAGGCGACACACAAAAAGAAAATGGGCGTGGCTCTGCCCCTGGGGGTTGAGCATGCACCCCAAATGATAGGAATGTTCCTTAGGGTACAAAGAATAAGCATTCAAAGTTTCAAGATGATACGTTAAGAAATGTGGCTTGTAGACGACAAACAAATAAATACAAGAAATGGGCGTGGCTCTGCCATTAGGGGTCGGGCATGCACCAAAAAACAATACGGATCATCCTTAGGGTGTAAAGAGTAAGTATACAAAGTTTTAAGAAAATCCAGTTAGAATTGCGGCCTGTAGGCGACACACAAAAAGAAAATGGGCGTGGCTCTGCCCCTGGGGGTTGGGCATGCACCCCAAACGACAGGGACCATCCTTAGAGTATAAAGAGTAAGTATACAAAGTTTGAAGAAAATCCAGAAAGAATTGCGCCCTGTAGGCGACACAAAGACAAACAAAAAGAAAATGGGCGTGGCTCTGCCCCTGGGGGTTGGGCATGCACCCCAAACGATAGAAATGTTCCTTAGGGTACAAAGAATGTGTATGCAAAGTTTCAAGATTATAAGTTAAGAAATGTGGCTTGTAGACGACAAACAAACAAATACAAGAAATGGGCGTGGCTCTGCCCCTGGGGGTCGGGCATGCACCAAAAACAATAGGGATCTTCCTTGGGGTATAAGGAATAAGTATACCAAGTTTGAAGAAAATCCAGTAAGAATTGCGCCCTGTAGGCAACACAAAGACACACAAAAAGAAAATGGGCGTGGCTCTGCCCCTGGGGGTTGGGCATGCACCCAAAATGATAGGGATGCTCCTTAGGGTACAAAGAATGTGTATGCAAAGTTTCAAGATTATAAGTTAAGAAATGTGGCCTGTAGACGACAAACAAACAAATACTAGAAATGGGCGTGGCTCGGCCCCTGGGGGTCGGGCATGCCCCAAAAACAATAGGGATTTTCCTTGGGGTATAAGGAATAAGTATACCAAGTTTGAAGAAAATCCATGAAGAATTGTGCCCTGTAGGCGAACCACAGACACACACACGCACACACACACACACACACCCAGACAGGGGCGACGGCATAATACGTTCACATTGTGAATGTGGACGTATAAAAAAAGAAACATTCTCCCTGCTACTTTGAATATTAAATAACGTAATGAACCTTTAGAAGTCGTCTCCTCAGTAAAAAAAAATGGGTGTATAACCTGGAAAGATCATATCGGGTATATTTCTATAAAATTAAGCCGGAAAATTTGCAAGGAATACCAGTTTCTTGTTTGTGTGTACTCGTAGGTCGTTTAGCTTTTGATTATACTCTTTTTGATTGTTGCTAACCGAGTTCATGTTCAAATCTTCAAAATCACCCAGATAAGTGTAAATGTAGTCCCCTAAATTTGGAGTTCTCTTCTCTGACCCCGGACCTCTAGTCACCGAGGCTCCAAAAACTTCATTTAAATTTAAATTCAAAACGAAATGATGATTAACGTCCTTCTTTTCGCCCAATCCGTAGCACCCCTGTCCGGCCAACATTTCCCACAAAAAACGATGCACGGCGTATGCGGGTCTCCATCAGCTCAGACAATGCAGATAAGTGGGAAGTTAAACAGAACTCTCGATATTTGTTTTATCTTCTGGTTTATCTAAAAGTAAAACATTTAGCCGTGTCTATGTGATAATTTATTAAAAGCTAGATCAAAGTTTCGCTTCTGAAATGTAAATGACAACTGGTTTTAAGCAAATTGACTGAGCAATAATTATATCTCGATGTTGTCACCAAAGACCGTTTGATTCGGGCTTTTCGACGGATCAACACAAAGATGTGGTTATTTTGACTTTGTGATTAATATAATGCATTTTTCTTATATACTATTCAAAAAAAGTAGGGGATATTTGATTTTTAAGTGTTATTAAAGTCACCTAATGAAACTGACGAAGAAACAAATGACAAAATGAAATGAAGTTCACATTCATCGATTTATTCCAAATGATCGTTAGACTAAGTAAGGCACAGACTGACCATTATAAGGGTAAAATGATACCCGGGGTCAAACAGCAAAGTTACCACAGCATCACAACAAAGTCAGTAACGGGTAAATCCTCCTCTGTTTGCCAAACAAGCATTGATCCGACGTGGCATACTCCTAATGAGACGTCTAAGGTCATTTTGGTCCAGATTGTCCCATTCCTGTTGCAACGCAGCAGCAAGTTCTTGGACATTGGCAGGACGTTGTTGACGTTGCCGTAACCTCTGTCCAAGCATGTCCCAGACATGCTCGATGGGGGAGAGGTCGGGACTCAGTGCTGTCCAAGGTAATGTGGTGATGTTCTGTTGTTGGAGGTAACCTGTAACGATCCTGGCCCTGTGACATCTTGCGTTGTCATCCTGGAAGATGAAACGGCGGCCATGACGTCGTGCGAACGGCACAACATGGACTGCCAAGATGTTGTCCCGGTAGTACTGGCCTGTAACACGCACTGCAACAACATGTAAATCCGTTCTTCCAGCAACAGTGATGCCTCCCCACACCATAACAGAACCACCCCCAAATCGATCATGTCTGATGACGTTAACGTCTTGGAAGCGAGCGTTTCGACGACGCCACACTCTCCTACGTCTGTCCAAAAAATCAACAGTGAACCTTGACTCATCTGAAAACATCACATTGCTCCAGCGTCGATTATCCCAGTGTTGACGATCCCTACACCAACGACGTCTTGCCTGAATGTGATGATCTCTCAAACAAGGGATCACGCGAGGACGTCGGGCGCGAAGGTGACCCCTATGCAGTCGATTCCGAATCGTCTGGCCACTCACTCTCACACCAGTGTCTGTTTGAAGACGAGCGCTGATCTGATTTGCTGTGATGACACGATTTCTCAAGGCCAAGGTACGGATAAATCGATCCTGGGCTTGAGTTGTCGCCCTTGGTCGACCTGAGCGTGGTCTGTCCTGTACAGATTGTGTATCACGGTATCTGGACCATAGCCTGCTTATGACAGATTGAGAAACATTCATCGTCCGCGCCACAACCGCCTGTGTTGTGCCGATCTGTAGCATGCCAAGGGCACGTAACCTTTCATTTTGGGTAAGCCGACGCATATCAAAATTTGTTTTCTGGTCACTAAAACAATTAAACTGATGTTTCCACCCTGGAATTCAATGCCACAATGACTGTAACATTCAAAGTCAGAGTCGTGCAATCTTGGGTTGGACCCCCATGATGATCCCAAGCATCACCTGCATTCCATGCGGTAGCTATTGGTGCGTTTGGGCGTCACATGTAACTGGAAATGTTTCTTCTGTTAGGTTCTATAGTGACTTTTTTCGTAGTCATTTGCATATTTTAGTATTATGCCCCCAAAATCAAATATCCCCTACTTTTTTTGAATAGTATATTTAAATATAAGGGACACTTTTCGGCAATGAGTTTTGTCAAGTCAATGCACGAAATCCATCTGACATGTGGCGATTGTGAAAGGCTGTGTGGTCGATTGGTCTGGTTAGCTAGATTATGTACGTTATTGAGTTTCGAACCCAGACTAAGGCCGAGGGTTGCCAGTCCAATCTCGTGGGTTTTCTATGGGTCCTCGTGTGTCCTACAACTGCTAAAGAATTGTTGAAATAAAATTTGTACTTCCCAAACTTACCTAGTTGGAGCTCAGTGGACGTTAAACCCCATCTTTGCGATATTCATCGGTAGTTCCTGTAACGTCCACAAAACTTTGAGTGTTATATTTCCATTATCTTGGAAATATTGTAAAAGAAATAAATATTTTATCAAAGTGAGAAAACTGACATAAACATTTAAAAATCGGAAGTCAATATGAACAACTGTTTAAAGTTCCAATTTCATATTTTCTAAGAAAGTCAAAGCATAATTATTTCTATGTCTTTTGCTCAAAAGGTTGTCAACTCACTATTATACGATCATGGGCAAAATTTTTGGGGCATTAGAAAGGGTGACACAGGCTGATTGAGGAAATAGTTACTCAATTACCTCCCTTGTTTTCCCATTCTTCTCCATGGACAGCCATCTTCAAACGTTTGAATTTGAAGTTGAAAATGATATTTTTGCCAATTTCTCAACTGGCAATAGTGAATTATAGGATTAGTAGGATTATTCTTTAACAAGGTAGGACTGTTTATAGGTTCAATCTATTTTAGGGCTTTGTTTTAATACATTTTAAAAATATAACTTTAAAAAATGCTATTGGAACTTTAAATTGGGTTATGATGGAACAAAATGGTACCTAATGTGACGACTGATTGATAATAATTGCCTTTATGCTGTGTTATATTGTATCTGTTTCTATTAAAGCTATAGGTTTACCGGGTGTTGCAGACGAAATTCATGAATATGGATATACTTTAAAATAATGTTCTTCGAATGATAGTGAAAAAAAATCGAAACCGCATGTAATTTCCTATGAAAGACTGACAGTGAGGGTCGGACGAACGGAAAATCTTTTCTTTTTTTATCACTCTATTACTGATGAGTAAGGTTCTTGAAAATAATACCCACATTTTATTGTTGGAAGTCGTCTGGAAAAAATCACAAGGCCGAGCTACAGGGTCTGGGCGCAAAAGATTCTTTAAGGAGGCGGTTTTGATTAAGATTTAGGACCACCCTATTTGTAGTTTGCTATCTCTGAATTCTACAGGCTAACTCCAGGAGAGCCGAAAATCCAAGATGGCGGCCAAAAATTGACCTGGATAAACATTATAATAAATCATTTTATAGCGTTTGTCGGTCACTCGATTCATTTTGGACAGATTCCAAATGCAACGTGTGTATAATCACAGGAATCTGACCTTCTATCTGTATATATATGCATACACCATACTGAACTAGACAATATATAATTAAAAAGAACAGGAATGCAATGCCTGTTGAAGCCTGGATTTTACCTGCTCTCGCTTCGGCACGTTTTTGTTCCACAATTCGTAATTTTAGGCAATCTAACCTCTGCCATTCACTCAGATATGATTTTTCTTCAATCTAGCCGTGTTGATTTGCACAAATTCTCCCCACAAAACGATATCATAGCCATTTGATTCCAATATTTACATTATTTTCCTTCGTTGACGTTTGTCCTCAACTCCATGTGCTGACCGGCCAACATTTCCCACAAACGTCAACGAAGGAAAATAATGTAAATATTGGAATCAAATGGCTATGATATCGTTTTGTGGGGAGTATTTGTGCAAGTCAAAACGGCTAGATTGAAGAAAAATCATATCTGAGTGAATTGGCAGAGGTTAGATTGCCTGACATTACGAATTGTGGAACAAAAACGTGCCGAAGCGAGAGCAGGTAAAATCGAGGCTTCAACAGGCATTGCATTCCTGTTCTTTTTTTTTTATTATATATATGTCTAGTTCAGAATGGTGTATGCATATATACGCGGATAAAAGGTCAGATTCCTGTGGTATAATACCCCATAAACCGATCCCTATACATGCTTTCATAGGTCGAGTTGGGATCCAATGTGCATTCAATCCGTATGGCTGTATCCCACTAGGGTATAAATAGGGTTTGAGGGCCTTTATAGACAGTTAAATCCGATTAAGACTGAATATGTGATGACTTAGCCCTTCTTTTTTCTCTCAGTTAAGCCAACGCACTTCAAGCTAAAGAAAATCATTGCTTGAGTAATATTCTTTAAAAAAAATTTCTACGATTATTGCTCAAGAAATGTAGACATTTTAATGGAAAGTTATAAAATCCTTTATTCGACAAGAAGACTGTTACGAAATTACATTTTGACAAAGTGTCCATCAAATAAGTAAAAAGCTGCAGAAATAAAGAAGGATCAAAGAACGCAATGAATAATATTTTAAGACAGAACCAAAGACTGGAATAACAAAGATCAATCAAAAATCAAAATTGTAATGAAAAATGAACAAGAGCACAAATTAAAAGAATCCCTGTTATCAGGGCTCTATAACTCTACTAAATATAAAACGAAAACAGTAGATTCCTGGAAAGTCATTTAATAAATCTAATCCTCCATTATTGACGGGGATGGCCAAATGGTTAGCGTGCACGCACTGTACCATACGGCCTGCCATTGAGTCAACTGGCGTGGTTTCAAATCCCCGGTTGATCATGACAAGGAGTAGGGTCGCCCGTCCAACCTCGTGTGTTTTCTCCGGGTAATCCGGTTTCCTCCCACTGCTAAAGACCCCTATGTGCAAGCGAATTATTGAATTAAAATTAAACCATATGTTAGTCCCGAAATGACCTAATTTGTGTCGAGTGGATACTGAAGTAAAACAACGACGATAAATATTGTTCATTGGCCATAATATAACTACATCCATAAATTTTTTTATAATATACGTCTGCCAAAACACCAACAACATAACTTTTGACGAATTTTTCCATCTGCGTGTTAAGGACTGGGTAAACGATACCCCCAACAGCATAAAACAGGTTATTCGCTTGAGAACATGCGACAGTCAAAACACCAGCAACATCGTTGTTGACGAATATTTCCATCTGCATTTTTTATCGTCACAAAATTGTAGTATGCTGAGGCGCCAAAACTAAGTCTGGATGAAATGAATATGTTAACAAATGTAGGGGAGCCCATATGTAACCTATTTAAATAAAATCAATATGGTTGGGCGTGGGTGTGTATGTTAGCCCATCACCTTTTGTCGCCACGCTCCATCCTCAGGTATGTGGTATCAAATTAAACAGCATAACCCCGTGAATGTTTTATTTAAGTAATAATTTTTTGACTCGGGGCAAATTTCGATCCCGTGCGGTATCTGACTAGCTCCAAATATAAACAATAATTAAACCATAAAATAAATTTTTGCATTTATCGAAATGAGTTTTTACACACGTCATTATTAATTGAGACAAAGCGGGCAACGGTACGGAAGGTGAAAACAATAAGAAATTCAATGAAAGTTCCCCCCCCCCCCACACACACACACAACCATGGTGCCATAGGCATGTGCTTATTTTATTTAATGGTTAATCTAGCCCAGTGTATTTGCCAAAGAGGGTGAATCAAACAACGATCTGTGGACAGCAACAGCTGCATGTAGCACCATGGTTGTCTATCAGACGTGGAAAGCCGGACCCCAACGGACTGGTCGCCACATTCTACGTATGACCCATACATCGTTTCTTACTACATATTTTGGAAGATTCCTTGGTCGTCTAGTATACTATTCAAAAACAGTAGGGGATATTTGATTTTTAAGTGTTATTAAAGTCACCTAATGAAACTGACGAAGAAACAAATGACAAAATGAAATGAAGTTCACATTCATCGATTTATTCCAAATGATCGTTAGACTAAGTAAGGCACAGACTGACCATTATAAGGGTAAAATGATACCCGGGGTCAAACAGCAAAGTTACCACAGCATCACAACAAAGTCAGTAACGGGTAAATCCTCCTCTGTTTGCCAAACAAGCATTGATCCGACGTGGCATACTCCTAATGAGACGTCTAAGGTCATTTTGGTCCAGATTGTCCCATTCCTGTTGCAACGCAGCAGCAAGTTCTTGGACATTGGCAGGACGTTGTTGACGTTGCCGTAACCTCTGTCCAAGCATGTCCCAGACATGCTCGATGGGGGAGAGGTCGGGACTCAGTGCTGTCCAAGGTAATGTGGTGATGTTCTGTTGTTGGAGGCAACCTGTAACGCGATCCTGGCCCTGTGACATCTTGCGTTGTCATCCTGGAAGATGAAACGGCGGCCATGACGTCGTGCGAACGGCACAACATGGACTGCCAAGATGTTGTCCCGGTAGTACTGGCCTGTAACACGCCCTGCAACAACATGTAAAGCCGTTCTTCCAGCAACAGTGATGCCTCCCCACACCATAACAGAACCACCCCCAAATCGATCATGTCTGATGACGTTAACGTCTTGGAAGCGAGCGTTTCGACGACGCCACACTCTCCTACGTCTGTCCAGAAAAATCAACAGTGAACCTTGACTCATCTGAAAACATCACATTGCTCCAGCGTCGATTATCCCAGTGTTGACGATCCCTACACCAACGACGTCTTGCCTGAATGTGATGATCTCTCAAACAAGGGATTACGCGAGGACGTCGGGCGCGAAGGTGACCCCTATGCAGTCGATTCCGAATCGTCTGGCCACTCACTCTCATACCAGTGTCTGTTTGAAGACGAGCGCTGATCTGATTTGCTGTGATGACACGATTTCTCAAGGCCAAAGTACGGATAAATCGATCCTGGGCTTGAGTTGTCGCCCTTGGTCGACCTGAGCGTGGTCTGTCCTGTACAGATTGTGTATCACGGTATCTGGACCATAGCCTGCTTATGACAGACTGAGAAACATTCATCGTCCGCGCCACAACCGCCTGTGTTGTGCCGATCTGTAGCATGCCAAGGGCACGTAACCTTTCATTTTGGGTAAGCCGACGCATATCAAAATTTGTTTTCTGGTCACTAAAACAATTAAACTGATGTTTCCACCCTGGAATTCAATGCCACAATGACTGTAACATTCAAAGTCAGAGTCGTGCAATCTTGGGTTGGACCCCCATGATGATCCCAAGCATCACCTGCATTCCATGCGGTAGCTATTGGTGCGTTTGGGCGTCACATGTAACTGGAAATGTTTCTTCTGTTAGGTTCTATAGTGACTTTTTTCGTAGTCATTTGCATATTTTAGTATTATGCCCCCAAAATCAAATATCCCCTACTTTTTTGGAATAGTATATTATTTATAATTCTTTAAGTGGTTAGAATGTATCTTTAAAGGCCACTCTCACATCCCACGTTGTGTATATCTTTAAATGTCATTCAGACAACCCACATTAATGACGGCTTACATTGTGACTGATACACCGCATCTTATATACTATGATTAAGCATATTTTAGTATTATGCCCCCAAAATCAAATATCCCCTACTTTTTTTGAATAGTATATTATTTATAATTCTTTAAGTGGTTAGAATGTATCTTTAAAGGCCACTCTCACATCCCACGTTGTGTATATCTTTAAATGTCATTCAGACAACCCACATTAATGACGGCTTACATTGTGACTGATACACCGCATCTTATATACTATGATTAAGAGGAACAACAAACACAAGAGTTCCTTGATTACAGTTTTATATTAAATTCCGATACATGGGATACATGCGCAGATTATAATAAAGTCATTCTCTCTTACCCGCTCTCGTGCAGACTTGGTAAGTCTGCTGTTGGAAATTGCTACATGGTTGTCTAAACATCTGCTCAAGATCCGAACGCAAAAACGCCAGAAAAATCATACAGTGTGGTTTAAACCGCGCCAGGGTGTAGCTAGAAACTCTCGTTACGCATGCGAAGTTCATTCAGCTCAAATCTGCAAAATGTAAAAAAAAAATAGATCGTCTCACTAAACGCGGAAAGAATGAGGAACGTTGGCAAAGTGGGTCAGTGTTAGAAACAAAATACACTTCATTTGATTTGTTTATTTTGTTCAATGTTTATTTTCTGTCTTATCCGCAGGTTTTTGCGTGTAGTGCGGTCCTCCTGCACTTACTATTTCAAGACATTTTCTCATCAAAATAGATAATATTTAGAAGTTATTATTGAATTCTTGACGTTCACGGCCCAGCGAAACTTGTCACAGTGTGGTCATGAAGAAACAAGCGAGAACATACCTGGACACTAATTGAAGAAACTTTCTGGAACTTCTTAGACTAAGATTGCCTGCATTGGTTTCTAACAAAATTAATGACATAGTTAGGTAAGCATATTCACAATGGGCATTTCCAGGTATTAGCAGATCATGTTGTTTAAAACGAGGCAAGTTTGCTATTTTTGAACAGGCTGCATTATGCCCCGATTTCCCTACGTTTCGATGGTGTGGCACAGACAATTTGCAGCACGTACGAAAGAATCGTCTCTTTTTGCCATATTATATTAGGGGGGGGGGGGTTGTTAATCTCGCCAGTTAACCCCCCTGTACATGCCCTCTGAAAATTTACCCTATGTGGTTAGTTCTTATCGTATATACATTACACAAAAATCCAGTGTTCCTGACACAATTCTGCTAGAATTAATGCAGCATTGTCCTTTGACCTCTGCCTATCGCGATTAGGTCGAATCAGATACATCATATTTTTCACTATAACAGTTTTTGTAGGAAGAACACCATTCGGAAAACTGGGTTTTTCAATGTACAGCCTAGATGCTAGCTGCTTCTGTGCTGTGGAGCGTGTTGTGGTCGGCTTCCTACGTTATTTAGTCGCAGTCTAGAAATACATGAGTAAAACACTTCATCAGACCTGGCATTACCGTTGGTCAGATGTAATAGTTATAGATCCATATGGTATTACCTTCGCATTGGATGTTCCTGTTCTATTTCTGACCATATATTCTTAATCAGCACCCTCGAAAACCTAGAAAAACACATATTATTGCGTTGTATTGGTTATCTATGACAGAAAATGGTCGATTTTAGTCGCCATATTGGATTTCGGCCATATTGGATTTTCATAGATTATTTCTGAGGTCATGTTTGGACTCGGCAGCGTCAAAAACCATTATATAGTTGCAGGGTAAGCCACTAGTTGATGTAATTCAAGCTCAAAATTGAAAAAAATCTGCAAATAGGGTTAAATTAGGGGGGTAAATTTTCAGAGGGCATGTACAGGGGGGTTAATATGGTCGGAAACAACATTTCTTTTTTTTTTATTATTGTTTTTTACTACATTCTCCATATTTTAAGCAGGGATTTATGTTGAAAAGCATAAAAATTGAAAATAACAACCCCCCCTAATTATATGTTCATTGTTATGGCCATCCTTTAAACCCAGTAACACAAGATACAATGTGTTTTTTTAGGAAATGCCCTTAGTTCAATCCAAAGCCTTTACTTTTTTATAGACTTTGGTCCTTAAACATTCCCGGGTACAAACTGGGTAATTTGATGATATATTAGACATAAAAACATATTCAAACTAATTAATTTATCATAATTTTGCTTCAAATCGTTCTCAAAACATTGTAATTGCCAAGTATACCCTGCTAAAAAAAATCTATCAAAAGAGGCCATGTCTGCGTCAGGGGATTACCCCACTCCGTACCTATAGCAACGGCGGTAGGAGACAGTGGAGAATTCATTACATACACAAGACGATGTTAATTGTAATTGCTGACTATTTACTACAAATATCGAATCCTAATTAAATTCTCGAACTATCCACTGCCCGCGTCTTTTTTCGTGGTTTTTATCCCAGAAAGTGTTGTACGTCTAACTCTTCCTAAAGTTTATCAACATGTACACAAAGCGCTCATGTTATCGTGCAGCCTTCGACACCACGCGTGCAGGTATTCTTAATCGTCAGGCTGACTATTATGGGAACCCCTTACCTTTTTGTCCTGTATACGCTCCATGAGTGTTTTTCAGGGAATCCAGTATTCTTGTAGTAAGATTGGATATCTGCGAAAGCCCAGAAGGCTCATTCCAAATTCCAAATGCGAAATTCCAAATTCCAAATGCGAAATTCTTGTCTTATCAATAAAATAGCAAATTGCCCCCCCCCCCCACACAATTAAACAATTTAGTACGAAACATACGCCAACAGCAGCTAAATCGTCAGAGCAGTCAACAAGGGCTGTCACATATTTTTACTTTTGTTCGGTATGAAAAATTTATAAGACAGTAAAATCTGATTAAGAGTAACACCTCATTAAAGCTACAATTTCATATTTTTTTAAGTTATATTTTTAAAATATATTAAAACAAAGCCTTAAAATAGATGGGATCTTTAAACAGTCCTACCTTGTTAAAGAATAATCCTATTAATCCTAAAATTCAGTATTTTCAGTTGAGAAATTGGCAAAAATATAATTTCCAATTTCAAATTCAAACGTTTGAAGATAGCTATTGCATGGGGAGAATAGAAAAACAGGGGTGGTTATTGTGTTATTATTTCCGGTGTGAAAGATTTCTAAGTATGGGAAATAATGCCTATGATCGTATAATATTAATAGTGAGTTGACAACCTATGTTTCGACTTTAGGTAAAAATCGTTAGAATTTGTTTGGCTTTTATAAAGTTCTCCTCTATGCTAAGGTTTAGTATATGAAACATATCAAAATATCATGGATTTAGCTGTACAAGTTATCAAAATTCAATGAAAATCAATATACTTGTTCGTCTCAAGATCTTAAATTCTGTGTATCAATCTGAAGTCAATCACATATTAACTTTGACCTGTAGAGAGTCCACAAGATTTTTTGAAGTGGTCAAGGGCCATAACTAAGGCAGTATATCGGTTATTGCTGAGAATCAATAGACTTCTTCGTTTAATGACCTTAAACACTGTATCAATTTAATGTCAATCGGATATAAATTCTAGATTCTAGAGCGTCCAGCGTCCATAAGATTTTTTTTTAAGTGATCAAGGGTCATAATTCTGGCAGTAATTATCGGAAATTGATGGAAAATCAATAGGGGTCTCAGTCTCATGGCCATAAACACTGCAATGTGTATAAATTTAATCGGATATTAACGTTGACCTCTAGAGCCTCCACAATCAAGGGCCATAATAATCGGAAATCGGTGAAAATCAATAGGATTCTTCGTCTCATAACCTAAACACTGTATTTAAATTTAAAGTCAATCGGATATTAACTTTGGACTCTAGAGCGTCCACAAGATTTTTCAAAGGGATCAAGAGCCATAACTCTGACAGTAATTATCGGAAATCAATAGACTTCATCTCATGACCTTAAACGATGTGTATACATTTGAAGTCAATTGGATATTTACCGACGGAATTTGGAATTTTGCATTTGGAATTTCGCATTTGGAATTTGGAATTTGGAATTTCGCATTTGGATTTTGAAATCCAGTAATAATTTGGAACGGGTGTTTATCCGGCCCACGCATCGGATAGGTAATCTAACTCTAATTAGTTGTGTAAAATTACAATTTACTTAAAGTCTGATTTGTTTAATTGAGGTCGGCTGCTAATTTGCTATTTTATTGGTGAGACATGGATTTGGAATTTGGAATTTCGCATTTGGAATTGGGAATGAGCCTTCTGGGCTTTCGTAGATATCTCTACTTTCTATTTATATACCTAAATTGGAATACTTTTATAGGCAATAACCACCCGATAAATACTTATCTTTGAAGTGTTTGGGATACCTGATCTTAACTCGATGTTCTTGTCACTTACCGACAGTAAAGGTTTTTCTTAAATGATTGTAGCGATTTATGAAGTGTTTACTGGCTTTTAGAAAACACCTAACATGTTACATTGTTAGACCGGGCATAGTTGAGGACTGTTTGTGATTTTGATTTCGCACTTGGTAAAGTAATACCCACAAGCATCAGTAGTCTTGTCATGTACCGACAGGGCAAAAAAATAGACGCTATATATGGCTCGGTCACCATAAAGAGCCTGCAAGGGTCTGGGGAAGATAGCTAATCCAACCCAATTTGGCAAAATATAGGGATACTCGGTGAAAAATTAAAGGACAAAGACGTTTCTTTGAGGGAGAACAGAATTTCAAAGAAGATGCGTCAGTAAATCATGGTAAGAGAAAAAAAACCCCAATAGAATAAAAACTATTCCACACACTAGAATCAAATCACATAGACAAATGTTTACTTGAAATACAAACAATGTCCAAGAGATCATGTAGTCTACGAGGCGTGGCATTGAATTAATGTACATGTACCAGCTGACTTACTACAGAGATGCTTCAGGAACTTTGTAAAGCCATACAGATATTTGTGAAACTAGCAACTTCTTATACAACGCAACGTTTATTTAGTGATTTACTGCGTATAAAAACTTGAGAACCGCCAAAGGACACCATTGCTCTTCTCAACACTGAACGGGGTTATGTTAACAGAATCAAGCAACATGATATTGGCAAGGTTGTCGACTTGTTTGCAAAGAGAAAAAAAAGACATCATTATTCTTTAGAATTTCCGAAACATTAAAAAACCCAACTAAGCCTGAAGTGTCTGCATCTTTACTCAGTAACAATATGGACCATTATTTCTATAAGTACATATACGTATTAAAATATTTGTTCTTTTAGACATTTTTGATTTTAGTTATATCTTCTTTAATTATGTTGAGCGTTGTTGTATTTATTTTGAAGTCAGACCAGGGCAATATTGATCTATGTTGCATAAAAGGACCATTAAGACCCTAGTCATGGGAGCATCTAGATGGGGTGGGATTTGGACATCAAACGGGGTGTTGGATTTCTCTCTTTAAATAGCTCAATGTGTATACGTAATTTAGAGACGATGATGGCATCATGCATTGTCAACTATCAGGAGCCTGGCAAAGTCCCTCCTGCAAAAATTCCTGGATCCGCCCCAGCTATTCCGGTACTCTAACTTCAAAACATAATAAATCCTCAATTATTCAAAAGGTTAACTCTAACAAAAGTTATTATCATTTGAAATGTAATTTTTTTCTATTGGTTTAAAGCGGCTGTCTTTAATACTCTTAAACGTAGTAACGCCCGCTTTCACCAAAGGTGATATCGCAGACAAGCCTAATCATTGTACCTGGAGTTAAAATGGCGGCGACAGAGTGTTTTATATCAAGAAACTGTAAACTTTGTTACGTACTTTCGAGGTTATCCTATATTCTTTGCAATGAAAACTCTACAAATTGTTCGAAAGACGCCATTTCTAGAGCTACACATCACTGTGTCGCCGCGATCATCCTTGGTATTGATGGCTCGAAAGCGTTGCTGAAGCCTTTAGATGGTCCGAACATTGATGTTGAAGTGATCGGCAGCGGCTTGGGCAGTGTGGCCAGCGTCGAGTCGTCCAAACGCCTGGTTCCTCTGCGCTGTCGTGAGTTGTGGCATGCTGCTGACGTTGTAGTGAGAATGATTCAACCAAGTACGTGCATTTTATAGTTACATGAAAATCATGGAGAACACATTAACATCTCGGAAGTGATGGTTGAGGACATTTTCTGGGTTCAATTTTGTGTTTGGGAATACCAACCTAACGTTTATTTTGCTGCTTAGTATACTAGTATATATGTGTAAAATGTTGTAAATCATGTTTTGCTAAAAGTAATGCTTATTCTGTGGAAAGATTTGTTTGCGTGTAAATCAATGCTTATGTTATTTTAATGTTATGGTTACAGAATAATACTAATAGAACCCGGGTGTTGAAAGATTGGAGAATGATCTTTGAAATCTGCATAGGATTGTCGCTGTAGAGTTGCGTAATTTGACGCTCAAGCAATTACCTTGTTTACTCATGGGAGAAATAGGCGTAATACGTACAAAAATTAGGCCCAAAGCTGCATTTTAACTACTTTAACCTGTCAACATCGAGTTCTTCAATTTGGGGCAAGAGGTTTAATGTTTATGCCTAATGGTGGAAAACAGAATGATAGCGTGAGGATTCACGGCTTCCTTTTTTACAAAGACTACGCGTCGTAAAGGTGGTTATAATTAATGGAACCGAATGTATACCATTATGGTCGTTGTTGGATAAAGCATTATATTTTCTAATCTATACCAGTTCATATGATAATCTAAGACCTCGTTCTGTCAAACACACAGGCAGATCTTATCTCATCGTAAACTGGTCAATTACAGCCATACAGGTAGTCAAGTGCATTCCTAACACAAAGATGACGAGTATAATGTATCACGCATCCACTCCAGTAACACATATGAAGGACATTGTAGTAGGGCTCAGCCAGAATACGGGGTGGTCAATGCAGTAAACTTAAAGGTACATGGTCAAGGTAGTATGATCAAGGTATTAGCCGAAAGGTAGGTTGGGTCACATGTCCAAGGTAGTAAAAGTAAAGGTGGGCAGGGTCGAATGTTTAGGTTAGTAACAATAGAGGTAGACGGTCTCAAAAGGTCAAGGTAGTAAAAGGATCAAAAGGTAACAGTAAAGGTAGACTGGATCATAATGGTCAAGGCAGTAACAATAACAGATAGTCTGGATGATATGGTCAAGGTAGTATCAGTAAGGGTATGCAGGATCAAATTAGTGACAGTAAATTGTAGGCAGAGTCAAAGGCAGACTGGTTCCAATGGTAAAGGCCGTAACGGTAAAGGAACAATACAGACAGGCTGGGTTACGCGGTGGTTACGATGAGCTTAAAGTCAACTCCACACAAACTAGGTCATTTCGGGACTAACATTCAATTTCATTTCAATAATTCGCTTGTGCGGATGGGTCTTTAGCAGGGGAGAATCTAGTTCAGCTCTGAACGTCGGTCTCATTACACTCACCCTGAACGTTCAGAGACTGTCCCATTCAATCAATGTCGAAAATAATTGAAGCCCAGACAATTTTACTGGGCAACTTTTCACTGCCAAACGACGGGGTGTCAATCCGTGAGGACGCCTGTACAATGTAAACGAACATCTTAGTGAGAAAATAAGACCTTGCTTACTTCGCTAGGGTCAGTATGAGCGACACAAACACGCTGTTAAAAATACGTCCCCTCTTATCAAGTTACATTTTCGCCGCCATGACACTCTAACTGTAGGTCAACGTCCACATTCAGGAATGTCGGTCATACAAGACGAAACGAAATGTACAGGCTTTACATTGTACAGGCTTTCACACGGATTGACACCCCGTCGTTTAGCAGTGAAAAGTTGTCCAGTAAAATTGACTTTTCTCCAATTTTTTTTCGACATTGATTAAATGGGGCAGTCCCTGAACGTTCAGGGTGAGTGTAATGAGACCGACGTTCAGAGCTGAACTAGGGAGAAACCGGAAAACCCACGTACAGCTAGGAAGTCGAAACCACGCCAGCTGACTCAATGCCAGACCTTTAATATGATAGAGCGCGGCCAACCCCACATCTAAAAAGATATTGTAGCCCACCCCTTACTTTAAACAGTCTGCATCGCGCAGGGGTTCGTGTGTAAGCATTTTGAACCTGGCTTGTTGTGACGTTCTGTATACATCAAATTCCTTTTGCGGACCTGCATATACTTAAAGAAAATTAGTTAATATCTTAACATTTTATTTCATAAAGATTATAAAGTACTTTATTTAAATAACAATTATATATAAATACATCATATACAATGGCTAACTAATATGAGTTTCTTCTATTGGGACAGCAATATCGATCATAACATTCTTTCTTTATTGTTTATAAAAAAGAAATTAAAATTGTTCGATTAGTCTATACTGTAATTGCATTTATCAGTGTATTGTTGGGCCGTTTTCTATGAAAATGACTATTGCGTGGAAGACCAAAGATGCCAATACACTTGACATTTCAAAGACATTTCAAATGCCCCTTAGAACTAATCGTCACAAGCAATCAGTTGAAAAATATTATATACAATATAAATGCCAGGTTTACAAATTACATGTATTAGATTTCAGGGAATGGTCCGCCATAATTGGGGATGTTGGGTTACCATTCGTAACAATCGACTGCCGATTCTAATTTAATATTTCCGGTTCCCTCCCACTGCAGGCAGATTTTTAATATATAGGTATATCACATGTTAGTTCCGAAATTCCGTAGTTTGTGTTGAGTGAAAGTTACCTTTATTAAGATTTATTCTTTCAGTATATGAACAAAGTGGGTAACTCTGGAGAAGTAACATGACAGTCCAGATGTTATTTGACTTTAAAAATATTTGTAGCACTGAATGATGCATCGTAGTTTAACGTATTTGAAGAATTTTCAATACAAGATATTACCCCAAAAAACACCCTTTAATTATGGACATCCAAGTTCGATCATGACACTTCCTTAAATCGAAAACCATGTTGGAATTGATATTTGTCACATGATTGATTTATTCGGTAATGAACCATACAAAACAATCGATTAAGATATCAATATCACATTTATTTCCCATGGAAACATGATATTTTTTATTCCGTATTTCCTGGGAAGGGCATTCACAAGTGAACGTGGTCAAAACATAAAGGGACTATCCCGATTTGAACGCCAAAATATAGAGCTCAAAATGTTGAGTAGTTTGGACGTGAACGCCAAAACTGCTTATCCGGACTTTTTAAGATTTCGAGTCATTTTTTCTTTAGGTTACCTGAAAACGATCCCCGTTCATTTATAGGTCTATACTGTGATTGGCCCATGTGCTGTATTTAATAACGAAAGGTAAATTTCACCTACACATTATTTCTATACAATGAAAGTCTAGTTTTATTCAAACACCGCATAATACAGCATTGGACACCGGTTTCCATTACCAGATGAAGGCTGGCAGGTTTAAGCTGTTACATAGATTGATTTACTTGCTCGGCCCAAAGGTAGAGAATTTTAAGTGATTTTAGCTTTATTCTCCAAAATATTATCGGGATTGGTCCTTTAATGTATCAAGATGCCTCGTGTAGGATGTACAGTTTTTGCTATACTATTACTAAATGGCGATGGTATTTTATTTCGTTTAAATCTCCGCCACCCGATAGCCGGGAGAATTGATTATTGGTTTTCCATTAGATAAATTTCTAAAAAAATAATTTTATATAACATTTGGTGCCAAAATCACGACATAAAATAGGCAGATTTAGCTCTTACATAATGCATAATATGAAACCTTAGAATCGCTTATTTAATTACTCCTTTATCAGAAACATTAAATATTTATTTCAATTAAAACATTTATGGAGTAGTCGATGATATATTCGTGTATTATCATTGTGTAGGTGCAGTCATCAGCATAAAGTGTTGAAGAACATGATAATGTCCCATTCAGTAATTAGCCTACATTCAGGGTGTCAATGGTGATTTGTTGTATTTATTGAACTACAACCTCACTATACAGTAACCAATGAAAATATCAAGTTTGCACATTTCATGGAAACCGTGTGATGACAGCGTTACTTAACGATCATGGGCGGATCCAGGATTTTCAGAAAGGGGGGGGGGAGGGTGCTGCACCCACTTGGGAGTGCGAAGCCCGGCCCGTGATTTTTGAGTGGACTAAAATGCCCACAAGGACTAATTTCATACTAGTACTGTAAATTACGATTTCCAACCTAAACTGTTGTTGTTCTCCTTTCCCGCGAGAATATATGGAGCTAAACATTGTTCGCCACCACAAAAAAATAGAGGGGGCGTGCGCCGGGTGCGCCCCCCGCTGTATCCGCGCCTGACGATGTTAAGTAGAGGGTCGGGAGGGGGTATGTTCCATTCAAACGGGGATTCGCTCTTCCCTCTAATTATATTCAGAACAGTCATTCATTGAAAAAAATGTCATTGAGTGCGATTGTCATCAATCTGCAGAAAGTCCAGTTAATCATCTGGGCATGATTTCCGTTCCAGAAAGTGCACCCTGGGACACAATAAAAAGTCAAGGTTATATTTAATACATTATCTATTCTTTGAAACTCCCATGTATCAACCTAACAAAAAGCACTTAACTATAAGATTATAAAGGCATCAGTCACAGAGTAAGTTTTGTTTATTTCTATTTTCAGAAGACTAAGATTAAAGCACAGTTTATCTTTTACAGCATTTGAATATTTGTTTAAGGTGTTCATTGAATGTTTGATTCATAAAGGCATAAATAAACGGATTAGCCACGTTATAGATAAAGTATAAGTAAAATATCACTTTATATGTAGGTATCAAGTGATGTGCCATTAACCAGGCTGGCGAAAAGGCCAAAATATACACCACACTGACAATAAATAACATGAAGGCTGTTTTTATATTAGCTGCTCTTGCTTCGTCACGTAATTTTTCGGCTTCTTCCGAAAAACGATGGGGTTCCTTACAATGAATATCATTAATAGGTTTAGGTGTATCTTCCTGAATCAACAAATGGTGGCTCTCTTTATTTTTGAGCTTTTCATTATCCGGAATGACAACATTTTTTGTGACGTCTTTCCCTTGGTTGCCATGTGTATACGTGCACAGAATGAGTTTTTGTTTGAGTTTCTTTGATCTTCTTGTTTTTATAAAACGGTAAATAAGGGCGTATAGAACACACCCAATTATTAAGCACACCACAAATAGAAAGGAATAAATCTTCTGGTACACTGGCACAAAACTTTTATGTAGAATAATTTTATTTACTTGGCATTCACCCGTATATATTATTTTGGCTTCTTTCTGTTCAGGGTCAATGGGTAAAGAAATGTTAGTAGCATTTTGACTTTGGATAAACTCAAGAAATTGTGCATACTCTGCATCTGCACCACCATTGACATGCAGCATTTCTATTAATTCCGAGTACTGATAAGACGAATTACCCATTTGTGAAGACGCCGATTGACCATCACCTTTCCAATACACGCCATAGTTTAAACTTGTTATAATTCCAAGGACACATGCAAAAATGACCATACACGCCACAGCCATTTTTGTCCTAAAAGGATTAACAATTCTTCTTAAAGAATGACAAATACAAAAGTACCTGTCAAACGCTATTGCCACCATCATGAAGGCAGATAAGGGCACTTTGGACGTAATAAGAAATTGATACAGTTTACAAATGGCGTCATATTTGATCGTGTAATTTAGATATTCCATGACAATCGTGAACGGGATGATGACGGTGCACGTAAACAAATCGATTACTGAAAGGGTTAATATAAAGATCTGCGCAGACGTCTTGTCACGTATCTTATAAAACACAAACGTTGACAATCCATTTCCAATGGAACCAACCAAGGCAAATGTTGACAGCATAACTATCAAGATTATCATTGTTTCCGCACTCCCAGACACGGTCTCCATTATCTGCTAACTGGGTGTCGAGGATACAATACTTCAAAGAACTGAAATTAGAAAATAGATATAGTCAAAGAAACACCATTAGGCCTACACGACAATCCGAAATTCACAACCTAGGTGTCTTTATCTCAATAGCCTTTAATGTCTTTGCAAACTAAAGTCTGCGCATGAAATAATGATCGATTTGAGTAAATAACACATGCATGTGTCTTGTTGTCTTTGAATATGACAGTTACCGTCGTATTATTAATAAGACACACAATTTAACAGATAGTTTCCATGGTTCCACAATGACCTAATGAGGTGTTCTTTCAGAGACGTACTGGCGCGATTTGCCTCATGATATTCTGCACGCAGAGAAAATCTACTTTAAAAATACATTCCTACGAAAGTGTTTATCAGATAGTTATATCCAATTAAAGTATGACAGTTTAGGTATGTATGGAAAGTAAAGGTATCCAATCTTAGCAAAGAAATATTTGATTCCTCGAACACTTCCTATGTATTGAAAACATCAATGAATTAAAACGCCCAGTATACTTTGCGATTAAGCGGCGGAAAAAGGAGTTCGCCGATGATAATCCAGAAATTTACAATGGCTTCAATATGCAATGTGTAAATGGATTCTTCCTCAACCAAATCACGTGACGGGGTTGTTAAAATGTTTTGAGGGGGATTTTGAGCACACTTTTGATAATAAATTAGTTCGGATATGTTTTAGTCCAAATATATCATCAACTCATCTATTTTGAACGCGGGGGACATGTTTCAGAATTATTGGTCGCCATGTTGAAAAATCAATTTACTATTATGCTCTGCCTTTACAAAGACTACACTTGAACATTTTCAATTTTAATAAATATGAAAATAGAAGCAGAAAATATAATACTAAAGATTTCTCCAACTGAAGGTGGGGTAGAGTTGGGTCAATTTTTACATTTTGTACTTATTGTTTCCACGAAAATCGTGGGGATTAGAGATTTTGTGCCCCCTCTCACTTGGAACCAATATATTCCAAATCGAATCTAGTTTCCTCACAAACCAAAGTTTCTCAGAGAGGCACCACTCTCCCCATAATTATACAAATATTGGGTTATTGTGTTCAGTTGGGATTTTTTACCTCACGAGGAATCGACGGTTACCCCTCCCCTAAGTTATTTCTTCACAACCCCTCCCTATTCCCCGACCAATATACATATTTACCCACATAGATTTTTTAGTAATTGTTATCAGTTAGGTGATCTTCGAATATGTTTACGTCCTACACCGACCCAGAATTAGAGGTAAGGGAAAACGGAGAACATAATATTCAGTAATACAAATGAATATATGAATACAAGGGCAATAGAAATGGCCATCCTCGCAAAACCAGGGTCACTGAATACTTATAAATCAGTCGATTTTTATGTGAAGCCTCAAAATATGGCTGACGTTGTTTGAGCCCCTGTTATTGTTTAAGCCAAATTGGGTGTTTTAAAGCAGGCAAATCTTTAATTCAATATCATCCAGTCTTCGACAATTGCAAACACGACTTATTGTTCAATTCAAATTAACATTGACGTTGTTAGCTTACCGTAAAGAGATGGGCTTCAGATATCCAATATTTAAGAAAAAATAAAACAAAAGTTTAAATTTGGCACACAAATCGAATACTATCGATGTAGACTGAAATGGCCTGACGCCAAGACTGTCATTCAAATTGGACTCTTCGCGTATTTCGATTAACATAAATGATTAGAAATTGCAGTAAAAACAGAAACGTTTGAATGTAAATAAGTTTATATACATTCACATAGCATTATAATATGCGACCCATTTGTGACCATTTCTAGGTAGCAAAGAATAGAGATTTATTTAACCCCTCTAATAAGACTTGATTGTCTCGACTTGTGTATCTGGACAACAGGCTCAATTATTTAAGAGCCATGGTTTTACGAAGAGGCGTATCGTGAGAGGCGTTCCATTCCGGATGAAACTTGTAGCTAAGGGCAGGAATGGGATGCATTTCGCACGTCTATAATTACACCATTCTTGCAATACCCAATTTGTGTATAATAATTCCAAGAACACATTAATTAATATTCGCTAAAATGTCCGAGTTATTTTTTTTCGTTTTCCTTTTACAAGACTAATAAAACTAACCAGATAGCGTGAAAAACAATTCACTTAAATTACAATGAAATGGAATGGGGTTTAACGTCCTACTCTTCTGCGCACCTGACCTGGGCTAATGGAAGACGGGCATACGCCATACAGAGTGCTATGAGGGAAATTTTGCCCGGGCAGCGACGCTACGGCCTACTCTTATATCGAATTCCAACTGCCAAGGGATCTTTTACGTGCACGCCAATGTGTACACGGGACCTCGGTTTTTCGTCACATCCGAACGATTAGGCAGCTGTCCTTGTCAGGCCCTCCTTCTGCATCACTGACATAGGGAAACCACGTCGGAAAATCGAGATGAACTTTCTCGACCAATGCAGGGATTGAACAGAACACCCGATCTCCAGGCTAGCGAGCCAGCGCCTTTTTTTTTTTTTTCTTGTAAAATATCTTTATTCTCGAAATATATAATTACAGATATACATATATATTAATCATGGAATGGCATAATTTATTCTTAGTTAGATAAAAACGATATTTTTGTTTATGTACATGTACATGTACGTGCGCCTTGCCCACTTAGCCACCGTGATTCCCACTTAAATTCCAGAAAGTGGTTCTGAAATAGAAATTGTTAATTACAAAACGCGTTGGAAAAAGTATTATTAATTTAATATCTTGTTTTCCACGCAGTCCTTATTGACGGCCGCAAGACACTGTACCAAGAAAAATATATTTAGAATTATTTTTTTTAAAAAAAAACAGAAACGGTTTTAAGTATTTCGCATGAAAACACTATTATCAAGAAAAATATTTTTAGAATTATAAAAGAAAACAGAAAAACAGAAACGGTTTTTAAGTATTTAACCCAAGCACAACTAATTTCAGTTATGCGTTTAACCAAATTTTTGGTATAGTTTCGTATGGACGCCAATATAGTTGTGTTTATTGTTATTTAGTTTATCACAAGAAAAAATTACAGAATATTCCAATAAAATGTTCTAGTGCAATATTGAAACCGCGGTGGATCAGTGAGTATGGCGTTGACTCGATGACTCGGTAACCCGGAGGTCCCTAGATTTACCGGCTTTTTCTCCCTTTATCAGTGGTTTAAGGAGAGAAAGAGAGAGAGAGAGAGACGAGAGAGAGAGAGAGAGAAATGGGTTTAACGTCCACTCGACACAAACTAGGTCATTTTGAGACTAACGTATGGTTTCAATTTTATTTCAATAATTCGCTTGCGCGAAGGGTCTTTAGCAGTGGGAGGAAACCGGAGTGCCCGGAGGAAACCCACGAGGTTGAGAAGGCGCCCCTATCTCCATGCATCATACGCTCACACCAGGGATCGAAACCACAGCCGCAAGCCAGAGGTGACCGGCCAGCTAGAGGTCGAAGCCCGGCACTCTAGACCACTAGGCCATCCCAACCCCCCTCAGTGATTTAGCACCTGGCAAGGGGCAACATATAGTCGTTGGGAGGGGCGAAAAATCGAGGTCCCGCGAACATATTGGTGTCCGGGCAAAATATCACCGTAGCACACTGTAGTCTGCCTGTCTCCATTAGCCCAGAGGGATCACGGGGGCTTAGCGGGTAAGACATTGGCTCGCTAGTCTAAAGGTCGGGTATTAGATCCTTGCTCTGGTCGAGAAGGTTCATCCAGATTTTCAGGCGTGGTTCCCCACTGTCAGTGATGCAGGGCAGAGGGCCTGACAAGGACAGCTGTCTAGTCGTTCGGATGGGACGAAAAACCGAGGTTCCGTGTACACATTGGCGTCTACGTAAAATATTCCTTGGCAGTTGGAATTCGATATTAGAGTAGGTCTTAGCGTCGCTGCCCTGGCGTATGGCGTATGCCTGTCTTCATTAAAACAGTAGGACGTTAAACTCCATTTCAATTCATTTTCCATTAGACCAGTCGGAGCAGAACAGTAGGACGTTAAACCCCATGTCATTCTCTTGTGCTATATTTCTAACTTAGAGTTCCCACAGTCTCTGATATGTTGCCTCCCGAGGCAGTGTCTTAAGCAGAAGACATGGATCCCTTGTTCTTCACCAAGTAGCACTTCCTTAGGACTGTTTTGTGTTGGCAATTTATCTATAATCAAGGGTTTATAACGGTAAATTGGATATCGGCACCTATATTTCTACATGGATTAGATGGAGGGAGTGAAGTAAGGAAACGGTCAATGTTATCGACAACCAATACCTTCCTAATGCTTCATATAACACAGCCAATGTCACGAAACATCGATCTAAAACCTTTCAAAACAAGCCGGGGAAGTTTTATTGTCACGGCTAATCTATAATAGCACTGGTGTCAGCTCTTAAGTATTTGATTTTAACAATAAATAAAAGTTATCGTATCGTATAGCAGTCGCCTCGTGTAATGACTACATTTTACCAAGAGCATGTCGTTTACAGCACTAAATGGGCTTTTTTGATACATAGAACTAATCCAAGTTCACGCCTTTGCGAAAGAAAAGATAGACTATAAAGAAAAGAAAACATGTCGCCATTACAGTGCCATACTCTCATTTAATAAGAGGAATAACCCACTTTTCCCTGTGATTGCTTGGAAGTGGTGTTTATGTGAAAGCGACTGAGCACGCTTCTGGATGATGGCTTAGAAAAGAAGAGAGAGAGAATGCTTCTGGCTGATTGCTTACAAAATATGTTATCAATATGGCCTTTTGGTAAAAGAAATATTTGTCTGTGACGAATAAGGCAAGATTCCCAGTTTCAAAAGAAGATTATACAGAAAACTAATTAAATACCCAATGCTAAAAAGGTTAATTGTAATTTGAAATAATGGTGGATTTTAGTTTCGGAAATTGTTGAGAGTCAACGGCTATCTCCGTCTTTCCAAAGTAAAAAATATTAAAATAAACAATTGTGGACGAAATATCCCTCACAGCACATTGTAAACCATACCCGTCTTAAACGTCCCAGTTGGTGCAGAGAAGTAACGCGTTAACCCATATTTTAATCAAATAAATCATTCATTTATTAATTAAAGTGCATCAAAAGAGTCTAAAATTAGACCGAATAACCCAGTCAACTTTCACAAAGATCTAGTGATAATTGTCTCTTTTTCAAGGCAAATTGGATAATTAACATACCATAAAATAGTCGGAAATCAATGCGAATGAACACATTAAAATTTCATAAAGATCCAACGCTTATTGTGTATTTTATAATTATAATGATAATATCAATATTACGAATACAGAGGGACTGGCTTACAGGAATACTGGCAATAATGACCAAATTCAAACCTCAACGTATAAAAGTAAAATCGATCTGAAAACAATAAGACGGACCAATTGACAGTGGGGGGAAATCAATGAAATTCTTTTGTAAAGAAAACAAGTTATTAAGTAAACATTATTTATTATTAGGGTTCAGGTACTAGACAGTATGTTGAGATCATTGGTTCTGGCTTGAACATTGTAAATGTTCTGTTAGTTCTTTGGCGTTTGTTTATAGAAGTTAGTGTTAGTTTTATAATAATTAATATATAGGGAGCTGTGGTGGCTAAGTAAAAAACGGGTTCATGTCTTATACTCTTTCTAGAACACCCGATACCACTTTTCATTTGAGCAGTTTATACGGTTTTGATATCTGTTATATCTGTGCAAGTTGACCAAACAATGTTTTCTGATAAAAATTAGTCGGTGTGCGTTGGCTTTCAACACGAACATGAGACATGTTTCAACCAAAATGAAAAACGAAAAACAAGCATAGATACAAGCAGAGTATAGTTTGCAATACTAAGGACATTCTCAAACCCTAGCCAGCCAGATTCAGTGGGCGAGTCTGCTGATAGAAACTGTTACATCTTTTTCCTCCCAGAATCTGTCTGCTGTCTCGGAATCTAATAAAATCTGTCTTAAAAGTTTACCATGATTTCTTTTACAGGACAGCCGAGTGTGGTCATGCCCCTGAACCTGTGCAATTAACGATATGATTGGTTAAATTAAGCCAAAGGATGCTATTAGCATATTTTCACTCACTTGTATGTTTTTGACACACTTATTCACTAAGTTGATTTCAGTATTATAAGTAAATATATGTGAAAATGTTTGAATCCCACAACTTGCCAAAACATTAATTAATACAATATAATATTATAATGCCATCTTATTCCTCTACTCCTTGTCTACAAATTGAAAACAATGTCGCAACGACGATTTTGCTACATGTTGAGGTACACTAGTAAAATTAGTTGGTTCCTTAATGAATCATAATATGCAATATATATCCCATCGTACACAATACCAATAATGGTATTTCGGTAAAATTCAACTTTGCAATACTCCCTTTAATCGAGACTGTTTTATAATCTTAACACAGAGATTAGTAACAATGATTTCAACAATCGGAAGTGACTGACGCAAAAGGAGTCCCTTTTTAAAACATTTTAGTCTTCAACGACGGAATTATTAGTAAGCAGAAATTCGTTCGTGTATCTGTTATTACTCGTAATTTCAATCAGTTATATAGAGGGATAAGTCGTGTTTTCCTTTTGCGTTTGTCACTTCCGATTGTTGAAACCTTTATTAATTATCTATCGTAGTAATGATCTCTCTGTTAAAATCATATTTGGAAAGTGTTTAACCAGTTCTATCACATAATATGTGATAACGACTTACACCAATATTGTCCTTTAACCCATGGTTAACAAAATCCCTCAATATTGATACAATATATATATACATGTATAATACCATGTAAACAAAATCTGACCTTAACCAAAAGTTAACAAAACCCCTCAATTGACACAATATATAACACCATGTAAACAAAATCCGACCTTAACCCAAGATTAACAAATCCCCACAATAATTGACACATCACATAAAACCATGTAAACAAAACCGACCTTAACCCAAGATTAACAAAAGTCCCGCTATTGACACAATATATAACACCATGTAATCAAAAACCGACTTTAACCCAGGGTTAACAAAAGTCCCGCTATTGACACAATATATAACACCATGTAAACAATTCCGAATTAAACCCAAGGTTAACGGAAGTCCTGCAATTGACACAATATATAACACCATATAAACAAAATGCGACCATAACCTAAGTTTAACAAAAGCACCTCAATTTACCTAATACAAACTAATCTCAATCAATTTGATTAGTGCGCACTATTATTATGCTTAGGTTATTAACTCAATAACTGTAATGACCATAGAATTCCATTGAATTTGAAACAAAATATAAAATAATAATGTGCCCAGTGTCTTATTTGAAAACGAATGGACAAATGCGAAATATTTAGTAAATTACACGGAAGTAAATTAAAAGAAGTAAGCCTGTGTTAATGGAGCTTAACAGTATTTTGTTGATTCATTTGGTATATGCATTGTGCCTGACCCCTTTTGAATCAATGGTACAATTAACAGTTTCAGCGTTTTTTCTTTGGTGTATATATTTAATGGAGGTGTGAGTGTTTACATAGACCAACAGCTAATGAAGGCATAGAAAATATTTTACAGTGAAAGCTTGACCCTAAGCCAAAAACAAATATCAGTATCTACATTATTGCTTATATTGTAAATGCAGAATGTTAGAAACAAAGAAAATATAGACAACATAATCTAATGGCATCGATGTATTGGGTTATAATTAAAATAGATTTGAAGAATTTAATAAATACCAAATAATCGAGATTTATAGATTTAAGTAGAAAGTTTATTATGATATCACATTTACCGACAAAAATAGACCTTCCCCCCCCCCCCCCGACGCACACCACCCCACAAAGCAAACCAGTGTATATACTATGTTAAAGATTCAGTGCTAGAAATTAATGTATCGCTAATTTAAAGGGTGATCATCAAGACCAATTTCGAACAACGTGGTTTTGGTCCCCTAGTTGGACATTGTCCCTCTCCCCTTATAAAATTTCACGCCCATCCAAACCCTAATTCCAAACCCCTTATCTCGAAAAAAAACCCTGAAACACCTGATCACCATCCAAAATCGAAATTACGCGAAAAAAAACATCGTGCTGTGTCAATATATCACACATCATTAAAAGAACTAATTAAAACGGTTAAACCAATACCTTATGTAAGGGCTAAATCTGCCAACTGCAGGCCTTTTTCTATAGATTATTAACATGACAAGCCTTAATCGTTTCTCTAAACAATCATTTAATAATTTAATTGAAAAAAGGAACCGCGATAGCAATGAAAATCGAGACTACGATATTCGTTTCTTAACTTCTAGCATTCATAAAGTAATCTGAATAAAGCTTTCAATGTATTGCTTTACCGCTATCTTTTTCTACTCAATATAGCGAGAACTGCCAGCTGAGCTCTTTATCTAAATCTTACATAATGAAACGTGGCTTTTATAAATACTTTATTCAAAAAATAAGTTCCACCTTTTTGGTATTTGTATTCCGTGACCTTGGTCAAAAATTTTAAATATTCATAACTTATGAAATATCTTTCCATGTTAGTCACTTTTGCAATATCTGACAAATCTGCTAAATTCGTTATCACATGCATTGTCTTGTTGAAAGTGCGGGTGAATCCCATTTGTGACTTCCTTATAAAAGAAGTATCACGATTTCAAGATGTTATACCGATTTAAACCGATTCCCAATAGATACCTGCTTCATGCAAAAGCATTTTTATAAAACAATTTTAGACATGGACACATTATTGTAGACAATGGTTGTTTAAACAACTCGCCATATTGCTGTACAAGCATTGTTAACTAAGATAAAGGATGCCATTAGTGTCCCATGTGACTTAACTTGCTTCAGAATCACAAAAATAATTGAATTAGATGAGTAGTGTGTGTTCAATGGTAACATTACACCGCTCACTAAGTATTCATAGACATTGCTTTTCTTACACAGATAGATAACGTAAGGATTTCTTTATATTGCTCTGTCTCAATGACACGATTTTAAAAAAATTCAGTGAAGATAATAAGAGAGTTTGAGTCCCCGGGATATTGTGTCAATCTAATTGAAATCAAACGTAAATAACATTTACATAGATTGAATAGCCTTGTAATCTGTGTTCTGCTATCTCGTACAGTTGTACATTACAAAAACTCAGTAGACTTTCATTATTGGAATCTGTCTCATATAAAATCCGTTAGCGATGACATTCATATTTCCTTTTCAAAAGAACATGGCGGGCACCATGCTGAGTTCTATGACGGAAGATAAGAAATCTACCAAATCGGCATCTAAATCGAAAGACACAACCGTTAATCTATCTCTGATACTGCTAGGAATCCAAGTTCTATTGGAAATAGTTCTTCTTAGAAAGAAATACGAAGCAGTGTGGCTGCACATGGTAAAAAACAATCCTCGGTCAGTTCCCGTTGTAAACTGTTGGCAATGAGTGAATCCATTCATATTTTGTCTTAGCCTAGGTCATCTAATAGTGGTACATCTAATCGTAATGAATCTAAAGATCAAATCTTTGAACAATTTCGAGGAGAAACGAAGAAATGACCAAAAAAAACGTGTAAATGATATAACTCACAAAGTGAATGAAATGTATAATTTTGATTATTCACAAGAGGAAGAATATTTTGTTGATGTTGTTGATGTTAATTATGAAAACACTCAACATATCAAAATATCTACAGAACATGTGAATGAAACCCTAGCTAAAAACAGAAGTTAACCACAAAAGATGATGTCCAAAATGATGATATGCAATCAGAGTCGGAATCTGGGTATTGCAAAAATCAACGAGAAATATGACAATTCTATAAACTGAGAACAAGCAAAAATAATTTATTGTCCCTCTCAGAAGGCATTTCAGAGGAAAAAATGACCGAGTTAATAAAATCAGTGTCAAGACCTGAAAACTGTGAATTTTTGACTAAAACTCGAGTTAATCAGTTGATTTGGGACCTGTTCTCTGTTATGTTAAGACAGGCTGAAGAAATTGAAGTACAATTTAAACAGAACATAATAATAAAAGCTGCCTGAATTTTTAACTAAGTTGATTGATAGATCGAGGAACTTACAAGGAGAGAATAAACCTCAGCCAACACATTTTTGATATGGGTATTGGCATTTTAGGTTTACTTGGACATTCACATGGGCTATTGAATGTTAGTATGCGAAATATGCATAAAGATGATTTTAGCCCAGAATACACGCATTTATGCTATCCTACAGTGTCTTATACCTCTTTATTCTATGGGGATAATATTTTCAAATATGTGTCTGATATTGATTCAGTGAATAAAGTCGGCAAGGGAGTTATAATGAATTATAACAGGAAAGCCGACAATTACATAGGTTATCCCGCCAACGTTAGGTCTGCTCCCAGACGACCCTTATTTAGGAACTGGTCGTGGAAGAGGCAATTTCAATGGAGGCTCTCGTGGTTATAATTCATTGTAACATGCTTCAGTGTAAACCCTGCGTTTTGATTGGTCAATTAGACACCGTCTATTGGACAATAACACCCTTCTGTTTTAGTAACGTCTTTTAAAAGCCTAAAAAAGCATGTTACAATGTTGAGATTTTACATTAGAACCCTCGACGCAACGCGTCTCGGGTCCTAATGATCTCAGGACATGTCTATTGGACAATAACACCCCTCTAAATGCGAAACAGGAAGTGTTTATCTCCTAATTGACTGGTCGAGTGGTAGTGGTAATATATAGTTCATACCAGAAAAACTAGAGAAATGTGCCTCACGAGATACAAGAAGTATTGACAAGTAATCTGGATAGTTTAAAAACATAATGAAATACCATTTTAAGCAATCTGATTAAAACACAGATCCAATTTCGTTTCGTTTTTTATAGTTCAAAATTTCGTTTTTTCTTGTCTTTACTACTCTTGGATCTGGAGGACTTGTTATTTAACTGGTGTTCTGCCTGAAATGAGGGGTCAGCCAATCAAATGGTCTGTCGAATCGACCGTTTGACCTTTTCATGCGTGGAACTGTGGGTAGATATTACCAGCCAAAGACGTCTATACTAACACCAGCGGATAGAAATCAAAACAAAACAAACGTAGATTTAAAAAAGCACGGCGGTCGCTAATTGGTTAATCGACTGACTGACGTTATCGGGTCAAATGTCCCGTGCTTGATACCTGACGTCATAGAACGTGAGCTCTCACTATACCTTGTTAGATCTACATGATGAGTGTAGGCCATCTAAAGTATAAAAAACGAAACGAAATATAGATCTATATTTTAATTAGATTGCATTTTAAGCGGGTAGATTAAAAATAATTGAAAGTAATTGATGACATCTAACTAGTGATGAGCAAATTTTGAATATTGAATTACATTGTAATATTGAGTTTTGTGATGGACTGGAGCTTATAAATAATGTTATTCGTGCCTGGTCAATGTTTAATACTCATGAGACTTATGTTATAGATAGTGAAATTAAACATTTATTGCATATGAAAGTCACTGAAGAAGTGTCATATTCAAATGATCAGTTGTTGTCGCCAGTAGTTTTTGCTGTTCCCCAAAACGATGGTGAACATAGGATGATATTGAATTTAAAAGCTTTAAATGAAAATATAGTCTACTATTATTTTAAATAGATAAACAGATTTTTTATTACACCTTACACCTGCCTTCAAAATGGTATTGCATGTTTCCCCCCCCCCCCGTCATTTCACAAAATTATTAAAGCCTGCTTATGTCACTTTATGTCAACTAGGACATATAAAATATTGGTTCTATAGATGATTCCTTATTAATAAGGCACAATATGCAACAATGGAAGATTATGTGTCAGATACCAAATGTTAAATGCAGAGTTCAGGATTGATGGTACGTGATAAGAAATTTATTTTGGTGCCGACACAGACTTTGCTAATTTTGGTTTTATTATTGATAGTAAATGAATACAAGTTTATTTGCCCCTTGAAACAGTTCCAAAAGTGATTTGAAAGACCAATACATCTATATGGGATGTGGACCAAGTAATAAATGTTTTAATATCTTTTTTTCTGCAGTTAAATATGATTCTCCTTATTATAGGGAACTTGAATTAGGAAACATTAATGCTTTATCCTTAAACTAAGGAAATTTTGATTGTAAAATGTTGATTAATTCTATGATTAAAGATGAACTCAAATGGTGGATTGATAATCTCCATTCTCAATGGTCAACCATTGAAAACCTATGTTGCTTAATATCTTCTGATCTGATACATCTATGCTTCGCCGGGGTGATGTGTGTAATAATATTGACATTGGTGGTAGGTGGTCAATTGATGAGCAGAAAAATCATATTAATTATTTGGAATTATTAGCTACATTTTTCTACCTATCAACATTCGGGGTCTGTGTGCGGAGAAATTGATAAAAGATGTGGTAGAATGTACAAGGATTGCACCATTTTGGCAAACACAGGTCAAATTTCTAGCAATGCTTCAACGCCTTGTGGACAAGCCAATGATATTAACTTGAGTCTACCTCACTCAGATTAGACATAATAAACTGAGACAACCGATATCATCTCAGCGTCATGGCGACAAGCTACTATTAAAAGGTGATTTTCATACTGTAATATACAACAGATTATTTCAACTCAGTGTTCTTTAAGTGAAGTTCTGGATTTTCTAACTGAATTATATGATGAGGTACTGAGTTATAGTGGGATAAATTCGGCTCGTTCATCTTTATTCCGTCCCAGGAATGATTTTCAATGGTGTGACAATTGGATCTCATACTATTGTTATTCGTTACACGAGAAGAGTATTTACCCTTCGTCCCACTATTACAGATTTATGTTTAAAAGACCCAATTTTAAAGCTAGCCATGTTGCTGTGACTAGTTATGACAGGTAGTCTTTGTATCTGTTGACTATAGGAGACGATGTTAGTGTGAATAATGATGCTTTATGTGTATTGTATTATCGCAGTCTTGGGAAAAAAGATTGTCAAGGACATGTTGAGTAAGTTGTTGAATTTAAGTCTTATCCCTAGGATAAAGCTTTGTGATGTGTTGAAGTCATTAATGAATATTTAAAGAGAACTCAAATTTTTCAAGGCAGTATTAAAAATGTCTTTATTAGTTACAGAAAGCCCCATGGAGCAGTGTGTAATGATATTTTGAATCAATGGTTGCGTCTTGTAATGTTTTTGATATAAACATCTGGTATTGATATTAACATTGTTAAAGCTCATAGTGTACGCAGTGCATCCACCTCAAGGGCTTGTTGCGATAATTGTCCAAGGAAAGACATTCTCGGGAAAGCTGGTGGGAGCAGTGTATAATCTTCCCATTTTTACTTCCTGTAATTTTCATCATGTGGTATTAGGATGTTGCTTATGTTATTGGTTTGTTTTATATTGTCTGTGTGTATTGTTAGCTTTGAAGTCTCACCTGAACCAAAAGTGTCGTGACGTAATAAAATTTAAAAAATAAACGGAGCTTACCTTGGTTATGGTGAAGTTTCTTTGGAATTGTATTAGTTACTAAACACTGCAGAGATCAGATGCCCAAGTAACCATATCCAAGTATATCTTAGGAAAAAGTGAAAAGATACAATAGATCTGATCCTTAATTGAAACAGTACACAAAATTCAGGTTTGAATGCTGAAGTTACACATGCGCAGTAGACCACTTCCCGTCTGATCCCCGCAGTGTTTAGTGACAATTTTTAACAAACTTCACTTTAACCTAGGCAGGTCTCATTTATTTTTTGAATTTAATCGTATATCTGTAATATGTCGCTAAACAAAAATATCAGACCAATTCCATTCAATTCTTTATACTGACCCAAGTCAAAGATGTGTATTGTGTGCCCCCTTTAAGGCCAGCGTACACCAAGGGTTAATGTGTGGGTGATTTTCTATAACTATAATCTATAAGTAATCATTTCGTTTCGGTAAATCGTCTGTCCTCACTATCCTGCCACTGATATACGCTACTACCAACTATCCATCGACGATAAACCATTAACTTCGCTGACAAACCCTCGGGGTTGATATACATCTATATCCAAATACACACCTATCATAAATCTGAGACTTCCAGGAAACTATATATCGACCGTATACTGAGAAAATCTCGCCGTACAATAGTTCAGTTTTAATTTTCTTTCGAAGACTTGTAGGCGCAGGGTTGTGATGTCCATGCAGTTTGGTCCAAGGTATAAATGATTAAGACTGAAGACGGTGACGACTAGACATTATTCCTTACTCCTTGCCCACAGTCTTCCCCGTTCACAGCTCCCGTGCAACAAAACTTGTGCTTTCCTAATTACAGATTTATTGGCATTATTGCCACACTTACCAATTAACTCACGTCTGCACAAGATTCCATGCCAGAACAGTTAACAATTTAAACTACTTATTCCTTACTCTACCCACCCGAAAGGTTAACTATAGAAAATATTAAAGGTGCTAAATCGTCATTCTTTCACACCTAGAAATAGACACAATGGGTCGCAGCACATATTATAAAGTAATATGAATGTAACCTGTGTTTACTATAACTTAAATCCGTACGCAAAGAGTCCGAATTGAATTGTAGTCTTTGGCGTCTGGTTATCCAGGCTACACCCAATTCTCCTACATGGGATATGTTTAGCCCGGTTCACCTAGTCGCTTCATAGAAATAACGCTCGAAAGTATTCTGGCATGCAATTCTTGTGCAAATTTTAAAATTGACACCGTGTCTTCAATATTAGATACCAAAAGCAAAGGCTACCTTATCATGGTAAGATAACAACCTCAATGTTGATTTAAATTGACAAATAAGTCGTGCCTGCAATCTGGATGATATTGAGTTAAAGACTTGGCTACTTTAATCCTTTCCCTCTATAATAAACCCAATCTATTTTACAGCGGTAATGCGAAAGCCTTCTTTTAACTATGTGGACGATGACTGACCTTTAAATTCACGCCCATTATATGTCTATGTGTGACGCCACATCATACGGCCTTGTCTTGTTCGTAGATTTGTTTCGTGTATTTATGTGTGGTGCAGCCCCCCCCCCCCCTGCACCGATTATTAATTACGCGTTTGCGCACTATTTTATGTGCCCATCAACACACAGGATAATATTTTTTTCAAGATATCTTAATAAATTACAAAATAGTTTTAGAATTGCATTTGCTGGTAATCATTATTATACAGATATACTGCAACACATATATATTTTCTTCTTAATAATTTACATTATTGCAGAATAAAAAAAAAAGGTTTTATTGAGAGCACCGATGTCATCCCTTTCAGTGATAGTAGTGGCCAAGCGAATATTTACTGCTGATCAGTTTAAAGATACATTATGGGAGATTAGATAACGAGTTGGTAGTTTTCACTACAATAGTTAAAAACTAGCTAATGTAAAGGCAATTTGCTGAAAATTTCAGTCAAACTGATTCACTATTAACTTAGAACTAAGCGAATGAAATTTCCGCTTAGCCTCGGTCATCATTACTAAAGTCGGTAAGACAAAACCAGTAGTCTCGGTTATCCATTTTTATTTGTAAAATATTTCAGCGAATCTAACTACAATCCAACAAAAATCTCATGCTTGCCTCGACATCGAGAGTTGATTATGGTCTGAATAGGTTAATTAATGTCTAATTAAAAGATTATATAACATTCCAGGCCTAACGAAAGACCTAAAATAGGCAGATTTAGCTGCATAATGCATGTTTAAGAGAATAGGTTATATGCTTTGTTATGTTTAGTTGATTTGATCTTACTTTCTCGCTAAATTTAACGAGTTACTGCGGAATTGAAAACGTGCTCTGGAGCGACACTAACCACTTTAAGTGTACCTTCCGGCTTATCAATTTTGATTCTTTTCATGAAGAATCCCATGTGGCGATTTCGCACACGTGGCAAATACGCCATTAAAAATTAAAGCCCCAGAGAACAGTACATTCTTATAAAATTGTTCTGGAGTTTAATGGATTACATTTTTTTGTGAAAGGAACTGAACTTATAAAACAAATAAACAAATCTCAATAAAACATTGCCCAGACTACCTAGAGTGCCTGTAATATTTTTTTTCTGATGATTTAGCACAATACATACCAAGGATCCGCGTGAGAATCACAATAATGTATTTAAAGCCTGTGGTGGGAACACAATGATTACAAACTGGAATGGGGTTTGACGTTATACTTTCTGTAGCTAATGAAAATGGACAGTGTGGTATGACGCGATATGGCAGAATGGTTAGCACGTGCGCGCTGTATCAATATCATAAGGTCTCTCATTGAGTCAACTGGCGTTGTTTTCATTCACCGGTTGTACGTCAGACAAGGAGTAAGGTCGCCTGTTCAACGTCGTGGGTTTTCTCCGGGTTCTCCGGTTACCCCCGACTGCTAAGGACCCCTACGCACAAGCGAATTATTGAAATGAAGTTGAACCGTGTGTTAGTCCCGACCTAGTTTATGTGGAGTAGACGTTAAATCCCCATCTTTCTCTCCCCCTCTCTCTCCTATATCAAATTCCAACTGCCAAAGTACCTTTTACGTGTACGTCCATATGTACACGAGACCTCGTTTTTCCATCCTATCTGAACCAATATAAGCTGTCCTTTGTCAGCTGTCCCTTTGAAAATAAACTACCCAAAGCAGAAAAGAAAACATTTACACGAATACACTGTTATTAAAATAACAAATGCAATAAAACATTTAATAAAATAATTTCAATATCATGTCTTTTGGTCCCACCCTAACAAACACTGGCCTTGTCAGGAAAATGCTGAGAAACTTTCTCGGCCAACCCCGGGAGCGAACCACATTTAACCAATTTTGATCAACATTAGTTTTAATGGTATTTACAGGAGAGAGAAGAAATGTTTATTGAAGTGTCACACGATGTACAACATTAGACAACCAAAAACTTAATTTAAAAGGGCATTCATATCAGTAGATATATTATTTTTAATATATATATATTAATATTAAAGTCTCGATGCGCCATTTTAAGAAATAGGAATCACTTGTAATATTGTGAAAGTCTCTAATGAAATCGTTCAATTACGTTCAGTATTTACATGTGGGGTTGAAAGAGCATCGATCTGCGATACTCCCAATGCCATGACCTCACTAGGGCATTATCTAACGTTCTTTTTTTTATTATATTTTTTTTTGGTTTTCCTAATTAAATGTTAAAGGTGCATTAGTTAAGAGTTTGATAAAGAGTTGGTCATTCTTTTTATAATAATTCAAAAATATCGAAAATTTCAGTCAAATTAATTTATTCTGAACGGAGTTGTCACTGTTTGAAATTTGGACTAGAAATAGGCATCAACTGTGTCCGCACCGTCTATGAGAATTGCCGATCCTATGATTGACAAACGATAACCTCACTCACATATTTTCGATTATCAAGTAACCTTCGCAATGGCTATGATACCCATGCTTGGCAGGCCTTTCCTCACCAGTCTCTGGTAGTGACGTCAGTGATTAACGGTAAACGTTAGCTTGGTCCGCCATTTATTGATTTAATTTTAAAGGGACGACTGTATAAATCCAAGCTGTATCTATGCCACGCAGGGGGCTACATGGTTGACTCTGAGCTCGTCATGTAAATAAAGGCCTAATTAAATTTGATTAGGCCTAAACAAAGACTTCAATAGGCAAATTTAGCTCTTGCATAATGTATGTTTAAATAATAAATCTGAGTACATATTTTGTACAAAATTTGATATTTTAGCGACAAATGGAGCACCGTTTCTTTAACTTATAAAACATAATAAAACAATATCTATTATATCATCTTTTCAAAAACTGGATCTCAGATAAAACACTAATGACTTCCTCTTGGGGACCATATTATAGATACTTACATCTTTCGTGTACTTGAGGTCTGAATACATTTGGCATTTAATATTTAGCTTTTCGATCATTAGATGCGACCCTCCGCTGCGTATAAGTGATTTAGCTTCAAGCAAATATGGCATGGGATGTTGTTAGCCAAAAGGCAAGCTTCTAAAAGAATACGTTTACTCTTTATAAGCTAATAATGCAAGATTGAAATGTTGCTACCGGTGTCGGATTCAAACTGCACACAGAGAGATCCATCTACTTCATACTTCGATGATGACAAGCAGAGATAATGGTACACAATGGGGCGAATTAAGACATATAGAGGCCCTAAACACATAGTAGATTTTGGTGCCCCCATATAGAATACAATTCAAAATGTAAACCATAATAAACCATGAACAAGTACATGGTAAGAGTTTTTCTGCTATTTCATACATGCCATTTTAGAGGTTGGGTGGCCGAATGGTTAGCACGTGCGTGCAGTATCAAAAAGCCTGTTATTGAGTCAACTGGCGTGGTTTCGAATCCACGGTTGTACGTGACAAGGAGTGGGGTCAGCTGCCCAGCATCGCGGGTGTTCTCCGGCCCCCCCCCCCCTGCTAAAGACCCCTACGCGCATGCGAATTATTGAAATAAAATTAAAACTGATTTTTCTTCTCGAAAAACACCTCTTCTATTGGACAGACTTTTCTCATAATCCCAGTATCGAATTTAACTGAAGATAAGCCCAAGGCTATTCCAATTATGACGCACCTCCATAGCTTCAAACCTCACGACTAAAGGATAGCAAAAATGTTTAAAAAAAATAATCAAGCAATGAAAACAAATTTGGGTTTAACGACCTACTGGACTGAAAAGACGGGTATACGCCTTACTGTGATCTATGAGGGAAATTTTACCCTGACAGCGGCACTATGGCCTACTCTTACATCGAATTCCGACTGCCAAGGGATCTTATGTATACACGGCACCTTCGATTTTCGTCCCACCCGAACGACTAGACAATTGTTCTTGTCAGCCCCCCCCCCCGTCCTGCACCACTGACCAGGAGTAACCAAGTTTCTCTGCCATTGCAGGGAATCGAACACCATTCTAGCGAATTAGCGTCCTACCCACTTTGCCACCGTGGCTCCCACAATTAAGCAAAGCAGGGGACGATGGCGAATGAAGCAGGGGTCATCCTTGAATATCGTTATCTGTATGTTTGTATAGGTAACATATTTTGTTTTACTTCTGCTTTCTATATTTCAGTTCCGTAAAAATAAAAAGTAGGCCTATACATTATTGTTATATAAAAATTGACATGCTGTAGTCCGATATGACATGCGTGTTTAGTGAACATCGTATTTAACGTCATCTCTAACATCGTATTTAACTACATCTCTAATAATTGATCTCAAGAGAAATAAGTCAATCACATCCTCCTTTATGATTTCATGTCATTTGTCATTTAATCCTGGATTATGGTACAGGACAACGCTATATATCAGTTATTATATTATATTTTATGTGTTTGTTCTCAACTTTTCAACGATGTTATTATGTTTTCTTTTCACAAAATGAATGAATGTTCACTTTTCATACTTAGGATTATTCATTTTTAGATAACAGATAAGCTATACTGTTACCGTTTTATATTGCTTCCATGGCCTTTAGTAATCACACTGGAATTGCACAGGAAACAATTCCATGGCCATTACTGTTTATTAAGCTCTGTAATAAGAATTATAACTTTTTCACGCTGTAAATTTTGTTTCAAAATATTATTTTCAAAAGTTATCGGCCAAAGATTGGTAATGGTTTAAAAGGACGATAAAAACTGACTTTGCCGGCGAATTAATTACAAAGCAATACCTGGATGTATGAGGCGTTTATCATGTCAATAAAAATTAATGTAGAGCATCTGGGAAATAATATAATATATTTTCAAAAATACGGCAGATTACGTTACCACTATTCCACAAAGCCCACTTTGACATTAACCAAAACGAATTCCTAACGCGAACAAAGCCACTTAAGAGTAGGTCACGCCAATTCCGCATTTTCTTGGATCAATCCAAGAAAGTTAATTCAACATCATTAATCTCTAAAACTTATCTAAATTTCTACTGGAAGCCACAAGGACATATTCATTCGATAATGGCAATTTTCAGCTTAATTCTGCGGTATTGCAAATTGTTTTAAAGAGCGATTTTCTCTATCTTGCTTATTATTGAGGGAATAACATGAAAAAAATTGAAATGGGTTTTGCCGTCTTTGTTGTTCACACCGACTGGGTTTACGAAAACAGACATTCGTTATGCAGTGTGCTAAGTGACAGATTTGGTTCTGGCAGCGGCGCTTAGACCTGTTTTCGGTCTTTAACACGGGAACTCGACTTACCTTCGAATACGAAAGACTGGAATGGTGTTTTTGTTGCCAGGACCCCTTCCTGCACCACTGAGAAAGGGATACCAGTCTTGAAAACCCCGAGAACCCTTAAGGAAAGAGTAGTTTGTAATAACGGAACGAAAAATGTAAGTAAAAGAAAAAAGTAAATAATATATGTTTTGTGTTCATATTTTCAAAATGTTGATATTTGTATTGCAGTAAAGATGGTAATTTTTGTAGTTTTAAACTCGTTACTTCTGACTTGTGGACAACGAACAGTACAGTACTCGTATTCATTCAACACGCATATAGTTCAATTCTTTACCGTCTTTAACAAAATATTAAAGACAACCATTTTTTTTTTAACTTGAGCTATCAAGTCCGATCAATTTTACCAAAGTATTCACAGCTTTTTCACCCCAAACTATATTACAGATGAGGAACGTACCTGACTTGCACCCATGAGTAATACAGTGTTTAATTTTAAAGCCTATTTGCAGCCAAGCCACAATAGCTTAGTAACCTCTGTACGTTATTAAACAGAAAGACGATTTGTAACTTTTATGGAAACCCCAAAGCCAAAGCAGTAATAAATGAATTTATAGAACCAATCCAACTGCGTAGATTAAGTGATTTGAAGACAAGTATGCCTTGACGCTTGGGGATCGGGGTAACAGTGCCTGTGGTGTGGCTATTTCTGCACATGATCAGAAGTGAAGTTAATAAATTACCAGGAATTATAAGTATTGTTTGTTGACAATGGCCTTGTGGAGCGTTCCAAGCAATGTTTACGCGATTTTTATTATATAATACACAGCTTCCAAATTAATCTGATATTTATCATATAGTCTATCAAAATGTTGGCGTCCTTGATGCCTCAGCTGAAGAATAAAGCCAGTAAATTTTTGCCTTCGCCCCCCCCCCCCCACATAAGTTACACCCCCACAACCTCAACTGCAAAGGACTACGCGAGCGACATTTCTCGAATAACGAAATGTATCGTGCAAATCAGTTACACAATATCTAAATAAATCGGAAATGGGATGAACAGCTCATTTCCTGTAGCGCTATGTGTCGCTGGTAGATGTGGAAAGCACAGACACTAACCCACCCACCCCCCACATCTTCCCTACTACACATTTTATAAGCCCTGTGATGGTTTAGTATTGTCTTTGGTTATATTTGTAATTCTTTACATAGGACTCCACTTTAAACGTTGTGAATTCATTCTCAGCTTACCTAGTTTATGGTTACAGGAATAACAATACCACAATTTGTTTCTACATTTTTATGTCAAGCACTGGATACATAGGTTGAAAGCATAGATTACAATAAAGTCATTCTCTCAATCCCATTCCCACCCAAACTCGCCAAAGCGAGTCTGCTGGTAGAAATTGCTTCATCTTCTCTCTAAGGAATCTAACGGGTGTATGAAATGATGCCGCATAGATGTGGTGTTTTCTATGCCTAGACTATGTCTATGTGATTTTTTCCACAATCAGAGGCCGTAATCCAGGAAGTTACAGTCCGATATGCGCAAAAATAGAAAGGAACCGGGATGCTTGGGTTATCAACATACATTTCATCAGAATCAGATGAAAATTGTGACTAGACTAAAAACGTGATTTTTTTGTACAGCCAGGGGCCATAATCCACGAAGTGTCGATCCGATACATGCCAATATCGGCAGGAACTGAGATGTGGTGCAGATAAACCAATATTTCAAGTTTCGTTAAAATCGGACAAAAACTGTGACCACAAACAAATTGGATATGGAAACTACCTAGCCTCAAGAAATAATGTGAATGTCATCGCGTTCTTTGGCTACAATAAGTGTTGATCGAAAGTCAATGTAGGTGTTACACTATATTGTATGGCTAGAATGTTGTGATAATAACGAGCTGAAGATACGCATGACATCTCTGACGGGTTGAAATCAATTATAAGCAAGCGGTCCATCTTCAACCATTTGCATGAAATCTGACCAGCCAGGAGTTGGAGATCGCAGACCCCATACTAAGTTTGGAAGGGGGTAAAATGGATCGCATTTATCTATGTATTTGTCTGGTGAGATGATATTTCGAAAGATGTCCATGGAAATTCCCACAGGTGCACAATACAGGATTATATTGATGCGAGATTCGACCAAAATCAGTGCTTTCATCTTTCATCCGTGCTGACATATTGATTCTCTAGTGTCCTTAAATTATGATCGACAATGTCAGCAGCAAACTGAACAAAATGTCCATTACTAGGGAGCTGGATTGTTTGTAAGATGATGAAACCACATGGCGATTAAATGTCAATGAGGAATTTTGATGCATAGTGATGGTGGCACTGTATTCCTAAACCCATTTGTAGTGGGGCCCGATATGGATTTTGGTCGTGTGGCTTGAACAATTGATTGACCAACTGACGCAATTTTAATAGGATACTTTAAACTTCAGTGGGTTTTAAGTCCAAGTAAACGTCAAAATAGAGATATTCACGCAAGAATTCGGAAATTGATTGGTATCATGTGGAGTGCTGTGATTATTGGCAACAAGTTCTCTCACGCCACTCTACATTTGTGTATGATTTAACATTACTGGTGTTTGTGTGAGTTTTATATCATCTATCATGCCGGTAATATGAATTGGGTCAAACAATGTTGGTAAATTCATGTTTCTGAAATGCGTAACTCCGTTTGAAACACCTATGCATCTATATACAAGTCAACAGTGAGGCTGATGTCCCTGCCGAAATAAAATAAAACAACAGATGACACATATTATAAATGATTGCACATTTATCTTTTTCAAAAGTATCGACAAATGAAACTGATTATCCATGCTTTGCCTAAGCATAAACGGTTCACTACCAGTGAATGAAACTATACACTAAGTTTCACCACTCTTCACAGTTAGAATTAAAGTTATCTTGTCCCAAAGCATCGACTAAAGAAATTACTTAGCTTTGCTTAGCTTTATCGGGAAATATTAATCATTGAACAAGGTCAAGACATTCGCCTAATGAACATATATACCTCAATTAAAAGCATAATGTTTATGTTCCATATTCTTGACTAATCAAACTCCTTATCGCTACTTAGCCTTAGCAGAAAATTCCCATCATAGAACTTAGTCAATATATATTCATGTCTTAACCAATCAAATTGCTTATCGATTTGCTTACCCTGAGCCGAAAATGTTCTCATAATCAGACATAGTCATGAAACAATACACCACTTTATTAGAACCAAAATTATCGTGTCCCAAAACATCAGCCAATCAAATTGCTTATCTGTACTTAAAAGGCATTCACCCCAAAAACGCCTACGCAAAATTTGAACACTCTACCTCAATTCGAAGGAGAGTTATTGTGTCCAAAGTCCCGACCATTCAAATTGTTTATCGGTCTGCTTACTCCGAGCAACTTATTATTGAACTTAGTCCGGAATTGATGTAAAGAAACTATACACCAAATTTCATCACTCTCACTTAATTAGAACTAAGGTTATCGAGTCCCAAAGAATAAATCAATTAATTTGAATATCTCTGCTTACCCTCAGCAGAAAATGTTCATCTTCAATCTCCATCAAGGCATTGACCTAATAAACACCCACACCAAGTTTGAACATTCCCGCTCAATTAGAGGGAAAGTTATTGTGTCCCAAAAAGTGGGACATACATACGGACGAGCCCATTTTAATATTCTCCTGCTGGGGACAAAAACATATTACTACTTCGTGAAATGAATCCTTTGTTTGAATGTCTGATCATGATGTAATAACCTTTGTATACGCAACAACGATTGAAAATTAATTTATTAATGTCGCTTCTTTTAAAATCTGGCAGTAAAGGGGCATTTTCACTTCCACAAGAATTCTCAGAATCTTGAACTATACATTTGTCACTGATTGACAAGCACGTCTCACAGTTTGCATAGAATTTAATTTGAATCCTGCAATCTCATAGAACTTGTATAAACCAATCCCAGCTTATTGAAATATAGTTTTACCGATCGACAAAGATCTGCAAAGATTCGTCTTTAATGGATTGTATTTTTCGTATCCCATTAGATCTAAACTCATCTAAGCTTATTTCTAGACATAAGAAGTAGCTAAGAATAAGAGGGGCATTAGTGGAACTCACACTCAAAATCTATTAGAAAAAAAAACAATCATTGCAACTCTTAAATACTATAAGCAATAAATGGTGTTCGAGAAATAAAAAGTGTTTTATGATTGTAAGTATCACACTTAGCCAAGAGCTTTAAGGTTATCTTCTAGGTTTTATTAAAGTTAATTGATATTTCCACATTGTGGTCTTAATTATTCTAATAACACGCAAAATATATCAATACATTGCTATTTTCCCCACATTTAGCTAATGGATGACTATTTCAATTATTGAACCGTATATCTACTTCGTTTGATTTTGGTTTGTTTTATTTTCGCTAACAATCTCCGGTCACCAGGAGAATAAGATGTTATTATCACATATATGGTGGAATGTGAATTATCGATACGAATATTGATCTATCCGTATTTCTTACTTTTATCGGCACATAAAACCGCATAACCACATTGATAGCTCACCAAATTCTAATATTTTGCTAGATTATACACTTTTAATTGTTGAAACTGATTACTAAGGTTAGAACCAGCTATACTATAAGCTCTGTATTGTCTATTAGTATACATAAGATATAAATTTAACAGCTTGGAATCTAAGCGAACCTATTTATATGATTCAACATATTCCCCTGTACAGCTGGAGGTAACTCTCAACTTAAAGATAACCCCATAAAGCGTGGAATGCGCCGAGGCAGTAGCCTTGTTTCAAGTACAGCTTATCCGAAAGGAAAATTTGGGTTTTGAGCAAATTTCATTAGTATCTAGGGTTCATCATCTAATGACCCAGTTGCTTCCAACCTAATCTATCTCTTAAAACCTATTCCTCTATCAAGTTAACAAGGTGTTCGGCAAAGGGGGATAACTCAGGAACGGAAGACTTCAAGCCTCATTTGAAAAAAACTATAGCCTTTTGCCATTTTAAAAATGTTCTTTAGTGTGTGTGGGGGGGTGGGCATAAATCGGTAAACGGAAAGTCACAGGAACGTTGAATATCGATAGGGTTCATCCTCTCATGACCAAATTTGAAAAGAATCCGTAGCCTCTATTGCAACTGATGACCGACAGACATAGTGGTGACATACTACGCCTACACTGAAATGTGGGTGTATAAAAATTGCTGGATGAAGGGCATTTTCAGAATAACACTTATGAGCAAGTCTGATGCTTATCGGATATTAAATCTCTTTGCGGATTTAGGAAACCGACCAATAATAAACTCACATTTCTCTGAATTGGAGAGCCCGAACTAACTTAGTATCCTATAAGTTAAGGGCGGTTGAACTGATTGAAAACAGCCATGGCATGTCGAAATTAAATTCTATCTTTGACATTTTGATGCCTTGTAAAAACGCGCATTTAATAGACTGCTATCAAAAACAAATAAAAAAATCTGATTTACCACTTTGGTCTATAACATCAGTAATGGCATAGAATTGAACGGTTATGTAAAAGATAAGGTATATTATTGGATATAAAGAGATATACATGTAATATATACAGCTATGTTATTGTCTGTTCCATAATTGTATCAAATACGGTGATTTAATAGACATTGGATTTGGATACGCGGAATCAATTTCCGGTATAGCTTCAGAAAATGTATCGTGCTGGTGTACCAGTCTCAAATTACTGTATCACAAAAGATAATATATTGTATAAACCCGCAATCACGTGTCGTACGCTAACGAAGTATACAGTAAGACCTGTTATTATTTTCGTGCTTCATTAATACATTTATAAACACGGAGCGAAGGAAATCGACGTCCCGATCGAATCCCCGGTTGTACTTGACAAAGAGTAGGGTCGCCTGTCTAAAACTCGTGGATTTTCCCCGGTTCCTCCGGTTTTATCTCGCTGCTAAAGACCCTTACACGCAAGCGAATTATTGAAATAAAATTAAACCATATATGTTAGTTCTGAAATGACCTAGTTTGAGTCGAGTGGACGTTAAACCCCATTTCTCTCCCTCTGCGTCCCGAATCCCCACTCACTAATATTTGTGGGGGGGGGGGGGTGTTCGACAATGAAAGTGTAATAAACTTAAATTTTGTGTTTTCTGTTGTGCAGTCATTTTGCATTGACCAGTAGGAATTACCCCCACCCCACCCCATTGCCTGCAATTAGGCCTATGCGATTTAAAGATTTTGTTAAAATAATCACCCATATGTTGAAATTCATGACATAATCTTAACAGTAATGAGTATTCTAATATGCTTACTTAAGTGATTGTTATTCTTGGTTTATAGTAAAAATGCGGATTTATATTACTTACTTTTAAAATTCTAATATTATTTTTTAAAATGATATTAATCAGATTTAGTTAAGCAGTATTAAACCGAAACACGACAAATAAAATAAACTTACGTTACGATCTCGTGATTATTCGTGTAACATCATGTGATGAACTCATTGCCTTAGTCTTGCTATGCATGCCAGTACTATAGTAGAGACTCGTTGAGCACTGTATTTAAATATACATAATGTTGGTAAAACAGTATTTAGTGACATTATTGATGTACTTATAATAATTATTAATTCATGAAAATGAGGTATTTTACGAACCAAATACAATTGTTTGATATTAATACAGTAATATGGTAATATACAGACAATGTAGCCTTGAATCTACAATTATTTGATATTAATAAAGTAATAACATGGTAATATACAGACAATATAGCCCCGAACCGGGTGAAAAGCTGTCAAATCACTGGGTTTGTTTGTTTTTTTTTGGTTTGCCAGTCAAATGGTGTGCTGAGAACGATTGTTCAGTCCTATAGAGATTGGTTTCAATAGGATCAATGTTGAGAAAATTTAAAATCGGCACAATCCCACATTGCGGACACCCACTTAAAGCTCCGTATTTACTATATTTAAGTAACAAGTGAATAGTGTTGAACAATCTATATTGGTCTGCGCATTAGGATCAGAGTTAGAATTATTTCGTGAATTCCGCTCCACTGATCAAATAAAACTGTGTTACCTCATATAATATGACCGCCCGCGGGATATATATACAACATAAACACTATAATAAAATATAGATAGATATCGAAAATAGTAATTATATTAAGAACAAATATAAGATGGCCAATTACATGTTCTTGCGTGACATGTAGACAGGTTTATCACGGCATTAACTTGCCTATCTGTGTGATTTAGCTTCTACTATCTTTCAGAGCCGATGGCGTCTCATCATGAATGAACTAAATGTGAAAGCAAATGTCACTAGTTTCGCTTAATGGTGTCTATCTGATCGTCACGCGATTTTTTTTTTAACGCTTTATTACGTGAATAATTTGTCAGTTCCACGCCACAGAAAAAGGGATAATGCAATTAACAAGTTTGGATATACCTGGAAGGAAACTCATTAATCGATAAATAAGCGAATCTTCCTGATATATAAGATGGGTCGTTTATGATGGTGTAAGGTGATGTCTACTCATAAATGTGATATTTGGTTGTTACACGGGGCTACTTAAACAATAACGGTCAACCTAGGGTGGACTGGTTTTATTGAATTATAACGTAATTTAAAATATAAATTTTCAGCAGGGGATATCCCTAAATCGAGTATCTTGTGGAGCAAAACAATCTGGCATCAATTTGGTTTTCATTGATTTATATACTGTTCACAACAAGTAGGTAATGTGAGAGTTTGTTGACCGGTTGGTGGTCGCCATGATAGGGATTCTGATTTTGAGTGGGGTACTTCACGTCTGCCGCGTTGTTCAAAGTCATGGCAGTGCTTATTATTTTCCAGAACGGTAATACCAGTGTCCTCATACGCCATCGTGCACACGTTGTCGTTGTCCACAAGCAAAGGTACCAGAAACAACACCTGATGCAGATTCTATACGCTCTGTGATGTTTCCTGGTCTTTTCTAAATACAACTTTACGGGGCATGCAACAACCATCAGCATCGATATATTTTCTATCTATTTCGCTTGAAACAAAGTGCAAAAATATGTATTTGCCGGAAGTACCTCGTACTAATGGCGGGCTAAGACTATATACAGTATATTTTGAAGTATCATTCGATTTCAGGTAATTAGGAAATCTATCATATTATTCAGTTGACAACCATCCTAATTTTTGCTATAATTTCGAGAAAACATACCCCGACAATCAAATTAATATATAAAAATGGCATTTTTGGTTGAAAACATATCTGAATTCTGTAAAATCCAAAATACTGCACATCTTTTCCTCGTGCGCACCTCTTCAACTTTGGCCCCAATGTTATTTTATCCTAATTATTAAAAAATAAACTTCTTTAATTTACTAAATAATTTCGTATTTAATTATTATATCTCTATTATCGTCTCGTATGTATTCGCATTCTAATATAGTACCAAGTGCTCCACAGCACAGGAAAAAGTGAAATTCATCTTCAACGACTCTCATGTTACAACAGATAGCCCATAGGCTTTTGCTTCTTTAGATTTTATTATAACGCCCGGTTTCAATGTTAAAATTAAAGATTGGCACAACGAAATAGTCTTGTATTTTAATGGAATATTACATTGGAGGTAATCGCCACTTCTTGAATAGTTTTATGTAATTTGTAAATATATAAGTTTAACTATGCGAATCATTACTTGCAAAACTGACCTTTTTTATGATATTCGGAGACGTACTGTCGAACGCAAATATAAGAGAATCCGAAGTTATTTAAAAGTAATTTAATTTCAGCCAATATCATTTTTTATGAAAAGTAGTAGTTTGTAAATAATCAGTGACATTCGGTCACCACATTTAGAGGCTTACATGAGAATTGTGGAGAATCCCGCCTTTTAACAAATAAAGTCCCACTCACTGCAAAGCAATCATTCATGAGATAATAATCCTACTGAATCTATTCAAATCATACCCACAGAGAATTTGTTCCACATGTATAATAATAGAAACCCACTTTATAAATCTCAGCTTTCAACCAAGCAACTATGTCTGCGACAGACAAACATTGAAATATATTATAGAAGAAGTACCGGTAAACATTGCTTAAAAGCCCAATCCATTTAGGCTTACTTGGATTAAATAGACATATTATTAGGATACCTTTCTCATGTCTGCGACAGTAATAGTTGAATATATTATCATAAAAGAGCGCCAGTAAGAATTGTTTATACTCATGGTTTGTAAGTCTGGTTTCCTACACTTCACTTGATTCTGACATTAAATTTAGGCCTAATACCTTTAATTCTATACTTCATACTATTGCGAACCCTAACTATTTGAGTTTAGTTTTGTTATATTTTTTTTATTTCTATACTTAAGTCAATAAAAATGTTTGTTCCAAAAGATAACAAAAGTTTCTTACATTTTGACTAGTGAAGTGTTCATTTTCACACAGGTTTCAACACAATCAGGCTTCCGTTATACTTGTACAATTAGCACTAGTTTGTGACGTATGTTTACATTTAATACAAGTTTGTGTAGTTTTAATACTAGTTTATGTTGTTAAATAAATAGATATACCTAATTTGTATTTTAGAATGTAGTGCTCCCTGTGGACTTCGTTCGAGCCTGAATATATGAATGGCCGCGTACTTGAAATTGATCGGTCTTCTAAAAGGTGGCAATTGCTTTGTCCCACCTTTCGTGTTAGAGAGCAGTATAGCTGATATAGCTTGGTTTAAACAATATTTTTATTCAAGTACAAATGGTTATTTAAAACACTGGTTTTAAATATAAATTCCGCTCCATGTAAATTATACAATTCAATACAATTACTAAAATGCACATAATGTACAAGTATATATTAAATATTTACATTGACAAATGAATAAATAGATAAATAAATAAGTCATCATCGTCATCATCATCAAAAATAAATTCAAAAAAAGATAAATAAATAAAGCATCACTTCTTAACATTGACTGTTTATCTCTATCGCCTGCTAAATCTGATTTAGTCAAAGCGTTTAGTTAGTTTAAAATACTTGTGAACTTGACTAAAAAGTGAGTTGGTTGTACGAGATACTTTCGTTGGGATCCCCATAAAGAAAAGCTAATGAGTGTTTAAGTGGGAGGGTATTTATTGTAGCTAAGTCTCTAACTGAGTATCATCCAAAATCTTCGACAATGGAAACACGATTTATTTGTCAATTTAAATCAATATTGATGTTGTGATTTTACCGGGAAAAAATGGGCTTCTGATATCCAATATTTAAGAGAAAAAAAAAGTTACCATTGGAACACGAATCGTGTACCATAATGCGTTTCGGGCCCACTTTTTAACAACGGACTTGAAGAACGAGGCTAGACGGTGGCGCATATTCTTGCCTGGAGAGCATACGCAATAATGTAGACTGGAATATCCTGATGCTAGTGATTGGCATGCGATTGGGACTTCAGCCTAATTCGCCAAACATAACTGAATTGAAATTAGAGTAAAGACGGAAATGATTGAATGTAAATCAGTTTATATACATTCATAATACATTATCATATGCGTTGTGACCCATTTCTAGGTCCCAAATATTAGCGATTTAGCTCCTTTAATGTGATACGCTGAGTGGCATAGTTGGGGGCAGTGCAAAAATAGTGATCGCTGTCTTCTTGGATATGACCACATCTACATGTCGGATTATCAGAAATATGCATTAAAGCTTAATGCTTTATGTTTATAGGGCTTAAAGGAACATTTCGATATTCATCAAATATTCAGAAAGAAATATAATGTTTCTATTTGATAAAATCCTCAAATATTAAAGAGATATAATAAAAACAAAATTCATGTTAACCTATCTCGTCATTTAGTAATTTGATTGGATAATATTAGATTGATTTTAGTGTTTAGCCAATCAAAACTGAACTATCTACTAAAATTTGGATTTTACCTTTAGTTAAACATGCATTATGCAAGAGCTAAATCAGCATATTGAAAGTCTTTATTTAGGCTTAAGATGTTATAGAAATGATTAATTAGACCTTTATTTACACAACAAGCACAAAATCAGCTCTGTAGACACACGGATGGCTTGGATACAGCTCGGATTAAAACAGTCGTCCTTCTAAAATTAAATCAACAAATGGCTTACCACTGATAACTCCGTTCAGAATAAGATAATCTAACTGAAATTTTCAATATTTTCTTTTTTATCATCTGTTTTTGAATTATTATAGCAAGAATGGTCAACTCTTTATTAAACTCTAATGTATCTTTAAGATTTCGAGAAACAGGGCCCTGTTCTGAGGGCTGCTTCCTAACTTGTGATGGGGGCAAAGGTACAGCCCGGCCTGAACCTGCAATTGTAGCTAAAAAAAATGAACTCTTTCCAGCCGAAGGCTTTCACACCATCGGTATGGTAATATAAGTGTCAAAATAAGTTTCGTAAAAAACAGCATAATCTGATTTAATATTCTGACGATCACGCAAAATGTCAATTATTGTCCGAAGGCAAATAGATCTCCAGCAACTCACAGATAGTTCGGTGTTGTTTTTTACAGTCTTGATTTAGGTCTCCTTCCAAACTGTTTCACAGAGGTAATGCGAAAGCCCTCTTTAACCTCCGTGTAAGACAACAGTTAACATGCATTCTACGTGTGACGTCACATAACACAGCGCGTGCATTGTTTACATAAGATGAAGTAATGTAAACTGGTCCGGGCAGAATGGTACCGTTTACCCATTTTACGCCCATAGTACCATTTTATTATATTTTATCAAGATATACTAATTTTATTCGTTTTTCTTATACTCCAGGAAAATGTTTTAGAATAAAATTTGCAGAAGGAAAAGAGTTAATATTGTGAACTAATTAACTCGCACCGATTTCATCATTCTCCATGACTGTAGCGAGCTAGCGAATATTCACTGCTTATCAGTTTGATCATCTAGAAGTTCAAAAATCGGTTCACCTCATGAACAGTATGAAACTTCATTATTCAAAATACGGTCATCTTAGAAGTGGCAGCTCGATGAAGATTGTTCCAGTGTTCAAAGACACATCCGTGACACGACATTTGATGAAAAGATGAAAAGCGATGGACATTGAAACCGTAATTACATATCGACAGTCCCACTTTAGTAAGAGAAGAGGGGTTTAAATGTCGATTATCGATTGTTTTAACGCTTTCGGTTACCTTTCAATGATTTCACATTTCAATCTCCCTAATGCCTTTCTCTGATATCTTACATTCATTAAAAACCATCCCAAGAGGATAGAGTGCATATTTTGTCTTTGCCAGCTCTTAATGGGTTACCTTTAGAATGAATTTTTTCATTCGTGATATTTGTATCGGTATGCATCCATGCATTCTTCAATTTCCTTTATATAACTAAGTCTGCCGATTAAAGTTTTTTTATTACTGGCATCAAATGTAAAAAAAATTATATTCGTATGACAATCCGATAAACAACCCCCTAGACTATCAGCTGGCTAAGTTATTAAGTGGATTAGACAATGCCCTTCATATCTTCGTTGATCGCCACTGACGGAGATAAACGATTGAAAGACAGAAATCGAGACTTCGTAATTATTGGGCTGTTTCTGGTCAAAACTTCAAGCAATCTTAACTTCGCCCAGAATCTAGTAAATTGACTGACATTTTGACTTTACCCATTTTTTGTTATCATTTTTATACGCCCACATTTTCATGTAGAACAATATTGTCGTCGACCCTGTCCACCCGTCCACAATTTGTTTGTGGACACTCTACAGGTCACAATTTTCATAGGATTTTGACAAAACTTCCTGAACTTCCGCGTTTTTAGCTTATGGTTTCTCTAGAGTTCACAATTATTATTCGATTTAAAGAAAAATGATCGAATATAACACTGTTTCACCGCAATGTTGGTTCAGCTTGAATTTCAGGGAAATCGGACCCAAACTGCCACACAAAATTGACGCCGCTGGCATGCAAACAGTGTAAAAATATGGTATATCACGGTTGTGTGTCCCCTAATTAACTCGCACCGATTTCATCATTCTCCATGACTGTAGCGAGCTAGCGAATATTCACTGCTTATCAGTTTGATCATCTAGAAGTTCAAAAATCGGTTCACCTCATGAACAGTATGAAACTTCATTATTCAAAATACGGTCATCTTAGAAGTGGCAGCTCGATGAAGATTGTTCCAGTGTTCAAAGACACATCCGTGACACGACATTTGATGAAAAGATGAAAAGCGATGGACATTGAAACCGTAATTACATATCGACAGTCCCACTTTAGTAAGAGAAGAGGGGTTTAAATGTCGATTATCGATTGTTTTAACGCTTTCGGTTACCTTTCAATGATTTCACATTTCAATCTCCCTAATGCCTTTCTCTGATATCTTACATTCATTAAAAACCATCCCAAGAGGATAGAGTGCATATTTTGTCTTTGCCACCTCTTAATGGGTTACCTTTAGAATGAATTTTTTCATTCGTGATATTTGTATCGGTATGCATCCATGCATTCTTCAATTTCCTTTATATAACTAAGTCTGCCGATTAAAGTTTTTTTATTACTGGCATCAAATGTAAAAAAAATTATATTCGTATGACAATCCGATAAACAACCCCCTAGACTATCAGCTGGCTAAGTTATTAAGTGGATTAGACAATGCCCTTCATATCTTCGTTGATCGCCACTGACGGAGATAAACGATTGAAAGACAGAAATCGAGACTTCGTAATTATTGGGCTGTTTCTGGTCAAAACTTCAAGCAATCTTAACTTCGCCCAGAATCTAGTAAATTGACTGAAATTTTTACTTTACCCATTTTTTGTTATCATTTTTATACGCCCACATTTTCATGTAGAACAATATTGTCGTCGACCCTGTCCACCCGTCCACAATTTGTTTGTGGACACTCTACAGGTCACAATTTTCATAGGATTTTGACAAAACTTCCTGAACTTCCGCGTTTTTAGCTTATGGTTTCTCTAGAGTTCACAATTATTATTCGATTTAAAGAAAAATGATCGAATATAACACTGTTTCACCGCAATGTTGGTTCAGCTTGAATTTCAGGGAAATCGGACCCAAACTGCCACACAAAATTGACGCCGCTGGCATGCAAACAGTGTAAAAATATGGTATATCACGGTTGTGTGTCCCCTAATTAACTCGCACCGATTTCATCATTCTCCATGACTGTAGCGAGCTAGCGAATATTCACTGCTTATCAGTTTGATCATCTAGAAGTTCAAAAATCGGTTCACCTCATGAACAGTATGAAACTTCATTATTCAAAATACGGTCATCTTAGAAGTGGCAGCTCGATGAAGATTGTTCCAGTGTTCAAAGACACATCCGTGACACGACATTTGATGAAAAGATGAAAAGCGATGGACATTGAAACCGTAATTACATATCGACAGTCCCACTTTAGTAAGAGAAGAGGGGTTTAAATGTCGATTATCGATTGTTTTAACGCTTTCGGTTACCTTTCAATGATTTCACATTTCAATCTCCCTAATGCCTTTCTCTGATATCTTACATTCATTAAAAACCATCCCAAGAGGATAGAGTGCATATTTTGTCTTTGCCACCTCTTAATGGGTTACCTTTAGAATGAATTTTTTCATTCGTGATATTTGTATCGGTATGCATCCATGCATTCTTCAATTTCCTTTATATAACTAAGTCTGCCGATTAAAGTTTTTTTATTACTGGCATCAAATGTAAAAAAAATTATATTCGTATGACAATCCGATAAACAACCCCCTAGACTATCAGCTGGCTAAGTTATTAAGTGGATTAGACAATGCCCTTCATATCTTCGTTGATCGCCACTGACGGAGATAAACGATTGAAAGACAGAAATCGAGACTTCGTAATTATTGGGCTGTTTCTGGTCAAAACTTCAAGCAATCTTAACTTCGTCCAGAATCTAGTAAATTGACTGAAATTTTGACTTTACCCATTTTTTGTTATCATTTTTATACGCCCACATTTTCATGTAGAACAATATTGTCGTCGACCCTGTCCACCCGTCCACAATTTGTTTGTGGACACTCTACAGGTCACAATTTTCATAGGATTTTGACAAAACTTCCTGAACTTCCGCGTTTTTAGCTTATGGTTTCTCTAGAGTTCACAATTATTATTCGATTTAAAGAAAAATGATCGAATATAACACTGTTTCACCGCAATGTTGGTTCAGCTTGAATTTCAGGGAAATCGGACCCAAACTGCCACACAAAATTGACGCCGCTGGCATGCAAACAGTGTAAAAATATGGTATATCACGGTTGTGTGTCCCCTGGGGTCACAATTTTGATGAGACTGGAAATACATCTTTATAACTCAAGATCTTGTACAAAACATCGCGTTTGTTTCAAGCTTGTTCCCTGTGGATCCATCTCTTTACAAAATGTGGGTGTATCCTGCCTGGCAACTACTGGTTTATAACAAGAGCGACCAGTCTAACATAATGCATTTTAAATAAATTTCTTTAAATTAAAAAATCGAATACAGGGTGCGTCACTCGCAAAATGCATGCCCGTGATGAATCAAGTGAAGAATACGCAAAAAAAAACCCGTCAAGATGAAACTGAAAGTAAATTATTCACTAATATTTTTCCAAGTATCTCATTTATAGTATGAATTTAGGCTCTTGCGCATGTAAAATCACAGCACTTTAATTTTTACCAATGATTTTATTTTTGAATTGCGATCTTTTCGTTGATGAGTAAGACTTAGCTTGAAAGAACACCTTACTGGAATTTTAGTGCTTTGGATCTCTTCTCGGGTCTTGTCCTCAATACCCAAATTAACAATAGCTTATACGTTGCTCTTTGTCTTGTCCGTAACCGTTGTATGACAGATAATTCTTTTACGAAACTTAATCGGATAAAGATATATTTGCCGTCGACCATGTCACATGAGAGACTGGCTGGATTAGCTATTTTATCAATTGAAAATGCCGAAGCCAAAGCGATGGATATAAAGAATACAATATTATTGATAAGCTGGTAGTGAGAAATTAGAAAACTGATTTGTATTCAAATCTGCTAAATATCACAGACTTGCGATGACATCGAGAGTTGATTATGGTCTGCATAAGTTATTGTCAAATTAATAAATTAGATAAGATTTCAGGCCTAATGAAAGACCTGCAATAGGCAGATTTAGCCCTTGTTAAGGTAAGGTATGTAGAATTTAACTAAAACTAATTTTCTGCTACTACTAGCCCTTCAAATGATTTTGTAATTTGAATTCAATTAAGTCCTGTTTTCTTCACCAACAGGACAAAGAGATAAGTACAAAGTCGAGTGAAGATTTTTTTTGCAGGATGCAGCAAGTGTCCAAGGTTGGAATAATATAATCCCAAAACGCGTTTTTTCCGGTTCTGGCTGGTAACGAGATGAAATTTAGTTCTGTTAGACAGAACTTGTTTATAGAATAAAAGAAATTTAAATTGCACGTGGTGTATAATGACTGTTTATATATACGTTTTGTTCTATAAGGTTAGTATTCACGAAAGAAATAAATATTTGTAGAATACTATATATTCATAGTCATCAATCGAAATTACTGTGCCTTGGGTGACTAGATTAAATCTGGTAACCTTATTCCATTCCCTAGTCTGGCGGCTGGATCGCAATTAGCAAATTACACAAATACGTTTTCCCATTTGATGTCTACAGTTTGGCTTCTGTTTTCCCATATGAAATAAACTAAGATTATATTAGCCTTAAAGTCGAATCATTGTAACAATAACAATTTGGTTGTACTCACAAGAATCAGACGTGCATGATTGACCTGATGTTAAACATTACAGTGTATTAAACTGAAAATATAGTAGCTATGATGTTTGGTTTGGTCGGGTGGGGGGAGATTGTAGATAGTCCTATAAATACCGTGTTCGACATAATGATTGCCCGTTCACATAATTTCCTTCTTTAACTTTCAAAAATAATAAAAATCTAGAAATTAGAACATCATACTTTTTTATGCCTTTGGTTTCTTTCTGTGGTACTATACCTAGCATATTATTTATTTAAACAAAAAAAAATCACTTTTAGCACATATATACCAATAAAGGTGTTATATTTTTATCAGTCAACAGGTGAATCAAAACATTCCACTGGTCTAAAAGCGAATTATTCAGGGATACGAAAATCATAAGATTAATTTTATATTCTTGACTATCTACCTCCGTTGTATAGAAAATAATTACGAACGGATCGTTTGTCGATGGGCAAGATATTAAATTAACATTTGGAATCTATTTTAGAGTATATTCCAGGTGAATAGCAAGCCTTAGCTTTGAATTCACACACAATAAAATATACATTGTTACCGAAACGCATACTGGTTCCTAATTATTGAAATCCACCCACCCTCACGGAACTTATGGTCATCTTATGTTTCCAGTACCTTATTGATTCCATACGGCCATCTTTTTTCTCTACGCTTGTTAGCCGAGGCCTGGATAATAATATATATTTTATCCAGATTTTATCTATATATGAACATTAAAACGAAACTGCCATACTATTACTATTATATCTTCCTCGTCTAGACCACTATCTAAAGAACACATTTAAATTTTTAAGTTCTTGTTGTCATTTCAGGTCCGTTTCAGGTTAGACATAACTCTGGTGTCTAAAATAGTTTTAAAAAACTCAATCGTGTTCAAACTTCACAAAAATATTTCATTCGATCAAAAATACATATTTTTACAAATATATGTAAATTACCTGAAAAATAAAATTACTCATATGGATATTCCACTATCAGTCTGAATTTTGCACAAGTTTTGGTGTACAATAGTAAGTGCAGGGGGGGGGCTGCACCACACATAACCCAAAAATAAATATATGGACAAGATATCTTTCTCAGAAAACACAAACAAACAATTAAAAAAAGTGAATGGATCCGGTGGCTAGCCTTAAGCATCCACTACGTTGTACAGTCCCGGGCCTGTAGTGGCACTCAAATTTGAAAACAAGCAGGAATATAACCCAGAGAAACCACTGTGTAATGCCAGCGTGAGTCATGATCTGCTATATTTTACAAGAAATATGAATATATGCATTTGAGCCAATGATTTTTTGAACGAATAGAGTACTTTAGTGAAGTTTGATGAGTTACCATAACCATAATCACTTGCTAGCTATTGTGAAAGTTGGATCTCAAAAAGATATATCAATCCAAAAAAGGGTTCCATTCCTTTCTGTATTTATATCGATTACGATGAATTGAAAATTTGTCAACATCTAATTCGGTATCCTTTGTCCACTCGAGACAAACTAGGTCATTTCGGGACTAACATACGGTTTAATTTTATTTCAATAATCCGTTTGCGCGTAGTGGTCTTTAGCAGTGGGAGGAAACCCACGAGGTTGAGAAGGCGCCCCTATCTCCATGCCACATACGCTCACACCAGGGATCGAAACCACAACCGCAAACCAGAGGTGACAGGCCAGCTAGAGGTCGAAGCGCGGCACTCTAGACCACTACCCCCCCCCCCCCGTATCCTTTTGCAGACGATATAAACAAGAAATGGTAAAAGCAAGTCAACACCATCCACAATCTGGGCGAAAATCTTTCAGTCATTTTTTAAATCCGATTGTGTCCGAGCTGGAAGAATACCCACCATTGACATTTTAATTTTTTTTTCTTAATTAAATTTTAAAATAATGAATTTGGGTAAATTTTATCGTGACATTAAAAATGTGGACTATTATTACCCGTCTGGAGCAACATTTTAAAGTTGTTGATGTTACCGAAGTTGAACCGGGATTTTAGTTGATATTTTATACGTCCCACGCAGCGTGTGCGATTTTGATTCATGGACTAAAAGTAGGTCAGTACCCTCATTATAGAAAGATTGGCGACTTACTATCCTCGTTAATCAATATATTACAAAATGCATACGTCAGTCAAAAAGGCCAAAATGTGAAAACACATCACCACGTATAAAAAAGCAGTCAATTACGAGGTGCGATTATTATGGAGAATTAATGAATAAAATTCAACTTGTTAACAGCGTGATTGTAATGGCCAAGACAGGTTGCCAGGCAACATTAATAATCATTTGATTTTTTTAAATGACTCACCATTCTAAAAACGATTACTTATGTTGCTATGGCATTCACAGTATGGTGTGCGATTCCTGCATTGGCCGAGAAAGTTCATTCAGATTTTCCGACGTGGTTCCACTGGTCAGTTATGCAGACTGGAGGGCCTGACAAGTATAGCTTTCTTATGGGGCAAAAAAACAGTGGTCCCGTGTAGACATTGGCATGCACGTAAAAGATCCCTTGGCAGTTAGAATTCGATACAAGAGTAGGCCGTAGTGCCACCGCCCGGGCAAAATTTCCCTCATAGCACACTGTATGGCGTATGCCCGTCTTCGTTAGCCCAGTTTAGGAGCAGAACATTAGGACGTTAAACCCCATTTCATTCCATTCACAGTATTCTATACATTGCGTAAGGGCTATAGCTTTTTAGTCATTATAGCCTTAATAAGCATGATAACTTGTCGTTAGAGCGTTTACAATATTATACGAAGTGAACAAAGAAGTAATCATCGGTATCGATTTCATCTCACATAGACATGAAATGTCACAAGGTGTTTAGAAAGAAAAACTACCTACACAGTTGGTTATTGGGTAGACATGATAAAAAAAATGCTCCGATTCAAACAATTAGTATGAAATATTGCTTCGAGTACTCCTAACAGAAAGGTTAATTTTGTCCGTATAACTAAATATTTGAATCCTAATAATTTCTGTCTCTTTGACGAAATGACAAAATAATAATGTGTCTAACATAATCTTCCGAAGTTTTAATCGGAACGGTAAACGAGGATAGATTTACTACTAACAACGCCATATTTACTGACAAGACACTTTTCAATTAGAATGTCCACGATGTCACGGGAAAAGGGTCATTTATTGTCTGACACACATGTATTAAAACGGCAAGATCACGTGAACATTATAGTTAGACACATATTACCTTTTCGATATACATGTAGTGGATTTTAGTTCATAAATCCGGACAGCGTCTTTATGCAATACCCTTTTTATCAATAATAATTTCCCTTAACCAGGTTGATCAAGCTATTAAAATTTTATATAGATCAGAGTTTTTCATTTACCGCCTGCTGACCTAGTTGAAAATTTCGTAAGGATACAATTCAGGCATCTGGTGTGTTACCAATGATTCACAATGGGTTTTAGTTTATCAAACCGGACAAAGTCGCAATGCAGTACTTTAATCAGAAATAGTCTCTCTTTTACCATGATGATCAAGCTATGGAAGTTTCATAAATATGGAATGGCACTTCTGGTCTCAGGAGGTTAAACAAGGTATCGTAATTGAGGGAATAACTCTTGAAAATTGCCCTCCAATTTTTTTAATTTTTTTATGACGCTTTATTAAGATTTAATAAAGATACAATTACATTTCTGCCATCTGGCCCATTTCAATATCACTGACAGTGGTGATTGTTATGGACGAAAAAACAAGTAAATTTCAATAAGATCCAGAAGTAATAATTGCATATGACGCGTTGAATGCAGATAGTGTACATTGCCTTATGCTAGGTTCCCGCCGTCGTGAGATGCGTTATGGTAGGATTGTCCCTATGGTGTTCCCGATCTGGTACGTGCAGATACGTTCGGATACGATCAACACTTTTGCTGTTAGGATAATCGTGATTACTTCACAATTAAACCACAATTTCAATCGTAGTGAAAATCGTGATAGTCAAATTCCAAAATTCGTGGTATCGTAAACACACATGGGCAGTGTAAATAAACGTGTCTCGGGCTGTTGGAATTCGACATATGGCCATTAGCAGAACCATTCTCACCATTCCGAGTTAAACATAATAAAATTTTATTTTTTTGAATATTGGTAAAAAAAAAGACCAGTGAACATGAGTTTGGGTGTTTTGGGCTTTTTGCTCCGCTAGGTCTGAAGAAGTCACCTTAATTTAAATCCTGTTCCAAGACCTTTCATTCCTCATCTGACAACAGTCTTATTAAATAAACTTCTCTTGTGCAAAAACTCTTGATGCCAAAATGTTCATTTATTTTGGCATTTTCATTTAATCAATAACTTCAATTCTGAAACGCAACTCGACAAGTAGCGACATGTTCGTTTATTTGACACGACAATGTTACTAGAACCCGTGATGAACTTCAAAAATCAAAATTAAATGAAATTGGCTTATAACGCCCTACTTTTCTGGACCAACTTGGCTTATGAAGGCAGACAACTGCCATGTAATGTGCTATGAGTGGCATTTTGCCCTGACAATGGCGCTACAACCTATTTTTATTTCGAATTTACGTGCACGCCGATGTGTACACGGTTCCTTTTTGTCGACCCATCCGAACGACGAGACACTGTCCTTGCCAAGTTCTGTCCTGCACCACTGACATGAGGAACACCACCCTGGGAAAATCCGAGGTACTTTGTTGGCCGACACCTCCTGGTGACCCAGTCAGTGTCTTACTCACTAAGCTACCACGGCTCCAGATGACCTACAAACGGGGGATGTAGAGAGCATAGCATTGTAGTTTATTAGTGTATTATTTCACAATATGCGGTAATTATCGGTGTGATAAAAACTAAGAATGCTGCAGAAAATAGATTAGTTTTGTTGAGATGTTATCAAAGTGTAAATTTAAGCTTACATAGACCAATCAATCTCCACTGACATTTCCAACAAAACATCTCTAGAGATTTGTTTGTGTTAAAGCAGCTAGAAACCTATGTTACATCTAATGCGTGTCTTGTGCAGAACTAGTTTTAAAGACAAATATAAAGAAGATGGAAGACCCTTCGGGATTGAATCTTAGCCATCCACTGCGCAAATTCTTAATCGTGAATCCATATTAATTTAAATTGATTCATATAGTATGTAACTGGTGACATATCAGTCGTGAAAAGCATAATTATTTGTAACGTAACATTTATGCTCGCGTGCCCTGCAAGATGTAAAAGTACGACATATTTCCGAATCGGATAATAGATGTCATTTCCCTTGGATGAGCTTATTAAACAATAATGGGGTTATAATCCATTATATAAACGATCGACTTTTGTTTTGGCGAGGTAAAAATAGCTTTCACTCGGATTTTAGAATTTTGTTTTGGTCTAAATGATGACGGGAATCTATAAGTATATGAAAACCAAATACCAAGTATTTTGACTCCTGTATACATTTGCTGTTCAATTTACGGAGTGTTTTGTACTCCGGTATACATTTGCTGTGCCCCGGTATAATGGCTGATGGCAGAACCAACGCTTTCTGATTGGTAGATTATACCTCATAAGCGTATGCCGAGCCATTAGTGACCTAGAAGTTCTCTGGTCAAAGTTCAAATTCATGGGCATTAAAAGAGCGCGTGTACCCGGCCAACAAAACGTCACAAACATTTTTATTACACGGAATATTTTTATTGTGTTTTTTTTCAAGAGTGTAACAATTTCATTAACATGTTCATCAATTTCATTAATATGGTCATCAAAAATCAAACATCCTATTAGAGCTAGAATAAAACGTGATAAAATGTCTTAAAAATATAATGATAATTATGGTCTCTCTGCAGTTAGGAACCGTTCGTAATAAGAGAACAATATTGGTGCCAGTCATTATTACATATGTGATAGAACTGGTAAAATACATTCCAAATATAATTTTAACACATAGATCATTGCTATGGGAGATGGGTAACGAACTCTTAAATATACGGGAAGTGACGTCAAACATGACAAACACGACCTCGGGACATGTCTATTGGACAATAACACCCCTCTAAATGCGAAACAGGAAGTGTTTATCTCCTAAGAAGATTTCCACCTGACCAACAGAGACAACAAACTTTATTGACTATATAAGATTAAATATACATAAGATTTTTCTTGTGTGAAATAAAACTCGAGAAATAAGCCTTTCATGTAGCACTATAATAACCCATTAAACTACTAAACCTCAAGGGAAAAGCTGAAAGGTACATATCTTCAAATAACAGTCATTAAGGAACGGAAATGACCGGAAGAGACAATGAGATTAAATTGCAGCTTATATATAATATATGATGTCGGCCTTGACTGTCTATATAGTTTATTTTCAGCTGTAGTATTAACTGACATATTCCTTGTATTCCGTCAATGAACCACAAACGACTACATTTATTTTTATTTTTATTGTCGTTTAACTTGCTTCTTTGCTTCAAAAGAATAACTTTAATCAGGTACCGGTAATCTAAAAAACGCCCGTACATTGACTATTAGATATGCTGATAACATAGACCATTATTATTATTTAGATGGTTTTTATCCCTTTATACGTGTTTCAAAACAACGATGGACAGAATTGTTTTTGTTTGTACATGATCATCCATATTTGCTTATTTCTCCAATAATGTAAAACATCAATTTAAACCCCTGGGAGGGGGTGGGGGATTAGTTAATTAATTTATTTTTCATAGAATACGCATATCGGAACTTAGCCTAATATTGAAAATATTTACAATTTCAGATAATAATCAATCAAACACAAGTTTGTATTAGCACTGGAAATTAATTTATGTTGACAAATCTGAATTTTCGACCTTTTCGAGACAAATTTTGGATGACAAATTAATATTAATTTACAGAAATGTTGTATTTCTGGATACACGCCATTAATGTGCGTTATACTGGATTCTTCTGGCACACAGAAAGCTGTCGGTAATTTTTACGAGAATTGAATCAAAAATGAATTGTGACATGCCCTATTGCGTTTATGATAAATCGATTTTTATAAATTTTCCGCTATTCGATACACTAACCGATTACATGTACATTCAGTCCGCTTGATTTAAAATCTGTTATGAAATCTCGCTAGAACATAGAGACATTTTCATTAAAATCATTATTATGTTTCCATCCTATTAAAGCTATAGTTTCTGTGGGACTGATAATCAAGGTATTGCCTAGTCGTACTGGTGCAGGTAAGGGGACCCTTAAAATAATCCGATGATGTCTTCTCCCTAGCATTAACACATGACGGTCGTGACCATAAAAACAAAATTAACATAAGGTAAGTGTCATAACGACAGCAGTAGTGTGTTGATAAGACATCCAATCCCATTAAGCGCGTTGGAATTATACACAACATGGATGACCGGGATCAAGTGAATTACGTCAACGGGAATTTATGTGACGTCATCCGAATCTAAGAAGTTGGTGATTAGTAAATTAATATCCCTGTCTATGCAGCTGGTAGGTTGGAATATTGGGTTAATTAACATCTATAAAGGTATCAGACCACGTCCCTGCTTTTCAAAGAAGGAACACACAAACACATTTTCTGAAGAATCTTGCCGATCTGGTTATTATGCCTAATTGATCCAAATCACCTGGCTTATGTAATCCGTAATCTCATTTTGATTGCTGTACAGGTGTGTTATTTATTCTGACATAACATAGATGTTCATAAGGCGATACAAAAGTACGGTTTTAACAGTAACCACTCGAAATGCTAAAACATAAAATATTGGGATATTCTTCAGATTTGTTGCTTTACTTATAATTATCCAAGAATAATCACGTCACATATTACTCATGGGTAAACCAATAACCTTCACTTATGTTCATCCATGTGAAAATCGTAATATAAAACGTTTTTGTTTTTTGTGTCTGCGAAATGAAAAATTCTTGCCAATTTCCGAATCTGTTTCGGGTCAGGACTCCAGGGATTTGCGCGATTACGTGGATTCAATCAACTATCAAATTTGACAGAAATCATGTTTTGAATATAAAGTCCAGTGAATAAATTGATCGTCACTATTGGCCACCTCGCCCTAGAAAAATGTAACCCTATAAAGATGCATTATACAAGATTTATATAAAGAGATGGTCGTTCATTAAAATTCCTTTTATCCTGAGCGAAGTTATCACTGTTTGATGTTTTGACAAGATAAGACATAGATTGTTTATTATCACGTCAACGTTTCTTGTTATACGAGATTAAACCTCGATCCACCATTTTTAAATTAAATAACTAAATGGCGACCGTATTTCAATCCGGTCAAATCTCAGCCATCCGATGGTCTAGAGACTAGATTATAAACGTGGCATGTGAATAAATGTCTAACTGTTAGTTTATATAACACTTGAGGCCAAAATACAGCTCTTACATGCATAATGCATATTTAATAAGAATTCGCATCTGAACACTGTACAATTTTAAAATCAACTCAGACCGCTTCGAGAGGCCAGGCCACGTCGCACGGAATTCCTTTCTCAACATATATATGCATAACCTATATTTTTAGCCATTACTTGGGTGTTTCGGGGTGGCCTTTACATATGAGCTACACTGTTCACTGCCGTACAATTAGTAGAAGTAGGTCACCTAAATATGACTTAACGATACATCACTTCCAACACTGGTGAGTATTATTTATTTTCTAGATTTCGAAAAATAATGCCGATTCGTCTGCAGAAAACAACGCAAAAATCGATTTATGTTACCTTGAAAATGGAGAAAAAATACCGTTCATGATCAGCAGGGAAAGGTGGATGAAAGTGTCCATTTTAGATCGTCGCTTTTCTATATAAAACGCGAGGGCCGCCGTTAAGCCAGCAACAAGAAAAGGGTGACGATCGGCGATTTTATCGTTGTAGTGGCTAATACCCCCGCCAGACTGCGTTGTTACGGCGACGAAAAATGGTCTCAGAGCGCGCCAAAATCATAAGTGTGGCAAAGGCGTGGTTGAAACGCCAGATATCGTGCTGTAGTCTCCATGGTCGCCAATGACAACCGAGTCACGGCGTTTGCTTTGGGCACGTTCAAAACTAACGCCAAGGTTCTGCCATATGACCTGGAAAGCCGCGAGAACGTGGTCCTAACTGCGCTGCTACGTCGACGAAAAATGGTCTTAGAGCGCGTCAAGATCACCAAAACTATGGCAAAAGCGTGATGGAAAAGCCTGATATCGTACCGCGACCCCACCAAGCGTTCTTTATGGCGTTGTCATAGCGATCTTACGATAATTTTACCACGATTGCACCACGACCCATTGCGTTTATCGAGTACTTAATACGACGATGGCTGGCGCGGTTACCAAGCTTATATTACTCGCCTATGGTGACCATGGTAAGAACTCCTATGAGCGTTGTTTTTAGAGCCGCGGGTTCGCCGATGACCGCCGTTGTCAAGCTAATGGATCTCAATAGAAACGCCATTAGCCCGGAGAGATCGTGAGAACACGGTATAATCGCACAGGTAATTTTTGGGATATTTTCTCGCGTTGTGTTCACACTTGCCGGAGACCTTGCGCATTTTCTGGTTGCCGAACGTAAAGCCCGGCTCAGATCGACCTTGCGACTATCGTAGATTGCACTCAGGTCGAATTCAGCAATGACCGCCGACCAGTTGCTATCGGTCGTACGATTGAACGCGAGCGCGCTCACATCGACACCGATACACCGACTTGTGGCGTCCTCACGAATAGATCATGTGACTCGTTCAAAATGGCGCCACACAGAATGCAGGTACGCGCACACAAATTTTCCCCATAAAAATACAAAATATGCCTAATTATTCCATAATCTCTCCATCTAATTAGCGAAATTATAGTGAGAAAGCAATTTAAATTACCTCGAGGGGTTCAAATTTTTGTTTATGATTCTATTTGATATATGATTTATATTCATAATTTTTAGATTTATCAACAAAGGCTTTATATCAACATGATACAAAAACGTCGTAGACAGGCAGCTACAGCAGTCGCGTTAGCCGTTTCTATAGGCTTAGAAGAGAAGCAAAAAAAAAACCGAATTTGGAAGAAGGATTGGCTTCATCGTCATTCGCCGCTCTGATTGGCTAAAGTTTATATGGATCTCAATAGAAACGCCATTAGCCCGGAGAGATCGTGAGAACACGGTATAATCGCACAGGTAATTTTTGGGATATTTTCTCGCGTTGTGTTCACACTTGCCGGAGACCTTGCGCATTTTCTGGTTGCCGAACGTAAAGCCCGGCTCAGATCGACCTTGCGACTATCGTAGATTGCACTCAGGTCGAATTCAGCAATGACCGCCGACCAGTTGCTATCGGTCGTACGATTGAACGCGAGCGCGCTCACATCGACACCGATACACCGACTTGTGGCGTCCTCACGAATAGATCATGTGACTCGTTCAAAATGGCGCCACACAGAATGCAGGTACGCGCACTCAAATTTTCCCCATAAAAATACAAAATATGCCTAATTATTCCATAATCTCTCCATCTAATTAGCGAAATTATAGTGAGAAAGCAATTTAAATTACTTCGAGGGGTTCAAATTTTTGTTTATGATTCTATTTGATATGATTTATATTCATAATTTTTAGATTTATCAACAAAGGCTTTATATCAACATGATACAAAAACGTCGTAGACAGGCAGCTACAGCAGTCGCGTTAGCCGTTTCTATAGGCTTAGAAGAGAAGCAAAAAAAAAAACGAATTTGGAAGAAGGATTGGCTTCATCGTCATTCGTCGCTCTGATTGGCTAAAGTTTATAGCGCAGTCGGCAACCGATCGTAGAAACGCACACATCGACGATGACGAGTCGGCGACTAGTTCCGTCGCGTCGTAGAAGTAGAACATGTTCAACTCCTGCGACTCAGTCGCCGATCGTGAAAAACTGTCGCACAACGGTCGTAGCTAGACTCAGATCGACTAGAATCGGCGACGGAAATTGTGCGACGATCGGCGGCAGTCGCCGGAAAACCAGTCGGCGACCAGTTGAGTCGCGTCGTAAGGTCGATCTGAGCCCCCCCTTTAGGACACCACTACGGTCTGCGGGAGCATTAATGGCGACCCACGACTTTCATAACACGAGAGTCGCTGTTAATGCCCCCGTCAGACCGAGATGGAGTCTTTGCTGCGACCGTACGGCGAACAGAAAATGCGCAAGGTCTCCGGCAAAAAATTACAAACTTAAAAAAAAGATGAGTTTTCACAACTTTCCATGTGAGATCGCAGAACCTTAACGTTTGATTTTAAAATGCTCAAAACAAACGCCGTGACACGGCGACCATTGGAGACCACAGCAGGATATCTAGCGTTTCCACCACCCTTTTACCACGCTGAATCGCTCTGAGATCATTTTCCGTCGTCGTAGCAGCGCAGTAGGGAAGCCATTAGGGGGTATTAGCCACCACCGCGAAAAAACGCGACAATCGAAATGGACGCTTTCAGCTACCATAGTCGGAGTAACCTTAAATGCAAATGATTTGGTAGCCTAATGGGGCAATAATTATTGCCTATTTGCATGGACTACTATATTTCCATTATTTTATAATGTTTTAACATAGATTAGCAAATCTTGAATAATTTGTCTAATATTATTCATTACGATATAAAAGTGGTCATGCTGCCGCTGTGCGTGTATAATTCATGGTGTATTAATTTACTATCAATCATCATTATCCATCACATTATTAGTTTTCAGGTTTATATAAATCCCATGCGGTATCTTAATTAATGAATTACGTAGAAAGAAGGTAAACGCCATTATATTTTTTTTCTGAAGGCGTTAAGTCAACTTCCATTAGATAAGACCGAAAGTAGTCCGTAGTGTATTGGAGTCGTTAGCTTGTAAATTCGATGTTTCTAATAACCCGGGTCCTGTTTCACGAAATTTTAACTTACTGTTTGAGTTCTGGTAAATAATAAACGGATTTCTTCGATTATGAACAAACTAGTTAACTTTGGTTATCATAAACTTACCTGCGTGTTTAAAATGAACTCCCGTTAAATAAAATCCATTGCACCACTAAATGTCCCAACGTATAAAAACAGTTCTCTCTTGAAAAATTGAAATCCGAAAAACTTTCGGTTAAGAAAAATATCAAATATGGCAGCTGGTTACGTCACACCTCGGGAGATATCACTTTGTATCAGGGGTGACAGCATCGGAAATGTGGCATTTTTACGTCAATTCTTTGGTTGAAGTTAAAAGCACGTCTCGACTCGGCATTGAGTTTGAGCGTTCGCACACATAACAACCTGTATTTTTTAAAATTTGTTACCGACTTAATTATTTGATTAGCGGCTCGGATGGGATAATTTTCTTTTTAACACGCATGAGGAACAAAAATAACTACATTCTTTTCATGGGCCTTAAATATTACCCATCTTTATAATATGGTAAGATAATATGATTATTTAACATATATGCAGGCCATTTACAATTAATGTTCCGCTTCTTACAGGGTGTTACGGACTTATCGGCATTGTATCCGCCACCCAATGCCATTAGCCACTTTGAACGCTGCCGCAACACGCTTAAAAATGTCACTGAAGCGGTTATTATTTGATCCAAAGAATGAGATCAAATTAAAATACACTCAGAGTCCTCAGACACCTCGGAGGTGTGCTTCTTGATCCGTGTTAAACTATTTATAACATAAAGAAGATAGGATATTAAAATTTATATTTTATATATGACTTTATTTTTACGAGTATCCGTGCAATCAGTGATTCTTTCATTGTGAATAAAATTTGATAGACTGGCGATCAATGGTTTCAATATAAAGCTCCTATGTAATTGCCTTCAATTGATATTTTCGTCGCCCAAACTCAAACGATCGTAATGTTGGCGCTTTGCTTTGAGTATAGCACGTGGTTGCCAAAATATGCGTCAAATTTAAACAACCTCGCTTCAGTGTGTTGGATTCGTCCAATATGTGACGAAAGCAATGTTATTATCCACTCTGTCGAAATAACAAGTAAATATTCAAATTTTTCAAGAGAGAACCGGTTTTATTCGTTGGGATTTTTAGTGGTGCAATGGATTTTATTTAACGGGAGTTCATTTCAAACACACAGGTAAGTTTATAATAACTAAAGTTAACTAGTTTGTTCATAATCGAAGAAATCCGTTTATTATTTACCAGAACTCAAACAGTAAGATAAAATCCAATTTTAGTAGATACTTCAATTTTGATTGGCTAAGCACTAAAATCAATCTAATATTATCCAATCAAATTACTAAAATTGGGATCTTATCTTAGTTAAAATTTCGTGAAATAGGCCCCCGGTTTTATATTTTGCGTGTTTTCTTGGGTAACAGATCAAGCATCTTTTAACTTTCACACTTAAAAACAAGTGTAGTTCATAGTACAATATTAAAAATATCAAAAATAAGCAGTATTTAATGGGCCACCATAGAAAGCCTCTTTCTTAACGCGCATAAATATATTCACCTAAAGTGCAAAAACTCTAATGACACAAGAAATAGACGGCATCCGCTTCTTGCTGCCACAGATAATCGCGTCATATTGCTCCAGATAGCTATAACTTGTTGTGTGTATCGTGCACAAGAAATAAAATGCTTACTTAATCTACTACATACGGTATCACTCCTGATCACTACGTTTGTAGTAATATTGTGTTCAAGCCTCACATAGCTAAAAAAACATGTGTAATAATATTGTGTTCAAGCCACGCATCTAACAAACATTTGTAGTAATGTTGTATTCAAGCCAGCATACGTTTGTAGTAACGTTGTATTTAAAGTAGCTTAATCGCTAATATTTAGGATCTAGAAATTGACCAAAATTGGTCGCAACGCAATACAATAATGTAATCTGATTGTATATGAACTGATTTACATTCATTTATTTCCGTTTTCAAATGAATTATGACCAGTGAAATACGGCATGAGTCTCAACCGAATAGAAATAGAAATTTCTAGCGTCTGGTTATTCCAGTCTATTGAACAAGCTCTCCCGATAAGTTATGGCGTCGCCGTTTGACATGAATTGTGGAATATGTCTAGCCTCGTTCTTTACGGTCACTTGTTACAAATGACACTGAAACGCATTATGGTACCAATGGTAAAATGTTTATTTTGTCTTAAATATTGGATATCAGATGCCTACCTTTTCAAGGTAAGATAACATCAATGTTGGTTTGAATTGACAAATAATTCGTGTTTTCAACGTGTAAGACTTTGGGTGATATTGAGTTAGAAACTTAGCTACTTATGGCATACATATGTTTGTGATATGGTGTTATATTGTATCTAAGACACACAAAGCCAACGAGCGTTTGTAATGCTGTAGCCAAGCCACAATAACTCACATTTAAAGCCACACTTAGCTCAAGTAGATATCAGAACTGTTAATTCATTCCTAGACCTTTATTTGTCAATGATTCTGTTTTCAATTATTTCAGGAATGGCAATTGGGTCTACTTTTGAATTGTCAACGTTGTGCCCCAAAGCAAAAGTAAACCCGACAAGTCTATCCAATCATGGTATACACAGAATTTCTGAACGTACACGTAAAGGGATCGTTCATATCTAAACACCGTGATAAATATTTACAAAATCTTCATTTTTCCATCATGCCATTATTTTAAATAGGATTTTGAGTTAGTTATATTTTCAGCAATAACTGAACGGTAGATAATGATGAACCGTTCTTCTACTGACGTCTAAAAACCCATGTATGGGTACAATTTTATGGATCCCCATTTAAACGTCGCTTAGTATTAAACTCAGTAATTGTGTATCCATAAAATTGTACCTTGTGTCTAATAATTTAATTATCAAGGGGGGGGGGGGCAGTCATCGTGCACCGAGTTATAATAGGCAACATATTTCCCCATCACTGTGTTCAGCTGAAGCAATGGTCTGGCTTATATTTTTAACTCCGATACAGCTCACTAACAGTTATGGCAGACAGCTTCGTATTTCAACTGAACAATTGGATCTAATTTTCGGAACAATGAACAACCAGATAAATCAGCAGTTCCACGTTTCTTTTTCTTAAGATGAAATAACACTTGCAGTTTTCTGAATGAATCTAATCACTAATGTAGCATATTTTATGAAGCCATCTATTTTTCTCGTCAACTTTAATACAGTTTGGAAAGAATTTAGACGAAATCGATAATTCGTTGATATTTGAGAATCAAATAGCCCTTTGTAACATTATCCCCCCCTTGGGTGTATGTTGTTGTCTTAAATACTCACCTCGTCAAGTAAGGCTATAATAATGGCATCAATTACCATGACTTCATAGTTAGAGGCTCCAACGTGCCTGGATAAAGTTATGACCATTTTGAGTTTATGTTTTACATTAAACGTAGTCGATTTGAATTATTTCTGAGTCGAACTGTTTTTCTTAAATATATGGACTAATTTTATATGGTCGTTAAGTCTACTATTATGTAACTTTTCGTCTGGCATGATGGTTCTCTTTAAACTGACAGCCAAAAAAGATCTAGGTTGTGCCGAGAGTAATAAGGCAAAAGTACGTTTTCGCCTTTATTATATGAGTTTCAACCAAAAAGAACCTTGGCAATGTCGACTAAAAAGGGTAATTTGTTGCAGAGAAATAGAGGGGGGGGGGTCCACTCAACACCACTAGGTCATCCCGGGACTTAGATATGGTTCAATTTTATTTCAATAATTCAGTCTCAGTGGGAGGAAACCGGGTATGTTACCGAAACAGTTGCGCAAGAAATCCTTCTCCGGCCATTGCTGGATTGACTTCTAATACTTAAACTTTTGAGGGAGTGTGTGTATTTTTTCCAGTTCAATCAAATCCGTCTTAAGTACAGCAACAGGCTTGCCTTGCATTTAATCTTGCTTTCGTCACAGCCGTGTTTGATCAAATGAAACACTACGATGAGTATGTAACCGTCAGACCCAGAGAAAATCCACGAGGCTCGACAGGCGACCCTCCTCCTTGTCACGTACATGTGGGGAATCGAAAACATGCCATTTGGCTCAATAAGCCGGGTCGAGTTGCTATCTGTCTCCTCCTGTCGTGAATTAAATTAAAAGAATGATATTTCTCTCTCTCTCTATCTATATTAAGGTTGGAAACAATGGTGGTATGAAAAGGTGTACTAATTAGAATAAAAAAAAATAGAAGAAGAGAAAGAAAAAGGTGGAAACATGAATAGGGGGGGGGGGGCATAGTCAGAAACTTTAGACACGACAAAAAAAAAATCTTTGCCCTTTGAAGCTTTATAAACACATATACATGTATACGTTTTTACACAATAAAGGATATGCTGATTGTACATTCTCGGTTTTAATAACTTCTTAAAGAAATATATTGGGTTCCCAGAAAAGTATTTATCGGGTGGTGATTGTCTATAAAAATACTGGATTCTCTGCACAGCACTCACGGAGCGCATACAGGACAAAAATGTAAGGGTTCCCCTAATCAACAGCCCGATGATTAGGTATATCTGCACGCGTGACGTGGAAGGCTGCACCCAAACATTGGGCGCTTTGTGTACATGTTGATAAACTTAATGAAGAGTTAGACGTACGCCACTTTCTGGGATAAAAATCACGGGAAAAGACGCAGGCAGTAGATAATCCGATAATTTATTTAGGATTCAATATTTGTAATAAATATTAAATATCGTCTTGTATATGCAATGAATTCTCCTTCGTCTACGCCCCCGTTGCTATAGGTACGGAGAGAGGTTAGTCACGTGACAAAAGATGACTTCTTTTGATCGATTTTTACATTCCTTGGCAATTACAATGTTTTGAGAAGGATTTGAAGTAAAATAATGAAAAATTAATTAGTGTGAATATGTTTTTAGTCCAAATGTATATACTATTCAAAAAAAGTAGGGGATATTTGATTTTTAAGTGTTATTAAAGTCACCTAATGAAACTGACGAAGAAACAAATGACAAAATGAAATGAAGTTCACATTCATCGATTTATTCCAAATGATCGTTAGACTAAGTAAGGCACAGACTGACCATTATAAGGGTAAAATGATACCCGGGGTCAAACAGCAAAGTTACAGCAGCATCACAACAAAGTCAGTAACGGGTAAATCCTCCTCTGTTTGCCAAACAAGCATTGATCCGACGTGGCATACTATTAATGAGACGTCTAAGGTCATTTTGGTCCAGATTGTCCCATTCCTGTTGCAACGCAGCAGCAAGTTCTTGGACATTGGCAGGACGTTGTTGACGTTGACGTAACCTCTGTCCAAGCATGTCCCAGACATGCTCGATGGGGGAGAGGTCGGGACTTAGTGCTGGCCAAGGTAATGTGGTGATGTTCTGTTGTTGGAGGTAACCTGTAACGATCCTGGCCCTGTGACATCTTGCGTTGTAATCCTGGAAGATGAAACGGCGGCCATGACGTCGTGCGAACGGCACAACATGGACTGCCAAGATGTTGTCCCGGTAGTACTGGCCGGTAACACGCCCTGCAACAACATGTAAAGCCGTTCTTCCAGCAACAGTGATGCCTCCCCACACCATAACAGAACCACCCCCAAATCGATCATGTCTGATGACGTTAACGTCTTGGAAGCGCTCGTTTCGACGACGCCACACCCTCCTACGTCTGTCCAAAAAATCAACAGTGAACCTTGACTCATCTGAAAACATCACATTGCTCCAGCGTGTTGACGATCCCTACACCAACGACGTCTTGCCTGAATGTGATGATCTCTCAAACAAGGGATCACGCGAGGACGTCGGGCGCGAAGGTGACCCCTATGCAGTCGATTCCGAATCGTCTGGCCACTCACTCTCACACCAGTGTCTGTTTGAAGACGAGCGCTGATCTGATTTGCTGTGATGACACGATTTCTCAAGGCCAAGGTACGGATAAATCGATCCTGGGCTTGAGTTGTCGCCCTTGGTCGACCTGGGCGTGGTCTGTCCTGTACAGATTGTGTATCACGGTATTTGGACCATATCCTGCTTATGACAGACTGAGAAACATTCATCCTCCGCGCCACAACCGCCTGTGTTGTGCCGATCTGTAGCATGCCAAGGGCACGTAACCCTTCATTTTGGGTAAGCCGACGCGTGTCAAAATTTGTTTTCTGGTCACTAAAACAATTAAACTGATGTTTCCACCCTGGAATTCAATGCCACAATGACTGTAACATTCAAAGTCAGAGTCGTGCAAATCTTGGGTTAGACCCCCATGATGATCCCAAGCATCACCTGCATTCCATGCGGTAGCTATTGGTGCGTTTTGGCGTCACATGTAACTGGAAATGTTTCTTCTGTTAGGTTCTATAGTGACTTTTTTCGTAGTCATTTGCATATTTTATTATTATGCCCCCAAAATCAAATATCCCCTACTTTTTTTGAATAGTATATCATCAAATCACCCAGTTTGTACCCAGGAATGTATCTTTAAGTGATGGGGAAAATTGTACATTTCTTATGTTTCTCAACAAGACGAACAAAACAAGCATTATATAAAAGACAATTAAACTTCTCTCTGAAGTTGATATGGTTACATTCATATAAATATGTATATTAAATCAGAAGCGCCGAGCGAGACGAAGACATCTTCTTAAAATAACTACTAATTTTTCAAACGACTTACGTCCGGAATATTTTTAAGGGGAATACACACACCTCAATTGTTAATATCCCCCCACTGTCAATCGTATCCGCACCTGTTTAATGTATTACGGATTTATTTGGTTGATGTTTAACGATCAAACGGGTGACCTTATTAGACTCGGGGCAACATATTGTCTTTAATTAACGCAGGTTTCAGCTGCTGACCGTTTGCTTTTCAACGTTGGTCTTATCAAGCCGAATCGATTACTTTTCAGATCTTTTGTCGGGTCTTGTTTTGTGTTATTGAAAACTCTATCAGTAGAAGAACGACGTGTACACTATTTAGACATATTTCCGAAGCAATGGCCCAAGAAATCCCCCTCTAGCCATGGCTGGATTGACTTCTGATACTTGGGATTTTTTGGCAGTGTGCCTATTCTTCCGGTTCAATCTAATATCTCCTAAATACAGCAACATAACAGCTCCTCGTTTAATCTGGGGTCTTCCCTAAAACTTTGGAAATTGATTCAAGGTATGAAAAACGGCGAAAGTCTCCGAGCCATTGTTTACATGTACACTGTTTGTCGTTTTGATAGCCTCGTTTGTCACGCAATTGAGTCGTGATATAGCGTTATGTAAACATATCTGGAACTCTTGTTTTTAAGACCGAGTGATATTGTTACACAGTTAGGTATTGGTTGTTAATCGAACTATAGACTACTAATAATTTGGAACAGAAATTTGCTTTCGTTACACCAGTGTTTGAGTGTGATTAGATCTCATCAAACAAAACACTACTTTTAACTATTAAAAATCATCGGTAAAATACAAGCACAAATATCGAGTACATCCAGAAACAAAACTAGGCCACGAGAGATGATAACACAAGCTCAATTTATTAAAAGGCAATAATTGGTTTGTTTACAAAGGCGCGCCATTACAATTAATTCTTCCGGAATGAATTGTCACTTTTTACATCATGGATGGTTGCGCTTTTTTTTTTTGTAATTTGAAAAATAGTGTCAGGATTTTATCCGCCGCCAATAATCAGTTAACTTAGCCATTAACTTATTACCTTAGTCATTGTTCATCACAGAGGCGACCGGGAAGTTGCTCTACTGCGGATCTGAAATCGGGACAGATTTAATACAGTACCCAAACGACAAATCTCTTTTTGAATATAATACCTCAAATTCACTAGCCCGTCTTCATTGAGTCGGTTGGTGTTAACGAGTAGAGCGTGACACTCCCATTTTATTTTATTTTATCGCAATTAGTAAGTAATTTGTAGCAATAAAGACTATTATGTAAGTTGTCTACTTCAGCGAACGGAATGGTTTGCATATTTTCGCGAACCGTTCGATAACCCAGCATTATTTAAACGTGAAATGATCAGATATTTGCAAGCTCTGTTTTACAGTTCCAATTTTATTAATAAAAAAACTGGATTGCAATTAATGCCAAAAAACATTCAGTAACTATTTTAAAATATTTTTGTCGCACTATAATTCCAGATTTATATGGCAATAAAAGCATACCCATTTATCACAATCTTTTTCATAATCATGATATATTTCTTTATCGTTGCATTTGTAAACCATTAAACAACATATCAAAACGTAAATAATTGAAATTTTGACGAAATATTATACAGCCAATACCTATTTTATGTTTTAACTGATTAGTCATTAATATATAACATACCGTTTTAATAAATATACAAAAGTAGTGTCCCTTTAAATTTCTAGCCCGTTCTTAATGAGAGAAAACAAATTGAGCCTTACCTAATACTGGCATACCTGATCGGCAACAAACTTCTGTAGAAAAAGTAAAACTACTGGAGACGAACATTCCAAGATGAAGAAATGTTGAAGAACGGGGATAACAATACAGGGTTAGAACAGAGTGACAACAGAATATATCTCGTCGCAGAAACAACACAAATTGATTCGCTGGAGCTGGATGACATCAAGACGACGACTAGCGATTACAGCAATTCTCGTGCCGAGACCCGATATGGTAAGCAAACCGTACTAACTACACACTGGCATACACCATGTATAGTTTTATCTGATGTATTATATACAAATATACTGTACGTGTAGACCAACACATGGTTTAATGTATTGATTTTTAATAACCAGCCATTCATTTGTATATATAAATACAGGAAACAGTAAATTAAAGGCGTACGGGCCCGATGAATGTTAAGGGGGGGGGGGGGAACTGATATGCCCCAAACTGTTCTCGTTTACAGGCAGTCGCGCTGATCGTCCGCGTACGCCGTCAAGTCCGGTGGCTCAAGGATGAGGGGTGGGAGGGAGGATCCCCACCCGAGAGGGGAATTCATAAAACACATAAAACGACTCTAGGAAAACCATCGGACTAGCTTGCCGTGTAGGTGCCTACCCAGGAAAATTCGGACAATTTGACTATTCCAGCCCGTGCTCCAAAAAATAGCCCCTACCCAGGAAAAATCGGACAATTTGACAGCCGACTAAACGCTCCAAAAAATAGCCCCTACCTAGGAAAATTCGGACAATTGGACAGCCGCATAAACGCCAGCGTTTTTCTGACTATTCCAGCCCTTGCTCAAAAATATAGCCTAACTCGGGTGAATGACCTGACTATCGTTTACAGTCGCGACTGCCGTACGAACGGTCGCAAACGCGTTTCCTGCTATTTCATCAGCCCGTAAATACAGCAACGTCAGTGTGGTCCAATATAACCTGACTTAGGTGGCTGACCTGAATTCCATCTAGACCTCCACTATAATATTTAACCACTGCGAATGCCGTTTTCTGTTATTCTAAACTTCGGATTTGCAACCGAAATCCCACCCCATGCTAACCCTAATTCCGATCAACCAATCGTTTAATCAGACTGCATTCATAAATAATAATCGACGGCTGAAAAATGCGGCACATAAAAGTGTGGCTCCAAACAAAATGTCTGAATTCATAGTCAATTCAGTACAAGTTTGCGGTATTCAAGAAAAGTAAAATTAATGTTTTATTAAATTTCGGTTACTTCAGTTTGTCTCATAGATGATATATTAATTTTTTCTCCGGTTTACCCGTCTGCACGAAACATCAGATTGCTCGACAGTTAAGGGACAGCTGCCACCCTTGTCCGCACGTCTACGCAGGGAATTCGTTATTCTTAATAATTGTTTGAAACGTTATTATAGTCTATGTAAAAACCTAAATGTGTGACTTGATAATACGCAGTTGCGTATAATGAAGCATGACAAGGCTTAATATCTTGTCACCCTTGCTCAATTAGTTTACGACAAATGGCCATGTTCCTAAATGCAAGCTAGTTATCCGATTATGCAATGTTTTGGGTAGTAATTTCAGACGGGAAATGCTTCGGTGTCAAAATGTGGGGAAAAAAACAATAAAATCAATGACAGATAGTATAAATGTTAAATCGTCAATTAGACCCGAAATCGAACTTTATTTATCAATACAGATTCCTGTGTATCAATGTAACATGTCAGACAGTAATGTAGTAGAAGTTTCGGAAAGTGGATTTTGTGGGCATCTGAGTTGTTCAAAGTGGGAGGAAACTTGAGGACCCGGAGAAAACCACGTGGCTCGACAAGCGACCATACTCCTTGTCACATAGGGGATCAAAACCACGTTCTTGCGGTCAAAAGGGACGTGTTTGACCCTCCCCCAGCCCGACAGGTACATGTAGTCACAATATCGCACATGACTTAAATCACTGGTTTAACAGCACAAAACGTGAAGTACAGAACTAAAGATGACACTCTTACATAAAAAAAACAACTTTAATATATTAAACAGCAAAAGAAACGTCAGATATGTTACTCTGAATAGCCACATTGCATAAAACTTGCCAAAATATTTTTATTGTATATTTGTGACCACATCTTCAACATTACCAGACCAATAAGGCTCCTTCCCAAACACAGAATTGGACCCTGGAAATGTTCTCAAAAACGCAGCCTGACTCCTGAGATAATGTGTTCTCCATGATTTTCATGTAAGTAATGCTGCTCGTGCTGATCACTATGCCAGTCCTCTAAAAAAACGCACCCCAATAATTGGTTGAATCATTCACACCACAGCGTCAGCAGCATGCCACGACTCACTACATTTCAGAGGAACCAGGCGCTTGGAAGACTCAACGCTGGCCACACTGCTCATCTGCACCAACACCACGGATGATCGCCCCCGAATTAGTAGACCAAGGGTTACTATAGGGCGCCAATACCGTCATATGGCGCGACAGTACGTGCAGAATCGCTTCACACGGGCATCTGCGACAGCACGTCAGACAGCGGGAACACACAGAAGACCCATCAGTACCTATACAGTACGCCGACGTCTCCTCATCAGAGAGAACATCTATTGGGGCGCTGGAAGGCGCGAGGGCTAGGATACCAAAAGATAGGGGGTCCGGGGGAGAAAATTTGGAAATCTGTCCATTCCCAGAATCAAAGGCGTTTTATAGCTGAGGCGCTGGAGGCGCCAGCCTCCTCGCGAAAAAAATCAAAGAAATTGGAAAAGTAAAACGGGAGAAAAATGCTAAAACCGATGAGAAAAATGAAAATGTATCCTAGTTAGGGGGCCCCTAAAGGCAGGCAAAAGGCCCCCACGTCTAACAAAAGGGCCCCTCTGGCCAAGGGAAAGGGCCCCGAGTCGCGTCCATTACTGAATGCGAATGCAGTCATTGCATTGATATAAAAATCATCAACCAAGACGCACCCACCCCCGCGAAAAGGGCCCTCAAAATAGTATAGCCTCCACCATGATAAACCTTAAAACGCCCCTGCCCAGAATGTTGTTAAGAGCGCCTCTAGCATTCCAAATTGTAGCATAAAACCCTTTTAAATACATATATCATTTAGAAATAAATAGACTAGTAAAAAGGTTGAAAACTTTCATCATTAGGGCATGGGCGGAAGGGTACCATTTGTGTACCCTGGCACCCGGGTTCCGGCGCCCCTGATTAGTGTAGACCTTACCGTGGACCGATTTTCGCCCCTCGCCATCGACGTGAACGTCCACAGTTTGCCCAACAACACCAGAAATGGCGATACAGGCAATGAAGAACTGTTTACTAAAAATTTCTTTGATCCATTTAGTAAGTCGATTTCGAGAGAATTATTTGATTAAAGTGCCTCTCTGATTTTGAAATCGCACTTGAGTTTTTGTTTTGTGTTTTGTGCGGTTTAGTATTGTTGCATGAACTACCCATTTGGTAACGAGTCATCTTCGGTTCGCATTGCTAAAATATGGGCACGATGCAGAAGGGCATGCTTTTAGTCCCGTGACTTTAAGGGGCAGGGGGTGCCTAGTGGTCTAGAGTGCCGCGCTTCGACCTCTAGCTGGCCGGTGGCATGGAGATAGGGGCGCCTTCTCAACCTCGTGGGTTTCCTCCGGGCACTCCGGTTTCCTCCCACTGCTAAAGACCCCTACGCGCAAGCGAATTATTGAAATAAAATGACCTAGCTTGTGTCGTGTGGACGTTAAACCCCATTTCTCTCTCTCTCTTAAGGGGCCGGGGTCGACACTGTCAAGTTTTCAAGACCAATTTGTGCATAGATTCCGAATCGGGGTGGTGGTCAGCCGTTAATGGGAATTTTTCACGCGCGAACAACTTTGTCCGTACGAAAAACGTTACAGTGAAAATTTTGAAATTGTCAAACATTAAGAATTCTACCCGTATCCAGAAATATATTCATTACAATTTTTTCTAAACCAGAAATTACGTCGCCAGAACATCATTTGTGTTAGAAGTTCATCTATAATCCTATAAATCTATGGTCTATACAAACAATATACCCTGGCAACTGAAACGCTTTAGCCCGTAGACGTTAATCACAATTTATAAGATAGATTTAAAGTGTAAAACAAAGAATACTGAAGACATCTGATTAATGAGATATATAAAACAGTATGGAATGGGGGTAATCACGGTGAATTAAAATACGTTAAAATATGGTCTTTAAAATTAAGTAATACTGTGCGGAGTACCACGACGTATTAAACATTTACTATTGGGCCGTAATTCACCCTACTACAGTATGACACTGACAGATGTGAAACGGAATAGAGTTGCATTATGAAATAGTATACTAGTTTTTGGATATGGCAGCCATTTAGGGCGGGGTTCTATTCACCACTGTGTTATAGCTGTAAAATTTGGCAACAATAACTTGTTATTTTAGGGGGGGGGGGGGGTTGGCATGGCCTAGTGGTCTAGAGTGCCGCGCTTCGACCTCTAGCTAGCCGGTCACCTCTGGCTTGCGGCTGTGGTTTCGATCCCTGGTGTGTGTATGTGGCACGGAGATAGGGGCGCCTTCTCAACCTCGTGGGTTTCCTCCGGGCACTCCGGTTTCCTCCCACTGCTTAAGACCCCTACGCGCAAGCGAATTATTGAAATAAAATTGAAACCATATGTTAGTCCCAAAATGACCTATTTTGTGTCGAGTGGACGTTAAACCCCATTTCTCTCTCTCTCTCTCTCTAGTTTAATTACATGTAGGCGCCAGATCCCGTTGTTCCTAAAGTCTACGTGATTGAATTTATAATGTCACTGAAAACTTTAATTTTGTGCTTGACACGTTCTGAAAAGAATTTCGTATTCATAGTAGAACTTTCACACAGTCCTCTTGAATATTATTTTATCAGTTTTTCCTTTTTCAAAATGATTCAGAATTGCTTTGCCAAAATCCTTTAACATAAAAACTGCTATCTTAACAAACACATTTCGGTAATTTTACTTTTTTTAAAATACTAGCCCTGATTATACATTATGAAAGAACTTAATCTGCTTATTGTAGGTCTTGCTGTAGGCCTGAAATGTTATCTTAATTATTAATTAGGCATTATTTAAGTTATCCAGGAAATAATCATCTCTGAATGTCATCGCTATATTTACTGGATTTGAATCCGATTTGGTCCTCAACGCCCATTGATGATTTAATCTAAAAATGGATTTAAATTGATCTTGCCTAAGATTTACACTCTTTCACTCAAGAAATAACGAAAGCTTGTTAGACATCTGTCTCTCATCGCACAAAAATGAGAAATATGTAAAGCAGAGTTCCAATGTACATTATATGTAATTGATTAATTGGAACTTAAAGATTGAGGTCATAACGAACAGTATATGGTAAAAACTTAGTTGTGATTAATCCTGGATATGATTATTATTTTATCTCGTAAATAAAATTTAATACCAGATTTTTTTTTTGAAAACTATATGTATATTCTTAATGCCTGAGTCATGTTTTGGAAGTTAACATAAAATTCATTTCTGTGTTCCTGAAATTGTTACTTATGAAATATAAAACGGAAATTCGAAATTTTGAAATTGTGATACACCAAAAATTTGAAACTGAGAGGCTATCCAGAAATGTATTAATTTCCGAAATAGGAGACGAATTGACGAAACAGCGGCCTACTCCGATTATTTCCAAACCGTCCATGCGAATTTTTCACGCGCAAACAACTTTGTCGGTACGAAAAACGTTTATGTAAAAATTTTGAAATTTTCAAGCACTATAAGAATTACACCCGTATCCAGAAATGTATTCATTTTGGAAATTGGAGACTAATTTTTTCTAAACCAGCAATTACGTCGCCAGAAGATCATTTGTCGGTCCAAGCTTTTCAAAAATTGTTAGAAATTCATAATTATATTCGCTTAGCATCCAACAAAACAAGTTAAATTTGTCTTCTTTGATTGGCATTTAGTAATTGAACATATAACACAAGGTACAATTTTATGGATACACAATTACTGAGTTTGATACTAAGCGACGTTTCGACGAGGATACTCTCGTCTTTATCAAGCAAATGATACACAAATGTGAATAGTAGGGAAATATATACAGAATATGCAACAAAGATATTGTTGCATAATCTAATGTACTTGCCCTCTGATTTCACAATCTGGTTCATTAGTCTAGTAGCCACATCTCCATATTGATGACTATTCAAAAAAAGTAGGGGATATTTGATTTTTAAGTGTTATTAAAGTCACCTAATGAAACTGACGAAGAAACAAATGACAAAATGAAATGATTTGCTTGATAAAGACGAGAGTATCCTCGTCGAAACGTCGCTAAGTTAAATTTGGGTGACTATACCGCATATTTAGCATACATGTTCTGGTCAAACATTAAAAAGCCGAATATATGGACACAGCTCACCAAATATTTCTACGCCGTCACAAGGACCAGGGCTATTTTTAGTCTTTCTCTCCCTGTTGCATTGGGATTTTTGTTGACTTTTTGGTGTAGAATCTAAGTAAAAGTCTTGAAATGTAGGGCCGAAAATTGCATATTTTGGTCTCTTCTTCAAGCTTGTTTTTTAAGAAGAACCTCATACGTGCTTTTGAGCAAGAGGTTGCCATATGTTGCTCCATCTGTGGCAGAAAGCATTCTACACAACGAAAGTTTGGGGAAAAGTTAGAGCCGGTCTAAGAGACGAGAATTAACATTAAAGTCAATGTGGGAATCTTTAGTGATCTGTGGCCATATTGCCGACATATCGATGACTACCATAGTCCAATAAAGCCGCAGCTGAAAGATGGACGTATAATGACCAAACTGTAATTTAGCGGGCGGCCGACAAATTTATCATCCGAGTGATGGATAATTTTTATATGGGGGATGTAAAGTATATCAACTATATTTTGAAATAATTACACCGGGGATCATATAAAACATGATCTTTCCGAAAGTCATCCACAATGAGATTTACAATGTAACACAATTACAAAAGACAGTCCTAATTGGACAATTCCCAGATGTCGTTTCCGCATTATTTATCAGAGTATTATTTTATTACTCACTATGGATTAAATGTGATATAAAACAGTGAGGTTCAACGAGACAATAGCAATGAAATGAAATAAAACGGGATTTAACGCCCTACTGTTCAGTTCCTATTGGGCCAATGAAGACTGGCATACGCCATACAGTGTAATATGAGGGAAATTTTGCCCAGACAGCGGCACTATGGCCTACTTTTATGTCGAGTTCCAACTAACAATGGAGCTTTTACGTGCACGCCAATCTACACACAAGTACTCGATTTCTCGTCACTTACGAACGACTAGACAGCTCTAACTTTTCCCAAAATTTTTGTGGGTTGAATTCTTTCTACCACGGATGTGGCAACCCCTGGCCTATAAGCATTATAAGGCTCAAAAAGAAAACCTGAAGATACACAAACTGGAAGTAAACCAACCTCTAAACTTTATTATCCTTCCACGTTTAAAATCATAAATATTCACCAATAATTGCAGTCAAACCCATCATTATGGTTGATATTGATGAAATATTAACCGCTTGGTTTGGAGTTCACGTGCACAGGGTAAACAACAATTGATACTTTGCTATAGTATTTATCGTTTGAGTCGGCGTGTCAGCTGTTCGATAGCAACCTATTTCCACGGTTGGTATTCGAAATAAAACCTGTGGACCCTGCCCTTAGGATTTTTATTACCAGTAGCAGACTAGGTGATGGAATATGAATTCCGGTCCAAAGAGGTTAATGAAAAAAGAAATCCGGGGGATATAACTTCTACATATTACAATAAAATGATAAGCTATCTTGGGTTTTAATTCCATGAAGTGTCTGTGAGATAATAATAAGGCGATTTACAATATTGTTATGTGATGCAATATACACAATTCAAATTCATCGACTATGATAAGACTTTGAAGGGGACAGTTTGACACACCATTACAATAAATCACATGATCTAAATAAGCAAGTTGCATTGTTTGTAGTTTTATTGTTGTGATAAAATTCACCCACACGCGATAAAATTAATAACTCTGACAGAGCGGAAGAAATACTGAATAGAAACACAGTTATATACAGTACGGATTGCAATGCAAACATTTCGCATGGAAAAATTATCTCGGTTCTCTCTGTCCATGTAGCATAAATAACAAATCCTGAGCAACTTGTTTTTCCAATCTGTTGTAAATGGAACTGTCCCACTTGCTAGCCGTTCCACCAAGCGACCCCTTCACCCCCCCCCCCCAGTAGACGCCCTGCCATTTAGTGATACCCTTACATATTTGCCCTATGCACGCCACGTTGGTGTTTTTAATGAAATCTAATATATACAACCAGGTTTGTAACCATATACTGGCAAAGTAGACATGTTAAGTATAGTGTCATAATATATACTATTCAAAAAAAGTAGGGGATATTTGATTTTTAAGTGTTATTAAAGTCACCTAATGAAACTGACGAAGAAACAAATGACAAAATGAAATGAAGTTCACATTCATCGGTTTATTCCAAATGATCGTTAGACTAAGTAAGGCACAGACTGACCATTATAAGGGTAAAATGATACCCGGGGTCAAACAGCAAAGTTACCACAGCATCACAACAAAGTCAGTAACGGGTAAATCCTCCTCTGTTTGCCAAACAAGCATTGATCCGACGTGGCATACTCCTAATGAGACGTCTAAGGTCATTTTGGTCCAGATTGTCCCATTCCTGATGCAACGCAGCAGCAAGTTCTTGGACATTGGCAGGCGTTGTTGACGTTGACGTAACCTCTGTCCAAGCATGTCCCAGACATGCTCGATGGGGGAGAGGTCGGGACTCAGTGCTGGCCAAGGTAATGTGGTGATGTTCTGTTGTTGGAGGTAACCTGTAACGATCCTGGCCCTGTGACGTCTTGCGTTGTCATCCTGGAAGATGAAACGGCGGCTATGACGTCGTGCAAACGGCACAACATGGACTGCCAAGATGTTGTCCCGGTAGTACTGGCCTGTAACACGCCCTGCAACAACATGTAAAGCCGTTCTTCCAGCAACAGTGATGCCTCCCCACACCATAACAGAACCACCCCCAAATCGATCATGTCTGATGACGTTATCGTCTTGGAAGCGCTCGTATCGACGACGCCACACCCTCCTACGTCTGTCCAAAAAATCAACAGTGAACCTTGACTCATCTGAAAACATCACATTGCTCCAGCGTCGATTATCCCAGTGTTGACGATCCCTACACCAACGACGTCTTGCCTGAATGTGATGATCTCTCAAACAAGGGATCACGCGAGGACGTCGGGCGCGAAGGTGACCCCTATGCAGTCGATTCCGAATCGTCTGGCCACTCACTCTCACACCAGTGTCTGTTTGAAGACGAGCGCTGATCTGATTTGCTATGATGACACGATTTCTCAAGGCCAAGGTACAGATAAATCGATCCTGGGCTTGAGTTGTCGACCTGATCGTGGTCTGTCCTGTACAGATTGTGTATCACGGTATTTGGACCATAGCCTGCTTATGACAGACTGAGAAACATTCATCGTCCGCGCCACAACCGCCTGTGTTGTGCCGATCTGTAGCATGCCAAGGGCACGTAACCTTTCATTTTGGGTAAGCCGACGCATATCAAAATTTGTTTTCTGGTCACTAAAACAATTAAACTTAGGTTCTGTATTGACTTTTTTCGTAGTCATTTGCATATTTTAGTATTGTGCCCCCAAAATCAAATATCCCCTACTTTTTGTGAATGGTATATTTATATAGGTGTGTGTTTTGTTGCATGTAATAAAAATATTGCAGTATGTATCAGGGACAGATGGTATTCAATAAATAACGCATTGCACTAAAACCACTTCTGTATCAATTTCCGTTATATGCCGGTTGGTGGTTTTTGTCGTGACTTGACTGCTTACTTAAATATTTTATTGAAGCTTCGGATGTTGAAATGCTTAATTCAGCGTCTCTACGCACTTCAAATTAGATAATTGTGGAGTTTTAGATGACATATTTCGCCGTTTAGTTCGTCGTTCAAATATTTGACCCACTTGTAAACGTGACTATTAAAAACCTTTCGTAATTAGCTTTTTTCTTTTAATGACAAATTGTTGTGGCGTTATCCCTTTCAATCGCCTCATCATGTAAATCCCCGCCCTCAAATGTAATAATTTTTTATGCAATGGCTGTGGTTTTGATGACTGATTACAAAAAATAGTACTACATCAATGGATTGGAGAAAAGATTGTCTCCTGTGCAACTTATCTTCTCAGAATATTGGTTTATTGATTATGTCAACCTTAAGTTGCAACTGACTGTTATAATTCAGATTGTGGGTATTTGTTTAATTTTGATGAAACCGAAATATTTCAAATACAAACTCTATTTTTATGATTATAAAATTAATAAAATAGTGATGGGTAAGGCTACTTCTGTGGGGGGACACGTTTTGTCAAGAATTTGTACAGATTATGTAGGTCGATGCGATGAAATCATAGTCGGTGTCCATTATAGGATGCATGCTGAGTGTTAATGGTACAACGGTTTGCAATCATTGTAGGCCTAGTGAGAGGTGACAGACTGAGCAATCGAGACTACAATGTTTTTCTTATGGCAATATCTCAGCTTAGAATGAAGTTATTGACTGAATTTTCAATATTTCCCCTTTTCATTATCAATCTATTAACTGTTAACTCTTTATCTAAATCTTACCATTTATAAGGCATCTTTAAGTAACCCTTAAAGGTCATTTCCTGTCTAGCTAAAATCTTACATTTGATAGTATTGTAGGTTTCCTCATATTGACGCGATAAGCCTCTGTCTTGGGGCAATTCAAGAACCCCAGAAATAGCTACTTTGGGATGGAACCAGTGGCAGCATGGTTTAATTGCCTTGTTTCTAGGCTCTGTCTGTCCCCCGTCTTAAGTAACTGGTGAAAATAATTGCAGAATGAATCGCGTTCGTCTCCACCATACCTGAAGGCCATCCATTCCCTGTAATACCATTTTAGATTTGACACTAAGAAGCACTGTTGGTTTCCTTGTTTGCTCCCCCGTATTGAGCCCACCCAACCCTCCTTCGTGATTTGGAATAATTCAAGAACTCAACGAGGAGCTCCTTTATGAATGTCGGGGAATGCTCTTTACTCCAATGCTCAACACCTTATGAAAAATAAAACTCGTTACAAACTGCAACCTCTATAGCTTTAACAAGGATTTAAGCAAAGGTGAGGTAACTCCGGAAATGAAGGTTACGGAAAATCGATAGGGTTCGTTCACTGACGACCCCAAATTTGAGGGAAAAACAGTAAAGTCTCGATGCGTCTTTTCAGTCGAGATTTGGGGCTTATTTGCACTCTACACCTTATAATTCTGGACGGATCTTTTTTTTTTTAAAAGAAAATTCTATATGGTTCCGTAGTAAAGCGAGAATGACCCCTATCAACTTTAGTGAAAACCTGATACTTTCCGCCAAGTAAGGGCAGCGAATGTAGCGAAATTTGGTTGTTCTCACTTATTTCGTGGACTCTTTCAATTTAATTTTGTAGGTTTAAATCCATTCTTAACATTTCAGATAAAAAAAACACATTATTGGCATTTGGCGTAACGAACCCACCGACATTTTTATACGTCAACATTCATAATTTATTTGTTTGTCTTCTACAAGCCACATTTCTTAACGTATCATCTTGAAACTCTGAATACTTATTTTTGTACCATAAGGAACATCCCTATCATTTGGGGCGCATGCCCAACCCCCAGGGGCAGAGCCACGCCCATTTTCTTTTTCTGTGTTGCCTACAGGCCACAATTCTTAATCGATCATATTGAAACTTTAAATACTTATTCCTTATACCCTAATGATGATCCCTTTTGTTTTGGGTGCATGCCCGACCCCCTCGGACAGCAACGCCCATTTCTTGTATTTGTTTGTCATCTACAGGCTGCATTTCTTAACGTATCATCTTGAAACTTTGCATACTTTTTCTTGGTACCTTAAAGAAAATCCCTGTTGTTTTTGGTGTATGCCAGACCCCACGGGACAGTGCCACGCCCATTTTCTTTTTGTGTGTCTGTATGTCACCTACAGGCCACAATTCTTAATCGATCGTCTCGAAAACTTTTTTATACTTATTCCTTATACCCTAAGGCTGACCACTATTATTTTTGGTGCATGCCGGACCCCCGGGGACTGAGCCACGCCCAATGTTTTTGTGTCTTGTGTTCGCCTGCAGGATGCAATTCTTAACAGATCCTTTTAAAACTTTGCATACCTATTCCTTATACCCTAAGGATGACCCCTGTTGTTTTTGGTGATTTCCTATCCCCAGGGGCAGAGCCATGTCCATTTTTACTTCGTGTCTGTGTGTGTTGTCTACAGGCCATGATTCTAAATGGATCGTCTTTAAACTTGGGATATGTATTCCTTGTAGCCTAAGGACGACAACTGCATGTCCCGACTCCCAGAGGCAAGCCACGCCCAATTTTTGTGTTTGTGGTTCACAGGCCGCAATTTTGAATGAATAGGCTTGGTACTTGGTATATGTATTCCTTATAGCCTGAGGGCGTCCACTATTGATTTTGGTGAATGTCCCGATCCCCAGGGGCAGAGCCACGCCCACTTTTTGCCTTTAGCGTCTGAAAGCCACAATTCTGAATGGATTATCTTGATGTTGAGGCACGACCCTCAACGCTAAACAAAGCAAACGCCTAGCCTTCTTGACAAAGTACCATATCAATCAAAGCAGGAATGTGGACGTATATTGTAGCGTTAGCGTTATGTTTATATTCCCGGTTGAATAACAGTGGTATAGTTTAGAACAAGTCAATATCCGCGGTCTGTTATAACTGTTAACGAGAACCGGTTCTGCGCTGTTAATTTCTGCAATTAATAAATTAATTACAGCTGGTTCTGTTCCGAGGATTATTGATTGGATTATAGGGTTTAGTGTATAGATAATCAAAGAAACCGCCACAGCTGCAAGTGAGGTTGTTGGTCCGAATTATAATTGGATATCTGACTGGCTAACGTTGCAAGTTTTCACATTTTTAAACATGGTACAATAATGGTAATACGAGACGGAAATACCCATAACATGAAATTATATAGAAATAGCAGCTCAGATAGCAAATAATGATTTGATATGGTTGAAAGCTTCATAAACATATTTACATAATTTAACTTGATCTCCATTATTTCTAGACATTAATTCATAAAATTTATTAACAGTTGGGTAAAGAGAACATAATTTAGGGATATATTTGTATTCGAAGTGGTTTCATGATTTGCAGCATAGTGTAAAGTGAAATTCACCTTCTTCTGACTCATGGCCTGAATCACATTTAGCGAGTCAGTGTCTTACTTATTTAGCCACAGCAGCGCCCTTGATTCAATCTAACGATAAGTTTAGGATATCTAATCAAATGTTGTTATAATGATTTTATTGTTATTGCCAGTAGAACATAATGCTTATAAAGAGCATAAATAATTCAAAGCAACTTAAACACTACTTGATATAAAATATTGTTGCGGGGGTGGAGGTTGGCTTACATTATAATAACATCTACCAATAGAAATATATAACTGATAAGCAAAAAAATGAAAGAGATTATACCAGACTAGTTTACAAGGTTAAGGCATAATTGCAAGTGTGTTTCCAACGAATCTGGTTTGGTTGACCAAAATCGTGGAACGACAAACATCCGTCACAGTGACATAATGGATATAAAGGACGATTTCTCTGAACATGTGATGAAAATTCATCCCAATTTAATGTCTATATTCAACAGTAAGTATTCACTATGGGGTGTGGAAATTTTGCAGTTTATTGAAATATTTGATTTGAACATCGAAATCAGGTTATCTTTTCCTTATTAAAGGTGCATCTTGGAAGATTTAGATAAAGAGCTGACAGTTCACGCTTTAGTAGTGAATCAAATTACTTCACTTCAAATTACATGTATGGCAGTTTGAAAAACAGTGGGGAAAGGACCTGGCTAAGTGGGTAAGACGCTGGCTCGCTAGCCTGGAGTTCGGGTGTTAGATCCCTGCATTTGCCGAGAAAGTTCACCTCGATTTTCCCGTGTGGTTTGCCCTTGTCAGTGATGCAGAACGGAGGGCTGACAAGGACGAACAACTGAGGTCCCGTGTACACATTGGCGTGCACGTAAAAGATCCCTTGGCAGTTGGAATTCGATGTAAGAGTAGGCCGTAGCGTCGCTGCCCGGGCAAAATTTCCCTCGTAGTACACTGTATGGTGTATGCCCGTCTTACATTAGTCCAGATAAGATGCAGAGGAGTAGGAAGTTAAACCCCATTTAATTTCATTTGAAAAACAGTGTCGTTTGTTATACGTCTACATACGCCGTTTGTACCTGACAAGGATAAGGCGGTCTGTCCAGCCTCGTGGGTTTTCACTGGGTCCTCCGGTTTCCTCCCACTGCTAAAGACTCCTGAACCAATATGTTACTCCCAAAATGACCTCTCTGCGTAAATTTAGGAAAGATTTGTATACACCAATATATCTTGATAAACCATTACCAATAAAAAAAAAACTGTGGCAGTGTTGATTTATGGAAATCTTTAAAACGCCAATCGCAGTGCAAATGTAAATTTAATGATAATATCACCCAAGAGCAATGGAATGATTATTTTCACAAATTACTCTGCGAAACCCTCTTTGATACTGACGAAATTTTTAATGAACATGTGAAAGAGACTACACAATGACATTGTAAGTGAAAATAACATAGTTGATGAACCAATAACGAGTAAAAAATGTCTAGTGGTCTCAAATATTCCACAGATCCTTATGGAATTTGTTATGGGCATTTTAGATATTCTCACAAAACCCTTTGACCATCGTTCTGTTAACTACTTCACAGAATGTTGGAAATTTGTATTTATTCATTGTCATGGTGTTAAGCTGTTATATTACCCCTTTATAAACAAAGCTGCATTTCAGATCTAGAAATTAAAGAGAAATTGATCTACTATCTGTGTTTGGAAAGGTGTGCACAAAGTTACCAGACAATAGATTTTAGGACTGGAGTGAAATTGGGAGTAGCTTGTATGTACCATAGATAACATTTTCACAATTCATAGTTTAAAACAAAAGGTCTTGATCTGGTCTTAAGGGGGGGGGGGGGTATAATATATGTTATATTATATCGATGTTCCCCAGTCTTGCTGAAGAATAATATTCAATGTACACTCAGTTTACAAGGAATGTAGATGTAAGGTTCTCAGTAAATATTATCCCTACACACTGCTTCATTGTGTTCAAACGTGGTTGATTCGCTTGCATTTAGACCCCCGCCAGACAGGGGTGGCGTCATTACTGCGCATGCTCCGATCATACAGCGATCTGAAAATGCATAAGGTCGCCAGCAAACGTGAACACGACACGTGAAAATGTCCCAAAAAAATACGATCTTGAAAACAGTCGCGTTCTCACAGCTTACGACCACCTTGACGCCAACGGGTCTGACGGGGAGGTATTAGCAATAATTGGGGGGGGGGGAGTTTCTTATTTGTATTCAGACTTTTCATTGCACGTGGCCTGGCTGAAAGCTTTTGCCACCAACAAGTAAACTCATTGAATAGATCATAGGCATAAGAACTGTGGCGATATTATTGTCTTCATATGAGACCATCTTGTCTACACATAGAAACCCCCAGCAATGAACAAAACTGGCTATAGAACAGTCGTCAAATACCATACTCCGCGCAGCGTTTCGTTTGATTATAGGTAATCTCACTACACACTTCTATTGTGAGTGGATATTGTTGTGTTAAATTTTGATTGGTCAGTAGTCCGACTACCAACCAATCACTACCTACCATACAAACGCTTTACATTTAAAACGAGTGCCAGTATTGGACCAAATATGTTTACATAACGTTACGTCATGGCTCACGCTTTTATTATGCCTAATTAACCCGTGCATAGGAGAATACTGCAGTAAAACTAATTGTGTGACAAACGAGGCTATCAAGTCGAATGAAATGTAAACAATACTGTTTGGAAACGAACATACTTTCACCGTTATAATACCTTAAATCACTGTCCAAAGTTTTAGGGAAGACTCAGATTAAGCGAAGGACTGTCATGTTGCTGTACTTAAGTGATCGCTTTCATTGAACGGGGAGAATAGACACACTCCCGCAAAAGTTCAAGAATCAGAAGTCAATCCAGCAATGGCCAGAGAGAGATTTCTCGGGCCGTTGCTTCAGGAATATGTCAAATACCTGTAACTGAAAGGACTAACCCTGACACAGATTCTAGCCGACATGGTATCCACTTTAGAGGATGGTGCATCTTCCTTTTCCATAGTAAGAAGTGGGCTGGGAATTTGAATGTCGCAGAGAGAGAGCCTGGGCTATGACTCGCACCCTGTAAGGCGGTAACAGCAACCATCCAAGAAAACAATACCCGGGTGTATGACATAATGATTGCTGATCGACCACTCGACTTGCCAGTGCTGTGGGCATCTCTTATGAGAATGTTGAGCAGACGTGAACATTTGATTTAGGCTGTCCTACAATATCGTAAGTAAAAGCGTGTATACTTCGAAGGGGACTATGCAGAAAAATAAATGGAAACCACCGACTTTGTACATGTCTTTCACAGATATCCTCTCAGCCAGACCTCGTATATTTATATACTATTAATACTTTGCCGACCTACTTAATAACCTGTTTTATCGACTATCCTTTGTCTTTATTTTGGTAAGAAACGTTTATGTGAATAATGATGCCGACGGGAAAGTATTAAACAAGCTCGCTTCGAGTATAATTTCTTATTTTGATATAAATAGTTGCATGGTCCTTAGAAATGTGACCTGAAAGTAATCTCCGGGTGCCGGCATGAAAAAAAGGTTTCTGACGATCAAACAAATATACAGTACAAGCAAACAAGTTGAAGATGTTTAGCCTTTAGACGACAATTACAATTGATAAGATAGATAAAAAAACCCAAAGAATATCAGACGCGGGCGATTAAGAATTACATAACATGGGATAAAAAATAATTTGATACAAAAAAAGTGGGTAATTAATGGGAATGAAGACACATTGCAATATTTCTCACTGAAATAACTAACACTGTTCGAATTTGCAAAATATATTAGACATTAAAATTTAATAATGGACTTAATTAAATAAATAATTAATAGTGAGGGTATTAATTACTTAGAATTTATAATACTACAAATATGTCAACACGGAAATATTATTCAAATACAATTAAACACTGTAGTAGTGTGTGACCTTTACATAATGTGAATCATAAGAAGGGAGAAAGAGAGAGGGGTGGGGGTAAGTCCTTTAAGATCAGATATCATGGGGTTCCGGACGGATACCATACGAGATCCGTAGAGGTGATCATCTGAGTTCATAAAAGTGTAGACACCGCCCTGGTTCTTTAGATTTAGATGCCCATACGACGTAGCGGTTTCCCGAGCATGGCAGCATGCTGGTTATATTTTACAGGGGTTGGAGTCGAGAGAGAAGCGTTAATTCTAAAGTATGCTAATGTAAACTATTATGCATTGTAATCTTATGTATCCAGCTTTATATAAAAATGTAGAACCAAACTGTTGCATTGTTATTCCTGATAAGACAAACGTCTTAACTACTGAGATAGTAAGAAGAAAATACACAACGTGAAAAGGAATTAAACGAAGAATATAAGAAATTAATACTAGACGATGACAAGGCTAACAAGATCAGTGTCAGTCTAGGATATGTCGGGCGTTCGATGTGGTAAGTCTTTTGACGGTTTGCGCTTTCCGTATCTGTCCGACGACTTATATTGCTATATGTTTCACGAGATCAAATATTAACCGTTCTGCATTCAAATCAATTTAACCCATGTTTAAATCTAGTGGTATAATGCTTCGATGTGGCGCCAGTATGACTGCAGAAAAGGTGTTTTGTGAGCTACTTGGCGCACTTATCTTGGATAATCTTGTGACAAATATTCCTACTTGTTTGCTACTTAAGATACATCCAAGTCGATAAAATTGTCAAAATTAGATCGAGTTCCTGACAAAAATCAATTTAATCTAGTTACTGTGAACACGACATGAATCTGTTCTCTATCATTTGTGGCTTGATTCGGACATACACCTTGGACAGAAATTGACTTTAATATACGAAGGTTTGATGGTCCCGTCCTCCTAAAACGAATCCGATTTCAATTTGTAACTTCCGTGGTTTGCGGTCGTGTGATTGAAATTGGCAGTTATCACATACTATTGCTAGCTAGTTCTAGTAAACGTTCTTGACCTATTTTGTCATTTTCAAAATGTGTAGGTTTGTCATTTCATTAATACAGTTCTTTGATCATTTTATAATTCAAACGTAGAGCAAAAACTTTTTACTATGTGAAATCTTCAAATTAGTATAGATACCAGGATGACCACTTGAGAAACAATTATTTACATGTAAATTGTATGCTAATAAGGATTTCATTACAGAATTAGAAGATAGATGAAGTAAGATTATTGGAGACAAGTGATTAATTTAGATGCAGTAAAATTGGGTATTTGAAGCCAAGTCATGACTAGCATAGATAACAGACCTTATGATCTACAGCAGATATTAGACCAGCAGATGTTACAACAGATTCGTCATGATTTCACCAACTTGAATATATATTAAAGTAGCAGTCAACTGAGCATCATTTTTACAATCGAGATCTCTGGTAAAACTCGCCAGCCATTTTGAATGCCACGTGATGCATTCTCCGTTGGTCGCATAACAATCATCCATCATGGCAGTTCAAACTCGCGTTTTTTCAGAAGTTTTACGTATTTAGCCGAATCACTATCAATCGGCTGTTTTCGAATGAAAGTTTGACCTAAAAATGTGGAAAGTAGTCCAGGGATCATTCATATGTAAATCATGCAACGAACCGAAGCTTAATTGTCGACAAATCGGCAGCATTACATGTATATTCTAACAAATCCTGCCAATCAGTAGCCAATAGGGCGGGACTTGGGGAACGCTTTCACGCTGATTAAAGGGAAAATGTGGGAGATTAGATAAAGAGTTGGCAGTTATCACTACAATAGTTAAGAATAGATAACGTAAATAGAATATTCAGAAATTTCGGGCAGTTTCCTCCACTCTGAAACGAAATATTAGTCCCGATTATCCATTTTTACGTTTAATGTCATTTCAGTAAATGTATTCGGTTCTGGATAAGTTAATCAATGGCTAATTTTCAGGCCTAAAGAAAGACCTGCGATAGGCAGATTTGTTTGTTTAATGGTCAGAGATAAACGAAGGATAAAGCTATCTCTGCGATCAAAGTTGCCATTCTTAAAGAACAATTAATTACACTGAAAAAGATAGAGCCAAATCTATCCTGGATTGTCACATCTTCAATCAAAGTAGCAAATTTAGTCCTAACATAACACAGTAGGATCAATTAAAATGACTTAATTTTCCAAAACGCGTGTTGTATCAAAGAGATCAACGTTTATTTGGGATGTGTAATTCTATACGCATCCATATGTACCACTATATAAACTAGCAGTAGTATAAGTTTGGATTCAGTATAAAATTTGCCAATTGTATACTCGCGTGAGGTCTTGATTAAACATTTGAACATGCACAAAGAAAATATTATTTATTTTAATTATTATAATTACATACAAACAAGGCATACATGACAAGTAAATACAAACAATAAGGCAAAAGGAGTAGCCCATACCCGATCATTATTCATTCAGCGTTCGTAAGAGACAATCTTTTGAATTCGTAGCTGGCTGTTTTAACCGTGCTAATCTGTTTTTACTTGATAAACATTTACTGTAATCTAGCTTCCGATAAGGGAGGTAATCGTTCACACTGTGAACCATAGAGTACGCGTTCTAAAAGACAGATGGCTGGCAATTGCACCACAGTGAATAATAATCCTATTTTATTTGATGATGCTAAATGTCAGTGTCCGAGTTGTAATATAATTAATTTATCCAAACTAAATGAAAATGATATTGTTCAGTTACAACAAAAACTTTGGTTCTCCAGTTTCCGGACAATGATTTAAGTGAATACGATAAAGGCTTTTCTTTTGATGATTTTAATCTTTTGATGTCAGAGAATACAAAAAAGGACAAGACATGGCCGACACCGACTGAAGCCAAGTTTACGAAGGACATTACCGGGGGCCATATTTCATACTGATAATGACTTTAAGTTTGGAAGACAGACTCAGGGTACTTTAGAGGAATGTACGCATAATAATACTGTATCAAACGATTTTTGTTAGGAACTTACTCGTGTCATCTGTCAATGGCACCAGAACCTCCCCCCCCCCTTTCTTGCACCTCAATGTTTGACAGACACTATTGTATCAAAATATAAAATTCCATTGAACTGCGATAGAATGGGGCCCACACCGGGTGAATCTGAAAATTTTCAGTGAAACTGACAGAAAAGCACAATACTGATCAAAGATTGAGAGATATCCATAGGGAACTTGTGGCTATTGGGATTATTCTTTTTGTTCTTTAGTTCAGTCTCCAAAACATCTACAGCAGACTTGTTGACCACTATAATACTGCGATTGCAACAACCCTTGATCGACTGCCTTCGCAATAAATCCCGGAAATCCAAAGAAAAGCATCCGACGCCGTGGTATAACGACGCTACACACAATGACAGAAAGAAACACCGGAGAGTAGAGAGGAAGTGGTTAAGGTCTAGCCTAGAAGTTGACAAGCAAATCCACAAGACCGAGTCCAATGCTGTGGCTCAACTTATTGATGTAGCCAAAGCAAGCTTTCTTCTGCTGATTCTAAAGCGACTGACAGAAGACACAACAGTTAAACTTCCTGGATGCGAGAATTATCAAAAACTACCTGAAAACGCCAGTGACTTCTTCCTCGACAACGTATCAAAGATGAGGCTGAACAATGGCACCCCAGGTGTCAATCCATTGGTCACAGTTCACCTGGCGACTTATTGCAAATCTGAGTGCTATGTACGGGATTAAAATAAGTCGAACAGCACCTTACCACCCACAGGGCAACGTTCCAACCGAGAGATTTAATCGTACACTACACACTCTACTGTGGATATCAACCGACACTTTTTGGCGTTGGCTAAGACAAGAGTACAAAGCTGAAACAGCAGTTAGCACGCGTCTGAAGATATGAGATGTATCATTATTAAATAAAATGGGATTCTTATTGTCGTTCTCCTTTGAATAGATATGAAGGCCGAAAAAATGGACCCCTCATCTGAATGTTATTATCATTTACGAGGAGCATTATTGGAGTATGGCCGAAGGCTGAGAATGTATTTACACCTAGACCCTTTTACTCGGAATATTTAGTTTTATTTATAGAATTCACAAAGTATACAGTTTGTCCACCCATACGGTTTATTTAAAACAACACCTTTGCTTTTAAAATAAACAAGTCAACAGTGAGGCTGATGTCCCCCACCGAAATCCTAAAATAAATAGATGACACGTATTAATTAATCGCGCATTTGTTTTTAAAGTATGGAGCAATCAAACTATACACTTTTCACCACTCTCTATCAGATGGAATCAAATTATCTTGTCCCAGCTCGAAATGTTTATCATTGAACTCAGTCAAAACATTCACCTAATGAACATCTACATCAAGTTTAAACATTCTACCTCTGTTAAAAGCAGAGTTGTTATGTTCCGAAGTCTTGACCAGTCAAATTGCTTATCGCTCCTTAGCCTAAACAGAAAATTCTCACAATCGAACCTAGTCCAGGTAATGATACAATGAATCTATATTCTGTGTTTCATCACTCTCACTTCATTATAACCAAAGTTATCGTGCCCCAAAGCATTAACTAATCAGATTGCTTATCTCTGCTACCTGTAAGCAGAAAATGTTCATCATCAAAACTCCATCAATACATTCGCCAAAGGAAAGCCTACACTAAGTTTGAACATTCTACCTCAGTGAGCAGGGGAGTTATTGCGTTCCGAAGTCTCGGCCAATCCAATTGCTTCATTCCTGAGCAGAAAATGTTCATTATCGAACTTAGTTAAAGTACTGGTGTAATGAAACTATATACCAAGTTTCATCACCCCCACTTAATAAGAACAAAAGTTATCGTGTACCAAAGCATCAACCAATCAAATTCCTTATCTCTGCTTACCCTAAGCAGACAATGCTAATCTTCGAATCCCTTCAAGGCATTAGTCCAATAAACACATACAACAAATTTGAACATTTTAACTCAATTAGAAGGGGAATTATTGTGTTCCAAAGTCTCTGCCAATTAAATTACTTATCGCTCTGCTTACCAGCAGAAAATGCTCATTATCGAACATAGTCAAGGTATTGAATGAAACTATAAACCAAGATTCATCACTCTCACTTAATTAAAACTAAAGTTATTGTGTCCCGGGGCATCAAAACTCCATCAAGGCATTCACCAAAGGGGAGCCTACACCAAGTTTGAACATTCTAGCTCAGTGAGGAGAATTATTGTGTTCCAAAGTCTCGGCCAATCAAATTGCTTATCGTTCTGCTTACCCGGAGCAGAAAATGCTCATTATCGAACTTATTCAAGGTATTGATGTAATGAAACTATACACTTTCATCACTCTCCCTTAATTAAAACTAAAGTTATCGTGTCCCAGGGCATCAAAACTCCATCAAGGCATTCACCAAAGGGAAGCCTACGCCAATTTTGAACATTCTAGCTCAGTGAGAAGGAGAATTATTGTGTTCGAAAGTCTCGGCCAATCAAATTGCTTATTGTTCTGCTTATCCGGAGCAGAAAATGCTCATTATCGAACTTAGTCAAGGTATTGATGTAATGAAACTATACACCAAGTTTCATCACTCTCTCAGGACATCAAAACTCCATCAAGGCATTCACCAAAGGGAAGCCTACGTCAAGTTTGAACATTCTAGCTCAGTGAGAAGGAGAATTATTGTGTTCCAAAGTCTCGGACAATCAAATTGCTTATCGTTCTGCTTATCCGGGGCAGAAAATGCTCATTTTCGAACAGTTTCATCACGCTCACTTAATTAAAACTTCAATTATCGTGTCCCAAAGCATCAACTAATCAAATTGCTTATCTCTGCTTACCCTAAGCAGAAAATGACCATCTTTGAACTCCGTCAAGACATTGTCCTAATAAACACCTACACCAAGTTTGAACTTTCTTGCTCAATTAGAAAGGGAGTTATTATGTCCCAAAAAGTGTGACGGACAGACGAACCCATTTTAATAGTCCCCTGCTTTCTTCGAAAGCCGGGAGGAGACAAATATGATCAGAATTGGGCATATCAATGTTGACTATAAAGTAGCGTCTTTCACATACAACTTTGTCACTCTGATGAGGGGTCCACTTCATTCCTGGAAATTCAATAACCCCCAATATAAACTCACTATAGAATTTTATTTTACCATCACACGTTTATGATACATAATAACTCTGGAAGAGGTGGCTATCGTCGACTTTAAAAGATACATTAGTTAAGAATTTAATAAAGACTTGGCCATTATTGCTATAATAATTCAAAAACAGATGATAAAAAAAGAAAATATTGAAAATTTCAGTCAAATTATTTTATTCTGAACGGAGTTATCAGTGTTGAAAGTTTGGACAAGAAATGGGTACAAACTGCGGCGACAGTAAAATATTGTGGCCAATTAAATGGAGAATTAAAAGTATTTTGTGCAACGAAATTGATCTGTACTAAAATTGAGCTATTTTGCTGTCGTTGCATGACAATTTAATTTTTACACAATAATTCTTGGCAGCCTGTCATTACTCTATTTATGTGCTGTTTTCATACTAAAATATACCATGGTTTCATGTCTATATAATATCGTTCATGCTTTTCTTAATGTGGATTGCTTTCGACTATATATGTTTGTGTAAGTCACACATCTGAGTTCATTAGCATGTGACCTCACACTCATATTATACTTACGGCAAATGTCAATTTCTTTTCGTAAAACGACATACACGTAACAAGCTGACTTATGTTCACTGAAAGAACGGTTGGTTCAATTATTATGCAGGACTAATACCATGTTCCTAAAGCAACGACTGCGAGTTTTACATATCTGGACCCTTCAAGATATATATGGTGAGGGGTGAGGATCGTGCCACAGTAAGGTTTAAGGCAATGGATGTTCTCTCTGGAGAGACATCGGCGCACTGTATCGGTACTGATGGGTCTTCACTGTTTAAGTAATCTTTTAGAACTCTATACACCTGGCCAAACATTACGTACATCAGATAAACTACTTTTAAAGCCCAAACAAAACTGTTCAACTGGTTTGTCATGGTCAGCACTCTTTTAGTTATCAAGCACCTGTTTTATGGAATAATCTGGCATTTAGTTAAAAAAAATGTTGTACATCTCTATATTCTTTAAAAAAAAATAACTTAAAAAAACATTTATTTAATCAGACTTTTAACTGACGGGTACAATTGTTATGTTCATAATATTTTTGTTTGTGATTACATTGTCACTTTTGTACATCTCTATATTCTTTTTAAAAACAACTTAAAACATATTTATTTAATCAGGCTTTTAACTTACTCTGTATACAATCGTTAACATGTTTGGGGATCACGTGGGTAAGGCGCTGACTCGCTAGCCAGGAGGTCTGGTGTTCGTTCCATGCTTTGGCCGAGAAAGTTCATCTCGATTTTACTGCGTGGTTTTAGTGATGCAGAACGGAGGGCCTGACAAGGACAGCTGTCTAGCCGTTCGAATCAGACGAAAAACCGAGGTCCCGTGTACACATTGGCGTGCACGTTAACGATCCCTTGGCAGTTGGAATTCGAGTATAAGCGTAGCGCCGTTACCCGGAGAATATTTCCCTCATAGCACACTGTATAGCGTATGCCCTTCTTCCATTAGCCCAGGTTCGGTGAAGAAGAGTAGGGCGTTAAACCCCATTTCATTTCTGTAACATGTTCATAATCATTTTGTTTATTTATGATTACATTGTCACTTTATAAAGTGCCCCTGAACATGTTATATAATATGAAAGGGCGCACTATAAATAAGGTGTAATAATAATTAGCATCTCTGATTAGCACAGGACTAGGCACACCAACTAGTTGAATATCATTAGCGTAAGAATACCAAAGCGGTTGTATAAACAACTAAAAACATGGGGCCTAATACACTGTCTTGCGTTACGTCACAGTTAAGTTCAGACGGTAGAGATTTATCCTCACCAAATAGAACGGTTTAATATTACGCGGTCCATTAAAGCGGTGTACCGGAAATCCAAAACTGTTTTTTAAGTATTGTATAGAAACTGGGCAATCAAAACAGTGGTCTCAGTGCCGTGATTGGGCCTGTAAGCAGACTGCAACTTATCCAGCAACTCATATGGGATTGAAGACAGACATTAGCAGGTCTTTCCACAAATTTGGAAAGGATTGATCAGTTGGACACAGGTTTATAGTTTTGGAGTCAAGAAAACAGTGGTCTCAGTGCCATGATTGGGCCTGTAAGCAGACTACAACTTATCCGGCAACTCATATGGGATTGAAGACAGAGTTTAGCAGGTCTTTCCACAAATTTTGAAAGGATTGATTAGTTGGACACAGGTTTATAGATTTGGAGTCAAGAGACTCCTTTTTTATTAGTGGGTTCAACACCGCCTGTTGGGTAACATCCAGAACTGAAACTAATAAGTTAAAACAGGAAGCAGAATCTCGAGAAGTTGAACGAGTAGCTTGGACGGTTACGGATAAGGTGGGAAAGTCGTTTTGTTGTTGGAATTGATGATCTTTAAAATGACACCAGGACTGAAACTATCAAACTCGTTGAGTGACACGACACCAGTCAAGTTCACGGCTGTACACGTATTTGTATCACTAGGTACTCCATGATTAGTAAACTCCTTTCTCATTTTGTCAATCTTCGAGGCGAAACAGTCAGAAAAAGAGTTTGCCAATTCCTCGCGATCATCCGTATATAGTTGAGTAACCATGGTTTTGGTACCAAGCAATAATTTCATGAAGGAATGACACTAATCAAGAGCGATGACATCTTCAGTCAGTTTGTCAAGACAATAGCGTGACTCTATAGGATAGTTTTAGATAATCTGGCTCTTTTATCTTTACATAATTGCCGATGTACTTTAATATGCACAGACCTCCATTTCCGTACAGCCAAACGACGATTTTTCGTGACATCGCGTACCTTGGGGTCAATTCGATTATGCAGTCCGGACTCTCCATTTCCATTCGTTTATTGGTCACGTGACCATTTTTGGAGAGTTCGGATCATCCAACCTCTCCAATTTTTCGACCGGTGCGATTGCGGAGAGTGACGTAACAAGATGGCGGATCGAGGGATAGAACCTACTTTTCTAAAAACAGTTGTCTGTCTCAAAATCAGGCATAAACTAAATTTGATTTTGAATTTATTTTTTTACCTATCTTCAAAATACAGCCCATAACCGGAGATCCAGATATTTATTATATTCCCAAATGATTAATTTAATCGACTTACAATGTTGACAATAAAGCAATATGTCGTCTTCTTTTGACGTGCTCTCGCTGGCAATTTGATGGATCCAGGAGATTCTCTAGAATCAAAACTAGAGTTACAGTCGCCATTTTGGTTCTCCACCTGTACTCGATTACACCGTAAACGCGGACAATCAGGATTGGAGAACGTGGAGAGTCCGGACTGCATAATCGAATTGGCCCTTGGTGTTGTACCCGTTAAAATCAGGTGGAGGTATAATCTGTCTTGTAACGATTGGAGCATACTAATTCAGGATGGTTTGCAGCGTCTTGAGGAGGGTTACAAACTAGGTCAAATGAAGTAAGGTCAGCATCGTATCTTTTGAATCCACTTTTCTGGCATCAAGTGGATTGCATCGCATCTTTTGAATCAACTTTTCTGGTTGGGGCTTTTCAAAATTCCAATTTGAATATACAAGGTAGTTATCAGCGATCTGCATATCTGTTATCTTGACGTCTTCTATCAAGGTGCAATCTTGGAGAGTGACATTCCACAAGATTGCTCAGATAGATCAAGGCTACTTCTTCTCATGCACATAACACTATTTATAAATTTCAAGTCAGGCAGATGGTTGCCTCTCACTTACGGGAGTGACATCAGTATATAACAACATTTTAATGTTATAAAAACAGAACATCCCAATGAGTATAATTTTACATAAAATATTATCCGATTATCAAAAATAAAACTTGAAGGGTACTGCCCATAGTCTTGATAATATGTGTACATTCCATCAATAAATGAAAGGAACAATTCTCAAAGAATGCGTTTTCATGGCAATACGTCGACAGAATTGATCCGATAAGATGAAGGCCACTATTGTCTGGTTAGTTTGTCGCGTTGATTTTGATTACTTGTCGCCTTCAAAACCTCAAGATGACAAAATACAACTATTTCGACTTCACAAGTCGAGAATGTAGAATGACCGCTAACAGTCAACATACTTACCTCCACGTGTCTATCATGTACATTCTATAATAATATAGCACCCTGATTGGAAGGCCCGGATCCAGAATTTTTTCAAGGGAGGGGGGGGGGCATACATTGCAATAGATAATGCGTTGCAATCTTGGATTGCTTGGGCGGAGACATTGCGAAAATCATGTTTATATCATCTATTTAAGAGCAGATATGTGAACTACAACAGTAACAAAGCAAATGAAAATGAAAATCAACTATGTCATTGTCCTGGATCCGCGCCCGATTGGCTAATATGAGGTCGGAACTCCCCCCCCCCCCACACACACAGGGTTTCCGTCTATATCATTATGTTTTGGGAAGCAAATATTACATACTCTTCTGGCAAATCAGATATATTATCTAATGCATGGTTATTAAATGAGAACCTCGGACGCCAATGAAACATCCCATATCTTTAAAGTAAAGGTACACTGCGGAAGAAGAAAATGGTAGTAACTATCAAATTTAGTACAAAGCACAACCATAGCCAGTTCCCCCAGGGCTTCCGTATAAATCATATTGTTTTGTAAATTTACATTATATACTCTTCTGGCAATTTAGTTATATTATCAAATATATGGTTATTAAATGAAAACCTGGGACGTCAATGAAATTAAATTAAAGGTGCCCTGCCGGACAAAAAAATATTAGTCGCTATTATGAATAATTAAACTGAAAGTAACTCCCGTTCCCAGTTACTTTGGATTCAGCGACTATTTTGCAAACAAAGTATGCATGGGCTATACATGTCGATGTAATTATTTTTAAATATAGTGACGATTCGCAACTCCCTTTACCCTTTTTCTGGGAAAATAGGTACTCGACCTTTCCTAAGAGATCGTTTGAAAATTCGAAACATAATTAATAATGACGAAAAGAAACGAAAAAAAGGAGACGACCAGGGCTATTACTCTCTGTAATAATTGAATTAATATCTGACAAATTAAAGAACTGTACCTCTTTGATTAAATTAAATGTCGACTCTTTAAAAAGGTGTAGATTTGTATACCAATCTGGAGACGACTCATAACAAGCAGTTTTACGAATCTGGATTTGATATCCAAGACTGATATATTTGTCACTCAGTTATGAATCACTGCCGCCATTTTTATTTGCACTTCTTTATACGGTATTTATATTATTATTGGAAGTGACCTTTATATTATATATATTTTCGAGGGAATGCATCTTTGAAGATGGCAAATGTAGATAGCATGGTCTAAAAAATGGACTTGAACTGGATAGTGTTAATTAATCAGTATGCCGAGCGTTGTCATTCTGGCTTGATCATACTTGACACCTTAATTAGTGATGTATAACGCCTTGAGATACTTTTAATGCTATTAACTTCCTTCTAAATCTATTCCTTAGATAAGCATATTCATTTCATTATTGTTCATGCTGGTGTCATTTACGAGTTTATTATAATGACCCCAGTCTGCCACTGAGACCCATAACGTATAAAAAGAACTTGGGTTTTGATAAACTATACCGCTTCTATAATTTACAGTAATTGTCTGGGGGCTAACAAAACCATTTCTCATTTTTGTCATTTAGAATGTTTCAGTGTCTCCGGCTTATACCAAATTGTTATCAATGAGAAAACAATAATGGTTTGACATTTTCAATAAATCACTGTCATGCCACCCAATATGTTATCGTTAGGAATATTTAAATATTGTCTTATTATATCATTTTAATATTAAGAACTGAAATCGCACGACTGTGGCAAAGTACTCCATAACTTGTCTCTTATTAAGACTACATTTTATGCATATAAAATATTTATTTAGATGCACCGAACCCATTTGAACCCCACATTTTATTGATCTACAATAATATAGAATATAGAAGTGTTGGGGGGGGGGTCATAATGTTAAGCACGTGCGTGCTGTATCATAAAGCCTGTCATTGAGTCAAATGGCGTGGTTTCGAATCCCCGGTTGTCCGTGGCAAGTAGAAGAGTCGCCTGTCCAGCCTCGTAGGTTTTCTCCCACTGTTAAAGACGGCACCGCACAAGCGATTTATTGAAATAGAATTAAACAATATGTTAGTCCCGAAATGACATATAGAAGTCTTTGTGCATGTATGAAAACATACATGAATTGATAGTACAGTTTATTTAACATAATTCGCACAGTCAGCTATGCGAAGTTATATAAGACCCTGTGTCTTAGCGCTTTTGGACTGATTTTCGTACCATGTTTTAACAGTGATGTCACAAGAAGAAATGGAAGTAAACGTTGATAAATTCGTGTTCCTTAATGTTGATTTTGGGAGAGGGGCAAATTTATGCGCGTAGGGGTCTTTGGCAGTGGGATGACCCCGATATAACCCACAAGGTTGCCCCCCCCCCCTTAATATTTATAAAGGTCACCGTTAAATTCCCAAATGACAAGCAGTTCATTTTCCCTTGTTTAATTTCAGACCGATCATTGTTTAAAGACTGGGCTGTTCATAAAATGTATGCATATCCGTCAACATTCAGCTCCCCAATGTCATTCCAAATTTAAGACTTATAAAAGAAAGGATTAATTTGTTGCCAACTTCATACGAAGGTTGACCGGATACTTATATTGATACGGATATCCACCAATTCAAGTAATGCTACTTCTTTTGTAATTAATATTATGTTGGTAACAGCTGATCATTGGACAAATAATAATCATAGTGTGAATCCAACTCGGAAAAGGTGACTTTTCTCCGTTTACATAATCCGAAAACTGTAACAAAGTTATGTCGCAGACCATAAAACTTGTTCTCAAAATAGGTCAATCTGAGTAAAACAGATCCTATTTCTATTTCGTTTCGTTTTTATAGTTCAAATGTTGTTTTACTTGTCTTTACTACACTGGGATCTGGAAGAGTTGTTATCATTAACGTGTTCTGGATTATGTGAGCGATAAGCCAATGACACGGTCTGTTACGGCGAATTCTTGCCTTTTCGTTGCAAGGAACTGCGGGTAAACCACCAGAAACGTCAATAGGGTCGAAAGTCCGACTTTTGACCCCTGACGTGAACTCTCACTATAACTTGTCAGATTTTCGTGCAGTGTAGGCCATCGAAAGTATAAAAAACGAAACGAAATATAGATCTGTACTTTAATCAAATAGAAAAAAGGTTAAAATTGACGATATGAATTACTTACAAACGCAGCCCACTATTCTCTAAAGATTAGTCTTTTGGAAAACCGTGAAAAGACTGATCAATACCACAGAAAAAATCACAGCACTGGCATGACCTTAATGATCGTGATCATTCTCCTTTTTCAATCATATAATCATAAAATGGCGGACAGGTTGTCAAAATTAATTGATGATTGGCGTATGAATCCCAAACAAATACATTTTTGATTTATAAGTTTCTCTTTTTGTGGTAGATTCGTGCAATTTTCATTTCAAAATCATTTAAAATACAAATTGTTGTTGCCGCCATGAAATTTTTTATTATTATACTGTGTTGGTTTCGTATTACAAATTCAACGTCGGGACTTCTTAGCTCCAAACCTAATTCAATATTTATATGGACAGTGTTGGGGGACCTAGTGAAAGAGACAGCATGTAGCTGATGCTCCTTAATCCACTACATTTCACTGATAAATATCCTTTATTTATTCCTGGCAGTTTGAAGCAGCTTATTTTAAGAAATAAATAACTGTTGGAGGTCAAATTATCGCCTCGAGGCTAACTTGAGTTATCTGGTGCACCTTTTGCAATTCGGATGGGACAAAAAACGGAGTCTATCCGCATGCAGGTAAATGAGCCACTAGCAGTAGGAATTCGGCAAAGGGTAAGCCGTAAATTCTGTTGACCTGGAAAAATGCCCAACCCCATCGCATTGCATACGTTATTATTAAATGATCGAATTAATATGTTGGGATATTAAACCCTCTCATATTCCTAATTGCAAACAACTGTTCATATTTTGGTAATGGTCGGATTGCTACTAGTTGAGTGCAATAGTTCATGATAATGCTAATGTCATACGAGCTGGATACCCAAGATGTGCTTACTCGTCGTCTTTCTTTCTCGTACGCTTTCCCGCCAGCTTACTTAACCCGTTACTATTAATATATTAAACTTAATTTCCAAATATAAGCTGAGTTACCGCCCCTTAATGGCAGTTAAGGGGCGTACTCGATTGAACGTTCCGGAATTAAATTCTCTCAATTCCGAAAATAGTGTCAATCGAGTGAAAAGTAGAATTTCGGAGTACAACGCATGTGCCGGCTGCATAAAAAATGTTTCAACCAATCATGGCAGCTGAAACCTATTTGTTACTTAAAATACGTCACGATTCCACTCACACCACCTCAGCTGTCGGGACTTGCAGAACTGTGACAGGACTCAATTCCGTGTCACTCGATTGCAATTCTGTCAATTGGGGACGTTCTGGACTGTGAATCGACCATCCCCAAACAGTTCGGCTGCAGGCACTAATCTGCGTATGTTAAACTAATAAATGATCTTGACGCATCATACATTATACTCTAAAACAGTGACGGGGTCATGTTGGTTAATTTGATAACTTATGTTGGGATGGGTCGCGCGATGAAGCCTGACGGGCGAACATACATGCACACATCTAACATTATTCTTTTATGCAGCCTAATATATATAATGTAAAAACGATGTTGCATGTTATTCCTGGTAAGACAAACGTCTTAACTAACTGAGATAGATAAGAAGAAGAGAATACACAAGGTGAAAGGGAAGCAAAACAACAAACGAAGAAAATACGAGACGAGCACAAGGCCACTTGCATTAAATCTGTAGTCAGGATCGGGAAGAAGAAGAGCAAAGCTGGCGACAAAGAGGAAGAAACGGAAAATCAGGAAAACGAGTTAAGTGTTCAAACCAAATCAAGACCTATGAAGGTAATATTTGTAAATATAGAAGTAAAGAAAAACTTTATGAAAAAGCTTAGTAAGCTGAAAGATGTAGACAATAAGAGTCCATATAAAAATACTAGTATATCACACGATATGACAAAAAATGAAAGAGATCAGAATAAAACCATGTTTGATGAGGTCAAGACGCTAAATGCCGAGGAGAAATCGGGGAAACGCTGTCACATAGTTCGAGGCCCCCCGTGGGAAAGGAAGATAATCAAGGTGGTAGTAAAAAACAATTAAATCACTCTAAGACTGTATATAAACCTGTAAATGCGTTTAGTTCAAAGGTTATTGGTGGAAAGCATTTTAAACTTTTAAGTGAACTAAAATGTGTGTATACAAATGCGGATAGTTCCATGAAAAAAATTGATGAATTTAAAACACGTTTTATCAACGACGGGGGGTTGGGATGGCCTAGTGGTCTAGAGTGCCGCGCTTCGACCTCTTGCTGGCCGGTCACCTCTGGCTTGCGGCTGTGGTTTCGAGCCCTGGTGTGAGCCCGGAGGCTAGACGCTCAATTAGAAAGAAACATAGAAGCTGGGAAAAATACCGATTGAAAAAAGATAGCGAAAGTTACAAAGAGTATACTAAAGCCCGAAATAAGGCAAAATCGATTATTACAAAGGAACGGAAGAACCGTGAAAAGCGGATAGCTGAATCGGCAAAAACTAACAGCAAAAACTTTTGGTCATGCGTCAATAGTAAGAGAAAAACAAAACCTGGAATCTCCGAACTACACACGGTACGTGATGGAAAGAAAGTTATTCCTTCAGACGATGAGCAAAAAAGCGGAGATATTAGCTGAATTTTTCAGAAGTGTTTTCAGTATAGAAAAGGATGATGATGAAACTTTACTTGAAAATATAAAATACAATGAACATTCAAATGACGATGATTTCACAACTTCTGAAGTAAATAAGCTATTAAAAGAACTAAACACTACAAAATCACCTGGTCCAGATCAAATACACCCTAAGTCACTGTACGAATTAGCAGATACTATCGACAGGCCACTCTGTATTATATTCAACAGTCCATTTACGTCATGAACTGTACCCGAAGGATGGAGAATTGGTCGAATAACAGCACTCTTTAAGAAAGGAAGTAAGAACTCTGCATCCAACTATAGACCTGTTAGTCTTACCAGTATAATTTGTAAGTTAATGGAAAAGTTAATCAGAAAATGAATTATCCAACACATGGACAAATTCGACTTATTTAGTGTAAAACAATTTGGTTTTATGGGTGGCAGATCTACCACACTACAACTCTTGAAGGTACTAGACCATTGGACTTCCATACTCGACAATGGTGGAACCATCGATGCCCTTTACACTGACTTCATGAAAGCCTTTGATAGGGTACCTCATATAAGATTAATCAACAAAATACGTTCATATGGTATAAGCGACCAGACATGTACATGGGTTAAGAAATTCTTGAGTAACCGAAAACAAAGAGTACAACTAAATGGATCCTTTTCAAACTGACACAGTGTGACAAGTGGGATACCGCAAGGCTCTGTACTGAACCGATTTGGATGAAACTTGAAATGCATGTTTATAACCCAACGATCTTGGTTCCTTTCGATATTTGCGCCCATCGGATCGTAACTTCCTGAATTATGTCCCCTGATTGTCCGAAAAATGGATTTTTTTTAGCTTGTGGTCCCTCTGGAGGTCAAAACTATTATCCGATTTAAAAAAAACCTTTGATTATATCACCGTTACATGGTAATGAAGAATGAGTTTGAATTTCGTGAAAATCGGACCAAAATTGACGGACAAAATGGTCGCCGTTGTACGCGAATAGTGTGAAAATATGTTATATCAAGGTTGTTGACCCTATAGAGGTCACAATTTTGAACCGATTTTGATGAAACTTGAAACATATGTTTATAACCTAAAGATCTTGGTTTCATTGCATATTTGCACATATCTGATCGTAACTTCCTGAATTATGGCCCCTGATTGTAAGAAAATCGCCATTTTTAGCGTGTGGTTCCTTTGGAGGTCACAATTATTAACGGATTTAAAATAACGTTTGATTATATCACTGTTTCACCGTAATGGAGGCTGGGTTTGAATTTCGTGGAAATCGGACCAAAACTGATGGACAAAATGACCGCGGCTTGTACGCGAATACTATAAGAATATGGTATATCAAGGTTGTAGACCCTGTGGAGGTCACAATTTTTATCTGATTTTGATGAAACTTTAAATGCATGTTTATAATCCAAAGATCTTGGTTCCTTTCGATATTTGCGCATATCGAATTGTAACTTCCTGAATTATGGTCCCTGATTGTACTAAAAATCGCCTTTTTAGCTTGTAGTCCCTCTGGGGGTCACAACCATTATCCGATTTTCAAAAACGTTTGATTATTTCCCCGTTTCACTGTAATGAAGATTGAGATCGAATATCGTAAAAATCGTTGCCTGGCAACCTATTTTTAATTGAACTATTTATATCAAAGCGAGCGAAACTGTTAATATTAATGGTTCACTTGTGTGATATGTTAGGTAATACAAATTGTGAAGATATTTTCTACAAAATCCATCTCAGGTTGCATGGCGGATGAATTTTCTACAAAATCCATCTTAGGTTGCATGGCGGATGAATGCTAGCGTGTGTGAAATAGCTTAATTAAACGTCCGCTTCCACCGAAGTGATAATTATGGCAGTCCTGATTGCTAACGCACTAGCGACAGCTCATAATATTAGCGGTATCGCATCGCAGTTTGTAAAACAAAAACGGCATAAGTGAGAATCGAATATTTACTTGATAAGTTGTCAGATTTTAGGGAATTTCAGAATAAAATTATTCAGATATTGATAATTCTGAGTGCTTCTCAATTATGACGGATGGTTGTGTGGATGCAATTGCACTTGTAAAATAGGCCATTTATATTTTATCTGTCTAGTCAAATGGTAAAGTGGACAATAATTTTGCAAAGCTTAAAAGATGTAAAATCGGTTAATGCTGTTGGGTTGAACTTGAAGGAATGTTTGTATGATGCCCTCTTAAAATTAGGAGCCAAGATGAGTAAGTGAGTAATACGCTGGTTCGCTAGCCTGGAGGTCTCGGGTTCGATCCCGGTGTTGGCCTAGAAAGTTCATCAGAATTTTCCGGCGTGGTTTCCCCTCGTCAATGCAGTGATGCAGGTCTGAGGACCCGACAAGGACAGCTATCTAGTCGTTCGGATAGTACAGAAAACCGAGGTACCGTGTACACATTGACGTGCACGTAAAATATCCCTTGAAATATGGAATTCAATATAATTAGCCCATGTTCGGTATCCCAGTCGGGGCACAACAGTAGGACATTAACTCTTTCATGCAAAAATTTGAGGAAGATAGAAAAATAATCTAGGTTGAAGATTTAAATGCAAATGAGTAATTTAAAATTCTGAACTTCGTTGATTTATCGATTTGGAACTGAAGTCAACCAGAGATAATTAATTATTTAAATGGTGAAATTAGACTCCGATTTCATTAATATTCTTAAACTTTTATCTAATGCAGATATGGATACTGATTTTATTAAATATGAATGGTTCGATTTGAAAATAGTTTGGCTAAAATATGTCATTTAAAAACTCAATATTGTATTGAAAATATCTTGACTTATCATGCGGAATAGAGTCTCTCAATCCCTATCATATTTAATTGCACTGATGACATACACCGTTTCAAATACAAAAGTAGAAAGAGCAGTTTGAGAAATGAGTAGAATCAAAAGTGTTTGGAGAAATCGTCTGTCAGAGCATACACTTGCGTCATTGATGTTTATAAAATTAGAGGGTGTTGACCACACTCACTTTGATTCTACTGACTGTGTTAACACTTTTTTCTTAATAAAAAGAAGATCTAACCAATGTTCAAGATGATCCATAAACGATTAAGATAAACGAACAGAAAAAAGCTAATATGACAGTGATCAGTGATGTACTTGTATCAAATAAATTTCTGTTTCTTGTCAAAGTTAAATTAATAAATTGTGTTTGAAATAATCGTTTTAGTTTTTTTTACAACAACATCCATGTTTGAAAAAGAAATCGCAATTCACAAACATAAAGAATTCAGCTAATAGCTCAGACTTCAGAAAATGATTTTATTTTAGAAAAGTAATTGTGGTGTTAATATTGTAACTGTGTGACATACTTGACAGCTGTAAAATTAATACTACCAAAGCATAACAGTATTACAGTCAACACTGCGTCGAGGGGTGGGGAGTGCGTCTTCGCGTTTTATCACGAAGTCTGTTGTTAAAATTAACTGGCGTGGTTTCGATTCGCTGGTTGACCGTTACTGTAATTTCTAATCAGTTATGTTCGGCGAAATAGACCAAAAGTCTCGACGGAATAGTAATATTTAGCGTCTGGTTATTCCAATCTACAGATAAGAATATGACGTCACCGTTTGACATGAAATATGTTTAGCCTCGCTCTTCGAGTCCCTTTATACAATGGTGTTGCAACGCATTATGGTACACAATTCTTGTACCACTGGTAAAATGTTTATTTTGTGTTAAATATTGGATATAAGAAACTCGTTTTTTCCCGGTAAGACATAACATCAATGTTGACAAATAATTCGTGTTTTCAATGTCGAAGACTATGGATGATATTGAATTAGAGACTTTAAGGCCCTACGCGCAAGCGATTTATTGAAATAAAATAGCTCTCTCTCTCTCTCTCTTTCTCTCTCTCTCTCTGTCTCTCCATTTTATATCCCCATAAACACATAAATAGTAGTTGTACATTGGTAGATATTATGGTATTATAACCCATTCAATACAATAGAGTGAAACACTACCTGTTTGCTGCTAATCAATTTTCAGATTGATTAGCACTTTTTCATAAACATCCGGTAATTGATAATCAATTATTTCTTTCCTATGGAAATAGCTTCTTGTTGTCGTATTCGGGTTAGAACTAATATCATCTGATTTTACAACGGCTCGTCTGCTTCCGCCCTCTGTTTCAATCATAACAATGATAGGTCTCACATATCTACGAATAACAAAGTTATTTACTTTTAAAGTGTATGTGTAATCTGTTAACTGAGCTTATCGTGTAATGTAGACGACAATATTGCTGAGTGAATTATCTATGCTTCCCCCTAGGTGCTTAAACTATTTTATGTAATCCCAGATTCTTCACGTTGGTTACACATGAACAGCCATTCTCTCATTTTCCGTACTCAAGTACCACAGAACTGATACTGAGTAACATGACAAACACCGACATATCGCTCAATAAATACCACGAAGACAATCGTTATCAAATGTGTTTATCAAAAGCTATCAAAATTGTAACAAGAGCACATTTCGCAATAACTCCCGTATAAAAAAAATGACAGCCTGTCTGTTGGTTTATTCAAATGTAATTGTAAAGATTCTCCCTTTTATAGTTGAAACACTAAATTAAGACATCTATGTAAACAAGTTCCACATTTCAAAGACTTTTATGGGCCTTTAAACAAGTGATAGCATAATTATCTGGGCAAATACAGTAATTTTGCGTTACTAGGTGAATTAATATTTTGGGAAAAAAACATTGCTGGTGGCCATCTTCTAAAACATAGTTAAAAGATATATCTAAACAGTTTCTGAAAACGTTATTAAATATATTTTATATGCGGTTGATCAACAACTATTTTGAAAAAATCATTGGTGGCCATATTTAAAAACATTTAAAGATGTTGGAAAAGTTATTAGCTATACTTTTTGTATAGTTGAAAAACCACCCTTAAATAATGTGTCTTTTAAGTAATTCAGGGAAAGTACCAGGAGAAAGGCAGCGAGGTTAGGCAGGCGACCCCAATACTTCCTGCTAAGTATAAACTCGGATGTCTTGTATAGATAAAATCCCGTATTTATGCATGACAAGATCATACATGCCCAGTGTGTCTAAATAGATAATATCAAACAAACATAAAATTTCTTAATTGATTTCCAAGATAATCAATTCAATGTGCTAATCTTCTACTGATTAAAATCATTGTAATGGTCATCATTAATGGATATTTAATCTAAACAAGAGTAGGATCTCATTAATGATCAAGGGAACTATTGGATTAAACAGACGTGTCTAGAAAATCTATAGCACTATAGACGTCACCAAGGTTAAAATCTTTTTGAAGTCCAGTTTTCAACATGACCGCCAGTGTTAATTAATCGAAAGTGTAAACAGCCTCTTGGTGGTATTATTATTATAAGACGGTCTGTATTTACCTAAGTGTTCAATATTTTTATTTAATGGCTCTATAATCCGTCAAAAAGTAATTTTGATAGCAATTTTCCCGTCTGTTTTGATCTATATGGAATGATATTGAATTGGACACTAAAACAGATAATGTACATCACAGCTTTAAAGCCAGACAAAGTCGCTTTTAATGACAATTTTCTTAACTATTTTCATCTATATAGAACTGGATATCCAATAAAATAATTTACATTTTGGTTTTGAAACCAGACATTGATGTTAATTAAATACTGTTTGGGTTAACTAGTCCAACGTCAGGTGGCTGAACCAAGTTTTCCTTGCATACAAACTTTTGAACATTCTATGTAAGGGGGGGGGGGGCAGGCCAATGATAGATTACAAGGTTCTCTACTTTGAGTGCTCGAAACTAGATGTATAGTTTCATTACACCAATATCTTTTCGGGACATTATGGGAAATTAGATAAAGAATTGAGGTTCTCGCCAACAAAGTAAAAAGATAGATGCCTTGGTTCTAAGAGTGGTGCTCAGAGTGACGAAACCCCGAATATTGGGACACAATAACTTTAATTTTAATAATGCGAGGGCCATAAGATTATATAAAGAGTTGACAGTTTTCGCTTTAATAATAATATAGATAGAATATGCTAAAAATTCAATCAAATTACTCCAATCTGAACCGAGATAATAGCTTTTGAATTTTAGGCTAGCCTAGATCATCATTACTAAAGTCGGTATGATGAAAAACAAAAGTCTCTTTTATCCATTTTTACGTTTTAATAATTTATCCAATCCGCTTAAAATTGCAGGATAGCGATGGCATCGAGAGTTGATTATGGTCTTGGTAAGCTAATCAATGTCTGATTAATAATTTAAATAACATTTCCGAAAGACCAGCAATAGACAGATTTAGCTCTTGTATAATGTATGTGAGTCAGCAGAGCGTTAAGCAAATTGGTCGAGACTTTGGAACACAACAACCTTCCTTCGAATTGAGGTAGAATGCTCAAACTTGGTGTAGGCGTTTAGGTAAATGCCTTCACAGAGTACGGCCTTCCGCATTTCGTCTTAGGCTAATCAGTGATAAGTAATTTGATTGGTTGATACCTTGGTTCTAAGAGTGGTGCTCATAGTGACGAAACCCGAATATAGATTCATCAATACCTTGACTAAGTTCGATGATGAAAATTATTGTCTGCTTAGGCTAAGTAGCGAAAAGCAATTTGATTGGTCAAGACTGTCGAACATAACAACCCTGCTTTTAATTGAGGTAGATTGTTTAAACTTGATGTGGATGTTCGTTAGATGAATGTCTTGTCTGAGTTCAATGACTAACATTTCGAGCTAAAGCATAGCAGAGCTCAGTAATTCCATTGGTCGATGCTATGATTGTGATGGAGAGTGATGAAACTGGGTGTATAGTTTCACTACCAGGTACTTCAAAACCTTGACTGGGCTTGATCGTAAAATGCTTAGACCAGCGTCTTCTTCACTGGCTGATTTTCATTCTAATGGATAATGCCATTATTAAAAGTCTACATGTTATTTCTGTTGGCGATTTTAACATCCATTTTGACTCCCACACAAAATTGAAGTTCAACCGCTATTCAACCTATTTAAAATTAATTTTCAAACGCACAAAAGTTGTCATATTTTAGACAGGGGTGCTACAACAGTTTCTTAAAGTTTAATAAACTCTCTTGATGTAATTAATAACAAATTATCTGATCATTCGCGGATTTATTTGACTGTTAATTTTATTAAACCTCTAGCAGCACAAAAAATGTTTGGATTGCCAATAAAAAAAAATGTCTTGTTACGATTAAGTTCATTAAAATATAAGATACTTTTCTGAATTGGTGTATATGTATGTATTCATATTCTAATATAAGAAAATAATGTACATAATAATGTAATCATTATAAATAATAATGCAATTAATTTAAACTGTCGGTGTGACGATTAGGAAACATAATGCAGATATTAGTCATCTAATTTTTTCTTATCCATATAATGATTTCCAAGCCCAACAGAACTCAAGACATGTTGACCAGAATGTATAAACCGAAGGCAGGCAACTTTTGGCACGCCCTCCAAAATTGGTTCATTGGACGATTAAGTTCATTAAAATATATAACATTATTTTCTGAATTGATGTATATCTATGTTTTCCCAAATGTATATGGATTTATGGGGTGGGGGTTTGCAAGAGGTGGGGTGGGGGTATATTGTGACCCAGGACAACTGTTTGGATTTCTTGGGCGGGGGTTTGCAATGAAGAGAGGGGCGGGAAATAAGTTAACGATGATATAAATGATGATTTTCTTAGAGATTGGTAAAACATTTCTTTTCAAAGCCGCTGCACATCTCTAAATATGTGTATAAGATTCCCATTTTGTTGAGGGGGGTTGGGATGGCCTAGTGGTCTAGAGTGCCGCGCTTCGACCTCTAGCTGGCCAGTCACCTCTGGCTTGCGGCTGTGGTTTCGAGCCCTGGTGTGAGCGTATGTGGCATGGAGATAGGGGCGCCTTCTCAACCTCGTGGGTTTCCTCCGGGCACTCCGGTTTCCTCCCACTGCTAAAGACCCCTAGGCGCAAGCGAATTATTGAAATAAAATTAAAAAACATATGTTAGTCCCGAAATGACCTAGTTGTGTCGAGTGGACGTTAAACCCCATTTCTCTCTCTCTCTCTCTCTCTCCCATTTTGTTGTGGGTGGGAGGGGGCAAAATGTATCTTATGGGGACGAACCACTTGTTAAAAACTCACCTAAGAATTAGCTTCTCATTAGCTTTTTCGTTTAGTACCAATGTCGTCACTCAAAATATTAAATTATAATGGCACTTTTCCAGAGATTTCAAAATGTAATTTAAATAAACAAAAGACGTGTAGATATTAATTTATTCTTATAGTGTCCATCAGAGGATTCAAAATCAAAGTTCATAATATGAGCGGGATAAATAGCTCGCATATTTCCCTTGGATATGCTTCAGATACCTTTTCACGTTGTAAATCTTCATTCCAGCCATGCATCGATCATTGGTTTTGCAGCTTGTCTCTATATTGTTGCAACATAATTGCTGCGTTTCATGTGCAGTAAAAAAAACTTATTAAGATATAAAGGTTATTACGATTAAGATCTTTCTTTTAGTGGCAAGTGGCCTTGCGTCGTACATGGAACAAACATTTTTTTTTTGTAAATTATCTTGATAAAATAAGACATTATCATTACCACTGAAAGCAAGTAGGCCGAGATATTGGATCAAAAAATAAATCAAGATTAGTAATGAAAGTGTCGAGAATATCCTAGAACCGAAAGTAAGCCACGTGGACACGATAATAGAGACTTTTGGCAAGCGTAAATTTCTGGTCCGTATCGCGTATCCGTATAGATTTTGTGTGTGACGTCAACAATGTTTGTGTACTTCTCATACGTGATACTGCACACGAATACGGCAGCACGTATAGAACAGCTTTCATACGGAAAAGGTCCGTATAAAATCGTCGTCTTTTAACCGTACTTTTTGCTGCTTTTAGACGTTAAAATGTTGTGTCATAGTGTTTTTATGAATCTATGTGTACCCTTGAACACGAAGATGTATATTTGATGCGATTTTAACCATGATAAAGACAGGAATTTATTAATGATTGCTTTTGATTAGATTTTCGCAGAATTTTCATATTTTCCCGTCTGACTGTCTGTCAATCTGCCTGCTGGTTGATCTACGTGCTAAATTTAGGGAGGTGATTCGACACTAAATTTCTTTTTAAATTTTAAATAGCTCAGCCACTGTCGAGCGACTCTATTCCACTCAGGAATTTGTAGGCTAGGCACTTGACTAGTACTGGTGTTGGTATTGATAGATAACTGCCACCATGCTGTATTACATGTAGAACTAAGCTCAGCTCAGCTACCCATATGTACACGGCGCGAAAGTCTGCCAAAACTCTAAAACTACATTGACGCAACGTATCACGTGGCGATACGGATACGAGATACGGATGCGGAAAATTCCGCTTGCCAAAAGTCTCTATTAGCTTACCTACACCTCCTCGCGCTCGGGCGAAATAGACATCATAATCATTCTCCTCGCAAACGATGATCCGTAAATACACATTTTGATCGGTAATGAGACGCGCAAAGGAAACATTATCGCGAAACACGACTTACACCAGTAGATGAAGCTAGATGAAAGTTTTTCTGGGTGAAAAACACCAGATCTTTGATTTACTACAATCTTGCTGTAGTGGTCTTTTGCGGCACATTAAACGCAGCAAATATTTTGTAAGAATATAGAGACAAGCTGCAAAACCAATGATTTAACAAGATGACCTTGCAATGCATGGCTGGAATGAAGATTTACAATGTGAATGGGTATCTGCGGCATATCGGAAGGATTATGTGAGCTGTTGATCAGCAACAAGAAGATATTTATCCCGCTCATAATATACTATTCAAAAAAAATAGGGGATATTTGATCTTTAAGTGTTATTAAAGTCACCTAATGAAACTGACGAAGAAACAAATGACAAAATGAAATGAAGTTCACATTCATCGATTTATTCCAAATGATCGTTAGACTAAGTAAGGCACAGACTGACCATTATGAGGGTAAAATGATACCCGGGGTCAAACAGCAAAGTTACCACAGCATCACAACAAAGTCAGTAACGGGTAAATCCTCCTCTGTTTGCCAAACAAGCATTGATCCGACGTGGCATACTGCTAATGAGACGTCTAAGGTCATTTTGGTCTAGATTGTCCCATTCCTGTTGCAACGCAGCAGCAAGTTCTTGGACATTGGCAGGACGTTGTTGACGTTGACGTAACCTCTGTCCAAGCATGTCCCAGACATGCTCGATGGGGGAGAGGTCGGGACTCAGTGCTGGCCAAGGTAATGTGGTGATGTTCTGTTGTTGGAGGTAACCTGTAACGATCCTGGCCCTGTGACATCTTGCGTTGTCATCCTGGAAGGCGAACGGCACAACATGGACTGCCAAGATGTTGTCCCGGTAGTACTGGCCTGTAACACGCCCTGCAACAACATGTAAAGCCGTTCTTCCAGCAACAGTGATGCCTTCCCACACCATAACAGAACCACCCCCAAATCGATCATGTCTGATGACGTTAACGTCTTGGAAGCGCTCGTTTCGACGACGCCACACCCTCCTACGTCTGTCCAAAAAATCAACAGTGAACCTTGACTCATCTGAAAACATCACATTGCTCCAGCGTCGATTATCCCAGTGTTGACGATCCCTACACCAACGACGTCTTGCCTGAATGTGATAATCTCTCAAACAAGGGATCACGCGAGGACGTCGGGCGCAAAGGTGGCCCCTATGCAGTCGATTCCGTATCGTCTGGCCACTCACTCTCACACCAGTGTCTGTTTGAAGGCGAGCGCTGATCTGATTTGCTGTGATGACACGATTTCTCAAGGCCAAGGTACGGATAAATCGATCCTGGGCTTGAGTTGTCGCCCTTGGTCGACCTGAGCGTGGTCTGTCCTGTACAGATTGTGTATCACGGTATCTGGACCATAGCCTGCTTATGACAGACTGAGAAACATTCATCGTCCGCGCCACAACCGCCTGTATTGTGCCGATCTGTAGCATGCCAAGGGCACGTAACCTTTCATTTTGAGTAAGCCGACGCATATCAAAATTTGTTTTCTGGTCACTAAAACAATTAAACTGATGTTTCCACCCTGGAATTCAATGCCACAATGACTGTAACATTCAAAGTCAGAGTCGTGCAAATCTTGGGTTGGACCCCCATGATGATCCCAAGCATCACCTGCATTCCATCCGGTAGCTATTGGTGCGTTTGGGCGTCACATGTAACTGGACATGTTTCTTCTGTTAGGTTCTATAGTGACTTTTTTCGTAGTCATTTGCATATTTTAGTATTATGCCCCCAAAATCAAATATCCCCTACTTTTTTTGAATAGTATATGAATGTTGATTTATAATCTTCTGATGAAGATCGTAAGAATAAACTAATATCTAAACATTTCTTTGTTTACTGTGTTTTTTAAATTACATTTCTAGATCACTTGAACAATGTCATTATAATTTAATATGTTGAATGACAAAATTGGAATTGGTACTTAATAAAAAGCCAAAGAGAAGCCACTTTTGTGGTCAACTTTGAACCAAATGATTCTTGTCCCTAAAATTACATGTTGTTTCGACCCCCCCCCCCCTCAAACGACTGAGCACTACCCTGGCACGGAATCTACGCAAAAAAATAGATCTAGAAAAACTTGGTCTCATAAATTCACATCTCAGGTGGCGTCACCCCCACCCCAGCAACCGAACTATAAAGTAAGGCAGTAGCCTGCTCATATAAGCAATTAGTTCGGGGCACATTCATTTTAGTGAATGTTATCTTTTTCATATTAATCTGGTTTCGCTTATAAATATTTTCAGTGAATCCAGCTCGGAAAGAAGGACTTTTGATAGCAAAATTTCAAGAATCTCCTGCTACTTCTAGTAACGAATTTAACCCCGACCACGGAAAAATCGACGAGATCAAAAAAGACGGAAAAGTCTCGTTAATTTTTATCTTCTTTATCTGATATTATTTTTGTGATTTTAATCAGTGAATCATGAAAAAAGTATGTAACCATACATTAGATTGGTCAACCCAACAATAATTACATTTCAAATATCGTCTAATTGCTGACTTCGCCTCTTAAATAATTGTATGTTTTGAAGCATATCATTCTCCCGCTCATAAGAAATCTGAAAGTATAAATTACAACTAGATGTCTATTAATGATGCCCATCTTCTTATGACATCAAATTACATTTAATAACATAATGTCGTCCTACAAGGAAGATGGATGTTATCCGACATTATACAGAATAACTAAGTGTAATAATGTAGTAGTATTTTTGCATAACCTGTGCCTAACAAAGTAATCGATTTGACATTTTAGAGAAATAAGATCTTTCAGAAAAAATCTTTATATTATAAAAGTTAATGAATTTAATTGGAATACTGAGTCAGACAAACAACGGTGTATTTATATCCAATCTGTTAATCAAATGTCACTTTTCTGAATCTGTCGGGATACAGTGTCAATATGTTTTAACTATGTACAAGAACACTGACTTATAAGTTTACGTGTAGTTTTGGTCTACGCGTGGCGTCGCATCGCCCGGCAATGTGTATATCGGCCGTAGTAACACAAATTGGTCCGGGCCTTTATAGTAGAGTCAAATTGTAGAATAACCCTAAAAAAATTGCAAGAAAACGTTTTATTGCATTTTCTTATAGTATTTGGTCCAGAGAACAACATATCAAAAGTTTTCTGAAATTGAGCTACCGCAAAGGGTCTAAATATGACGTCAAACAAAATGGCCGCCATTGGACCAAAATCCCTTTTTTTCTGCTCATATTCTATCAAAGCCGTTGTTTTAGAAGGCTCGGGTGTAAGACAATGCTATTATAAAAGCAATATCTTAGTAATTCATCACTTTGTGAGTGTTGTACAGTGTTTCCATGTGACGTCATGGTGTTATAAGGGGTCGTTATGACGTCACGACAAAAATTGTTCCTTTCTGGTGGTTTCTTAGCCATTTCATTTGAAGTTATAGATGGATGGATTGGATAATTGCGGGCGATTGCTGCAATAGAAATGCCGATGACGATTTATGATCGGTCTAGACCCATATTTTCACATAAAAATAGTCCCAGTCCGAAATCCGTGTCAAAATGGGTCAACATGGCCGAAATTCAAAATGGCCGTCTGTTTTGGCCGGTAAATTCCATTTTCCACTCAATTATCATAATATGATCGAGTTTGGTATCAACCTATACATTTTCGGGGCAAATGAATCCATTTCCATAAATACTATTGTGATAACTGTTACCGCTGAATCAATATTGGGGGTTATACAAAATGGCGGACATTTTTGGCGGGAAAGTTCGTATTTTACATAAGGATGACGTTTGGTGTCAAAATATACGTTTTAGAGGTAGCTGAATCCATTTTAGTACATATTTTAGTGATTAAGTGATTGCCTATTTCGATATAGAAGAAATTCCAATTAGGGATTTAGATTACAGATTAGGAAGTTAATGATACTCTTACCTTAAAGCTTATACAATGACATTCATCGAGTATCAACTAAGTTTTATTTGGAGTGTCGCCCAGCTCACTGCCGTAGCGGCGTATGGGCATGGGCATGTCGACTGGGAACACTTCCAGGTCATTGCGGAAACTGATCATGCCTATTGAAGCACGTTGCTGATTTAACTCACAAACTAATTTGATAATGATCTACCCAACATTATTTCGGTGAAAAATACTATGTGGAATGTCACAACTTTCACTACTGCACAATGTTGTAACACTTCTGGAGTCGAGGAGTCTGTATCACGGTCTAGACGGTCTGAGGTGCCAGAATTAATTCAAGACTAATACGCTAACTGTCACCCTGAACTCTAATCTGTAACCAGTAACTTGATCGTCTTCTCTTTCTTGGGGTTGTCAGTCTACTTTCAATTCTGAACCCCTACCCTTTGTAAGGAATGTCAGTCCCTGTTGATTGCAGCCACGTTCATGCAAATCATGTTGATATCTTTAGGCTTTGCTGGCTCCAAAGTCATGCAGTCTGCTTTATAATTTCCCATACCACAACTTCTTTTACCCGTCACAGAATTTCAAGCTTGTATCAACCATATGACCGCTGGCAACGGTTTTGAAATCTTGCAGACACAAATAAAATTGATCACATCAAGCCTCTCCTTGGAGATTTGTGACTATCCTGGTCACTTATCGTCTAGGACTCTCTTGACTTATTTCGTTAACTGTGTCATATACATCTTTATAACATCCATGATACAGGAAGCTACACACAGCTATAACATTAAACATGAGTTAAATATAAGTTCTCTTTCCCCAGCTTGATTCTCTTTACCCCACCATGTCGTAGGACAAGTTTACTGCCGATACCCCTCAACATCATATGGCTCTCCAACGACTAAACGGGGTAGTCTAATCAAAGTGGTGTATAATCGATGTCCGAATGATTTTCTTTGTGTCCCAGCCTCTCAGCCTAGGTGGCTGGTGGTATGATCTTACCCTGGGAAGCCTCTCAATGAAATCCGGAGAAACTTAAACAGTGAATGTTCTTTATAAAGAGGTTACGTGCATGAGTCAGTACTGAGCCCCGGGAAATTGACCAGGTAGTTCTTTTATTGGATTGGTCAGCTGCGAAGACGCTACCCTAGATTTCAACACAGTGTATTTATATGGGCACCTATGAGGGTAGCTAACCACGTTTCTAACGCATGGGATTACCATATATTTGGATTATCAGACTATGATATCATTGCCCGATTTTATCAAACTTCCAGACATATCCTTGTTATTAAACAGAGCACCTTACAGAACTTAAGTAACCTCTACAGTATATAGCCTCTATAGTGTTACAGATTGGCCTAGCTCCTACAGGTCTAATAGGGGAGATGAGGTTGTTTTGTGTTGCTCTCGTATTGGTCATATATTTTGTTAAATACATTCGTTGTGTGCTTCAATAGGTTTGGCTCCACTGTCGATGTTGGTGCTCGGAATCGGACACAGTGAGTTGAGAGAGGCCTCTTTCATCATGCTAGCTTCCGCAATGAGCATCGATCGACCTGATAGTCTAAATGAAATTTAGTTGATGCTTGATGAATGCAAAAGTATTAAATCTGAGGCAGACTCAACCTCCCATAATCCCCAAGCCTCCAATGGGATGTCTACATATTTTGACCCAGGGGAATAACCAACACGAGAAAGAGAGTCAAAAATGGAATCAGCTGCCTCCAAAACGTATATTTTGACACCAAATGTGGTCATTTTGTAAAATTCGAATTTCCCCGCCAAAACTGGCCGCCATCTGGAATTATTTCCCAATGTTGACTCCGCGGTATAATTATTAACCCAAATGTGTATGGAAATGGATTCAGAAAGGATACATTTTGATACCAAGCTCGATCATATAATAATTGGATACAAATTTACATTTTTCAGTCAAAACCGGCGGCCATTTTGAATTTTGGCAAATTTGACCCATTTTGGCACTGATTTCGGGCTGGGACTTTATTTCGTGATAATATACTGTAGACCAACCATAAATCGTAGTCCACATGCCTATTGCAGCAATTGTCTGCTCTTTTGCTATCCATCCATCTAGGGAATCATTTAATCACTAAAATATGTACAAAAATGGATTCAGCTACCTCGAAAACGTATATTTTCACACCAAATTTGATCCTTATGTAAAATACGAACTTTTCCCGCCAAAAACTGCCCGCCATATTGTATAACTCCCAATATTGATTCAACGGTCACACTTATCACAAAAGTTTTTTATAGAAATGGATTCAGTTACCCCGAAAACGTATAGGTTGATACCAGATTCGATCATATTATGATAATTAGGTGGAAAATGGAATTTACCGGCCATAACAGGCGGCCATTTTGAATTTCGGCCACGTTGACCCAATTTGGCATGGATATAGGTCTACACCGAACATAAATCGTCGTTGGCATTTCTATTGCAGCAATTGCCCGCATTAATCATATCAATCCATCTACAACATCAAATATAATGGCTAAGAAACCATCAGAAATTAACAATTTTCTTCGTGACGTCATAACGACCCCTTATAACACCATGACGTCACTTGGAAACACTGTACAACACTCACAAAGTGATGAATTACTAAGATATTGCTTTATAATAGCATTGTCTTACACCTGAGCCTTCTCAAAAAACGGCTTTGATAGAATATGAGCAGAAAAAAGGGGATTTTGGTCCAATGGTGGCCATTTTGTTTGACGTCATATTTAGACCCTTTGCGGTAGCTCAATTTCAGAAAACTTTTTATACGTTGTTGTCTAGACCATATACTTCAGGAAATAACCATAAAACGTTTTCTTGCAATTTTTTTGAGGTTAGCCCATTTTTTTCATTACTTTGACCCTACTATTAACTCATTTTACGCGGTTGCCTACTATTTCATGAATTTTTATCCAGAAATAATTTCAACTCTTTTTTTTTCTTAAAAATACATTATGGGAGATAAGATAAGGAGTTGGCAGTTCTCACTATAATAGTAAAAAACTATATAGTGTAAATGTAATTCGCTGAAAATTTCAGTCAAATTGATCCACTATAGGCCGAGAACAGCTTGCGTGAAATTTCTGAATAGCCTTGGTTATCATTACTGAAATCATTAATAAAAACAGAGTAGTCTCGATTATTCAGCGGCATATTTGAATCTAATCCAGCTTACATCGAAGGCTTGCCTTGACATCGAGAGTTTATTATGGTCTGGATAAGTTAATTAATGTCTAATTAGTAATTTAAATAATATTTCAGGCCTAAAGAAAGACACGTTATAGGCAGATTTTGCTCTTGCATAATGCAAGTTTAGTGATGTAAAAAATTGTTTTAGAATTTAATTTTTAAAAAGAGATTATTGTAAGCTAATTAACACTTCCCGATGTTTATCCCTCCCAGTGACCTAGATATATTTTGTCCTTACCGGAAGTCACATCTTTACTACCAAATCGTACCGTAACAATGGTTATAAGTGTAACGCATGAGTTACACGCTAACCATTCAAATGGCGTCAATGTCTGGCGTCAGGGTTGTAGTCGATCTCGTCGGCAACGCTAGTTTATTCGCTGATATTATACTCACAATGTCTACGTCATCAATACCACAATATCATCATGTGTAGGAGAGATCTTCCTGTAAATTTGATTAAAATTCTCAATAGTTCTGGTCCAACAAAGGCTATAATTGTTGAATGGTAACCTCGGTGAGTTCGTACGGAATCTAAAATGGAGGATGATATAAACTTTGGAAGATCAGAGAGAAAGAAGCTATTTTGATATATCAGCCCTATATAACAACGATTGAATAAAACAGGAAGCATAATACAATATTAATGTCTGGATATGTTTGTGAAGTGTTTGAGTTTTCAAATAGAACAGACATCGCCGATATGTCAAGAGCGTTCTAATTGGGAACAAAAAAATACCCCTGTTTATTGAAACTGATAAACTCTGTTACATTAGTAATTCCATTGTTGTGTCAACGATAGCTGTTGCATCTGTGATATAACCTACTCCTGTAACGAATAGTATATAGTGGACACATGTAACGTTAAACTCCTGCTTATAAAGCATCCAACAATTAGGGGATATGGGCAGGAGTGATCATCATATATGGTATTGTTGATTTATTGATTATAGTATCTGTAACTGCACTGCATATTTCCTTTGAAGTCACGAATTTCTGCCGCGTGTTATACACAGATCATGTGTAGCTTGTACAGAACATATTGAATAAATTAGATGGTTAATAAGATCGTGCCTTAAAATAAGTTTAGAGAGTTGAAACGTTAATATCATATATTATCAAACCTAGCAAAGGTCGTAAAGTTCTAAGCACCTAAATCATCGGTCAATTTGATGAAAGGTATAGATCATTTTGTCACACACAAAATACCCGTTAAATAAAAGAATTAAAGAACATCAATCCCTTGTAGCATACAACCAATCTGCAACAATAGACGACATTGTTTACATTGGGACTCAAAACGGAACATGGCCGTGAACCAACGCCAGAAGAAAACAAAGACAATTCTTTATGCATTTTCCACCTGAAGAAACCAGCCAAAACTTTATGAGATATTGGAGTATACATACTAGACGTATGACCTGTTGATCTTAGGAACTGTAAGCTAGGTTACTCTCAATGTAGATGTGTCAGAACTGGCTGTCATTTATTAACATTTCAGTTATCATATATGACTTGATATTTGTTATTAGTGTAGATGTTTTAAACTTACAGTAGGATGTTAAATCCCATTTCATGTCATTTATAAACTTATTTTCTCTCATTTAAGAATGCCCTTATTAATTAATGGTTATGATTTAATCTCTCATATTACCGGTTGTAAATTGTCATTAATTTTATAAGTAGGCGCATTTGTTTTATGTTACCCACCCACCCCCTTTATTGGTTTCATTCCTTATAACAGTAATAATGGTTGTTTATTCAGTTTATTGTGGCTTTTTAATTGTATATAAATTGTAGTTCTATATTTTGTTTTGATTATGGTTTTATATTCTTTGATTGTGGTTTTTAGTATTAAGGGTTTATTATTAGATCGCTGTTGTTATAATATGAGTTGTAGATCTCCCTTCTCTTTAAGGGCAGTGGCATACTGGTCAGGTTGTCAGCCTGTCCAAAAAGTATTAGCATGAAAAAAGATTTCCAATTACATATTATTTGAAAATTTAATTTGTTCATATTAAAAATTAATCGATAGAATAGTATTGGTGGTTGGGCCCCCCTTTGTCTCCTGGCAGCCAATATTTTCAGACCCAGTTCGCCACTGTTTAAGGGTATCCTATCACATTAATTATTAGCTAAGTCTGTAACTCAATATCGTCCAAAGTCTTCGACATTGAAAACATGAATTATTTGTCAATTTAAATGAACATTGATATTGTGATCTTACCTTTAAAAGATGGGCTTCTGATATCCAATATTTAAGACAAAATTAAGATTTTGCCATTGGTACACGACCCGTGTACCATGGTGTGTTTCAGTGCAATGTGTAACATTTGTTACAAGGGAGTCGAAGAACGATTTAGACATATTCTACCAGTCATGTGGTTGACGTCATATACTTATCTGGAGAGCATGCGCAATAAGTACTATCGGTAGACTGGAAAAACCAGATGCTACAGATTGCTATTCAATTGAGACTTCTGGCGTATTTCGTCGAACTAACTGATATGAAATTGAGTAAAAACGGGAGCGATTGAATGTAAATCAGTTTATATACATTCATAATACATTATTATATGCTTTGTGACCCATTTGTGTCAATTTCTACGTCCCATATATTAGCGATTTAGCTCCTTTAACACCATACCACAGTGTCTTTGAATAGATTACGCCTGTAATTGGTGATTATTAACCATGGCCTGCTGTAACATGTTAGATTGTATCATGGCTTGATAACTGTGAGAGTACCCTCATTCAAACGTAGCAGTTATTATAAACCTAGCCAATGTTATCCATTAGCTGTCTGTTATTAAATATCCCTGGTATTTCTACGTCAAATTTTACAAATAAACATGGTGAATATCACACAGTGGTAATTAAAATAGCCAATGGATAGACACAGTGTATGGGGGGGGATTATAAATATGTTGATAAAATTGTTGGTACTTCTCTATCATAAATTAACATGGTTAATATCCCCCATCACCAACCAGTAAAGGTAGTTTGGCGTTAAATCGTTCATGGCTAATATCCCCCCATCACCCACCAGTAAAGGTAGCGTGGCTTTAAATCGTTCATGGCTAATATCCCCCCCATCACCCACCAGTAAAGGTCGTTTGGCTTTAAATCGTTCATGGTTAATATTCCCCATCATTAAAGGTAGTTTGGCTTTAAATCGTTCATGGCTAATATTCCCCATCAGTAAAGATAGTTTGGCTTTAAATCGTTCATGGCTAATATCCCCCATCACCCACCAGTAAAGGTAGTTTGGCTTTAAATCGTTCGTGGTTAATATCCCCCATCACCCACCAGTAAAGGTAGCTTGGCTTTAAATCGTTCATGGCTAATATTCCCCATCACTCATCAGTAAAAGTAGTTTGGCTTTAAATCGTTCATGGCTAATATCCCCCATCACCCACCAGTAAAGGTAGTTTGGCTTTAAATCGTTAAACATACATTATGGGAGAGCAAAAACAGACTTTTGTCGGTCTTCCTTTGGGCCTCAGAAGTCATAGAAATTATAAATTAGATCTTTATTTAAACAACAAGCCTAAAATGAACTGTGTAGACCCACGGATGGCTTGGATTGGGCTCGGATTAAAACAGGATTTCGTTGACGTCATCATACTTCCGGACTGTTTTCTATTCGTCTGCTTAGGGAGTCGCTTAGGCCTACCTGAAGTACAAAAGAGTACACGCAGGCAACGCAGTCGGCCATTTATTATAATTTATTTACAATACTGCCTCGTTGATTTGGCCCATTCCTTTCAAACTTTAATATCTTATCGCAGACTTTCTCTTCTTATCTATATATTAAAATCTTAATTCTAATTTATAGTAAAAAAATAAATGTATACGAATTGAATTGCAGTCCTGTCTCAAACCGAATACGCTATCAGTAAACATTACTTGATAATCGAGACTATATAGGTGGAGTTAACGCCTGTCAATCAACAATCGGCCATAATGGGAAAAGGGTGTCGATGAATTTAACTCCCATTTCTAGTAAAAAATTATAGTGGTAACAACTTTGTTCAGGATAAAGTAATTTGACTGAAATTTTCAATATATTCTTGTTTCAGCATCTATTTTTGAACTGTTATAGCAAGAATGGCTAACTCCTTGTAAAAATCTCCCATAATGTATCTTTAAGTCTTTTCTTAGAGCATTGTTTATTCAATAAAGCCGGAGGTTCAATAAATTCATCTTGTTGTTAAAACGGAGAATATAGTTCATTATCAGATACAGTTTATTGAACATATGGTTGTTACTTCTGTTTGGTTCTTTAATTATTTATCGGATTTTTTGTCCCCCGCCTTTCGAAGAAAGTTGGGGGACTATTAAAATGGGTTCGTCCGTCTGTCTGTCTGTCTGTCTGTCCTTCTGTCTGTCTGTCCGTCTGTCTGTCCGTCACACTTTTTGGGACACAATAGCTCTCTTCCTAATTGAGCTAGAGTGTTCAAACTTGGTGTATGTGTTTATTAGGTCAATGCCTTGATGGAGTTCGAAGATGAGCATTTTCCGCGTAGGGTAAGCAGAGATAAGCAATTTGATTGGTTGATGCTTTGGGACACGATAACTTTAGTTCTAATTAAGTGAGATTGATGAAACTTGGTGTATAGTTTCATTACAGTAATACCTTGACTAAGTTCGATAATGAGCATTTTCTGCTCAGGGTAAGCAGAGCGATACGCAATTTGATTGGTCGAGACTTTGGAACACAATAACTCTCCTTATAATTGTGTTAAAATGTTCAAACTTGGTGTATATGCTTATTAGGTCAATGCCTTGATGGAATTCGAAGATGAGCATTTTCCGCTTAGGGTAAGCAGAGATAAGCTATTTGATTGTTTGATGCTTTGGGACACGATAACTTTAGTTCTAATTAAGTGAGAGTGATGAAACTTGGTGTATAGTTTCATTACAGTAATACCTTGACTAAGTTCGATAATGAGCATTTTCTGCTCAGGGTAAGCAGAGTGATATGCAATTTGATTGGTCGAGACTTTGAAACACAATAACTCTCCTTATAATTGAGTTAAAATGTTCAAACTTGGTGTATATGCTTATTAGGTCAATGCCTTGATGGAGTTCGAAGATGAGCATTTTCCGCTTAGGGTAAGCAGAGATAAGCAATTTGATTAGTTGATGCTTTGGTACACGATAACTTTAGTTCTAATTAAGTGAGAGTGATGAAACTTGGTGTATAGTTTCATTACAGTAATACCTTGACTAAGATCGATAATGAGCATTTTCTGCTCAGGGTAAGCAGAGCGATAAGCAATTTGATTTGCCGAGACTTTGGAACACAATAACTCTCCTTCGAATTGAGTTAAAATGTTCAAAATTGGTGTGTATGCTTATTAGGTCAATGCCTTGATGGAGTTCGAAGATGAGCATTTTCTTCTTAGGGTAGGCAGAGATAAGCAATTTGATTGGTTGATACTTTGGGACAAGATAACTTAGGTTCATCTTGATTGATGATTTTTATGCCAATACAATGACTGCATTCTCATTCAGTAATGGATTCGACAGTATAGAAACGATTGACTCGGACACGAGGGCCCTTTCCCTTGGCCAGAGGGGCCCTTTTGTCTGCCTTTGGGGTCCCCCTAACTAGGGTACATTTTCTTTTTTCTCGTCGGTTTTAGCATTTTTCTTTATAAAACACTTTTGGATGACACTTCGTGTACAGTTTGATTGCTCGATACGTTTGAAAAAAATAAATGTGCGATTAATTAATATGTGTCATCTATTTATTTTGGGACTTCGGCGGGGGACATCAGCCTCACTGTTGGCTTGTTTTATTTCCAAATTTCTGCATTGCATTCTCATTATGTTCATGCGCTATTGGGAATGCCATGTGAATGATAAATGAATGGATAAATTCTTGTTAACGTTTTCAGAGTGTTGTCTGTGACCCTCTAAGGGGACTTACAACGCGTCCTAAGGTTAACGCATATTATAAACAAACGAGATTTTAGTGACTCTTTTTATGCTCCTGTGGGTTGGTGGGTGAGGAGACTTTCTATATTCCCGAAGGTGAAAAGCATATGTATGTCTAATAGTCCGATTGGGTTAGCAAAATAAGGCGCTGCTCCCATTTCATTCCATTCTGAGCATTAACTGCAGAGCTTGTAGGCCTACATTGTTTGCACGTTTAAAGCTTTTGACTACGATACAGCGCACAGTATAACTATACAATGTTTTTAACACGTTGTTGAAGAGTGTATGATAAGCCACGTTTACGAATTATCTTTAAAATATGGCAAACTTGTTCCACCAATGTCACTATGGAACTGTATCCACCGAATATTGATCTGGGCAAAATATTATCGACATCCAGTTGAACATCTGTTCTCTTCTCTTAATTACAGAGCAATTTTCAGGGCGCAAGGAAAATATCAGGATTATGAGCTTAAAGGATAAACGTTTATGGAATCTTCGATTGCTCGAGGCAGGGTCTGTGTCACCATTAGTAACCCGACTTACATACAGCTAAGGAAATGGTAATCAGCTTATGACACGAGTCCCCATACTAATAAAATGGTTCATTAGCAGCGCAAAAAGGTTGATTATCAAAATTGTACAGACCGAAATTCGTTTTCAGTTGGATTGATGTTAAGAGTTTTATATACAATGACACAATGAAAACACGACAGTCATAAGTAAATGAGAGATACACTTGTAATTCTAAATGTAACATTATCAGATTACCGTAACACGCGAGAGAGTTGTTTTTACGATCGCGTAAACGACAACAGATCAATTCTCTCGAACAAAAACCATTGTATTCGATAGAATGGGGAAGTTGAAAATCATAATGAGCCTGAAATAGAGCCAGTACAATTCCAAGATTTGGATGCCATCACACTACCATTCCGTTCGTTTTTGCAGCATACAAGGTCCACTAGAGTTTCGACCTGAACCAGAAGTTTACCATTCGTTTCTGTCTCTGGTGAATCGCGCCGGCCATTTTGAATCTCATGCCTAAACAAGGACTTGTAGTAGGCAGATTTAGCTCTTACATAATGTTTGCTTAATAGACACATTGTTATATAAAAGAAATGAATGCCATTTAAAAATAAAATGCTGACTTAAATGTGTTGTATTGTCAGTCATGTTTCAAACGGCATTTCTGTACTGCAACATAACAAAATAAAGTTAGAAACGCAGGCTCCGTGACACACCAGAAGGGGGGGGGGGGTAATTATGCGCCCGGGGCCGTCGCCCATTTCCTGCAGGCCTCCACTCGGCAAACCTCGACAGATTCGGGAACCTACATTTAGTCTCGGCTGTATGACAGTTGGTGATATGTACCTACGCCCATACATTTGCGATGCGGCTACCGGTTTACTTTAACAGGAAAACTTGACGCTATTACAAACAAACAAGACACCATGGGCGCAGCCATGTTTCATCCGGGACCTTTAAAGTAGTTCCAATATGGCGGAATTCGTCATACAACCGAGACTAGATGTAGGTTCCGGAATCTGTCGATGTTTGCCGAGTGGCAGGCCCCGTGCTTAGTAAAATAACAATGACCAGTTTTCATTGAGTCTTGGTATACCAATCGCCGATACTTCGGTATTTCTTCGTATCTAAAATATAGCCATACCATTATTGTTAGCACTTGATAAACTATGGCAGATAACAATTTCTGGCCATTAAACAGAATATGTTTGACGGAACTACGTCTGAATAAAAGCTTGATTATGCAGATCTTAGAGTTCTGTAACGCAACCGGAAACTGTAAGATGTGTATTACTATCAGTTACTATTCTCGTATAAACACCATGGCCTTTATTGTGCTCTGACACTGCCGCAGTTTTGTGTGATTTGTTTATAACTGGGTAATATGAGTTTATATCATGTGGTCCGCGATGTTCGATGGGGCATTGGCTTAATAAGGAAACTGTGTGGCATTTCTATGAATCAGCTTCATATAAAATAGGGAGGGACTATGTTGTGAATTATCAAGGGTACAAAACCAGGGCCAAATAAACAATCCATGACATTTTCGCTAGAGTGTTTTTTCTTTTACTAGGTTATATATGTACACAGATTAAATATACCATTGACTTGGGTGTTTTTTTCGTAATTTGCATTGCTGTTACAATGGAAGGTAATTAACTTTCAATGGATGTCCTATCCATTGAGATTTAGCCGGATGATGCGCGTTCAAATTAATTATAAACTTGTGTGACACAGGTCGGTTTATAGAAATCCTTATTTGTATTGGCGTATTTCCAATTTAAAAAAAACACATAAAAACATACCAAAGTAAGTAACCTGGTCGGTAAGTTTATGACACCATTGGGTGTTTTGTTTTCCGGGAATTACTGAGCTTGTGTGTCTTCTTTGGGAGGTTGGGGGGGGGGGGAGGGGTAAGACGTTTACTGATTATATTATAATAAAAGAAAAGTGCTACATGTCAAATTTCGTTCACTGTGTAATTGTGTAATTTATAAATAAATAAAAAGTACTTCCAGGTAAAAACTTACTTCATAAATTAAATCAAAAGCTGACTATCTCTCTTCTATAGGCGTCTTCAGATGTTAAAATATAAATAATTAAAATTTAGCCATACATAATGTATACATTCATAGGTATGATAGAGTTCCATGGCAATGTATTAGAAATAATATCAGGTAATGTACAACAGAATGTTATAACGTATATAAAACATAGTATGACCTAATTAACCTGGATTTCCTGGTATATAATCTGACAAAGATACATGAGTGAAATAAATGTCCACAAATCAATTATGTAATTTAACTAAAAACTCAAGCTATCATTTGGATTTAAATCAATCTTATTACCTAATTAACCGATACTAATAATGAATTACAAGGTTTAAAATCCCTTTATATAGTGCCATTAAGTAAAATGTGTAAAAATATATATATTAAAAATTGTTAAAATTTCATTAGCATATTTTACGGGGGGGGGGGCAAATCCAGTATTTAAGTCTGATAGCAAGAGAGGGAGAAATGGGGTTTAACGTCCACTCGACACAAACTAGGTCATTTTGGGACTAACATGGTTTCAATTTTATTTCGATAATTTGCTTGCGCGTAGGGGTCTCTAGCAGTGGGAGGAAACCGGAGAAAACCCACGAGGTTGAGAAGGCACCCGTATCTCCATGCCACAAACGATCACACCAGGGATCGAAACCACAGCCGCAGAGGTGACCGGCCAGCTAGAGGTCGAAGCGCGACACTCTAGATCACTAGGCCATCCCAACCCCCCTTAAGTCTGATAAGCATGGTATTGATTATATTACCAATTTTGACTTTATTAAAAGGAAGAATACAAAATTTAATATTTAAATTTTTAGCACAATTTTTTTTGCTGCCGATGTACTCGTGTGCGTACCGCATTCGCCTATAGGCGGGATGAACAATATAACCAAAATGAAATAAATTACGATGACTCAAATACGCCATGGACATACGGATCTCGATATATTCGAATAAAATTTGTGTATCGATACGTATTATTCGATTTGGTGATGCCCAGGCCCAACCAAATGATTATATGCCAATAAGCTGATAAATGAGAGAAATTAACGCAACTTTAAGTAGCTAAATCTACAACTCAATATTTTCCATAACATTCGAAATTATAAAAACGCATTAGAATTCAATATTAGTCAATTTCAATCAATATTGATGCCTTTATCTTGCCGTGTAAAGATGGGTTCCCAATATCCAATATTTAAGACACAATTAACATCTTTATAATAAATATACGACACGAGCCCATTTCCATAATATACACACTGTGATAACGTAGCTGAATTATTTAAGCCATCTGCCTCAACTCTAAATTAAAGAGTAAAGCTGTTATTATATTGTTGTTAATTACCAAGATCTTGACATCATGTTATCACAAAATAAGTGTTGTTAGTGGCATCCTATGGTTATTTAATTTAACCATTGAGTTCTCTCGGATATTCTTATTTCGTTTAATATCGCCTGTAATCTCAGAAACAGCGGTGAAGTGGACATATTTAGTGATTTCTTGAGGTTCGAGTATGTGGACAGACGGCTAATCTCACGCAGAATAGCCTATTATCACATGCACTGATTGGCCAATTTCTTGTCAAAAATATTATTCAGAGTCGGATTCGGTGTTTGGCTGGAGTAAAATACTACTGATAATTTTTAAAGCATATAAAAGCACAACAATACGGAAGTATACAAGTACTGAACGTAATGAATTCTAAAGACAAATCCGTGTCAACGATTCCATTGCACAAAAGTAAACTGGGGTAGATAATTAATAAGTGGTCTTCCTAATTAAAATTACGAGTACCTAATAATGGGTAAAATAAAACCATTAATCTCAATTTCTGGGTGGTGACAAAATCAAACTGAATGCATATTGAGCTTAGACGATCCCTCCGTAGCTCTGGCACGTCGGTTCAGCTGAATAAATTATATCCCATTTATGAAACAGAGAGGGAGGATCGCGGTGGCTAAGGTACTGGCCTGGAGATCGGGAGTTCGATTCCTGCATTGGCCGAGGAGGTTCATCCAAATTTTCTGTCGTGGTTCCCCCTTGTGTGTGTGGACCGGGGCAGCTGTCTAGTCGGGGGCCATATTCCAGGAAGTTCCGGTCCAATATACGGAAGTATCGAAAGGAGCCGAGATCGTTAGGATATAAACATGTATTTAAAGTTTCATCAATATCGGATAAGAGTTGGCATTACACACTTCACACTATTTACGTACGTGCAGAGCCTTAATCCATTAAATTGGGGTCCGATACGTGCCAATTCGGATAAAAATTGTGACCTGTGAAAGCTACTATATATAGTAGTAAGTGCATGGGGACTGTACCACACACAGTGTTACACAAAAACAAATATATAGACAAGACATCTTACTCAGAGACCACAAACAAAACAATTCAAAAAGAGTGAATGGATCCGGGGGCTAGCCGTAAGCGAAACAATTGGGAATACAACCCAAAGAAATAATTATGTAATGTCAGCATCAGTCATGATCTGTCATATGTTGCAAGAAATACGAATGCAAGCATATTGTATTAATTCCGCTATACAAGTAATCACACCGGTCAATGAATCAGAGAAGTATTTCACAAAACTAAATGCACTAAATCAAAAAAGTAGAGAGCGAAGTATATTGAATGCATTTAGGGCACACATTCCAAACCGCCATGGGTTTGGTTTTGTTCATAAAGCCATAAGGGAACTTCCAATCTAACCATGGAATGCGGTATACATTTTGTGTAATTCTATTGAACCTCCTATATAAATACTGTTAGCGGAGGTTGTCATGACCAATAATTGGTTCAAGGGATATTTGGACAATTCGGGTCTTAATAATAACAAAGATAAAGTAATTTATCTTTTTATGTGGGCGATTATAGAATAGCATCACTCGCTATTTGTCTTGTTAATGGAGTTAAGATTACGTGGATGAAACTTAAGTGTTCTTCAATCATTATTTGATGAGCTCTAATTTCTGTAGTTTGTCAGAATTACTTCTTTGGTTTCTTTTCAAGATGCCTTACAAATGACAACCACTCTGTCAACTAAGAAAACATCTGTATAGGTTTTGATAAATTATCTCTAATGTGAAGTCATGTAACTTATCTAAACATTGGAAATCAGAAAGAAGACGGAATTATTTTAATCTTTTTACACTTACAGAATCCCGACGGTTTTGGTATATTCTGGAACATCATTAATTTCAGAGAATTCGTGATCTCTGCTACAATTAATCGGATAAAGTTTTGTAGATGTCTTGCCGTACACAGAATATGTTTAGGTTAACAAACAAGTAATATGTTGTTCTACAAGTAGGTGGTAGTCATGGCAAATCAACTGCTTATTTAATAATAAGCCTTATGCCCGTCTTCATTAGCCCAGGTTTAACCCCAATTTATTTCTAATAATGTAAACCCATGCTGCATGATACAAAATTCATAACCGATATTAACAAACTAAAGTAATTTGTCGACACGAAATTATGAAAAGTAACTATTTAAGTCTACTGGTTAAACGACTCTATCTAATATGACCCCGTTCTGTTTAACTGTGCCATTTTCACTGTATAAAGTAAACATCTTAAGCGCTCTATTGCATTCACATATTATTCTACTTTAAGTCCAAAATAGGTCTGCCATACAGCTGATATTTAAGTAAGATCTTAATACCAGATTAGATAGTAAAATCTATTATCGATAGATATTATGATTAAAATATATGTACATGAAGCCATATTATACTATAGTTTAATTGTATATTATTTCAGTTAAAGAGGCACAGAATAGTGGCCTGTGTCCAATTTTCCTAAAGAGAAAATAATGGTATAGAAAATCGGGATGAATGAAGTGTACTTATATATTGGTTGAACGATGTTCCATAGGAATAATTATACCTGAATATAACATATTTGTAACCAGGAAAAATCAAATTAAAGATTATTACACGTGTCCCTTGATATCGTAGCGCGTGCTTCTCTCACGTTGTAAGAGTACTGTATAATGGTGCCTGCATGAAGTGTGTAGGTTTTCCAGAACGAAGCATCCTTTTGGGAGACAAATATAATTTTATGTTAGTGCGTTTGGATATGTTTTCAAGTAGATGTAAATTTATTTAGAATCGCCATTTACATAGCTTTAGCTCAGAACTTGTGTGGAGATTTGTACGTAGTTTGTTCCAGTCCCTCGATACAGACTGACAAGAAATGTTTTGAAGTCTGGAATTCATCTGTGGACATCGTAAACCCAATACCTGAAAAGGGTAATTTGGTTATAGAATTCGTTCTTCAGTAGTTGAACTTAACGTCCGCTTGCTATGGGGGTAATATCGCAGATAAACGTTTCCTGGGAAACTGTCACTCATGTTTGAGAGGCCAGTTCAGAATAGTTTCGGTACAGAAGGGTCGAACCCCTTGTGTATAAATTAAGTCCTCATATTAACAACGCAGCGAACCATTTGTCGATTCCAAGCATATAAACAGTGGTACAGAACGAGTTATGACACGTACATGTAAAGCCAGGCGCAGACGGGCAACTTTTTCGAGCAACTTTCAGGCAACAGTGAAATCGCTGGTCGTTGAAAGAAAAAATCGCTCGTCTGCGCCAACTGGCAACAATAGTTAGTTGCCTGCTGTTGCTCTGGGTTGCTTCTCGTTGCCAAATATCAAACATGTTTGATATTCGACAACAGAAAATCGGTCGTCGCCGAGAAATTGTTCATCTGTTGCTTCAAAATTGTTCGTCTGCGGCGGTAGGCGACAACAGGCAACAAGCAACTGTCTTCCAGCTCTACTGTCATGTGATACTTCAAGATGGCGGCGTCGGAACAGCTAACAACATTAACATGGTCCGTAGAGATGGAAGACATAATGGTGGAAATGTGGGCTGAGCGGCCAGTATTGTATGATGTAGTTGCCAGTCAGCGCACACGGGAGACCTCGAGTTGTCAATTGCTCGGAGTTGCCAGTAGTTGCCTATTGCAGCAACAAGCGACGAAAAGTTGACCGTCTGCGCCAAGCTTAAGACATTGAATAACTCTGGATTTCCTCATTCTGTATCACCATTATGCTTGAAATCGACAAGGGCATGGAATATATTGTCTACGATATCACCCTTATGGAAATAGATGTAAAACTCCAGGAACGAACGAACGCATTGAATATCAGAAGAATTTACACCTTTTAAAAAAAAATATTTAAATATTATGGATCCCTAGAACGCTCAATTGATTTTATTACCTCCCCAAATCATTCCTCGAGTAAGAATTCATCGAGATTAAATTATATATTAGGCCTACTCAGATATCAATTCATCCTTATAAGTCGATATCACGGAAAGATCAAATAAAATATGTATGTGTCAATTGCAAACCGCAATATTGTCTACCCAATTACCATGTAAAAAATAATTAAATCATCTTGAATATCGGCACTGACATAATTTTGATCTTGCGCAAACTATTACAATGAATGGGAACCAGATTTCTATAATCTATCCCATTAATCATAGTATCTTCTCTTATCAGTAAATTAATACTAAATCCTCTTAAATCTGAACATATGACATTTTAAATTCTGAAACTGTACGATGATCGAAAGGATAAAAGATAAACCTTTTGAATTTAACCTGGGACATTATTGACCATACCAAGATTCTAATCTGTATTATTTATTTATTACCACTAGAAAAGTTCTGGGGGAACTTGCCGTGTAACGAAGCTCTTCATTTCAATTTTCCATTCCTATTCAAAGAGACTCGCAATTGAATAAACTACATGTTTTATGAATGTATTGCTTAATAGTTTCAGCGTTTAAAAAAGAATAGTGTCTCCTCTTGTATAACACCGTCGTTCATCGCAATCTTAATTTCCGATTTGTTTTTTTAGTCTTGGCATTTTGTTCACATTATAGGAGCTCAATTTCACTAAGTGCTTTTATTTGATATTATGAAAAACATGTCATGGCTTCTTCTTTTTTTTTTCTTTTTTTTTGCGACAATAGTCCTTGTCTTCCATTTCTTCCTCATTTACCAACAAGACGTTGTCATCCAGATGACAGGAAGTTGTACTGTAAACTGACAGAAATAGTGGTTTTATTTCCTTCCTCTGTAGTCAGTTGTCACGAATATTTCTACTGGTATGCCATTGCCTTCGTAACATAGTCGCCGACATAACAGATAAATATTAAGGTACTCTGTTATCTCTTGGGATTTCGTAACCCATCAATATTCAGTTTCTAAATAATCTCAATTTATCACCATTAATCAAATGGGGAGAAAAAAAATAAATAATTCATCTATCCATAAATTACATTACCGTGGTGAACAACAGGGAATCGTTTAAATAAAGGCACTTGATTTTTACTTTAAAACATGATGTTGGAGTTTTGTGTTATTTATGTTTTTTTAAGAGAATATTATGGAGTGATCTATGTACTTAAACTATCGGATCTTCTATTTCTATGTCATCAACAATTTTTTTACGAATGTTTTTGTTTTTTGAAGTACGTTACGGTAATATTATTTTTGTGTTTAATGTTTGGCATTTAAACAACTTAATTGGTGAGTTGGTAGATCGTAATTGAAAACATAACTAACATGATCAGAGATAATCGCTAACGCTGATCTGTAAAAATGGGGGATTTTAAGGGGTTTTCTAATTATTATTCATCCTTTCACGTGCAGATTTATCACATAAGCTCCAGCTTGTGTTTAAAGAATTATCAGTTCGATTCAATATGCTAAAACTTGTACAACTTAACAAAATTACTGAGATCCATTCATCATCTTGTGATGTCTGTGATTACTAAAACTACAGATCGTTTTCATTTAGACATGTGTTCTGATAACTTAAGTTTTATGGACCCATTACTTTCATGCATCGTTCCTTGGGATATATTCCGTATTGACATTATGATGGCTAAGTGAGTAAGTCGCTGGCTCGCTTGCCTGGAGGTCGTGGTTTCACTCCTGTCAGCGGGGCTGTCCAGGTAAAATTTCCCCAACAGCACACTGTATCACGTATGCCCGTCTTCATTAGCCCAGTCGGAGCAGAACGGTAGGTCGCTAAACCCCATTTCGTTCATTTTCGTACCGTATTTGTATAATAACCAAATCGGTGTATATTCTTTGGGAATTTTTTTTTATTTTCAAAAAATTGTTTGAAATAGATCACAGAAAAACGTTACGGTCGTAGCTGATAAAGAGAGAGAAATGGGGTTTAACGTCCACTCGACACAAACTAGGTCGTTTTGGGACTAACATATGGTTTAATTTTATTTCAATAATTCGCTTGCGCGTAGGGGTCTTTAGCAGTGGGAGGAAACCGGAGTGCCCGGAGGAAACCCACGAGGTTGAGAAGGCGCCCCTATCTCCATGCCACATACGCTCACACCAGGGCTCGAAACCACAGCCGCAAGCCAGAGGTGACCGGCAAGCTAGAGGTCGAAGCGCGTCACTCTAGACCACTAGGCCATCCCCCCCCACCCCACCCCCCCCCCCCCCCCCCCGCGTAGCTGATAAACCAAAGATAACATTGGGAAATGGATTAAGCGCATGCTTCTTTGCAACTCGGGGTACACCATTGAACTGCCTAGTATCTTTTCGTGTATCAGGTGGCCCGGGGGGGGGGGGCGAATGGTTAGCGTGTGCGCGCTGTATCATACGGCCTGCCATTGAGTCAACTGGCGTGGTTTCAAATCCCCGGTTGTACGTGGCAAGGATTCGGGTCGCCTGTCCAGCCTCGTGGGTTTTCTCCAGGTATTCCGGTTTCCTCCCACTGCTAAAGACCCCTACGCGCAAGCAATTTATTGAAATAAAATTAAACCATATGTTAGTCCCGAGATGACCTAGTTTGTGTCGAGTGGACGTTAAACCCCATTTCTCTCTCTATCAGGTGGCTCAAAAATACGAGTACACTATATATGAAGGGGAATAATTCAAACAACATTGCCGCATTATCATTCACATTTCATATGTACAATAATGTAGATTCAAATTACAGGCTCACGTAGTATGGTTTAGAATAGAATGGGAAAGTGTCTACATCAATTTACATAAACAAATGGTCAATATATGCTTAGTCTTGCATGTAAGCAGGCTCGGATCCATGATTTTGGCGGGGGGGGGGGGGGGCACACATTGGAGTAAAGGGTAATTAAACCCAATACCTGAAAAGGGTAATTTGGTTATAGAATTCGTTCTTCAGTAGTTGAACTTAACGTCCGCTTGCTATGGGGGTAATATCGCAGATAAACGTTTCCTGGGAAACTATCACTCATGTTTGAGAGGCCAGTTCAGAATAGTTTCGGTATAGAAGGGTCGAACCCCTTGTGTAAAAATTAAGTCCTCATATTAACAACGCAGCGAACCATTTGTCGATTCCAAGCATATAAACAGTGGTACAGAACGAGTTATGACACGTACATGTAAGACATTGAATAACTCTGGATTTCCTCATTCTGTATCACCATTATGCTTGAAATCGACAAGGGCATGGAATATATTGTCTACGATATCACCCTTATGGAAATAGATGTAAAACTCCAGGAACGAACGAACGCATTGAATATCAGAAGAATTTACACCTTTTAAAAAAAAATATATAAATATTATGGATCCCTAGAACGCTCAATTGATTTTATTACCTCCCCAAATCATTCCTCGAGTAAGAATTCATCGAGATTAAATTATATATTAGGCCTACTCAGATATCAATTCATCCTTATAAGTCGATATCACGGAAAGATCAAATAAAATATGTATGTGTCAATTGCAAACCGCAATATTGTCTACCCAATTACCATGTAAAAAATAATTAAATCATCTTGAATATCGGTACTGACATAATTTTGATCTTGCGCAAACTATTATAATGAATGGGAACCAGATTTCTATAATCTATCCCATTAATCATAGTATCTTCTCTTCTCAAATTAATACTAAATCCCCTTAAATCTGAACATATGACATTTTAAATTCTAAAACTGTACGATGATCGAAAGGATAAAAGATAAACCTTTTGAATTTAACCTGGGACATTATTGACCATACCAAGATTCTAATCTGTATTATTTATTTATTACCACTAGAAAAGTTCTGGGGGAACTTTCTGGGGGAACTTGCCCTGTAACGAAGCTCTTCATTCCAGTTTTCCATTCCTATTCAAATGGACTCGCAATTGAATAAACTACATGTTTTATGAATGTATTGCTTAATAGCTTCAGCGTTTAAAAAAGAATAGTGTCTCCTCTTGTATAACACCGTCGTTCATCGCAATCTTAATTTCCGATTTGTTTTTTTAGTCTTGGCATTTTGTTCACATTATAGGAGCTCAATTTCACTAAGTGCTTTTATTTGATATTATGAAAAACGTGTCATGGCTTCTTCTTTTTTTTCTTTTTTTTTGCGACAATAGTCCTTGTTTTCCATTTCTTCCTCATTTACCAACAAGACGTTGTCATCCAGATGACAGGAAGTTGTACTGTAAACTGACAGAAATAGTGGTTTTATTTCCTTCCTCTGTTGTCAGTTGTCACGAATATTTCTACTGGTATGCCATTGCCTTCGTAACATAGTCGCCGACATAACAGATAAATATTAAGGTACTCTGTTATCTCTTGGGATTTCGTAACCCATCAATATTCAGTTTCTAAATAATCTCAATTTATCACCATTAATCAAATGGGGAGAAAAAAAAATAAATAATTCATCTATCCATAAATTACATTACCGTGGTGAACAACAGGGAATCGTTTAAATAAAGGCACTTGATTTTTACTTTAAAACATGATGTTGGAGTTTTGTGTTATTTATGTTTTTAAGAGAATATTATGGAGTGATCTATGTACTTAAACTATCGGATCTTCTATTTCTATGTCATCAACAATTTTTTTTACGAATGTTTTTGTTTTTTGAAGTACGTTACAGTAATATTATTTTTGAGTTTAATGTTTTGGCATTTAAACAACTTAATTGGTGAGTTGGTAGATCGTAATTGAAAACATAACTAACATGATCAGAGATAATCGCTAACGCTGATCTGTAAAAATGGGGGATTTTAAGGGGTTTTCCAATTATTATTCATCCTTTCACGTGCAGATTTATCACATAAGCTCCAGCTTGTGTTTAAAGAATTCTCAGTTCGATTCAATATGCTAAAACTTGTACAACTTAACAAAATTACTGAGATCCATTCATCATCTTGTGATGTCTGTGATTACTAAAACTACAGATCGTTTTCATTGAGACATGTGTTCTGATAACTTAAGTTTTATGGACCCATTACTATCATGCATCGTTCCTTGGGATATATTCCGTATTGACATTATGATGGCTAAGTGAGTAAGTCGCTCGCTTGCCTGGAGGTCGTGGTTTCACTCCTGTCAGCGGGGCTGTCCAGGTAAAATTTCCCCTATAGCACACTGTATCACGTATGCCCGTCTTCATTAGCCCAATCGGAGCAGAACGGTAGGTCGCTAAACCCCATTTCGTTCATTTTCGTACCGTATTTGTATAATAACCAAATCGGTGTATATAATTTGGGAATTTTTTTTTATTTTCAAAAAATTGTTTGAAATAGATCACAGAAAGACGTTACGTTACGGTCGTAGCTGATAAACCAAAGATAACATTGGGAAATGGATTAAGCGCATGCTTCTTTGCAACTCGGGGTACACCATTGAACTGCCTAGAATCTTTTCGTATATCAGGTGGCCCGTGGGGGCGGGGGGCGAATGGTTAGCGTGTGCGCGCTGTATCATACGGCCTGCCATTGAGTCAACTGGCGTGGTTTCAAATCCGCGGTTGTACGTGGCAAGGATTCGGGTCGCCTGTCCAGCCTCGTGGGTTTTCTCCGGGTACTCCGGTTTCCTCCCACTGCTAAAGACCCCTACGCGCAAGCAATTTATTGAAATAAAATTAAACCATATGTTAGTCCCGAGATGACCTAGTTTGTGTCGAGTGGACGTTAAACCACATTTCTCTCTCTCTATCAGGTGGCCCAATAATACGAGTACACTATATGAAGGGGAATAATTCAAACAGCATTGCCGCATTATCATTCACATTTCATATGTACAATAATGTAGATTCAAATTACAGGCTCACGTAGTATGGTTTAGAATAGAATGGGAAAGTGTCTACATCAATTTACATAAACAAATGGTCAATATATGCTTAGTCTTGCATGTAAGCAGGCTCGGATCCATGATTTTGGCGGGGGGGGGGGGGGCACACATTGGAGCAAAGGGTAATTAAATACGTTGCAACCTTAGGAATTGCTTGGGCGGAGAAAATGCGAAAATTATGTTTATCATCTATTAAAGAGCAGATACAATAGTAACAAAGCAAACGAAAATGAAAATAAACTATGTCACTGGGTGGTGGGGGTCACGGCGCCCTGCCCCCCCCCCCCCTGGATCCGCACCTGCGTAAGCGCATTTTATAAATTATTCTACGTTTAATAGTGTAGTCGTTCGTATGGACCACCCGATGTCATTGATACTTTGTTTCCTTAGTTGTTTCTTCAGGGCCACCCGATATTATTCTTTCTTCTTTTCGTTTTAACGTCTTCCATATAACGATACTGCTGTAAGCACTTAAGGCCGATAGTTGATTTCGTATGACTGAAAGAATATCCAATCCCTATTACAAACCTTGTACACAGAACATGTCAATACATATATATTAAATGGTTACGGTGCTTTACGTATTAATAATTTAAAACCTAGATTGTAACATCAGATAATTTGATTTATCATGTTGAGTCATTTCTTTTTTCAAATAAACGCTTTGCTAAAGGTTTTTTGATCAACCGACTTATTATGTTAAAAAAAACAGCTCGTTGATAAGTAGAACATACATTGATCCGGGCCGTGTTTCTTATTTTCATCGTATGCTTCTTTTATACGTATTATCATTAGATTGACAAAAGGCATATTTAACAACAGATGAAAATATAAACACTTAAAGTAGCTAAGTCTCTAACTCAATATCATCCAAAATCATCAACATTGAAAACACGAATTATTTGTCAATTTAAATCAACATTGATGCCCTGGTCTAACCGGAAAAAGATGGGATTCTGATATCCAATATTTAAGACAAAATAAACATTTTACTAATGGTACACGAATCGTCAGTTGATCTTGACACTGATTTCGATCATTAATTCGTGCCCTAAAAATAACAAAATGTAACTTCACAACCTTTACACATAAACATCTTGCCAACGGTAGACGCGTTCTAATTAAAATTATACATTATTTTCCTTCCGTTTAATTTCAGGTTTAGTCTTTTGTAGTGAACAGCCGAAAACTAAAACGTAACGAAATGTCGATACAGTTTTAATTCGATTCTTTCTGTGCCTTAGCATGGCGAGATGCTTGGATTATCACACCATATAGTAAGTGCAGGAGGACCGCACTACACGAAAAACAAAAACCTACAAGATTAACCTGCGGAAAATATCAAATCAAGTGAATGGATCCGGGGGCCAGCCGTAAGCGTCCACTGCGCTGTACAGTCCCGGGCCTATTATGGTACAGGCTTCACTAAAAATGATTTGAAAAAAAAGAGGTAACAGAAATAATGCGACCGATCTTGACAATGGTCGTCTCTCAATGGCGATAGACTGCCAGTTAACGTCAGATGTTAGAACGTCAAACAATTTCAACAATAAGGGCGATAATCCGGATAGAATCTCGGAAAACGCTAAATTAATAAGTGTAGTGAGCAAACAGGAGCAAAACCCGACAACGAGAACATTCTGCAGTACGAAGGGCTAAAACTCTACTCTAATAGTAAGTGCAGGAGGACCGCACTACACGAAAAACAAAAACCTACAAGATTAACCTGCGGAAAATATCAAATCAAGTGAATGGATCCGGGGGCCAGCCGTAAGCGTCCACTGCGCTGTACAGTCCCGGGCCTATTATGGTACAGGCTTCACTAAAAATGATTTGAAAAAAAAGAGGTAACAGAAATAATGCGACCGATCTTGACAATGGTCGTCTCTCAATGGCGATAGACTGCCAGTTAACGTCAGATGTTAGAACGTCAAACAATTTCAACAATAAGGGCGATAATCCGGATAGAATCTCGGAAAACGCTAAATTAATAAGTGTAGTGAGCAAACAGGAGCAAAACCCGAAAATAAGAAAAATAAGATATCCTGACATATTTATCAACTCAAAGCTCTGTTTAGAACAAAGCCTCTTTCTGCCTTGGCGGGCCCTTCTTAGCACCAAACACAAATTTCAGGACGAAATTATCTTTATACCAGACTGTGTGACTTATCTCCGACTTTATTAGACCGACTGGTTTAGAAAAAGAGGGATTGTCCATTCGGCGCAGGAAACTTGGTCGTTAAACCACATTAGATTTTATTTTCTAGGGTCGTCTATTTTTAAGTTGAATTGAAGGGGGGTAACTCTTGTATAATCTACTAGTGTGTGTAAATGCTGACAACAATTTGACAAAATGCATGAATTCGACATACATGTTCAAATGATGAATACAATATTAAAGAAACAATTTAAAGGAGTTAAACCCATACGCGTACGAGCCAGGGGGGGGGGGCAAGCTGACTTTTAAGGCAGACGTTAGTGAGAATATATTACCAAGATATATCCGAAATTAATGTTTAACCATGTTTAAGTTATTTTCGGTTAGTTGTCAGTACATGTTTCGTTCGTATAAAAATTAAAAGGATACTACGGTACCCAGCCGACACAGTCCTACAACAATAACACATAAAAAGTATGATAAGTTATTGAATAATCATTTTCAGTGAGAATGCGAGAGAGAGAGAGAGAGAAATGGGGTTTAACGTCCACTCAACACAACCAGGTTATTTCGGGACTAACATGGTTTCAATTATATTTCAATAATTCGCTTGCGCGTAGGGGTCTTTAGTCGTGGGAGGAAACCGGAGTGCCCGGAGGAAACCCACGAGGTTGAGAAGGCGCCCCTATCTCCATGCCACATACGCTCACACCAGGGCTCGAAACCACAGCCGCAAGCCAGAGGTGACCGGCCAGCTAGAGGTCGAAGCGCGGCACTCTAGACCACTAGGCCATCCCAACCCCCCAATGCGTCCAGGACCCATTCTATTGTATTATAAAACCTCAATTTGTTTCTATTCGATATAATAATATTTCGTCAAACGTAATAAAAACTATGCAGCTAGTCTAGAATCTACAATTTTCTAATTATATAGGCCTGTATACATGTAGGCCTATAGTCATGTTTTATCTTTACTTTAGGCCTACGGGTTTTTTTTGGTGTATCAATATTCATTACTTCAAGGTGTCTTCATAGCCCCCCCCCCTCAAAAAAAGTAAGTTAATAGCTAAAATTTCCCTTTTAGTTTTAGATTGTAAGAAAAACTGTTTTGATAATTAGATATACCGTATACGTCTTTACGTGTATAAATAAATAAAAAATCTGTCTTTATCAATTAAAGATGTAGGAAAAATCAAATAATATCCTAAGGAAATTTTCTATAAAATTTAGACTTTAATGAATGGTCTCAGCATTTTGTCAAATTCAAATGTGCTATCAGTATTTTAAAACAATATGTTTGCACACTGAAATTTCAAGGTAAACTTTTAAAAAAAATCATTTGAATGGATGTTCTGTTTCTAAGCCCTCATTTAATATTGAAAACATTATATGTAGGTGAAAAATACCGATCGCTATCAAGTACAGCACATAGGCCATTCACTGTATTATAGATCTTAGGGAATCGATTTTCAGGTCACCCAACGAAAAAAAATGACCCGAAATTTTAAAAGCGTTACGTGTCCGGATAAGCAACTTAGCCATTCTTAGTCAAAACAACTCAATTTTTTGAGCTCAAATTTTGAGACAAGGTATATACACCATTGCTTTATATTTTTACGTTGAAATTTCATAGGTACCCAGACCTTTTTTTTTCCGACTATGATCAAATTAGGATAATTCTTTTAAATATTGGTCGTATTGACATTATAAAATTTGCATGAATGTAAATCTAAATGTCAGATAGTGTCATGTTTTTTTTCATTCTTACACCATATTTATTTAATGATACATAATTATTGGATCTGAAAACTGTCTGTTAGGATTATGTTGAAAATATTATTATTAATACCCCTTTAAACTCCTCAATTTCTTTATGAAAATGTTAATACCCGTTACCCTGTACTTTCTTTCTTTTGTAGGCCTCTGAATATAAGATAAGCTCTTCACTGCTACAACCTTCCATAAACAATAAAGTGTGAAAAATACTTTGTCAGTAATTTCGGAAGAGGGCCTGGCAAGGACATTGTCTATTCGATTCGTTGGAGTACATGTAAAAGAATCCTTGAAAATTTTCGAAATAAGAGTAGGTAATTAATTAGTCTGCTGTCTGGACAAAATTTACTTCATAGCACACTGTATGACAAACACTTGTCATTATTGTTGTGTTTGTGCTGCCCATGATGGCTACCGATAGATGATACGACAAGCCTAATATTCTAGATAGATGTTTATTAGCTTCATACCATGCGACGACAATCCGTCGCCAATTACCCGGATGTCCGCGTGCACCAGTTATATACATATTCATGACGAGACAGTTATAGGCCTTAAGATATTTAAAGGGACATACCACTACATCTCCCCTTCTAAGATTTACAAAATCAACAAAAAGCATACATATACTTATATGACTGATGGACAGTATTATAATGCTATATTAATAACCAAATAATATCTATCATTACACCTTTGAATCTATCTGACAAGTAAACTAAATAAGACAGACACTATTTTGTGTTTAAATTTTAGATAATGTTACAGTCACTTTAAACCTATCACCAGTAAACACAATTGCAGCAACATTGTATAAACATGTTTAAAACTTACATGTCAACAAAACGTTTAGGAGGTTTGATATCTCTTTTTGATTTCCTTAAAGGGACATTATTGTGAAGAACCTTAGACTGCTTATGATGTACAATTTTATAATTTTCCACACTACTGTCATTACTTGAGTTTGGCATTTTGTTTAAGTGAAATCTATTTCTGCGAAATTTACCACTATCAGTAGACACAATGTAAGACCTATCATTAAACTGTTTATTAATAGTTCCCGTCTCTCTACGATCTTTAATATACACGGAATCGCCACACATTAGACGAGTTAAAGATTTAGCAGAATGTCTATTGTCAAAATTATCTTTCTGCTGTTTTCTAAGAACGGCTTCACGATTTGACAGAATATTAGAATCTATCTTTTTCCCCTCTAACTGACAAGAAACAACAGGTATTTTAGTACGCAATTGTCGCCCCATGAGTAACTCAGATGGACTATACCCATTGTGGAGAGGTGCATTACGATAATTCAAAAATGCTATGTAAGGGTCGTCTGATAACATTAACTTTTTAGCGGTACGCACAGCTCGTTCCGCTTGACCGTTACCAGATGAATGAGTTGGGCTACTTGTCACATGAGTAAAACCATAGTTCTTCGCAAAATCTGAAAATTCTGCAGACACATATTGAGTACCGTTGTCACTAAAGAAACTCTCAGGAATGCCATGATGGGAAAACATTGACTTTAGGTGATTAATGACACACTTTGAGGACAGTCCGGAAAGCTTAGCTACTTCAATGTACCTGGAATAAAAATCTACGACAAGTAAATAGTTATTATTTTCAAATTCAAATAAATCCGATGCAACTTTCTGCCATGGTCTTTCAGGAAAGTCTGATGGAACTAACGGTTCAAACTTATTCACAGCTTGTTTACAACATACAGCACAATTTGAAATTAAGTCTGATATTTGAGAGCTTAGTCCTATCCACCAAACAGAACGTTTCGCACGATCTCTACACTTCGTAATTCCGAGGTGTCCTTCATGTAGTTTACCAAGAATATCAGTCTGGAGAGATTTAGGTATGACAATTCTAGTGCCACACATCAACAAATTATCAACTACAGTTAGGTCTCCTCTATAAGCAAAATATGCTTTAAGATGAGGTTTAACACTATGAACTGCACTAGGCCAACCATTTAAACATAATGAAATTATATCTTTACAAACTGGATCCCCTTCCTGTTGAGCACGTATGTCATTCAAGCGTTGATCTTTCAGAGGAAGGTCTGATACTATTGTATGAACGTATAAGCATGTGTCATTCTGGAAAATAAGATCTGCTTCCGTTGCTTCAGAATAGGGAGCGCGTGATAATGTATCCGCAATACACAAATTTTTACCTGCTACATGAATAATGCTGTATGAATAACGCATTAGCCTCAATCTGTAACGTTGAATTCTAATAGGAAGGCTGTCTAAGTCTTTAGTACCCAATAAAGGGACTAACGGTTTGTGGTCAGTTTCAATAAGAAATGTTCTTTGTCCAACTAAATAATCTTGAAACTTTTCGCAAGACCAAACAACGGCTAAGGCTTCTTTGTCTATTTGCGCGTATTTTTGTTCTGTTTCTGTTAGGCTTCTCGACGCAAAAGCTACTGGTCGCCAACCACTAGAATACCGTTGCAATATAACTGCACCCAGACCATACGATGAGGAATCTGCACTTACTTTGATATCCAAGTCTGGATTATATAATGCTAACACAGGTGTATCAGTTAATACTTTAATGATTTCCTGAAACGATTTCTCTTGAGCTGTATCCCATACCCACGTTTTGGATATATGTAGCAAATCACGCAGCGGTTTAGTAATCTCTGCTAAATTACTAATGAATTTTGACAATTGATTAACCATACCGAGTAAACGTCGAATATCTGAAACAGTTTTAGGTCGAGGAAAATTTTTAATAGCAGTCACCTTGTCCTTATCTGCCTGGACACCATTTTCACTTACTATTTGGCCTAAAAACTTAACTTGAGTTCTTCTAATTTCACATTTAGATTTATTAAGCGTTAAGCCATGTTCACGCAATCTATTCAGAACATTTCTTAAGTTTACATCATGATCGGCGTAAGATGAACCATATACAACAACATCATCCATTAGACATGCAACACCTTGAAGACCTTCTAAGATTTTAGACATTCTCTTCATAAATAATTCTGGGCCACTTAAATTGAAATTCCAAACGGTAGTCTCTTGTAGCAGTATCTACCAAAAGGGCTGATAAAGGTAGTTAACAGTGATGATTTCTTCGTAAGTTCAATCTGATGGAATCCTGAGTTCGCATCGAGCTTGGAAAATACCTTGGCACCCGCCATTTGACCCAAGACATGTTCGACCGAAGGAAGCATATGACGCTCCCTTTTAACCGCTTTATTCAGTTTAGTCAAATCAACACAGACACGGACTTGCTTTTTATTCTTTTTCAGTACAACACAAAGCGGAGCACACCATGGAGTTGGTACATCAACTGGAGTAATAACCTTTAAATCTTCAAGTCGCTTAAGTTCTTCTTTTACCATAGGCATTAATGGTAAAGGTATCCTTCTCGGTGCATTAACTGAATAGGGAACAGCATCTTCTGCTAATTCTATATCATAAGGATCTTCAAGTTTTCCCAAACCTTTAAAAAGTTCTGGGAATTCTTCTTCTATGGAAGACAATTTATCCACGTTACCCAGAAATAAAACAACACCAAGCGACTGACATGCACTTCTACTTAATAAAGGAGTACTTAGGTTATCTATGACATAGACTAGTTCTCTGTGAGTTTGACCTTGCCACTTTAAATCTGCATGGAAATATCCCAGAGTCTCAAGTTGATGCTTGTCTGGACCATTCAAAATTCGATTGGTAGAAAGTAAGTATTGCCCTTTAAAGCTCTTGTTGAAATTAAACTTGGGTATAACCGTCACATCGGCACCCGTATCTACTTTAAACCTGATATGCGCTTGACCTACTTTAACCGTGACGTGCCAATCATCTTGAGCCGATTCACCATCTTGAGTGAGTTGATCTATAGCTCCAAGAAATTCACCTTCATCTGTGTCGTCGTCGTCCTGAACAGCATTAACCATTTTTCGGTTTGATTGTGACCTTGACATACATACTGAGCGGTAGTGACCTTTGATATGGCAGTTACTACAATAAACACGTTTCGCTGGACAAAATCTTCTACCGTGTGGTTCTTTTCCACAATATTTACATTTACTGCCATTACTATCATTATTATACATTTGACCCTGATCTGGCTTTCTATGATTATTATACTGAGCATTTGAGCGCCCAACAGTTGATTTCTTCTTATATGAAAACCCCTGTTTACCTTGGTACTGTTTACCACCATAACCATGATCAGCTTTAATCTGATGGATACTTTCATTTACCACAGATTTCTCTTGTTGAAAACTCCTATTCTGTTGATTACTGACTTCTGCAGCTCTACAAAATTCCACAGCGTTTCTAAGAGTAAGTTCTGGTTTCATCAAAAGATCTCTCCTAACTTTGTTGTCACGTATACCACATACAATACGGTCTCTAATGAGCGAATCAACAAGTTCACCAAATTCACATTCTTTTGACAGGTTACAGATAGCTAGATAGAACGAATCAAAAGTTTCAGAATTTTCTTGATCCCTAGTATTAAACTGATGTCTATCGAAAGTAATATTCTTCCGAGGAATACAATATTCTTCATACTTCTTCAATATGTCGTCCAGGTCATCTTGATTTTCGCCGTCACCCCACTGAAATCCATCATAGACTTTGACAGCTGGCTGACCAATAATATGGAGAAGAATGCTAGCCTTGACCTTTGACGATTTACTGTCTAACCCTGATGCGGCGAGGTAAATTTTAAATCCCTGTTTGAACTGTTTAAAATTGGCTGCTAGATTACCCTCGAGGTTTAGACATGCCGGAGGAGGTAAGTTATTCATGATGAATCAAATCTATGAGCTTAAAACCTTTCCTGTAGAGCGGAAATTCTTGCCGATTCTTCACAATGGCGAGTCCATAGGTACCAACCCACGTTGACGAGAGCTTCGTTTTCACTGATGAAAATACCTATAAAACTTGATTCATCGATGAAATTAAAGTCCGAAATCAAATTCTCGGGTTCTTCATCTTTAAAGATGGAACTTCTGACACCATGTTGTGTTTGTGCTGCCCATGATGGCTACCGATAGATGATACGACAAGCCTAATATTCTAGATAGATGTTTATTAGCTTCATACCATGCGACGACAATCCGTCGCCAATTACCCGGATGTCCGCGTGCACCAGTTATATACATATTCATGACGAGACAGTTATAGGCCTTAAGATATTTAAAGGGACATACCACTACAATTATTTGCCAAACCATGCAGAAAAATAGGAGATAAACCTCCATCTGTTAAAATATGCAGCCTCTATCGTGTTCAGAAAAAACTGATCCTCTATTGCTATTCAGAGGTTTTCAGGTTATTTTAATTGTTAAAATAAATAAAGGGGTTCTTTTTTTTATGTATCTTATTGTTGTTGAAATATTTGTTAGTAATATTCTTCTAACAAGAAAAGACCCCTGTACATATGTACTTCAAAATTGGGGGGTTGGGATAGTATAGAGTGCTGTGCATGCATCAACCTCTTCTGGCCGGTCACCTCTGGCTTGCTGTTGTGGTTTCGATCCCTGGTGTGAGCGTATGTGGCTTCGAGATAGGGGCGCCTTCTCAAATTCATGGTTTACTCCCACACGAAAGACACATGCGCGTGCGCTTTGATAATAACAATGCAAAATAAGACTTGTCTACTATATCACCTTCGGTGGAAGTTGTCGTTTAACTCTTAAGAACAACAGTTCAAAATTGAAGAAGCATGGACAGGAAGATGCTGTCCGGGCAAAATTCTCCTTCCTTGGATTTTGCAAATAGTCATAGAATAAAGACTACCATATGTTATCGTAACGAAATACTGAAGGATTGCATGTGTTGACAAGATAATGTTAAAACCCAATTCCATATAGTTCAAAATTGAAGAAGCATGGACAGACAGATGCTGTCCAGGCAAAACTCTCCTTCCTTTTTTTCATTGAAAATTGTTTTGAAGAAACAGTTTGTTTACAAAATTATGATGCCAATGTGTACCAATGAGCTTGTGTTTTTTGTCCCATCTAAACAACTAGACACTGTTCTTTTCCATGTTGTCCCTCCTACACTACCGACTGGGAGAAACCATGCTGCAAAATGCAGGAGAACTTTATTGAATAACACCAGCATACATAATTCTTATATATTCAGATTGGTATTGGTATGCCACTAAAGAATTAGGTATTTTTTTTCTTTGGAAAAAATTATAATGAATCAATTTGAATTAAAAAGATCAAGTATGAAGACAATGATTCTAATATCAAGATTTTTATTTTTGCTACGAAAATATTTTAAGTGCATCTTTTCTTTTGTGTGAAAATAGATTTGAAGAATGAGTTTGGTTACAAAAATACACATGATATTTACATCCTTAAATAATGGACCCAAAACAAAAAAGTAGTTTTATTTTTACAAGAAATTCTGTAGATCGATAAAATAAAAAAAATTATTTATAAACGAAAATATTTTAAGTGCATCTTTTTTTTTCTCTGTGAAAATAAATTTAAAGAATCAGCTTGGTTACAAAAATACACATGATATTTACATCCTTAAATAATGGACCCAAAACAAAACAATTCAAGAAAATCTGTAGATCGATAAAATATAAAAAATGAAGTAAAAAAATACAGTATTCATGTTATTATTAACTTCATAAATATAGGAAACTTGTCTCAAAACTTCCAGTCGCTATTTCAAAATTATTACAAAATAATAACAAAAACATCAAATATCAGGTTCACGCATAGGCTTTGCAATCTACTGCTATATGGCCCATAGTATGGGATCTATATTTAAGTACTTTTTAAAAATATAAATACCGAAGTAAAAAATACGGTCTTCGTGTTATTATTAGCTTCATAAATATAGGAACGTTGTCTCAAAATTTCCAGTCGCTATCTCAATCACAATTATTACAAAATAATAACATTAATATCAGCTCACACGACTCCGCTTCATTATAAACAATAGCAAAGCCTTCGACGGGAAGTAACTTAGGTTCTGTTGACTTCGCGCATGTGATAAACAACATAATTCATCGTCCAATGACAGATACTGCAGGGTCAGTTATCCATATTATATACGATCTATGCTTAAAGCATTTGCACTTCACAGTCCTGGCACCTCTACAGTAACATAAATATCACAAATCGTTGACTCCGATATTTTGTGACATGATGTAAACTGCTATTTATTTCTATATTTTAATTATTTCTTCCTCTTCCTCCTCGTCTTTTCTTATTAGCTGTTCTAGAGTTATGCTACTGGGCGTGACTAGGCTAATAGGCCATCGGGTAATGTTTGAAGTTTAAAAAGGGTTCCCGCATTGAACGCGACCTACGAATCTTGACCTAGTTTTTATTCTCGAACGGTAGGCCTTTGATCTTTACTGCACTACACCATTATCTTGTACTAAAGGTTATAAAGGGAGGTGTTTGATTGTGTAAGGTTTGTATTTGGCAATTTCATGCGACTTTTTCTATTCGAACTGTTATTCTTACAAGATTATATGTGATGTGCACATTATATCACATATTATATAAGTGACAGTTATGTTGTTATAAGCATTAAGCAGGCAATACAGGCACCCTCGTAAATTTGTAAACAGTCTTGTGATCCTAGGCCGTGGTTAATCGCAACATATTCTAACTTCTTTTTCGTTTACTCTTAATGTTTGTCAAATACCGATTTGTGTTGGGGTTTTTTATCACGATTTTTCTGTTCCGCATTTTCAGAAATTACAGGTTACTATAAATACAGGACAAACTATTTCTTTAAGAATGGGGGCCGACTTGTCATTCCCACAAGTAGACATTTCCCCCGACAGAACCTACATAGTTACAGGTGGAAATACAGGTATGTACTAAGTATTCAATTCAATGTTTATGGTTTTAGGCAGTATTTAAAGTTACACATCAATGGTCCTACACTGCCTAAAACACAACCCCTTACCGACATCTATCGTCCTGTCGCGAGGACCGATATTCGGGATACATAACCGCAAATGTCCAAATGCACATGAACAATGAATATTTTTAAACCAAAAAATATCCAAATAAATCACAATTCTATTATTTAAATGTTGTTAAATCTCTGTTGAAATCAGTTTGCGTCGGCTATTCCTTTTATCAATTATCCAGAAACAAAGTAGTGTAGTTTGAACGGTTGAGGGTGAATGGGGTGGGATGGGGGAATATTCACTGATTTTCTCATTATCTATCACCCGGGCAGAGTTTTAGAAGAACCAGAATTTCTAGCGTGAAATTCCGCTACATGGTCGTAGTAACATACAACTATTCAATTTTTAAAAGCTTATAACACCAGGAACACAATCCAAGAGTTTAAAGGAAAATGTTTTCAAGGGCCCGACTAAAACATCATAAATGTCAAATAAATGCTATATTTATGCTAACAATCCTCAAGCTGGCATGAAATTTAATATTGGCGAAAACACCCAATGCATCATACATCTTTGGCAGAGAATGGAATATTGAATTGGTTTAATTTTGATTTAAACAAAATGCCGAAAACATAAAGGAATATTATACTTAATTCCAGAATTCCATTAACGGTACAGAATTTAATTTAAAAACATTAAATTTGATAAACTGAATAGGATTTGACAACAGACAAGGGTCTAATAAGTTCTCCCCAAAATATATTTCTACTATAATATCTGTAAAACTCTTTTTCAGATAGGATTTTAAGCTAAAGTTCAAACAAATATTTAAATTGAAATAAATCATCTGTAAATATTTAGTTCTTACTAAAATAGATGAAATGAAATGGAGTTTAACGTTCTACTGTTCTGCTGCGACTGGGCAAATGAAGACGGGCATACGCCATAATAGTGTGTTATGAGGGAAATTTTGCCCAATCTGATTAAAACACAGATCCAATTTCGTTTCGTTTTTTATAGTTCAAAATTTCGTTTTTACTTGTCTTTACTACTCTTGGATCTGGAGGACTTGTTATTTGACAGTGTTCTGCCTGAAATGAGGGGTCAGCCAATCAAATTGTCTGTCAAATCGACCGTTTGGCCTTTTCAAGCGTGGAACTGTGGGTAGATATTACCAGCCAATGACGTCTATACTAACACCAGCGGATAGAAATCAAAACAAAACAAAAGTAGATTTTAAAAAGCATGGCGGTCGCTAATTGGTTAATTGAATGACTGACGTTATCGAGTCAAATGTCCCGTGCGTGATACCTGATGTCATAGAACGTGAGCTCCCACTATAACCTGTTAGATTTACATGAGTGTAGGCCATCGAAAGTATAAAAAACGAAACGAAATGTAGATCTATATTTTAATTAGAATGATTTTTGCCCTAACAGAGGCGCTGCGGCCTACTCTTATATCAAATTCCGAATGTCTAGGAATATTTTACGTGCATCTCAATGTTTTGACAGGAACTCCGTTTTTAGTTAAATCTGAAGGACTAGACATATGTCCGTGTCATGCCCCCCCCCCCCGCCCGAAATCCCGATAAACTTTCTCGGCCAAGGATTGAGGCATCGGTTGTTTTCGCCAATAATTAATTTTATGCCAACTTCAGAATAGCATTTACTTGATAATTGTGGCGGCTTTCAACAGGCCCTAAATCGAGTTATTGCAAACATTTTTCTTTGAACCATCGGATTTGTGTTCCAGGTGATAGAAGCTACGAGAACCATATGTGTCGGAATTGTGGTTCTAAGCAAGCTAGAAATTTTGGCTTCAGACCTATACCTAACATCTAATTTAATGCGGGGTCTAAGTTTTGAACGCACTTACTATAGTTTATAATTTATATTAAATTAAATTGGTTGATATCAGACATATCCTTGAGTAACGTTTTATATTGCAGGTATTGGTTATTCCGCTGCTAAAGAAATTGCTCAGATGGGGGGCCATGTTATTATTGCCTGTAGAAATATGAGTAAAGCGGAAACGGTAAGATAAACTTTGTTGTTTTTGTACTTTCTGGCGGCAATAATTCTTTAAATTCCAGCATCGATGACCAATATTATCGATTCCATCTTTTTAGGCTGTAAAACAAATGAAGAAAGAATATGAAACAGAGTTCAGAGAAAAACGTAAAGATTTGTTGGACACCAATCAAGAACCAAGAAAATTAAATTTAGATATTATGGAATTAGATTTAGCATCGTTTGATAAAACTATGAAATTTATAGAAGAATTTAAAGCCAGAAATTATTCATTGCATGGTTTATTATGTAATGCTGGAATTTTTATGCAAGAAAAAGGTAGGTTTAGGGTATTGCATATTATTGTTGTCTGTCTCTGGCCATCTCTCTCCTGGAAGCCATAGTGGCTCTGTTAGCAAGACTCTGGCTCGATAACCAGGAAATCTCGGTTTTGCTTCCAGCGTTGGTAGAGAAAGTCACTTGGGATTTTTCCGACGGTGATTCCCCCTGTACAGCGGTGCATGAAAGGGGGTCTGGGGGGTCTAGTTGTTCGGATGGGGCGAAAATCCTAGGTCTCGTGTAAGCATTGCTGTAAAAGAATCACTGACATTTATTTGGAATTTGAAATAAGAGTAGACCATAGCGTTGCTGCCCTTCCCAAAATTTATAATTATTAACTATTTTGTATATTACAGTAATGACAGATGATGGATATGAAATGATGTTACAGTCCAACTATTTATCGCATCTTCTTATTATCTTACATTTTCTCCCAATTCTACAAAAATCCGAGGAAGATCCTAGAATAGTCCAAACATCTTCCGGAGCTTATGAAATGGGAAAGTTTGATGAAAGTAATATAAATGCAGATAAGTCATTCAGTGCCTTTGGTTTATACAGCAACTCCAAACTTTACCAGGTTGGTTATCCCTTCCCTAGTAGTTGTACAATGTACATACAGTGAAACGTCGTTATATCGAACTGTAATGTTTAACGCCTTAATGTATACACTCCAAGATATGTATATATGTTTGTAACTCACCATTTATATATATGTCCACCATTGTTTATTATAAACATAATAGTAAGTGCAGGAGGACCGCACTACACGAAAAACAAAAACCTACAAGATTAACCTGCGGAAAATATCAAATCAAGTGAATGGATCCGGGGGCCAGCCGTAAGCGTCCACTGCGCTGTACAGTCCCGGGCCTATTATGGTACAGGCTTCACTAAAAATGATTTGAAAAAAAAAGAGGTAACAGAAATAATGCGACCGATATTGACAATGGTCGTCTCTCAATGGCGATAGACTGCCAGTTGACGTCAGATGTTAGAACGTCAAACAATTTCAACAATAAGGGCGATAATTCGGATAGAATCTCGGAAAACTCTAAAATAATAAGTGTAGTGAGCAAACAGGAGCAAAACCCGACAACGAGAACATTCTGCAGTACGAAGGGCTAGAACTCTACTCTAATAGTAAGTGCAGGAGGACCGCACTACACGAAAAACAAAAACCTACAAGATTAACCTGCGGAAAATATCAAATCAAGTGATTGGATCCGGGGGCCAGCCGTAAGCGTCCACTGCGCTGTACAGTCCCGGGCCTATTATGGTACAGGCTTCACTAAAAATGATTTGAAAAAAAAAGAGGTAACAGAAATAATGCGACCGATATTGACAATGGTCGTCTCTCAATGGCGATAGACTGCCAGTTGACGTCAGATGTTAGAACGTCAAACAATTTCAACAATAAGGGCGATAATCCGGATAGAATCTCGGAAAACTCTAAAATAATAAGTGTAGTGAGCAAACAGGAGCAAAACCCGACAACGAGAACATTCTGCAGTACGAAGGGCTAAAACTCTACTCTAATAGTAAGTGCAGGAGGACCGCACTACACGAAAAACAAAAACCTACAAGATTAACCTATCTTGTAGGTTTTTGTTTTTCGTGTAGTGCGGTCCTCCTGCACTTACTATTAGAGTAGAGTTTTAGCCCTTCGTACTGCAGAATGTTCTCGTTGTCGGGTTTTGCTCCTGTTTGCTCACTACACTTATTATTTTAGAGTTTTCCGAGATTCTATCCGGATTATCGCCCTTATTGTTGAAATTGTTTGACGTTCTAACATCTGACGTCAACTGGCAGTCTATCGCCATTGAGAGACGACCATTGTCAATATCGGTCGCATTATTTCTGTTACCTCTTTTTTTTTCAAATCATTTTTAGTGAAGCCTGTACCATAATAGGCCCGGGACTGTACAGCGCAGTGGACGCTTACGGCTGGCCCCCGGATCCATTCACTTGATTTAGAATTAACTATTTTATATCATTGGAGAGAACTTATATAGGCCGTTTCCTATTGTTCAATCCATTTCAGTTTATTGAATAAAATAAAATAAACTAAACTAACGCCTTCATATTCGAGATAAATAAACATCGAATAAAGTACCTGTTTATAGTTAAAGACCATCATAATTTATTTATTTATTTTTAGGTAATGTCAATGTATTGGTTAACTCGTCATGTTAAAGATAAATCTGTGACTATTAATAGTTGTCATCCTGGCTTTGTTAGGACACAGATGACTGAGTCATATTGGCTCATGCGAATGTTTGTTAAGGGTAAGATTTTTTTTTCTTTCAAATAACCAGAAGAATTGTACCGAATTATGTTAATTGAACGTGCTGTAATTTACCACCATTATGTTGTAGCCAGTTTGCTTTGTGTGATGGGCAACATGACTTACGCCTATGCACCCTCGACACACATCATACCAATTTCCAGTCTTCGATATGTCATTACAGATTTTTCGTAACGACGTTTCGTTGACCATGCCATGTCGTGTACGAAAATTATTTATATGAGTGTTTGCCCATACAATGGTCGGTTCAATCAAGACTAAACATAAATATGTAACCTCCATTTGCCTTGTCGACGATGGACGAAACGTCCATGGTAGTGTGTCGAGTTGTAGGAAATTAAATGATGGAAGACCGATGATTATTCAAAGGAGATGAAGAGTTGACGACATTAAATACTGCTTTATTCTAAAACAAAAATGTTTGTTTTCTTGTTAAATGTTTTGTATTGTTGTGTTAATAGCTGTATATATTTATCCACACATTTGCCAGTATATATGTATCTCAGTGTATTTAAAATGAGATTAGGTTGCGGGAACGAAAACATAAATGTAGCGATGTCCATGACTAGAAAAGGCCATCCAGATCATAACAAAATTACTTAGTTATCATAGAACTAATTGGTACTTGCTTACATCTTTTCATGTAAGGAACGAATTGTCTGTGGAGTATTATTCTACTATTCAAATACTTCTATCTAACGACATTAAACAAAATCCGGGCCCAATACTAAAAACCGAGAATTTTACGATATTTCATCTTAATGCCCGCAGCATTAGGAACAAAATCGATGAGATTTACGAAATAGTCAATGAATTCCATATAGTTTGTTTTTCAGAGACTCACCTGGACGGGACATACCACGACCCGTCACTTGTATGGAATAATTTTCACGCATCAATCCGAAAGGATCGGAATAGATTCGGTGGAGGCATTCTTGTTTACGTTAATGAAAAACTCAATTTCAAAAGAAGGCCCGATCTTGAATTTGACACCATCGAAAGCATCTGGGTTGAAGTGAAGCTTCAGAATAGGTCTGTTCCTTTGCTGATATCATGCTACTATCGACCACCAAACACAACTGAGTCATTCTGGCAAAAGCTTGAGGTTTCTCTTGAATTGGCGTTCCAAGAATCCTCTAATGTCATTGTTGCTGGAGACCTTAACATAGGCTTATCTAAAAACCGGAATAGCAAATTAAACGAAATTATCATTACAAACTGCCTTGCTAATATAATCAACGAACGAACGCGGGTTACACCCACTTGCTCCTCACTACTTGATGTTATCCTTGTCCAATCAGATTTACAGGTAGGTTTTGGCGAGACAATTGAATTTGATTCTCATATTTCTGACCACAAGGGTGTAGTCGGAGAAATAGACTTACAGGTCACTGCAAAAGTTAACTATGTTAGGGAGGCTGTACTCTATAATCACGGTAATTTTGATGAATTAAATAATCTTATCAAAAGTTATGATTGGAATGGCCGATTTGAAAACTTAAATACAAATGATTCGTGCGAATCTTTTTATCGTATCTTAAATGACTTCATCAACAAATGCATTCCCAAAAGACGGGTATTAATACGCCCAAATGATAAACCGTGGTTCAACTCAGAACTACGTAAAAATATAAGAGCTCGAGATAAACTTAGGAATAAGGTCAAACGTACAAATAACCCAAGCGACCTACAAAGGTACAAAGTGCAGCGGAACAAGGTAAATAACCACAAAAAAATCACTAAAATCGCAATATGAAGAGCAGCTGTTAGCTGATATATCTAGCCCTAACTCAAACCAAAAGGATTTTTGGAAAATTATAAATAAACTGGTCGGAATAAACAATGTAAACCATATTCCTCCATTGCACAATAAAACGGAGGATGAATTAGTTTATTCTGAATTTGAAAAAGCAGAGCTTCCGAATAATTTCTTTGGATCTGTCAAACAATACCTCATCAACAGAGTTGCCGGAATTCAGTTCCTGCACAAGTCAGAATTTTTCTCTTCCAAAAATCCTAGAGCTAGAGTCTGAAATAATCGATATTATAACATGTTTAAAAGATAAGAAATAGGAAACAAATTCCTGAGAGCTACTTCGTGTTCAATATGCACACCACTTTGTTTACTCTTTAACAAATCAATTGAAGAAGGAATATTCCCAGCGTTGTGGAAAATTGCAAATGTGATACAAATTTTTAAGGGCGGATCCAAACACATAACTGCAAATTATAGACCAATATCACTACTGAGCTGTATAAGTAAACTCCTAGAAAGGATTGTATTCAAACACTTGTACAACTATTTTAAAGACAATGATCTACTATACAGTTTTCAATCTGGATTTAGGCCTAATCACTCTACTGTACACCAACTAATAGAAATTTATGGTCTACTATATAAAATTAGCAAATATGGAATCGGTGAAGCCTGTTTGACTTGGATTAAAAGCTAAATAAAAGGAAGGAAACAAAAAGTATTCGTAAATAATGTTTACTCCAATCAGATTAACCTGAATTCTGGTGTGCCACAGTGATCGGTGTTGGGACCGTTCTTGTTCTTCGTTTTCATAAATGACATCTATGAAGTACTGAACAACATTGCCAGGTTATTTGCTGATGATACTGCCATTGGTTGTACTAAATCTAGTATCGAAGACTTAGAAAATTCGCTCAATAGTGATCTTTACCGATTACACATTTGGTCACAGAAATGGCTGATAAATTTTAATCCAAATAAGACTAAAATCTTGCTATTTTCACCGAAGAAGCTAGGGAAACTGCCCCCACTAAAATTAGGGGGAACTGAATTCGATGTTGTTCGGTACCACAAACACCTAGGCATTACTTTGTCGCAAGATTTAAAATGGGCTAACCATATTGGTAGAATTTGCAATACTGCAGGAAAGCAATTAAACATTTTAAGAAAACTTAAGTACAAATTGGAACAAAACACGTTAGACAAAATCTATAAAGCATACATCAGATCGATCTTGGAATATGCTAGTCCGGTCTGGGATAACTGTACCAAAAATGATAGTATTCGTATAGAAAAAATTCAGTTAGAAGCTGCTCGTATAGTTACGGGCTTACCCAAGTTTGCGAGTAAAGAAGTCCTTTACCAAGAAACTGGATAGGACAAACTGTCAACCAGACGTTTCAGACAGAAACTAATACTTTTTTACGATATATACAACAATAATTGTCCTGCGTTTCTTACAAATATCTTACAACAATATAGAAACAATAACACATCGTATTCTTTACGAAATCCAAACGATATATTGACGCCACGTTGTCGAACGTCACGGTTTGAAAATTCGTTTTTCGTTAGCACAATTCGCGCCTGGAATTCGCTAGACTAAGTAGACTCGTCAACAAAAGCTGCGGCCAATAGAGCAGTATGCAGATCAAAAATAACTCAATTTGATCAACCGAAACCTCCACCAAATTATTTACTAACACGTAACAGGAAATTTAATATCTTGCATACAACACTTCGTCATGGCTGTAGCCCATTAAAATCACATCTTTATAAATCTAACCTTGTAAATGATCAAAAATGTCGCTGTGGCCATGAAACGGAAGACACGCAACATGTCTTCCAAAATTGTCCTTTGTATGATGAGCAAAGGAGTATATTATTTGATCAATTAAAAAACTACCATAACCTAAATCTGACGACATTGCTTTCGGGTGACCCGCAATTAACGACAATTCAGAATATGCATTTAGTTAAGCAAGTACAGAAATACATACAAAACACAGAGCGTTTTAAATCATGATGTAGTTTCTAGAATGGAAAACACGCTACCGCCCGCCAAATATGTTTTTGATTTCAAATATAAATTGATTTAATATCTGAACCTCACCAAATAAACCTTACACGCTTTCGTATATTTCGTTATTGTAAGGTATGTTATACGGAGGTGTTCTCCCTTGTCCATATTTTAAATACACTGAACTTGTGTAAATATGTTTGTCTTGTTAATTTATTGTTTATTAGTATCTGATATGTATTGACTTTGCTTCACTGACCACCTACATTGATTATATTGTATTGGAGAGGACTCTTTTGTAAGTTTTAGTAACTTTTGTCCGATCCGTTTACTTTAAAGTAATAAAATATGCTTAAATAAATAAATAAAAATACTCAGTGTGCGTAGGCCTAAATTATACCTTGCTGTTTGGTAGTTAGACATTTTTATTTACTTTGTTTCAGTTGCCTCACGCAATCCTAAAGATGGAGCTTCAACAATAATTAAAGCTACCATAGACCCATCTTTAAAGGCACAAACCGGTTTATATTTAACTGATTGTAAAATAAAAGCAGCATCTTCTTATGCAATGTAAGTTCTTGAATTGTTTTGTTAATGGTGGCGGTTCTGCCACGATTGAGGACGGAAGACTAGATAGGTCCATACACTAACGAACCTTCGGTACTTCGGAAACGCTAATGTCGCAACTGTTAAATAGGTTCAAACATCGCAATCAAAAAATGTATGTTGCTAATAATGAAAGAAAACTTAGTGCCATAATTCTACCATTTCGTAAAACGGATTTCATAAATTACCTAATTAATTGTGCTGACTTGTAAAAATAAATCCTTTTCAATTTGACTAGAATGCTTTCGGGGATGTTCAAATTATATCGTATTGAATACTGCTTATCGGTTCCTGAAATATACATATACGAACTATCAATTTACAACTTGTGTAAATATTTTAGTCTAAAGAACTCTTGTTATACGAACTGTGGTGTTGTTCAAAATCTCTAAATTATGAGGGCATGGGGAGGGACGGGGGCTCACCCCAGGAAAACATAGTCGGTCCCAAAATAAGTTTAGTCATTGCAGTCGGTTTAATGAGGTAAACAAACAATGCCACTACTAGACGGGAAATAGGCCTATATGCGCCAAATGTTTACGTAGTTTCTGCACCTACTACAAATTGAGTAAAAAGTGCTATGCTCAGTAATGAAACAAGAATTCATCAATGAACTATTGACTCTTGCGTGACGGACACGATCAATTTGGACAATTTCGCCAATCAGTGGTCAGACTGGTCTAAACACGGACGATGAATGAAAATATGAGGACATAGTCATATATTTCCTAATTTATGTATATTTACAACAACAATATATCATGTTTTCTGGCCATCAGAATTCTGAAAAATCTCCCGCCATGAAGTGCTGGAAATGGCATTTTAAGAAAGCCCGTACCAGCGGTGTTCGGCTCGTTGATGCATCACCCATATTAGGGGCCCGTGTATCAGTTTTGTCTCATATTGCTACGTCCCCCATTAAAAAAAATCGACAAGTGCGCCCCTGAGAGTAATATTGCCCTTTTGTCATAAGGAGTAACGATGGCCCAACAAGTAAGTTACTTACCCACGTACCAGATAATCCCGATCCATGGAATTTTCGAGCCTGGTTTCCTTTGACTGTGGGGCAAAGCGGGGGACATGGCAGGGAACAGCCATTAGTGCCAGGGTCTCTTGTACACGTTGTGGTGTTTACATAACGGAACCACAGACAGTTGGAATTATATTTAAAGATCAGGATCCAAATCCCAGCAAAATTAATTGATAATGGTTAAAAGATTATTAATAGCTTTGTGAACTACTCACATTTTACTAAGAATTGAGATATCATTCATCAATAAAACTCCTATATTTCATAATATTTATTATTATTTCAGGAACGTAGAGAATCAAGATAAGTTGATGGCTTACAGTTTTCAAGTTCTAGAAAATTATTTGCCTCAAGATATTAAAGAGTATATTGATATGTAGTTTTTAATTTATAATATCTTCAAGTCCTGTTTCCACTCTTTGACTTTGTGTTTCTATATTGGAGCTTACTCTGTTGAATTGCACTACCAGATATAATGCCTTGTATTATATTTTGATATGTATAATTTAACGTTCTCTATTTAACCTCCGTTTCTCCCATTTGATCCCAATATGTTGATGAGTTAGTCATTTAAACTTGCATTATGCAAGAGCAAAATCTGCCTATAACGTGTCTTTCTTTAGGCCTGAAATGTTATCTAGATTATTAATTAGACATTAATTAACTTATCCAGACCATAATAAACTCTCGATGTCAAGGCTAGCCTTCGATGTAAGCTGGATTAGATTCAAATATGCCGCTGAACGGTTATTGTAATTAAATCACAACATTGGATAATCGAGACTACTCTGCTTTTATTAATGATTTTAGTAAAGGTGACCGAGGCTATTCAGAAATTTCACGCACTCCGTTCTCGGCCTATAGTGAATCAATTTGACTGAAATTTTCAGCAAATTACTTTTACACTATATAGTTTTTAACTATTATAGTGAGAACTGCCAACTCTTTATCTTATTTCCCAAAATGTATCTTTAAAGTCAAATTTTTACATATTGTGTTAAACATTTATTTATTCCGTCAGAAATTCGTTTGCTATCTTCGTTTGATATCTTCGTTTGCTATCTTCGTTATATTTAAAAGTCATTATTTTCTCAAGGGGTCGTAGAAGGCTGAATAATTGATGGTGCCGAAACCATGACATTAAAGGCATTTAGTAACCACATAACGTAACTAGACCTGCATGCAGGAATGACGGGTTTCACTGGTGCCATGTTACCTTTGAACTTGAACTTGTGTCACTTTCGGTGCCACGTTACCCTTGAACATATGTCACTTCCGGTACCAATGAAACCAATATACAGGTTTCCACATAAGCATTGCACACATCAAATAAAATGGAAACAGAATCAAACAAATCCAGCAATATCAATTGATTTTATACATTTGTTACATGTAATTGATCCTGACAAAATTACAGTACTTCCGTTGATAAAGTAAATGTTCCATTAGTTTTATGAAATCATAAATGGCATAAGGCATCACATGGTGAAAATTTTATGTAAATCGAATAATAATTGCCACTTTTATTGACCAAAAACCTTGAAAAGTGACATGTAGAAAATCGTCTATTTCTCGGCAACCGTACAAGTTAGAAACCATTTTTTGGTATTTATATGACCGTATGGGTTTAATCTATTTGTTGATTGGAATCAAATATCATAATTTTATAAACATTACAAATCAGGCTCATTTGAATAAAATGACGTCACTTCCGGTGTCAATTTTAAATAGTAATGAACATGATATGACGCAGACGTGCTTTGTGAATCAAACGATGTCACTTTTGTGAATATCCATTAATAATTGACTATTTTACAGGCAAAATTACGAAAACAGTGACTTATGCAAAACTGCCCATTTCTCGGCAACTGCTTATTTTAGAAACTAATTTTAACATACATTCTCTTCGTATGGATTATAGTTTATAAAAGTTAAGTAAAAATATTTTAAAATCTGAAAAGCCTGATTGGGTTGTAAATAGGTCAATTTTACGCCTTTTTTCACCTCTTAATCCAATTTGCTAGAAAATGAAATAGAAATTAAAAAAACTGCTTCCGCCATTTTTTGCGCCTTGAAAGGACACACTCTTTTAGTCATACAATTTTTCAAAAAAATAATATTTGTTTTCGAAAAATGGTACCTAACTGTCAAAATTGTAGTTTTTGGTAAAATTATGCCACTTCCGGTGCCGACAGATAACACTTTTGATAATAAAAAAAAATGACAATTGAGACAACGAAGCATATGAACTTTATTTTATACAAATCGAACAATAAAAAATTAATCTAGGACTGAAAAACTGAATTAGCCAATGGCGGCCAAGGAAAATTACTGAGACAAAATATTTTAACATTTTTGCGCTAGTCAGTTAACTGTTTAATTCTGTGCACAACACGACTAAACATTCATAAATTAAAAAAAAAATTTAAAATTTTAAATTTTTCAAATTTGGCGCCTAATATCTTCGAAGATTTGCCAAAAATCAAAAATCGAAAGTAGCGTAGCTATGTGCCCTGTCTCAGGCTATGCCAAAATGTATCGAAAGTTAAAATCCAATGATTATTGTTAAAATTACTGCAATATTTTCAAAAACGATAACTTCGGTGATTTCAGACATTTCGCATTGTCGCAGAACGTTCAAAATAGCTTTATCCTCTAAGTCACACCCACTTTCCCAGTAAAACCGAAGAAATCGTAACGATGCGACACGTAGTTGCTGAGATCTATTCAAATTGGAATCTTTCTAAAAAAAAAAAAAAAAAATACAATTTTAGTACATTTTCAAATTTTCAGGAAAAAAAAGAGAACTGCGTGGTATTGCAATTCGACCTATATCGCATCCGCAATATCCCCGGCTTTAGTTTCAGAGATCTACACGAGAATGAAAAAAAAACAGTTTTTCGAATGGTACAAAAAAAAATCGTGTCAGATCATGACCAAAACGAAGAATCATACCTTTCAACATCAACTTTTCAACATGTGTCTACAGGGGTGCCTTCCTTATAAATAGTTTCGGTAAATAGCATCATTTTCGCTGGTATCATATGATGGCGTCATGTAGACAAAAACCTGGGATAATAATTTCAGGAGTAACTGTTATTGACTAAAATGAATTATTTTCACTCTAGAAGCAGCATTACCAGATATTGGTTACCAGTAAAACACCTTTAGTTCAAATATTGCCTCTTTCAAAAAAAAGCTCTCTATACAACGCTTTATACGTAGGCAAAACGTTGCGATTATGACCAACTCGGACTTTTGTCAATGTCACACCAATGTGTACACGGGACTTTGGAATCACGTCCATATCAACTACTCAAATATGCAACTGGTTCAAAAATTGATTAAATATTCAATGAAATATCTACAATTTTCTGATTTCGTGCACGTTAAAGATTTGACGTCGCTACATATAACATATAAAAATTTAATATTTATTACAGATAGAGTCCATGCTCAAACTGGTTATCTCAACTGAGAACGACATGGTTATCTCAATTCGACATTTATCCCATCCGCAATATCCCCGGCTGTACAAAAATATAATTTTTTCGAAAATCGGTTGGGAATTGACATAATTAGAACAGATTTTCATTCGTGCACGTTAAAGATTTACATCACTTCCGGTCTGGTTCACAACTTTCGCAATAGTTCTAAGTACTAAATGTTTAAAACGTAGGAAAAATCAATATTCAAAACTCTATCTGTTTTAGTTTCACAGATCTACACGAGAATATAAAAAAACCGAGTTTTCCGATTGGGACAAAAAAGTATCGCAAGTGTCAAATAATAACCAAAACCCAGGATCATACATTCAACATTAATTTTTCAGCATTAATTGGAGGAGTGCCTTCCTTATAAATAGCTTCAACAGAGAGGTTTATTTTCACTGGTATCAAATGATGACGTCATGGAGACAAAAATCCTGCGATATTAATTTCAGGGGTAACTATTATTTACTAAAACGAATTATTTTCACACTAGAAGCTCCAGTAACAGATATTGATTACTATTAAAACACCCTTAGTTCAAATATTGTCACTTTTAAAAAAATCTCTCTATATATGCTTTATACGTATGCAAAACGTTCCAATTATGACCAATTCGGACTTTTGTCGATGTCACACCAATGTGTACACGGGACTTCGGAATCGCGTTTTCATGTCAGCTATTCAAATATGTAACTGGTTCAAAAATTGATTTTATATTCAATGAAATATCGCCAACTTTCGGATTTCGTACACGTTAAAGATTTGAGGTCACCAACATATAAAATTTCGATATTTATTAGAAACAGAGTCCATGCTCTAACTACATTAAACTTTCGATGACCGGTGCAAATTCGTACTTCTGCACGATACAACTGCAAGATACAACTGCAACCTCTTTAAAATTGGATTTGCATATAAACAGCGGGAGCCGTCGATTTGTGTCGAGATGATTACGGCTATGAGGTAATTTTGGCCAATGAGAAACAATATTAATTCAAAGACTAATTATTACACACATAAATCAAATATTTCTGCTACGGGGTCACTATACACTTATTTTGAATAGAAGTAAAGACTCAAAGTTGAAATACTTTTGGCCCAAATATCGTCACTGTGAGAGAAAATGGGACTTTTGAATATGCTCTAAACGTTGCTAATACGTACAGATTGTATCAACTCTTACTGCATGTTTTGCTTAACAATGAAAGGTGACGTTTTCCATTTTCGATCCCTTTGTTCTCATACTCCTGATTTTTTTTACTGTTGCGCAATGGTTTCATACCTAAGACTACCGATAAAACTCTCTATAGAAGAAGTTCAAAAAAAAAATTACGTTGACTTTTCGAGAAAAAGACGTCTAAAAATGCTCCAAATGGTAAAAATATGACGTTTTGGATTTTCAATCTCGTTTTTCGACTACTCATGACATTTAGAGAAATTGTACAATGGTTTCACACAATACACCACCTATAAGACTCTCGAATGAGAAAGTTTTAAAAAAATCGTAGGCGGCGTTTTCGAGAAATACGCGTCTAAAGTTGATCGAAATACCAAAATACCTTACTTTTCAAACTCAGATAACTTTTTTATTTTTTGATAGAAACTTGTCGCTATAGTACCATCTTGTAGATAATTCACGTGGCTATCAAACGATATAATACTTTAACTACTCGGTAAACAACCAATCGATACATCTTATTTGGCGCACAGGCACCCATCTTTTTTTTTCTTTTTTTTTGCGACAATAGTCCTTGTTTTCCATTTCTTCCTCATTTACCAACAAGACGTTGTCATCCAGATGACAGGAAGTTGTACTGTAAACTGACAGAAATAGTGGTTTTATTTCCTTCCTCTGTTGTCAGTTGTCACGAATATTTCTACTGGTATGCCATTGCCTTCGTAACATAGTCGCCGACATAACAGATAAATATTAAGGTACTCGTTATCTCTTGGGATTTCGTAACCCATCAATATTCAGTTTCTAAATAATCTCAATTTATCACCATTAATCAAATGGGGAGAAAAAAAAATAAATAATTCATCTATCCATAAACTACATTACCGTGGTGAACAACAGGGAATCGTTTAAATAAAGGCACTTGATTTTTACTTTAAAACATGATGTTGGAGTTTTGTGTTATTTATGTTTTTTTAAGAGAATATTATGGAGTGATCTATGTACTTAAACTATCGGATCTTCTATTTCTATGTCATCAACAATTTTTTTTGCGAATGTTTTTGTTTTTTGAAGTACGTTACAGTAATATTATTTTTGAGTTTAATGTTTGGCATTTAAACAACTTGGTTAGTTGGTAGATCGTAATTGAAAACATAACTAACATGATCAGAGATAATCGCTAACGCTGATCTGTAAAAATGGGGGATTTTAAGGGGTTTTCCAGTTATTATTCATCCTTTCACGTGCAGATTTATCACATAAGCTCCAGCTTGTGTTTAAAGAATTCTCAGTTCGATTCAATATGCTAAAACTTGTACAACTTAACAAAATTTCTGAGATCCATTCATCATCTTGTGATGTCTGTGATTACTAAAACTACAGATCGTTTTCATTGAGACATGTGTTCTGATAACTTAAGTTTTATGGACCCGTTACTTTCATGCATCGTTCCTTGGGATATATTCCGTATTGACATTATGATGGGTAAGTGAGTAAGTCGCTGGCTCGCTTGCCTGGAGGTCGTGGTTTCACTCCTGTCAGCGGGGCTATCCAGGTAAAATTTCCCTATAGCACACTGTATCACGTATGCCCGTCTTCATTAGCCCAGTCGGAGCAGAACGGTAGGTCGCTAAACCCCATTTCGTTCATTTTCGTACCGTATTTGTATAATAACCAAATCGGTGTATATTCTTTGGGAATTTTTTTTTATTTTCAAAAAATTGTTTGAAATAGATCACAGAAAGACGTTACGGTCGTAGCTGATAAACCAAAGATAACATTGGGAAATGGATTAAGCGCATGCTTCTTTGCAACTCGGGGTACACCATTGAACTGCCTAGAATCTTTTCGTGTATCAGGTGGCCCGGGGGGGGGCGAATGGTTAGCGTGTGCGCGTTGTATCATACGGCCTGCCATTGAGTCAACTGGCGTGGTTTCAAATCCCCGGTTGTACGTGGCAAGGATTCGGGTCGCCTGTCCAGCCTCGTGGGTTTTCTCCGGGTACTCCGGTTTCCTCCCACTGCTAAAGACCCCTACGCGCAAGCAATTTATTGAAATAAAATTAAACCATATGTTAGTCCCGAGATGACCTAGTTTGTGTCGAGTGGACGCTAAACCCCATTTCTCTCTCTCTATCAGGTGGCCCAAAAATACGAGTACACTATATATGAAGGGGAATAATTCAAACAGCATTGCCGCATTATCATTCACATTTCATATGTACAATAATGTAGATCCAAATTACAGGCTCACGTAGTATAATTTAGAATAGAATGGGACAGTGTCTACATCAATTTACATAAACAAATGGTCAATATATGCTTAGTCTTGCATGTAAGCAGGCTCGGATCCATGGCGTGGGGGGGGGGCACACATTGGAGTGAAATGAAATGGGGTTTAACGTCCTACTCGTCTGCACCTGACCTGGGCGCAAAGTGTAATTAAATACGTTGCAACCTTAGGAATTGCTTGGGCGGAGACAATGTTTATATCATCTATTAAAGAGCAGATACAATAGTAACAAAGCAAACGAAATGGAAATCAACTATGTCACCTGGTGGGTGGAGGTCACGGCGCCCTGCCCCCCCCCCTGGATCCGCGCCTGCGTAAGCGCATTTTATAAATTATTCTACGTTTAATAGTGTAGTAGTTCGTATGGACCACCCGATGTCATTGATACTTTGTTTCCTTAGTTGTTTCTTCAGGGCCACCCGATATTATTCTTTCTTCTTTTTGTTTTAACGTCTTCCATAATGATACTGCTGTAAGCACTATGTCTTTACTAGATCTGGTTAAAATTAGGTCGATAGTTGATTTCGTATGACTGACAGAATACCCAGTCCCTATTACAAAACTTTTCATCCATTTATGGCTTGTATACAGAGCATGTTAATACATATATGGTTATAGTGCTTTACGTATTAATAATTTAAAACCTAGATTGTAACATCAGATAATTTGATTTATCATGTTGAGTCATTTTTTTTTCAAATAAACACTTTGCTAAAGGTTTTTTGATCAACCGACTTATTATGTTAAAAAAACAGCTTGTTGATAAGTAAAACATACATTGATCCGGGCCGTGTTTCTTATTTTCATCGTATGCTTCTTTTATACGTATTATCATTAGATCGACAAAAGGCATATTTAACAACAGATGAAAATATAAACAAGTAGCTAAGTCTCTAACTCAATAGCATCCAAAATCATCAACATTGAAAACACGAATTATTTGTCAATTTAAATCAACATTGATGCCCTGGTATAACCGGAAAAAGATGGGCTTCTGATATCCAATATTTAAGACAAAATAAACATTTTACTAATGGTACACGAATCGTCAGTTGATCTTGACACTGATTTCAATCATTAATTCGTGCCCTAAAAATAACAAAATGTAACTTCACAACCTTTACACATAAACATCTTGCCAACGGTAGACGCGTTCTAATTAAAATTATACATTATTTTCCTTCCGTTTAATTTCAGGTTTAGTCTTTTGTAGTGAACAGCCGAAAACTAAAACGTAACGAAATGTCGATTCAGTTTTAATTCGATTCTTTCTATACATTAGCATGGCGAGATGCTTGGATTATCACACCACATGTTATTAAGAAAATAATAAGATATCTTGACATATTTATCAACTCAAAGCTCTGTTTAGAACAAAGCCTCTTTCTGCCTTGGCGGGCCCTTCTTAGCACCAAACACAAATTTCAGGACGAAATTATCTTTATACCAGACTGTGTGACTTATGTCCGACTTTATTAGACCGACTGGTTTAGAAGCAGGGGGATTGTCCATTCGGTGCAGGAAACTTGGTCGTTAAACCACATTAGATTTTATTTTCTAGGGTCGTCTCTTTTAGTTGAATTGAAGGGGGGTAACTCTTGTATTATCTACTAGTGTGTGATGCATGAATTCTTCAGTCATTTAACCAAATGCCTCATTTAATACGACAGACATGTTCAAATGATGAATATAATATTAAAGAAACAATTTAAAAGAGTTAAACCCATACGCGTACGAACCAGGGGGGCGGGGGGAGAGGGGGGGCAAGCTGACTTTTCGGGCAGACGGGTAAAGTGAGAATATATTGTGTGAATAGATATATCTACAAGAAAAAAGCACGTGCGTGCTGTACCATAAAGCCTGTCATTGAGTCAACTGGCGTGGTTTCGAATACCCGGTTGTACGTGACAAGGAGTTGGGTCGCCTGTCTAACCTCGTGGATTTTCTCCGGGTTCTCCGGTTTCCTTCGACTGCTTAAGACCCCTACGCGCAAGCGAATTATTGAAATAAAATTAAACCATATTTTCGACCCGAAATGACCTAGTTTGTGTCGAGTGGACGTTAAACCCCACTTCTCTCTCTCTCTAGAAGTCAATGCAGACGTAATTAAAAATGACTGACCCACAAACAACAAAGCAGAAGGCACAAGACAGACGCAAACGACCGCTTTCCAATTTGTTGGCAAATTTCATCGAACATAATTGATTAGAAATTACAAAAAAATATTTACCGGTAAAAGATATTGCATGTGAGTCACTCTGTATACACTTATATTACATTAATGTGAGTTTTTAGGCCCATTTTCATCTATTATATTGTTTCAAATATTATAGATCTATATGACCTTTAAGACCTACTCGTCATGACGTCATTAATTGCTATTTATTCCGAACAATCGTCAGCCGTTACAAGCCACAACATCATATTAATATTCACTTTTAAAACATTTGCACTTTACAGTCCTGGCACCTCTACAGTAACATAAATATCACAAATATCCCCTTCCTTCTCGTCTTTTCTTATTAACTGTTCAAGAGTTATGCTACTGGGCGTGACTAGGTCTATAGGCCATCGGGTAATGTTTGAAGTTTAAAAAGGGTTCCGTATTGAACGCGACCTACGAATCTTGGCCTAGTTTTTATGTTCGAACGGTAGGCCTTTGGCCTTTACTGTAATAAACCATTATCTTCTTGTACCATTTCAAAGGTTATAAAGGGAGTTGTTTGATTGTGTAAGGTTTGTATTTGGCAATATCATGCGACTTTTTATATTCGAACTGTTATTCTTACAAGATTATATGTGATGTGCACATTAAATTATATATATAAATGACAGTTATGTTGTTATAAGCATTAAAACAGGCAATACAGGCACCCTCGCAAATTTTGTAAACAGTCTTGTGATCCTAGGCCGTGGTTAATCGTTACATATATAACTTCTTTTTAGTTTACTCTTAATGTTTGCCAAATACCGATTTGTGTTGGGGTTTTTTATCATGATTTTTCTGTTCCGCATTTTCATAAATTACAGGTTACTATAAATACAGGACAAACTATTTCTTTAACGATGGGGGCGGATTTGTCATACCCACATGTAGACATTTCCCCCGACAGAACCTACATAGTTACAGGTGGAAATACAGGTGTGTACTAAGTATTCCATTCAATGTTTATGCTTGCAGTATTTAAAATTACACATCAATGGCCCTGGGAGCTCTAGACGTAGGTGATATGAGTTTTCTAGAATTGTTATGCATACACTGCCTAAAACACAACCCCTTACTGACATCCATCGTCCTGTCGCGGGATAGTTAACCGCAAATGCCCAAATACACATAAGATGTTTTAACCTAATAAATCACAATTCTATTATTTAAATGTTATTAAATCACCGTTGAAATCAGTTTGCGTCCGCTATACCTTTTATCCTGAAACAAAGTAGGACAGCTTTACGGTTAAGGGTGAATGGGGGGTGGGGGTATACACTGATTTTCTCACTATCTATCACCGGGGCAATGTTTTAGAAGAGTCAGAATTCCGCCACATGGTCGTCGTAACTTTCAAACTATTCAAGTTTGAAAAGCTTATAACACCAGGAACACAAATCCGAGAGTTTCAAGGAAAATGCTTGCAAGGGCCCGACAAAAAACATAATAAATGTCAAATAAAAGCCATATTTATGCTAACAATCCTCAAGCTGGTATGAAATTTAATATTGGCAAAAACACCCGAGACATACATCTATGGCAGAGAATGGAGTATTGAAATGGTTAAATTTTGATTTAAACAAAATGCCGAAAACATAAAGGACAAAGAAATATACTTAATTTCAGAATTCCATTAACGGTACAGAATTTAGTTTAAACATTAAATTTGATAAACTGAATAGGATTTGACAACAGACAAGAGAGAGAGAGAGAGAGAGAGAGAGAGAGAGAGAGAGAGAGAGAGAGAGAGAGAGAGAGAGAGAGAGAGATGGGTTTAACGTCCACTCGACACAAACTAGGTCATTTCGGGACTAACATAATATGGTTTAATTTTATTTCAATAATTCGCATGCGCGTAGGGGTCTTTAGCAGTGGGAGGAAAAAGGAGTGCCCGGAGGAAACCCACGAGATTGAGAAGGCGCCCTATATCTCCATGCCACATACGCTCACACCAGGGATCGAAACCATAGGCGCAAGTCAGAGGTGACCGGCCAGCTAGAGGTCGAAGCGCGGCACTCTAGACCACTAGGCCATCCCAACCCCCTCTCCCCCAAAAACATTTCTACTATAATATCTGTAAACCTCTTTTTCAGATAGGATTTGAGGCTAAAGTTCTAAAAAATATTTAAACTGAAATAAAGCATCTGTAAATATTTAGTTCTCACTAAAGTGGAAGAAAGGAAATGGAGTTTAACGTTCTACTGTTCTGCTGCGACTCGTCTAATGAAGGCGGGTATACGCCATAATAGTGTCCTATGGGGGAAATTTTTGCCCAGACAGGGACGCTGCGGCCTACTCTTATATCGAATTCCATCTGTCAAGGGATATTTTTCGTGCATCTGAATGTTTTCACAGGACATCCGTTTTTAGTCCAATCTGAAGGACTAGACAGCTGTCCGTGTCATAATCCCCCCCCCCCCCGTCCTGCACTATTGACACGGGGAAACCACGCCGGAAATCCCGATAAACTTTCTCAGCCAAGGATTGAGGCATCGGTTGTTCTCGCCAATAATTAATTTTATGCCAGCTTCAGAATTATTAGTATAACTATAGCATTTACTTGAAAATTGTGAAGGCTTTCAACAGGCCCTAAATCGAGTTATTGCAAACATTTTTCCTTGGACCATCGGATTTGTGTTCCAGGTGCACATGATAGAAGCTTCGAGAACCATGTGTCAGTATTGTGTTTCTAAGCAAGCTAGAAATTTTGACTTCAGACCTATACCTAATATCTAATTTATATGCGGGGCCTAAGTTTTGAACGCAGTTACCATAGTTTATACTTTATATTGAATGTTAATTGGTTGCTATCCTTGAGTAACGTTTTATATTGCAGGTATTGGTTATTCCGCTGCTAAAGAAATTGCTCAGATGGGGGGCCATGTTATTATTGCCTGTAGAAATATGAGTAAAGCGGAAACGGTAAGATAAACTTTGCTGTTTTTGTACTTTCTGGCGGCTATAATTCTTTGAATTCCAACATCGATGACAAATATTATCGATTCCATCTTTTTAGGCTGTAAAACAAATGAAGGAAGAATATGAAACAGAGTTCAGAGAAAAACGTAAAGATTTGTTGGACACTAATCAAGAACCCAGAAAATTAAATTTAGATATTATGGAATTAGATTTAGCATCGTTTGATAAAACTATGAAATTTATAGAAGAATTTAAAGCCAGAAATTGTTCATTGCATGGTTTATTATGTAATGCTGGGATTTTTATGCAAGAAAAAGGTAGGTTTAGGGTATTGCATATTATTGTTGTCTGTCACTGTTCATCTTTCTCCTGGAAGCCGTAGTGGCTCTGTTGGCAAGACTCTGGCTAGCTAACCAGGAAATCTCGAGTTCGCCCGGCGTTGGTGGAGGAAGTCGCTTGGGATTTTCCCAGGTCTCGTGTACACATTGGTGTGCGCGTAAAAGAATCCTTGACATTTATTTGGAATATGAAATAAGAGTAGACCATAGCGTTGCTGTCCTTCCCCAAATTTATAATTGTTAACTATTTTGTATATTACAGTAATGACAGATGATGGATATGAAATGATGTTACAGTCCAACTATTTATCGCATCTTCTTATTATCTTACATTTTCTCCCAATTCTACAAAAATCCGAGGAAGATCCTAGAATCGTCCAAACATCCTCCGATTCTTATGAAAGCGGAAAGTTTGATCAAAGTAATATAAATGCAGATAAGTCATTCAGTGCCTACGGTTTATACAGCAACTCCAAACTTTACCAGGTTGGTTATCCGTTCCCTGGTTATTGTAGATACAGTGAAACGTCGTTATATCGAACTGTCATGTTCAACGCCTTCATTGTATACACTCCAAGAATTGTATACATGTTTGTAACTCACCACCTATACCTATGCCCACCATTGTTTATTATAAACATAAGATTTGACTATTTTATATGATTGGAGAGAACTTATATAGGCCTTTGCCTGTTGTGCAATCCATTTCAGTTTATTGAATAAAATATTGTTTAAACTAGCTAAACTAACGCCTTCATATTCGAGATAAATAAACGTCGAATAAAGTACCTCTTTATAATTAAAGACTATCGTAATTTATTTATTTATTTCCAGGTAATGTCAATGTATTGGTTAACTCGTCATGTTAAAGATAAATCTGTGACTATGAGTAGTTGTAATCCTGGCTTTGTTAGGACACAAATGACTGAGTCATATTGGCTCTTTCGAATGTTTCTTAAGGGTAAGATTTTTTGTTATTTCAAATAACCAGAAGAATTGTAACGAATTATGAAAATTGAACATGCTGTAATTTACCACCATTATGCTGTAGCCAGTTTGCTTTGTGTGATGGGCAACATGACTTAGGCCTATGCACCCTCGCCACACATCATACCAATTTCCAGTCTTCAATATGTCATTACAGATTTTTCATAACGACGTTTCGTTGACCATGCCGTGTCGTGCACGAAAATTATCTATAGTGTTTGCCCATACAATGGTCGGTTCAATCAAGACTAACCATAAATATGTAATCTCCATTTGCCCTGTCGGCGATGGACGAAACGTCCAAGGTAGTGTGTCGAGTTGTAGGAAATTAAATGATGGTAGACCGATGATTATTCATCGGAGATGAAGAGTCGACGACATTAAATACTCAGTGTGCGTAGGCCTAAATTATACCTTGCTGTTTGGTATTTAGACATTTTTTTTTACTTTGTTTCAGTTGTCTCACGCAATCCTAAAGATGGAGCTTCAACAATAGTTAAAGCTGCCATAGATCCATCTTTAAAGGCACAAACCGGTTTATATTTAGATGATTGTAAAATAAAAGCAACATCTTCTTATGCAATGTAAGTTCTTGAATTGTTTTGTTAATGGTGGCGGTTCTGCCACGATTGAGGACGGAAGTAGGTTCATACTTACAATAACGAACCTTCGGTTCTTTGGAACCGCTAATGTAGCAGCTGTTAAATAGGTTCAAACATCGCAATCAAAAATGTATGTTGCTAATAATGAAAAAACAAATAGTGACATAATTTTACTATTTTGTAAAACGGATTTCATAAATTACTTAATTAATTGTGCTGACTGGTAAAAATAATTTTTTTTCAATTTGACTATAGAATTCTATTGGAGATATATTCAAAAAAAAAAGTATTGAATACTGCTTATCAGTTCCTGAAATATACATATACAAACTATCAATTTACAACTTTCGCAAATATTTTAGTATAAAGAACTATTGTTATACGAGGACCTAGGGGAGGGGCGGGGCTCACCCCAGGAAAAAATAGTCGGTACCAAAATAATTGTAGTCACTGCAGTCGGTTTAATGAGGTAAACAAACAATGCTAAACCACTAGACGGAGAATATATGCGCCAAATGTTTACATAGTTTCTGCACCTACCCAGAAATTAAGTAAAAAGTGCTATGCTAAGTAATGAACCAAGAATTCGTCAATGAACTATTGACGGACACGATCAATCTGGACAATTTCTCCGATCAGTGGTCTGACTTGTCTAAACGCGGACGATGAATGAAAATATGAGGACATAGTCATATATTTCCTAATTTATGTATATTTACAACAACAATATATCATGTTTTCTGGCCATCAGAATTCTGCAAAATCTCCCGCCATGAAGTGCTGGAAATGGCATTTTAAGAAAGCCCGTACCAGCGGTGTTCGGCTCGTTGATGCATCACTGATATTAGGGGCCCGTGTATCAGTTTTGTCTCATATTGCTACGTCCCCCATTAAAAAAAATCGACAAGTGCGCCCCTGAGAGTAATATTGTCCTTTTGTCATAAGGAGTAACGATGGCCCAACAAGTAAGTTACTTACCCACGTACCAGATAATCCCGATCCATGGAATTTTCGAGCCTGGTTTCCTTTGACTGTGGGGCAAAGCGGGGGACATGGCAGGGAACAGCCATTAGTGCCAGGGTTTCTTGTACACGTTGTGGTGTTTACATAACGGAACCACAGACAGTTGGAATTATATTTAAAGATCAGGCGGCCATATCCCAGCAAAATTAATTGATAATGGTTAAAAGATTATTAATAGCTTTGTGAACTACTCACATTTTACTAAGAATTGAGATATCATTCATCAATAAAACTCCTATATTTCATAATATTTATTATTATTTCAGGAACGTAGAGAATCAAGATAAGTTGATGGCTTACAGTTTTCAAGCTCTAGAAAATTATTTGCCTCAAGATATTAAAGAGTATATTGATATGTAGTTTTTAATTTATAATATCTTCAAGTCCTGTTTCCACTCTTTGACTTTGTGTTTCTATATTGGAGCTTACTCTGTTGAATTGCGCTACCAGATATAATGCCTTGTATTATATTTTGATATGTATAATTTAACGTTCTCTATTTAACCTCCGTTTCTCCCATTTGATCCCGATAGATCCCAATATGTTGATGAGTTAGTCATTTAAACTTGCATTATGCAAGAACAAAATCTGCCTATTACGTGTCTTTCTTTAGGCCTGAAATGTTATCTAGATTATTAATTAGACATTAATTAACTTATCCAGACCATAATAAACTCTCGATGTCAAGGCTAGCCTTCGATGTAAGCTGGATTAGATTCAAATATGCCGCTGAACGGTGATTGTAATTAAATCACAACATTGGATAATCGAGACTACTCTGCTTTTATTAATGATTTTAGTAATGGTGACCGAGGCTATTCAGAAATTTCACGCACTCCGTTCTCGGCCTATAGTGAATCAATTTGACTGAAATTTTCAGCAAATTACTTTTACACTATATAGTTGTTAACTATTATAGTGAGAACTGCCAACTCTTTATCTTATCTCCCATAATGTATCTTTAAAGTCAAATTTTTACATATTGTGTTAAACATTTATTTATTCCGTCAGAAATTCGTTTGCTATCTTCGTTTGCTATCTTCGTTATATTTAAAAGTCATTATTTTCTCAAGTGGTCGTAGAAGGCTGAATAATTGATGGTGCCGAAACCATGACATTAAAGGCATTTAGTAACCACATAACGTAATAAACTATCACACCTGGGAAAACCGAATTATACTAAATAAAAAATGAACTATTATTAAGGGTATACGAAGAGTGATTCTCTCAACATAGGCGTACGAGCCAGGGGGACAGGAGGGCAGCTGCCCCCCTAACGTTCGGGCAAGCTTATTTTTCGGGCAGACGAGTAAAGTAAAAAAAAAGATATTTTATCTACTTGGCAAAATAAAGTGCCCGAAATCTAATAAAACACTAATTTTGCGGGCTGGAATAGCAGTAAAACGCGTTTGCGGCCGTCAAATATTCCAAAATTTTCTCGAAGAAAGCAGGCGACGCTGTCTGTAAACCTGAATTTTTTCGGGCATTTCTAGTTTTGCTTCCCTAACTGTCATCGAGCCCTAATATAACACTAATTTTACTTTTATTTTAATTGAATACCACGAATTTGTACTGAGTTGACTATGGATTAAAAAAAATGTCTGGAGCCACTCTACTTTGTGCGAGATTGTTCGGGCATCGATTATTATTTGTGAATGCAGCTGCGACAGTCTGATTGGATGGTTGAATTCAGAGTGGGATTCGGTAACAAATACATTGGATACTTTCGGAGTTGCTTACACGTGTTATACACGGGCTAGAATAGCAGAAAACGTATGGTTAAATTTCATGGTTAAATTTCAAAATTTTCTCTGGGAGGGTAAGACCCTCAAACCCAGCGACAATTGATTTGTTGTTTGGAATTCGGGTCAGTCAGGTAGGATATATAGTACAAAATTGAAGTTGCTGTATTCACAGGCTGGAATAGCAGGAAAACGCGTTTGCTGCAGTTAAATTTTCTCCCAACGGTCCCGTCTTCGTGGACTGTAAACGATTGATTTGAATTGGAGTCTGCCACCTTTATTAGACCGCTTTGACATTGCTTTGTTCACGGGCTGAAATCGTAGGAAAACATGCTTGAAGCCGTCAAATATTCCAAAATTTTCTTTTGAGGGGGTGTGGGGTGTGGTGTGGTGCCCATACACGGTAAGCTTCGCCTCTCGAGGAACTGGCACCGCTCTCAGTAAACCCGAAATTTCGGGCATTTCGGGCTCTGCCCCCCTAACTGTCATGGACCCCGTACGCCTATGTCTCCCAAATGTCAAGCTATATGATAACGCTGAGCGAATACCCTTCGAAACATCGCCCATTACATTAGTAGCTTTTGTTACATATATTTATAGTTTATATTATCTTCCATGCCCCCCCCCTTATATATTAATAATAATCACCAGTCGATTATCTGTGTCGATAGATAAGATATCAAACATGTGACACCAGTTTGAGTCATGTTGACATGGGCCTTTCGTTGGCTGTCTTGTCTGTACGACAATACTGAATATTATTAATGTTAAATAATTGTTTCACTGATCAAAAAATACACAGGCCACAATTTATGGAGTAAACTTTTACAGTTTATTACCGAGCGAAGTAAACTGTAATTATATGCCATAGAATTGTGGCCCGTGTATACGAAGGCTAATTCAGGGACCTCGTTAACTATGTGGTGCCCCAGGGCAAAAATTTCGGTGACGCCCCCCCCCCCCCCCCCCCAAAGTAACTGTTTTGTTCAGTGCATGCCTTTGGTTGGATTTGTATAGTTAAAGACACAATGTTTTATACTTTAAAGGCTTTATCTAAATAACTATTTAATAAATCAACTTATATAATTTAATATTATGTAAACTTGTTATGTTTATTTCCCCTAGGAAAAACCTATAATATATCTTGGAAAAATCATTATTCTACCCGCTATATTTGTATTTGCTGAAATATGAACTGGTTTACCCAGGTTTGGGTGGGGGCGAAGGCTCGTGATTTGCTATATCAGCTAGTCCATAAATATTCAAAGCGGATTTCTGGTATGCACTTAGTTGAGCTAGTCCATAAATATTCAAAGTGGATTTCTGGTATGCACTATAATATGAGTGGCCCTGGGCTAACTGAACAGCGAGAATAAGCGGTATTTCATGACTTGTGTCAAAGTACGCGAGAAAAGGCATCCATAATGTTTTTCTTCTTTGAGTGGGATTTAGTGATTAAATCCAAACAAACTATATATTAAACATGCAACTTTTCAACGAGGTTGCTCTAGTCTTTATCGTTCATATACGTGTATCTTAATTTTCACGTGATATTTGAAGATATTGTTGATATTATAATAATGTATAATAACGAGTGTAACAAATTTGAACAAATATGTTTTGAGTATTTCTTGTCTTGTCTTTTAATTTTATAGTTGGTGGCTCATTTAAGTCAAAACAAAGTTTTTGTTTTAACACTAGCCTTTTGGGGCTTAAATTTGTACGCTCCCACATATCCCCGGTCCATTTTTTACTTAAAGGTCATAGTGGCTCACAGATCAAAGCGTTGGCCAAAAAGTGCAGGACGAAGTTTCTGGCAATGAACAGCATCTAGTCGTTCGGATATGATGCATTTGATTACAATTGATACAGTAAATCGCAATCTTCAGCACCTATTCGCCCTCGCTGTGGACATATCCGACCACGTTACAGTACAGTACAGTCTATCGTCCTTAGAGTACCTCACTTCTTTACGATCATTTTTCGTTAAAATTTGGGACTAATAGTATATCAACAGGAAATAGGGTAGATTACTTGGTGATGTTGTCCAAATTTTGAGACCGTCGAATTTGGGAGGGTATTATAACAGAGCCGCTTGAACCATTTGACTCGCTAGGCTGACACCGACGTCTTGTGTGTCGGGATTGACAAGGAAAGTATACATTAACATGCATGCAAAGACACCCTTGACAATTGCCCTGTTTGGACAAAATTCTACCTCGTATTGCGAACGTAACACACAAATACAGATTACTGTAGATTTCAGTCTCAAAAGTTTTGTATTGATGACAGCGAGACGCAAAACACTATTCCATTCTTTGGCCTAACACGCCTATACATTGGTCAATTTTCACAAAAACTAAGGCTACAGTTGTACCCAACACCAATTACGATAATATGCACATCACATTAAATCTAGATATTCATGCAAGATACTGTTCAAAATGTAACGTCATCAACGAAAATTCAACACTTAACGTGTTTTGTAGACCCGACCGATAACAAGAAGTCGAACTGTTTCAATGGCATTTAGTAATTGAACTAGAGTATACAGGTCACAATTCTATGGAATACAATTACTGCTTATTACTGAGCGACATGTATTAGACCAGGAGCCCAGAGGGTCGAACCTAGACGAACGAGGTACCAATGTCTGACCATATAGGCATCTACATACTAACCTGGGATGCACAGAAGTGGGCGTCTGCCGGGCCCAGTCCATGGGTGTGACCCTGGTGACCCCTATAATGACCCCAAAAATGGGTTAAACTCATACATTCGAGGTACCGGTCAAAACCAATTTTAAATGAAAGAATACACTCTACTGAGTACGAAATTACCCATAACAGACGATTAGACCCCTGGGGTGGCATAGACTGACACCCAAAAGCTGAAGGGAGTGGGGTGGGGCAAAATAGAGTTTGCTCATACATTCGAGGTACCAGTCAAGACCAATTTTAAATGGAAGGGTACATCTCACTGAGTGCAAAATTGCTCATAACAGACGATTTTGGCCCTGGGACTGCCCAAACTGACACTCTAAATATGACCCCCGTCCTCCCTGGGCGGCTTAAAAAAGGGTTATATTCATACATTCGAGTTATTAGTAGAAACTAATGTTAAATGAAAGACTATATGCCGCTGATTACGGAATTATCCATAACAGACGATTGGACCCATGGAATGGCCCAAATTGACGCCCAAAGACGATTGGGCCATAAATTCGCGGTACCGGTCAAAACCAACTCTAAATGAAAGAGTACATCTCACTAGGTACGGAGTTGCCCATAACAGACGCTTGTGGCCCTTGGACGGCCCAAACTGACACCCTAAATATGGACCGCAGAGCCGACGGGTCAAAAATAGGTTATACTCATATATATTCGAAGTACCAGTCAAACCAATTTTAAATGGAAGAGTACATCTCACTGAGTTCGAAATTGTGTATAACAGTTGGTTTCGGCCCTGGGGGCCAAGCTGACACCATAATATCGACCCCGAGGCTCGAGAAAAAGTTATATTCACACATTCGAGGTATCAGTTCAATTTAATTTTAAATGAAAGTGTGCATCTCGCTGATAACGAAATGACCCATAAAAGATGATGGTTCAAACTGACAAAATGCATAAAATGGTATTGTGAGGCCAGATTGAAACAGACTTTTGTCACCAACAAGTACAATCATAGACATAAGAACTGCACCTGTAGTGTTAATATTGTTTTCATACCAGACCATCTTGTGATTAACCCATCAGGAATCACCAGAAATGGACAAAACTGGCTATAGGGCAGCTATCAAATACCTGCCACTGAAAGGACTAACCCTAACACAAAAGTAACATGTCAGCCCTCATTTTCTTATTTAAGATGACACCATTTCAGCTATGTGAAATTTTTTAGGCTGGGGGGGAGGATAAAAAATAAAAACAATTCTTCCTGGCCGGCATCCAGGCCTTGCAGCATCGTTGGCAATAGTGTAGAAAAGTTTATGGAACCATCGGCTTTGTATAATTTTTTCAAAAAAAGGCCCAGAACAATTCATGCAGTCCTCGGCAAATCAAAGTGGAGGAGGGGGGGGGGCAAAACTTGTCAGAATATTATTTTTCAAACCAAGGGGGCAAAATTTAGGATGTCAGTTAGGACCATCTCAGAGCCAGAATCATCTTCATACAAGGTACTAAGCGACGTTTCGACGAGGATACTCACGTCGTTATCAAGCCAACGATGCAGATATGTTCGTTCGTTCCTTGGGTTTTACATCTACTTCCATCTAGAAAGGGGGCGGGCGGGGGGGGGGGGTGTCAAGATTTGTTAGAATAACTTTTTTCAAGTCTAGGGATGTAAAATTTAGGGTGTCAGTTTAGACCAAAATCGTCTATATACATGTACAAGGTACTAAACGATGTTTCCACAAGGATACTCTCGACGTTATCAAGCAAATGATACAGATATGTTCGCTCGTTCCTGGGGTTTTACGTCCACTCCCACCTAGGGTGATAACACAGACAATGCAAATATATAAATAGTACACAAATATACAAAGAACAAGCAATACAAACACAACAATGAAATACAATAAAATCGCAAGACCTTCGATAAGGGGGCCATTTATAACTGAACCATCACAGCGGAAACTCTTTCAGGCATTAAAAGGCAGTGGGCTGGCAACCTATTGATTTATCAAGATCAATGTATTTAACACTATTAAAGGGAAACCAATTAACCTGGACCATATTTAACAGATAATTTAAAAACAATGTGGGGGTATAAATCTGTTATGAGCCATTTTGTACTCAGTGGGGTCTATACTTTCATTTAAAATTAGTTTCAACTGGTACCTCGTTTGTATGAATATAACCATTTTTAAGCCCCAAGGGTCATAACTATGGCGTCAGTTTGGGCCGTTTCAGGGTCACAAGCGTCTGTTATGGACAATTCCGTACTCAGTCACATGTAATCTTCTGTTATGGACAATTCCGTACTCAGCGGGATATATTCTTTCATTTAGAATTAGTTTGAACTGGTACCGTGAATGTATGAGTATAACCCTTTTTTAAACTCAAGGGGTCATGTTTTGGGTGTCAGTTTGGGCAGTCCCAGGGCTGAAATCTTCTGTTATGAGCAATTTCGTACTCAGAGAGAATTGGTTTTGAGCGGTACCACAGATTCTATGAGTATACCTTATTTTGCCCCCCCCCCTCCCCAACCACCCCTTTTCGGCTTTGGTGTGTTGGTCTGGGCCATCCCAAGGGTCCAATCGTCTGTTATGGGTAATTTTGTACTCAGTGGGATATACTCTTCCATTTGAAATTAGTTTCAACTGATAACTCGAATGTATGAATATGACCTTTTTTAAGCCCCTGGGATGGGGTGCCACTTTGGGAAGTCCCAGGGCTGAAATCTTTTGTTATGAGCAATTGTGTACTCAGTGAGATGTACTCTTTCATTTTAAATTGGTTTTGACCGGTAGCTCGAATGTATGAGCAAACCCTATTTTTGCCCCACCCCACCCCCTTTGGCTTTGGGGTGTCAGTCTGGGCCACCCCAGGTGTCTAATCGTCTGTTACGGGTAATTTCGTACTCAGTGGGATATACTCTTCCATTTGTAATTGGTTTCAACTGGTACCTCGAATGTATGAATATAATTTTTTTTCAAGCCCTCTGGGATCCATATTTGGGGTGTCAGTTTGGGCCATCCCAGGGCTAAAATCATCTGTTATGGGCCATTTCGTACTCAGTAGGATGTATTCTTTCGTTTAAAATTGGTTTTGACCGGTACCTCGAATGTATGAGTTTAACCCATTTTGGGGGTCATTATATGGGTCACCAGGGTCACACCCATGGACTGGGCCCCGGCAGACGCCCACTTCTGTGCATCCCAGGTCAGTATGTAGATGCCTATATGGTCAGATATTGGTACCTCGTTCGTCTAGGTTCGACCCTCTGGGCTCCCGGTCTATATGTAACAATCTTACTTTCTTAATGCGATGCAGGGATGCCGATATAGTACCCAAGGGCCTAATTATTAAATCACCAATATCCTTAATTAAATTAGATTTCTTTTAGGTACGTGCAAATTAAGGGAGATCCCTGTTTTGTCAGCATTGAGAGTGTATTGTTATGTACATGTATATATTGACTTGTCTTATTTTTTAGATTGTATCATTGCTTGATAACGACTAGAGAAGCCTAGTCGAAACGTCGCTCAGTAATAAGCAGTAATTGTATTCCATAGAATTGTGACCTGTATACTCTAGTTCAATTACTAAATGCCATTGAAACAGTTTATTAGACATCAATATGGGGATGTGGCAGTCAAACTCATTGATCAGATACGAAGAACAGAAGGAAAATATATACATGTATGTAACAATCTTACTTTCTTAATGCGATGCAGGGATGCCGATATAGTACCCAAGGGCCTAATTATTAAATCACCAATATCCTTAATTAAATTAGATTTCTTTTAGGTACGTGCAAATTAAGGGAGATCCCTGTTTTGTCAGCATTGAGAGTGTATTGTTATGTACATGTATATATTGACTTGTCTTATTTTTTAGATTTTATCATTGCTTGATAACGACTAGAGAAACCTAGTCGAAACGTCGCTCAGTAATAAGCAGTAATTGTATTCCATAGAATTGTGACCTGTATAACAAGAAGTCGGACTCCAAATAACACACGAGCCGATGTGTGTGCTGGCCTTTATTATAAATCTATTTAATTTTGTTTACTTCATATGAAGCAATCTTGTTTTAGAGGTAACGATGCGTAACTTAAAGAGGTTTTAACGCTTTGGCGGTTTAAAGAGGTTGATACAAACTAATTCTCGATTTGACTATACAGTAACATAGTAAATTTTCAACAATGTATCCAATATTTTAGAAATTACTTTAAACCCCAAATCCTTAACACTCTAATTGGCAAACGAATTCTTTCACAAGTCTTGAAATTATTTTACTGTGAAACACGAGCCCTGCTGGACTGTACAGCAGACGCCATCAAGTTTGTTAAAATTAAGTATGCAGTTGAATTGACCAGTAGACTACATTAACAGGCGCGCTAGATTTTACAGCAGAAACTCTTCGAGGAGTATGAGGTTTTGGGTTATTGATAGAAAATATGGTTATTTTGAGTATGCTATTATTTTCTTTGTGAAAATGATAACACCTGTTTAATGGTTGTTTTTGTACTAGAAACTGTTTTATCATTCAATCACTCTGCTCGCCATCTCTATTATGATTAACTATATTTCCATGAGGAGGATAATAACTAAAAGCGGCCCATAGAATCTCATAACTGTTGACGACGTTTTTCGAAAAAACAATCATTATTATGCATAATGCAACTAAAAGTCCAATTTCCACTTGAATGAATTCAGAGCAAACTAAATCCAGGAAATTCCCTTTATAAAGGTTTAATATGTCTTTACTTGTTCAATGGCTCTAAATGTGTCAACATAAGAATGTCAAGGATTTGTATTAAATGTATTCGGTCAAGCGTGGTTTTCGGGTTACATTCAGGGCAAGTCACAGATATTAGTTCAGAAATAAAAGGTTTGTTAAGAGGTAAGGACTAGCATGGGACCCACTGCGCCAGTTCAACTGTTCATAATAATCCAATAATTATGTACATGTATGTCAGTAAGCTGAACTGTAAGGTAAGACAATTTATAATCGAGATTCTTTTTGAATTCAGACCATGATCTTGCAAAACTTTTGTCATCGTCCATTTATACAAATAACAAGTCAGGACACGGTGCTTTTTTTCTATTTTACTTAGAGAAAATTTATATATAAATATTTGCAAGACTAGGTATATGGATTGTGAGTAACCTTTAAAGGTTTTGGTAAGTATTTGTCCACGAGGAGTATCAAGTGTTCGGGATACTGCCCCATGCTTGATTCTCGTCACACTTGCCGGTATCAGTCCAATAATAATAGATTTTATGAAGGCATCAATGCCCTAACGAAAATAATTCGAGATTGATTTTCCCACATTTTGTACGTTATGTCATAACATTACGGTTTATAATTTTTAAAACAATAGGTTATTCAAAATTGAATAGGATTGAGGTACAAGCAGAGCTCCTATAGTTTATATAAATATTTAAAAACGTACATTATACATCCACAAGGATTGCACAATGCATAATTGGTAGTTTATAAAGCATACATTATTGTATTACTGTACAACGTTGTCACAAATGTGAAATGTTTTGCGTTATTCTTGACAGATCTTTATCTTTTCGAGTGAATAGTTTTGAATACAGACAGAATAGCAAATCAGATTTCAATTTAAATATAGAGTGTACGAATGTGCACAAGGATACGCTTAACAAAAACATGAATACGTCATTAAAATCAACCAACTCTAAGTGGTGAACATTTCAAGTTTACTTTTTTTTCCTTTTGAATTCGCACCATGTATTATATTTCTGTGGATAATTACATTACTGATCTAAGAGAGTATTAGCACCAGATATGTATTGCTCCCCACACAGTGGCATACTTCCCGGTCCTACTAATCACCCACAAGAGCCGACAAGAGCTTTTTGGTCAATTACGATCTTATTGGTCCTTGAGGGTGATAACTGATAAGTAGAACCCTTATACATATAGTTCTGCTAAAGCACATTACCAAACCCAATTGATATGAGGTCATCGATAACTCGGATTGGGCAATCTATAGTGTGTACTCCGCGCAGAAAACGTAGGTTGTCACACAGGTATACATATTAGGTCATTATATATTATTTGTTTGTAATCTATCAATAGAAATATACAGATGTGTTTAACTCAGTGGACTTTATGAGAGTAATATGTAACTGAGTGGAGGTGGCCCCTTTTGAGATTTGACATCTTTAGTTGAATTGTCTATGTTCAATACTCGGCAATCATAACGTCCCTTGAATGACTGAAATAATAAAATCTCCACCCTTGTTCTTTGATTGTTTTCCCGGTTAGGCTACAGGTGGCTTGTTTCATGGTCGATTAAAACGAATTTAACACTTTCTTCTTCAGGGTTGGAACTCGATACATCTGCGTACAGATTAGTATTTTCAGATAACTGCATAAACTATAAGTCCTAATAATGGGTGCCGACCTTTCATATCCACAAGTTGAAATATCACCTGAGCGAACTTATATAGTCACAGGTGGAAATACAGGTGAGTAGGTAATTATTGTCCTGATAGCCATAGTGTAAGTGCGGTAAGTGCTTTGTTCTTAAATTTAAATCCACGACAATGTAAATTAAAGTTTACTAACGTGGAAAGGAATGTTACACTGTCTTGCACTGACTCCGCGAAGATAACGTCTTCTCTGGTGAATTTTGGCCGAATCGTTAGCACGCGCGTGCTGCATCATAAAGCCTGTCATTGAGTCAACTGGCTTGGTTTCGAATTCCCGGTTGTACCTGACAAGGAGTAGTGTCGCCTGTCCAACCTCGTGGGTTTTCTCCGGGTCCTTCGGTTTCCTATCACTGCTAAAGACCCCTACGCGCAAACGAATCATTGAAAGAAAATTAAACCATATGTTACTCTCTCTCTCTCTCTCTCTCCCTCTCTCTCTCTCTCTGGTGAATGATAATAATTACAAATAATATAAATCATCATTAATTTACAATTTATTTTTTTCAGGTATTGGATTCCATGTTGCAAAGGAAATTGCTAAAATGGGCGGCCATGTAATTATTGCCTGTAGAAATATGAGTAAAGCCGAGGCGGTAAGATGTGAAAAATATGATATAAATTTTAGTCATTGGATGAGTAAAGCTGGGTAAAAAAAACATGTATAGCTGACACCGTCGTAGCGACAAGGGCGTGTGCATCATTAGTATAGTAATGCAGTAGTCAACCGATTAGTGGCTATGTATTCTGTCTGTCTCACTATACAAATATTTCTGTATTTACACATTTAATGCTTTATTAAGAGTATAACACCGAGCAGAGTAAGCTTATCTGATGTATTAGAATGCCCTGTTTCGCGCACTTCACCTCCCACTACATCCCAAACTTAGGCTGCCTGTCTACAGCTTGCTCCGCCTGAGAACAGGAAATGACGTAGATACATCGCTGCGTGCAGTATGCTCCCACTACAGCCTGGTCATTAGAACGCTAGTTATTCTGACACGTTCCCCTGACAACGTCAAAATTTCAACACTCTAATCTGAATTTGAAAGTATGATTTTAAATGTTAAGTTAATTCCTGCAAAATTATATGTGAAGAATTCCTTAGGGGGTGGGGCGGATATTATTCACTAATAAGTTATGGGGTGTCGGTGTAGTCCTTCTTTTCAAATCATTCATGGGATTATCGAGGCGTCCAAAGTGGAAGCGCTATTATATATACAAACGTACCATGGACCAGCCATCTTGGAACTCAAGTTAGTTAGTCGATTCGCAAATTGTTCAAGGAACAAGCATGCAAAGTTTTCATGTTGATCGTACTTTAATTGAGGGACAGCAAAACAAGTAGTGCTTAGACTCTAAGAAAAGAAAAGTTCTTAGAGACTGGACGACTGTAAATCATTTTAATTATTGCGTTTGAACCCTTTTTTTTTATTTCTAGGCTATCAAACAGATGCAGGAAGAATACGAGAAAGAATTGAAAGAAAAACAAGGAAATGTTCAGGCATCGAATAGTGCAGAACTATTGAATGTTGAAATGATGGAATTAGATTTAGCATCTTTTGATAAAACAATGAAATTTATAGAAGAATTTAAAGACAGAAACTGTCCTTTACATGTTCTTGTTTGTAATGCTGGATTAGCTACTGCCCGTAAAGGTAATTCTATATTAAACCATTTACGTCGATCAATTTTAACTGAAGTTTTGCTCACTTAAAGTTCACATTTGTGCCTATTCGTTGCACCCTTATGTGAGGACCGGATCATACAGCATCCAACTATAAACTCAATCAAAAGGCTATTCTGAAGTCTATGTATGAACCGCACCATATAGAAATCAGCTAGAAACTCAAAGCAAAGGGCTAATCTGAAGTCTAGACGCATCACACTCCACACTAACAAATTAAGTGGACGGTTCAAGGGACGGGCGTAAGCATGTAATGTAATTAACAGACAGTCCCAGGTCTGCAATGATACGTGTACTAGCTTCACTTAAAATGAAACAGCCCACAACAAGTGGGGCAACCCAAAAACCAAAATACGTACAGGGGAACATTTCTCAATTATTGTATGATTTAAGGAGGTCATGATAGAAAATCCTTTAAATCTGTTCGGTTTGTAGAGGCAATCCATAACGGCAAAACACAAAACAAATGACGTTTTGTTTTCAAAGGGGTATGAATGTATTGTTATATGCATTAAAGAAATGAAAGACAATGAATATTATACATGTATAACGTTACTGTATTTTAATTGATATATTATTATCTAATCGTAGAATTGGCAGAAGATGGTTACAGAATTTAATTGTTATGTTATTTATTGTTAACTTTATTACAGTGATAACGGTGGTGGATAATATGGCTATTATAGTTTATAATTGTTAACAATATTATACATTACAGAAATGACAGATGGTGGATATGGAATAATTTTATACTTTATAATTGTTAACTGTATGTATTTTGTAGAAATGACAGATGATGGATATGAAATGATGTTACAGTCTAACTATTTATCGCATCTTCTTATTACTCTACATTTTCTACCAATTCTACAGAAATCTGGTGACGATGCTAGAATCGTCAATGTAGCTTCAGATGCTTATCATTTTGGAAAATTTGACCCCAGAAATTTGAACTGTGAACGATCATATGGAAACCTAGCTACTTACGGAAATTCTAAACTTTTTCAGGTAAACACACACGTTTGTATCCATCTTGGACTATTCAGATGGATTTGTTCAGTTTTATTTATCCAAAGCTCAACCCAGATTGGGGCATTTTAACATTTGTGTTTTGATGTGGTTGAACCAGTAAGACATAAAAAATATTATGGCGGCTTTTACCCTTATAAGTTATAGAATCCATTCTTGAAAAGTGAGCCGACGAACCTGTAATTCCAGTCTTCCGTAGATTACTTATTGTTTGTTTCTATTTTTTTAAGATTATGTCTACATTGTGGTTGAGTCGACATTTTAAAGACACGGCTGTATCGATTACTTCCTGTCACCCCGGTCTTGTTAAAACACAACTGATGCAAAGTACTGCAATGGGTCGGTTTTTTGGCAAATGTAAGTTTTTTGTCAGGAATTCATTAAACTAATGTATCACTGATTTTACTCAGTAGATGAGGAGGGTTATTTATGTTCAAAAAATAATAAATAATTACTCTGTCAATCTGATTAAATTCCAGATGTACATTTCCAATCCCTTTCACTGAGAATTACTTACGACTTATCTCTGTCACAGATGACTGTCTTCAACACGTGCAATGGCATCACGTGGCTACAATTATTGGCTCAAAGGCTCGTGCATGGTTTACATAAGACGTAACTGCTCCGGACAAAATGATGCGCTTTTACTCACTAAATAGGAAATGCTTTTTAACTACAAATACATCAAACGTCTTTACTTATTTTTCTAATACATACAAAAAATGTTTTAGAATTTAATTTGTCGAAAGAAAAAAGTTAATATGGGGGACTAATTAATTAGCGTCGATGTCATCCTTATCAGTGATGGTAGCGGCCTAGCGAATATTCACTGTGATCAGTGTGTACCTGATGTGCAAAAAATAAAAGAAAACTTTGAGCTATGAAAAGCGAAGCAAAATAGAATCTGCGTTTCAATCCATCTGCTAGAATGTGCTCCATTTTCAGAAGGATTGATTATTTTATTTCCTCGTTTGTTTTGTTCCATTGAATTATAATGTTAATGTTGAATTAAGTATTAATATGATTTCAAATCGCTTTCAGTAAATCCTAGAACTCCTCTAGAAGGGGCTGCAACTATTATCAAGGCTGCTACAGACCCCGAGTTTAAAGGCGTAACTGGTGTATATATAAAAGATTGTAAAACAACCTCAACTTCATCTTACGTGCGGTAAGTCTTAAAGCAGCTATATCATTTATATTTTGATGAATAAAACTGGTTTATTCTGCACAAAGTGGCTAAGATACGCGTATCGTACGTAGTGCCGTATATTTATTTATCTGATGTCGTGTCGTATTGTGTCAAGGAAATGCAAACGGCAACTTTTCTTGCGTGATTTTTATGAATTGGCAACCTTGCAACCTTACTACTGCAATTGTATTCCTATACAAATGGTCATGTTATCAGATCCAATCGTTAAGCATCTTGGACGATCAGAGATGAATAGTTTATACTGAAACATTCGAACGCGATAAATAGTCCTGGGCTACATGTGTACATTTTGGCATTTAATTTGATTATATTCGTAATCTCCAATGTCCTTGAAATGTCAGATTGGATATTATACGTTTATCACGAGGTTTAACTTGGGTGGATGAGTTCCAATTCTATGGACTCCAACATGAACCGGGGCCGAGAAAGTTCATCGGCTTTTCTGGCGTGGTTTCCCCTTGTCAATTTACTGAATCCCTTTAATTTGATCGTTGGTTTATAGTTACATGTAATCATTATTCGGGTGTTTTCCCTATTAATGTTTCTGTATATTTTCAGGAGTGCCGAGATAGAAAAACAACTGATAGATTACAGTTTAGAAACATTATCGAAATATTTACCACAAAATCTAAAAGATTATATAGATTATGAAGATCAGGGTTCTGAATAATACAATTATAGTTTGTACCGTTAAACGAGTTGTTTCCTCGTTTGAAACGCCTCGTGTGTTGGAGTTAATGAAACATTGGGGTATATTTATATATCGAGTGCGACTGACAGTTTATAGAATCGGAAGGATCTCAAACTTTGAACAAAAAACTACTAGAAATCAAAGGCAGCGAGTGTCGTGAAGCTGGATATTACTAACACCATTCAGTAGCGGATTAACATAAATAGTAGGGTATGATTATGTGTAAAAAACGAGATCTTGTACGAGGAGTTTTATAGAATAAATAATAAAGATTAGTGATTGGAGCGTCCCTGAGAGTAATAAAAGTAAGCACATGAAAAGGAATGGGTTTAACTCACTACTGTTCAGCTCCAATTGGGCCAATGAAGATGTGTGTAATAAAAGAGCACAAGTCCCTAGATTGTATTTCATTGTTACTTTCGTTGCATGTTTTGTATATATTTGTCAACTATTCACATGTTCTTGATATATTTGTCAACTACTCACATATTCTGTATAATATTTGTCAACTATTCACATAATATTTGTATCATTTGCTTGATAGAAACGAGAGTGTCCTCCACGAAACGTAGCATACAATTAAACTTAGTAATTGTGTATCCATAATATTGTACCTTGTGTTAATTACTGCGTGTTGTCTTATAAATGATTTGGTGCCGCTGTTAACAAATCGTTTCAGACATAATATTCCTTTTTTTACATAATGACGATATTTTACATGTAAATATAATGTTGTTATTGCTTGTCTGTATTATTGCCCTACTTTGTTACTGTAACTTGCTCGAAAACGTTGCGAGAATACTCTTCGAAACGTCGTCTAAATAAATCAGTAATTGTTTTTCCATATGTATGAGTTATAGTTTATTGTTCCGTCCAAAAACTAAAGGGTGATATGATAGTTGAATGTTTGTTTTGATAAAATTGCAATTTCATTTTTAACATTTTATTATACGCCAACATTTTCATGTAGACTGTAGACCTATATTGTCGTCGGCCCTGCCCGTGTGGACACTGCCGATTTTAACGAAACTTGAAATGTACGTTAATATCCTAAAGGTCTCGACTCCTTTTGTTAATGACAGGAATCGGACCGTAAGTTCATGGATTATGGGCCTAATTGTACGAAAAATCATGTTTTTAGCGTATGGACAATTTTGATCAGATTTTGATAAACTTAAAATGTATGTTAATTACCCAAAGCTCATGGCACATTTCGATATATCCCTGATTGTACAAAATACACCTCTTGCAAAATGTGGTCGTATCTTTCCTGTCGACTGATGGTCCCTCGTGTCTTAAACTGTCATTCGTACTTTGAAACAGTTTTGCTTATGTTTGATAAGAAATATCGACGTGGCACGCGTCTTTGTTTTGTCAATCCAATATTGGAAGTATATAGATCGAGTTTAATTTAAGTTTTTTTACTTAGGAAAGAAATGTCGAACAGATTCAGAATCAATTCAGTTTCATTGACTTCCATTACCAATAGTCATGGCTGGCGTCACTCCAATTCAGAACACCCTTGGTTATAAAATGAAATTAGAAAGAGAAAATCAGCCTTATAGTCGTGGGTAAAGATTCTTGAGTTGTTGAATATACACGGAATAGAAGAGAATAATATAACTCCAACCGATTGTTTTCAATACCCGATGTATTCATATTCCTGTAGCAATGGCCCGAGAAATTCCTCTCTAACCATTGCTGGATTGGCTTCTGATACTTGAACTTTTGAGGGAGTATGTCTATTCTTCCCGTTCAGTCAAATCTATCACAAGTACAGCAATCTGGGTCTTCCCTAAAACTTTGGACAGTGATTTAACGTATTGAAAATGGTGAAAGTATGTTCGTTTCCAATCAGTATTGTTACGTTTTATTCGATTTGATAGCCTCGTTTGTCACGCAATTAGTTTTACTGCAATACTCTGCTATGCACTGGTTAATTGGGCATAATAAAAACGCGAGTCGTGACTTAACGTTATGTAAACATATGTAGTGCAATTTGGCACTCTGTTTTAAGCGTAACGCAGTTAGCTATTGATTGTTCATCGGCTGACCAGCCATATTTTGGAACAGAAATTTGATAGGTATATTCAGCCTCGCGAGGAGTATGGATATATTCAGCCTCGCCATTTCTCTCTTAGTGAAACCGTTGGTGTTGGGTTAGGTTTGTTTTGGGAAGGGGCGTTTATTTTGATTCAAAATAACCATTTATTGTCGTTTGTTGGTAAAAATGTATTTTAAAACATATTTCCGTTTTCTCACATGACATTTTGATAACTGCTGTAAATATTTGATACTATAAGTGTAGTGTTGATCTTTATCTACATTATGACGACATATTAGTCTACAATTTATAAATAGACTTCAAGTCACTGGGCGATATAAGAGATACAACAATGATATGTACGGATTGATAATTCTATGAAAGTAAGTGTTTGCATTTCTGTTAATGTTATTATTTCTAAACACGCCCATGAATTAACTGTCAAGGTTCCTTAACGTACATACCAATGAAAGACTGGGTACACTTTTCTTGTCCTCCCCCTGCCAATCCCAAATCAGGAACACTTCATGTGGGAGGTTCTGACCTCTTGAATACCGACTACCCCGTTTCAGTGGAAGTAATAGGCTTTATTAATCTAGTTATAAGTGGATATATATACTATCAATGCCCCATCCCCTCCACGTGATCCTATAATGGTTAATATGCATTTCTTTATAATTACAAATAAAAAATATAAAATAAAAAACATACATAAGCATCCAGTTAAGGCATCAAACCCTTACCGGAAGAAATTGGAAGTGAGAGTGCATTGCGGACAGTCCTATGTCACCCCCGTGTTCGAGATGCCATTTTATACCTTAGTGTAGCCAACCATATCCGAACAGACAACCACACAGTCAGACAAACAACTATCCCAAGTATAGATATCGGTATTATTGCATGGAATCTAATGAATCAGTTAGGCAATTATCTATAATGCAGCCTTTGATTTATTTTTACGTTGGTAAAACTGCAGTGGTGCAACAAAGTCGACAGCGCAAATCAATTCAACACCACGTAATTTAGAATACAGTATACAGCAATTTGTTTCTTTGATTTCACATCTACGTTCAGGTTATCAAATACAGAGGTGAAACAAATTAGCTTCGGATGGGTGTCTTCTATCGGACGTGTACTTAGCGTCCTGACTTAAAGTAGGTGTTTAATAGTCACGAATCGTAATTTAGATTATTCCCAGATTCAGAATCCATGCTAGAGCTTTCCAGATCCAACTACAGATCTGATATGAATCTGCCAACCCGTGGCTTCTTTCGATTTCAAATGGCCTCTTTCATCGAACCCTTTTCTTCTCTAGGATCGAATTCAATGTACTCCACCTGCAAATTAAAATTGAATCAGAAAAATGGGAGCCGACCTTTCATATCCACAAGTTGAAATATCACCTGAACGAACGTATATAGTCACAGGTGGAAATACAGGTAAGTAGGTAATTATTACCTAGATAATAACAGCGTTACTGAAATGAAATGAAATGGGTTTTAAAGTTGCAATTTCATAAAATAAAGCCCTAAAATAGATTGTATCTATAAACAGTCCTACCTTGTTAAAGAATAATCCTATTAAAGAAAAATTAGTTAAGAGTTTAATAAAAAGTTGGCCATTCTTGCTATAATAATTCAAAAACAAATGACAAAAAAAGAAAATTTTGAAAATTTCAGTCAAATTATTTTATTGTGAACGGAGTTATCAGTGTTGGAAGTTTGAACAAGAAATGGGTACAAACTGCTGCGGCACCTTTAACGACGATTGTCGATCGTTTGATTGACAGACGATAACTCCACCCACATATTCTTGATTATCCAGTAACGTGCTCAATAGTAATAGTACTCTCGCTTGACAGGCCTTTGATCGCCAGTTTCCGGTAGCGCACGTCACCGAGTAACAGTAAACGTTATCTTGGTCAGCCATTTCTGATTTAATTATATAGAAGGACGACTGTTTAAATCCGAGCTGTATCCAAGCCATCCATGGGCCTAAAGGGTTAATTTTGTGCTTGTTGTCTAAATGAAGGTCTAATTAATCATTTCTATAACATCTGAAGCCTAAATAAAGACTTTCAATATGTTGATTTAGCTCTTGCATAATGCATGTTTAATCCTATAATTCACTATTGCCAGTTGAGAAATTGGCAAAAATATCATTTTCAACTTCAAATTCAAACGTTTGAAGATAGCCATACCATGGGGGTGAATGGAAAAACAAGGGAGGTAATTGCGTTATTATTTCCTGTGTCACTGATTTTTATGCCTGTGAAATAAAGCCCATGATCGTATAATAGTGAGTTGACAACCTTTTGGGCAAAAGACAGAAATAATTACAGTATGTTTTGACTTTCATAGAAAATATGAAATTCCCGCTTTAACGTCTTGTTGTTCTGCTCCGACTTAACTAATGAAGACTGGCATACGCCATAGAGTGTCCTATATGAGTGAAATATTGCCCGAACAGCGGCGCTACCGACTACTCTTACATTGAATTCCAACTACCATGGGATCTAAGTTTTCTCATTTTTAACATTGTCCCCCTTGTCGGGCTCTGTTCTGCATTAATGACAACGGGACACACACCGAAAATCCTGATAAACTTTCACAGCCAACACCGGGATAGAACCACACGGATTACTAAAGTTTCGTTTGTATTCTAAACTGCTACAGAACAGATCTTTATTAATTATTAAAAAGGCATCTTATAAGTAATGTACCCGCGGTTACTTCGTCATGATAATACACCATCCATGTAGATAGGACGGCAGATTGTTGATCAATGTACAGACTGATTTACCTGCATAAAAAGCATCGTTTCCAACCATAAATCAATATACAGTCTTGGGTCTGAAATGTTCGATTAGAGTAATCAGAATTATGCAAAGGGAAGGGTTTTGTTTCATTTTTTTTTTTTTTTGGGGGGGGGGGGTATTTTTCGACAACAGACTGATGAAACAAAAAATCCACCGTGATTGTTATTAATTTATGTCGCCATGGTTAAGCAGTTAGTAATGTTCTTAACCATAGCTAAAACAATGTGCCCTTTTGCTTGTAGGTATTGGATTCTGCATTGCCAAAGAAATTGCTAAAATGGGCGGTCATGTTATTATTGCCTGTAGGAATATGAGCAAAGCAGAAGCGGTAAGATATTAATACTTGAATAAAATACGAAAATTTGCCAACCATGGCATGTCCATTTAATAAACCTTATGCTGGTTGTTTACTGTCTTTTTAGGTGTCACAGAGAGAGAGAGAGAGAGAGAGAGAGAGAGAGAGAGAGAGAGAGAGAGAGAGAGAGAGAGAGAGAGAGAGAGATGTGGGTTTAACGTCCACTCGACACAAACTAGGTCATTTTGGGACTAACATGTGGTTTCAATTTTATTTCAATAATTCGCTTGCGCGTAGGGGTCTTTAGCAGTGGGAGGAAACCGGAGCGCCCGGAGGAAACCCACGAGGTTGAGAAGGCGTCCCAACGTGTCACAGACGAACCTCCGAGAACCCTCTTCATTCTAGTTCGGATTGCTCAAATAATAGACATAATTGAAAATGATCTAAAAGGCACCCAAACATTCGAAATTAATTTTAGTATAATATTTCATGAATAAGTCTGCGGATCTACATAATGCATAAACGGGTATTGTTTTCGGGGTCTAAATAAAGAGTAGAAATATTACTTTTTCATGCTTTCAAAAGTTAATAAGCAATTGCGTTTTAAATATCTGTAGGCTATCAAACAGATGCAGGAAGAATACGAAAAAGAATTGAAAGAAAAACAAGAAAATGTCCAGGAATCAAACACAACAGAACCAAAACAATTGGATGTTGAAATGATGGAATTAGATTTAGCATCTTTTGATAAAACAATGAAATTTATAGAAGAATTTAAAACCAGAAACTGTCCTTTACATGTTCTGATTTGTAATGCTGGAGTGGTTACTGCCAATAAAGGTAATTCATTTTACAAGATCATTTCGATTTCATTATACAGATAAGACATATTTTATTGATTGTTCTGAAGTATTCCGGTCATGAAAATCAAATGAAAGTTGATGTTGTTGTAGAGAGTTTATGTCGTTATGTCTGATATGTGGAGATCAATATTGGCGTTTTTTATTTTGGGGTAGAAATCACAGATATATTTCAATGAATCCTATAGTCTTATCCCCGGACACTATCTACACCTACAGCCTAATCTCAACAAACTATAACCTCCGCGAATCGTTGTCAAGGAATATTAATATAACGCCGATCTAGCAACTCAGATGGGTGTTCTTCATGCTTTCGGAATCTTGTTTTTTTTCACAACGAGTAATAGAAATGGTATGACATGAGGAATCAACCGGCCTAATGAGGACGGGGAATTCTTCGTTGATTTCCAAGTCAAAAGTTCTTTTAAATTAAGTTATGTATAAAGAGTATTTGGTTTTGTTTTTTTTTAAATATGCACCATATGTAAAGAAAGAAACTTTTTAATTTCAAGTAAAATTTGAATCTAACTTATACATAGCGATTCTGACTTACACATTAGCATATTGCCACTATTAAAGTCAATGAATAAATTATAAATATTAGATATGGGGGAATGGGGGCTATTTGGAACGCGACTGGTTTTAAACGTTAGCCACTAACTTCATTTAGACCTGAAGCTTACATTACTAATATCAATATTGCAGACAAGCATGTACATGTCACAGTTTTAGTGCTGTGCTTGACTTCTGGAATTGACATGTCTGTGTTTTTAGAAAAGCTTTAGTATACAATCAATATAGTAGACGGATTTAAATGAAACATTAAAGAAAGCCTTTTTCTTGAAGTCTTTTCCATACATACCCAATCAGAAAACTGTCGGATCCAAATTTAACACACTAATACACTTTCTTGAAACTATGGCAGCCCGTAGTCTTTCCGAGGAGAAAAAAAACGTCAGCAAATAATTATTTCTTCTGGGTGTCAATTTGCACTCATATCTGTATTAAGTAATTTAGAAATTGTATTCCCAATGAAATGATTTAACAGTATTTTATTGTTAGTTATTTGTATATTATAAAAGATGAAGGATATGGAATGGTGTTACGATTTAATTGTTATTATATTGTAGTAGAAATGACAGATGCTTAATTTCAAATTATGTTACATTGTAATTGTTATATAGAAATGTAATTTGTAGAAATGACAGATGATGGATATTGATTTTATTGTTAACTGTATGTATTTTGTAGAAATGACAGATGATGGATATGAAATGATGTTACAGTCTAACTATTTATCGCATCTTCTTATTACTCTACATTTTCTACCAATTCTACAGAAATCTGGTGACGATGCTAGAATCGTCAATGTGTCTTCAGACGCTTACTATATGGGAACATTTGACCCTACAAATATAAATTGTGAACGTTCTTTCGGAAAAGTGGGTATCTACGGGAATTCAAAACTTTTTCAGGTAAATACATTCATTTGATAAAACAGACTGATGTGGATCCAGATGCACCAAAGTTTGTATTTGCATACTATAAACATATCCACCGTACACATCATCGTAATAAAACCATATAACTGTGTCACCCTTCCACCTCTAAACAATGAATATATTATCAAAACATGACAGAAAAGTCAAACCATCTCCTTGGATGGGGAGTAAAAGGAGAGAGGGTGGGGTACCGAGGTGGTGGGGCTTTATGGAGGTCTGCCTCCAAATATTCCATAACTTTATGCAATGTTTGGACCTTCCAACCCACTAAGTATGTTACTTGCGTAGTGCGCATTCAGATTTGTTTTAATGAAATCTTTTGTAAAATTTAGAGATTTTTTACTTATGAGCACTTTGAAGGGCAAATCTAAATGTTATGCATATTGTTCAAACCTGACAAAGCATACTTACTAGATTAAATTACTTATATTATTTTGTTTTTCAGATTATGTCTACACTGTGGTTGAGCCGACATTTAAAATACCCCACTGTATCAATCACGTCCTGTTATCCGGGTATTGTTAACACTCGATTGTTATATGCTACGGCAATAGGTCGTCTGCTTAGTAATTGTAAGTTTATAAGGAATAGCCCCCTCCTTTTAATTTACGCGTTACGACGATCTAAATGGGTTGTCGACGATATAGCTGATAATCTCTCGGAGTTTAGATTGTTTCTAACTATAACGATTAATCTGACTTTTGTCTTTTTGTCAGTTTATCCTAGGACACCACTAGATGGGGCTGCAACTATTATCAAGGCTGCTACAGATCCACAGTTTAAAGGTGTAACTGGTGTATATATAAAAGATTGTAAAAGAACCTCAACTACATCTTACGCAAAGTATGTTTGTAGTTCTTTCTGGAATTACTGCTCCCCATATTCTTCTTTAAAGTAAAATCGGACACATTTGTTTTCATTGGTGAATGAATGAATGAAATGGGGTTTAACGTCCTACTCTTTTGCACCTAGCCTGGGCTAATGGAAGACGGCATTGGTGAACTTATCGTCGGGGATTTTCTGTTGAATTTTCCGGAATAAGAATTTAAAACTTTTCTTAACCAAGAACAACAACGGGAGCTTTGAAAGTTGAAAGTATCTTTCAATAAGAACGTTAACCTAGAAACATCAGGGGTGGGTGGGTTAAGGCACTAGCGAGCAATAAAATCGACCATTTTTAAAAAAAAAATTAAAAGAAGACAATTATTCTTTAGGTCGCTAGTTTTAATCAGCAAAAACTGCGAAAACATTTCACAACACCTCGTAATTTGTTGTGGAAGCGGTTTTGTTAAAATCAGTTGACGAACAAAGTTGATATTCGAGAAGAAATCGACATGATTCGATTGCAATTCTGTCAATTCGGAACCTTCAAGGCTGACAATCGGACATTGTCACCGTTGAGATTATCGAAGGTAACCGAAGGTGATAATGTCATCAGCGTTGTTGATCTCAGATTCACGAAATATCTATATCTTTTCCAGGAAAGTCGATATCCAGAATCAGCTGATAAATTACAGTCTTCAAGCAATGTCTAAATACTTACCAACAGATTTAGAAGATTATATAGAATACGAAGGACAAGGTTCTACATCATATACAATTGTGGATCATATTGGATCATGAATAAAAGAAATTTTCACACAAAAGATTTTCGAACAAACATTCGCGTATTCACATAATAATCGTGACAGTAAAAGACAATAGCTATGGTATATTCATCCTGAAAAGAGTTGATTGACGAAATGTGACTAGGCGTTTCTCAGTAAAGTTGATAATCTGAATAAGCTGATGGATTACATTTTTACAAACATTGTCTAAATATTTACAAGATCTAACCATCAGTACTTTAGATTGTCAACAGAAAGGTTCTACATACTGTAATATACATTTATAAAGCATGAAATTTATAAATAAATTTCCCCATATTTTCCATCAGTGGTGTGCAGTGATGGTGGAGAGTGGGTAGGGGAAGTGGGTAGGGGCATAGGGGCGACATACTCGTTCATTCATTTTGAAGAGAGAGGACGCATATATCCAATCAAAGATTGAAATTAAACCATAAATTTTAAAGTTTTCACGTTAACGCTGTTGTACAAGCTATAACTATACTTCGTTTCATAAACAGTTTATATCTATCTACTTTTATATATTCAAAATATCTTCTGAGTACAACGCCATATACTTGAGTGATGGGAGCATGCAATCAACGAGTTGGTCCACGGTATCACCAAACCTCTGCACGTTACTGCTTTCCGGTAAAGATGTGCAATTAACTAACAATCATGTAACAATAGCCATTAATGAGAGTTTAAGTCCTACTTTTCTACGTACGCCACACAATGTGCTCTATATATGAGGGAAATTTGCCCTGACAGCAGGTTCTAAGACCTATTCTTATTTCTAATTCCAACTACCAATGGTTCTTTAACGCGTGCCAATGTGTTCATCCAAACGACTAGACGATGTCTTATAGCCAGGCCTGCTCCATGCCAAAGGGAAACAACTCTGGAAAATCCTGGGGAAGTTCATTAGCCAACACCGGGATCGGACCCCTTGGTTAGTGAGCCATCGCCTTATTAACTGAGCCCATTCAGTCTGTGTAAGATCATTCCCCCAAGTTTCAGTTATCTTGTTCACTTTGCATACAATTCATGTTCTTTCCACAATTTGCTGACATCGCGCAAAATTGTTAATTCCTCTTTGGAGATTTCCCTAATTATCTCAAGAATAATGTGTACCGGAACAACCTTCAAACGATTGGTGAATTGAAGTGAGCAATCACAGCAATAATCAGTTCTGTGTGTGGAAACCGTGAATGTGTGTGTGTGGGGGGGACCACCACTAAACCCTCATCTCCAGAAGCCGTGCTCCGTCAATAAAACCTTAAAGTAGACCCCACCATTTGTAAGTATTGTACTTATGTCTAAAGATAACACAACCTCGCACTTTGGACACTGAATGTATCGGTTGTTGCTAGAAATCGAATACAAAACAATTTCTTTTTTTTTACAAAAAGGCGATACATTGCGTAAATCGACTGTTGCTATACATCAAATACAAAACAATTTGGTGTAAATACGTCTTTTGTGTTCATACAAATTGAATGGATTATCAATAGTTTTGGAATAACTATACATGTAATAGTGTCCGCAGAGAAAATTAGTAAACAAACCCTCTTAATCCTTCGAAACAAAAATCAAAGTTCAAATACTTTTTAAAACTAATTTAAAGACATTTAGCTGTTTTAAGGAAAAACATTTATATTCTAAAGTATGTAAGTTGTGGCTTTCTTTTAACCTAATATGTGAATGATATGCGGTGATTGGTTAGTCCAACTATGATGACCAATACATGTATATAGGGGCATACTAATTATGTTGTAGGCATGGTTACTGTGATAGTGTTTTCAGTGTATTTCCCGTGTGCCCATATTTCAATATCATATAAGGCTCTTGTGAACACTGTTGTGGAAGTCGCAGGCACCTTTTTGTTTTCATAAATGCATCTTGGTGCCACTAAATATTGTTTTTCGGTGTAGTTTATGTTATTAATTGACGTGTAATGAAAATTTAAAGCGGAAATTTCATATTTTCTAAGAAAGTCAAAACATAATTATTTCTATGTCTTTTGCTCAAAAGGTTGTCAACTCACTATTATACGATCATGGGCAAAATTTTTGGGGCATTAAAATGGGTGACACAGGTTGATTGAGGAAATAGTTACTCAATTACCTCCCTTGTTTTCCCATTCCTCTCCATGGACGGCCATCTTCAAACGTTTGAATTTGAAGTTGAAAATGATATTTTTGCCAATTTCTCAACTGGCAATAGTGAATTATAGGATTAATAGGATTATTCTTTAACAAGGTAGGACTGTTTATAGGTTCAATCTATTTTAGGGCTTTATTTTAATACATTTTAAAAATATAACTTAAAAAAATGCTATTGCAACTTTAAAGGTTTTTCTATATTTGTTATACACGTATATCTATTTAAACTCTAGAGACATAAGCTATGGATCCCTATTGTGTTGCCAAAATAAATTTGATGTTCATATTCAATTTATAAATATTTGCATTAAAAATATCGTGACGGTAGAAAGTGATTAGATTAAAAACGGAAGAGTGAGTATATATAAGATATTTGGTCACGTTATTTTTTACAATTAGACCGATAAGACATTTCAGCTTATGTGGCATGGAGATAGGGGCGCCTTCTCAACCTCGTGGGTTTCCTCCGGGCACTCCGGTTTCCTCCCACTGCTAAAGACCCCTACGCGCAAGCGAATTATTGAAATAAAAATAAAAACTATGTGTTAGTCCCGAAATGACCTAGTTTGTGCTGAGTGGACGTTAAACCCCATTTCTCTCTCTCTCTCTCTTTTAAAAATAACCTTAGATTAATGGTATCTCCGCGCCCATACCTTGATGGTCACCACGACATAGGATCTATTGTGGACTAAAATTTAAGCAAAAATAGCCATGCAGAATGAGTTACGTGCAATTGGAATTTGTAGCCTAGTAATCATTTGAACGGTGGCTAGTGTTTCTTCTGGTCTCCAAATTTTCGTTGGGCTAAATGCTCACCATCAAAGATGGAGGAACATCTGTCCATGGCTTTTTTGGTATGTGGTTGAAAATTTAAATTTTGAGATACTCAAATTTGGAGTAGACATCCACCCACCCCATGTCGGGCGGGTCTCCACTGTCAACACTGATAAAATAGGCTGAATTGACAGGCAGATCTCGAGATTATGTCCCACTTCTGATCTTCTCGTTCACAAGAATTTGCACCTAGTAATGACCTCAAATGCCAGGAAATTGAACATGAATAACAATCATGGTATGACATGATTCGTGAACTTCTAGATCCGCTACTGTCCTATCGCCATAAAACAACCTCTAAACCATAATGAGATAGAGAACCATTCGGTGGTCTGCATCCGTTTGAAAAAATGTAGTTATCTCCCATTAATCCGAAACGTGTAAGATTCACTGACTGATCGTAAACAACAATCTAAGCGGAAGCACACCACAAGAACGCACAGACGATGGCTAACATGGCTAACACGATGGAGGAAGTTGTGGCATATGTTACTAACGGAATTGAAAAACAAGATCCTACAGTAATTGGGATTCTTGTGGGAATTCTGGTCGTATTTGTATCAATTGGTAAGTATGAGGTTTGTGGGGTTTTTTTTACCTTATATTGTTATATTGATAATGATATTGAAAATACCCGGTATGTAATTAGTAGTAGCCTATCCTATAGGCCTATATCATCAAACTATGAAATGTTACATGTAAAAGGCCTAGATTATTTAATGTCTGATCCATCAAAATTGGTTAAGCCTATAGGCCTACCCCAGGAAATCTGAGCAATCTAACTCTTATGTTGACTATATTATTATGGTATTATCTATCTGGAATCTGGTTGAGTAAAATCAATTTCTCATCACATGGATAAAAAATACGTTGAAATATAGACTAGGCCTACGACGGTATATAAATTTTGATGCTATTCCATTTCACAGGGTGCCCTTTTTACTTTAGCACGTCTTGATCATAGCTTCAGCCCTCGTCACTCCTCCAGTTGATCATAATAATAATTTTTGTGGGGTTCAGAGCTTTACACTACAGTACCTGCCCATTCATGGACTCCGACTGATCAATACCCGGTAGTCTGTTTGTTTGTCCTGGAGTTAGTGGGGGTGGCTGAATGATTAAACCATAACATGTGCACTTTATATCATAAGCTTAGTCAGTAAGTCAAGTGGTGTGGTTACAATTCTCAAATTGTCTTGCGTGTGTCCAACCTCGTGGGTTTTCTCTGGGTAGTCCCACAGCTAAAGACTCTAGTCTTTATGTATGAAATGTATGAATACCCCATTGTTGAACCCAAGGTTTAGTGGATAGAACAAAATGAAGCCACTGGGGTTACCTGGTATGTTACTTGTATAGTAAAGTGGTTTGAAAATTAGAATTTTGAAAATGTTCAAAAATGTGATGCAGTTGATAATATAAAACGGTACCGGTATTAACAAATGTTTCTTAATTTTATTTATTTGAGAATAAATTTATTTTTTTCCTTTCAGTTTTGATGATTATATTTGGACGATCTTCTAATAAAAGAAGTGGTGTTCTTGTTTTGGGCATATGTGATGCAGGAAAAACTCTTTTGTTTAATCGTGTAAGTAATAAATAAAATTACCTGTGTGTAAATCTAGTTACATGGTTTAACAGTAGTGGTGGGGATACTGTTGTGCCTATTAAAACTTTCTGCGATCGATTTTGTGAATAGGATTTTAGCCAACTCAATGCAGCGTCTGTGAGTGTGATACCAAACTGACTGGAGAGAGGGTCGATAGGATTATCTATTGTGCAGGATGGAGGCCTTGGCAAGGAAACTATTTTAGTTATTCGGATGGGCCAGAAAAACTGACGAGGAATTAGATGAAGAATAGGTGGAATAACATTATCGGCTTAAAATTTAGTTCAAAATGCATTTCATTTCCGTTTTGTAAATGAAATACCACTAGAATTAAACTAAATTTGTCTGATTTTAATTCGTTTTCTTTTTCAGCTGGTAAATGGCAATTACAAGCAGACGTACACTTCCATGGCAACTAATTCTAATTATTTTAATATACCTAATAAAAATGTAAGTTTAAACTCTGAAACACCTCATTAAAACACACAATCCTTGTTTATTTCTCTACACAGCATTTGGATCTGGAAAAATTTTTATATAGCTTTGATTGCCAGCTTGTTACATGACAAAGAATAGAATTGGCTGTGCAGTGTCATGGGTTTTCTCCAGGTGCTCCGTTTTCCTCCAACTAATAAAGACCACAACGCATTGTATTACTAAAATAAAATTCAGCTATATGTTTACATTAAACCCGATTTCTCTCTCTTAATCAGGTATCCTTCCTTTAAATGAAATGAATTATATTTTATGCCTTCAGAAACGTTTAAGGATGTTAGATTTGCCTGGTTATGAAAGAATACGAGGACCAAATCTAGATGAAAATAAATCATTAGCTAGGTAATGTATTAAATATCATGCATTAAAAATTGCATGATTGTTACATTTTAAACAGGCACTAAAGCTTTGTCAATCGTTGGTGATCGATAAAGAAATAGCATTTGAATTTATTACAAAATTAAAGGTATCGGCCCATTTATTATTGAAATACTGGCCCCAGGTTCGCAAAGCATTCTCAGACTTAATTTGAGAATTTGCTCAACTTTCAATCACTGTTTATCAGAAATATCTTTGATGCAGAAACACAAAACATTGCACATAGTTTCTAATTGGTGTATTTGATATATTAATGTTATATACATGTAATTAACATGTTATCATGATTAACAGTAAAATTTGACAATCGGGGCTACAGTGTTATTAAAATGAGTATTTCTCTGCTGATAGTGAAGTAGTTTGACTGAAATTTTCAGCATATTCATGTTACGATAATATGCTATTATTATTATTGCGAGAACTCTTTATCTTATCTTCGTAAATGCCACTTTAAAGTAAAATGATTTATTTCAGAGGTATAATATATGTAGTAGATAGTTCGACTATACAGAAAGAGATTAAAGAAGTAGCTGGGTAAGAAAGCACTTATTTGATAATATTTGTCACTAACTCTGTGTAAATATCACAGGCCCTTAATTTCAGATGTGGTGAATTCCATCACATTTGTCTTAAAAACATCTTCATTTTTATTTCTAAAGCTCAAGGCAAAAACTTAATCATCTTCAACATTTCATTGGTGCAGGACAGAAGCCCTTACAAGAGACAACATATAGTCATAGGAACTATGTACGCATTGGTGTGCACCTAAAAGATCCTTTGCAGTTGGTATTCGACGTAAGAGTAGACTGTAGCGCCTCTATCCTGGCAAAGTTTCCCTCATAGCACACTGAAAGGCGTATGTCCATCTTCATTAGCCCAGTTGGAGCCAAGACTAAATTCCCCTCATAGCTCACTGAATGGCATACTTGATTGTCAATACACTCCCAAATTTACAGAATTGCAATCGAATGACATGGAATTCAGTCATGTAACAATTCTGTCAGTCCCAACAACGGAGTTAGTGTGAGCTGAATCGTGACATAATGAAACACAACGAATATGTTTCAGATGTTATGGTTGGCTGAGATGTTTTCTGAAGCTGTCATTGCATGCGTTGTAGCCCGAAATAACACATTTTCACTTGATTGTCACTATTTTTGGTATCGAGACAATTCAAGTATCCTGTATTGCCTTAAGTTTAGCATTAGAAAGATGAGTGTATTGCACAGTATTGTTATTCATGTGTGTATATTTATTTTTGTTTCAGATATTTATATACAATATTAAGTGATGGAACGATATCACACAACCGTCCACCTGTTCTTATAGCATGTAATAAACAAGATTTGACACTAGCAAAAGGTTCAAAGGTCATTAGAGCACAGTTAGAGAAAGAAATGTAAGTTGAGAATCTGATTGTTTAACCTGTGTTAAAAAAATATAAAATAAAGAACAGTTTAAGCGCTACAGCGATGAACTTTTGGGTGTGGAGTGTGTATGTACAATAATATTTTGGGGGAAACGGGATATAGGTCTTCAACAAGTTGATCCCATTATATACCCACCATCAGATATGTTAAAATATTTTAGCATAGTAGAAGTTCAAGATAATTGCCTTTAAAGCTGTAAAATATTGGAAGATGATCTTTTTAATTTGTGGTTTAATGGAAGAGAGATTAAGTAATATATTGATATTGTACGAGAACGCGAGTCCAAGTGTTGTTTCAATATATTGTGCAATGTCTTGCTCCAGACCGTTAACTTTAACAATATTATACATCATGGTATACAACATTAACAAGTAGTAGGCAGAGGTTTGGTGATGCCCAGTATGGTAATTCCTTGATGCCCCTAAGGGCCTAGGCTAGTACTGAGAAAGACACGTTTTGAATATGTAAAAACAGACAAAATAAACTTTGTACTCAAATTGAATATAAATCCAATTCATTAATAAAGTTTGGTGTCCCGTATGAGAGCTGTCAGAATACTGCTCCATTTTTACAGGTTCTTTACTCTGGTCTCGCTTCTCGCTTATTTAAATATGGATACATAATTACATCAGTTTGTGAGACTGTAGCTTGCAATGTACAAAAAAGATGACAGCCCTCCTGAAATGGATGCCAGGGGCTGCTGCCCCCCCCCCCCATTGATTATACACCATCTATTATAGTAAAGGGCAAAGCCATAAATACAAACTTTACTACTGGCTTTCCTCTGGGATAAGAGTAATATCATGCTCATTAAGTTTCTATGGAATAATTAAAAGAAACAATAACTGATGTAAATTTTATTTATTTGCAGGAATACACTGCGAGTAACCCGTGGAGCTGCTTTACAGGGACAAGATAATACCTCTAATAACAATTCTTATCTTGGCAAAAGAAATAAAGATTTTGAATTTAGTGATTTAAGCCCTATCAATGTAGAATTTGTTGAATGCAGTTGTGGAAAAGATGATACATCAACGGTTAATTTGGATGAAGTAAAGAATTGGCTACAAACTATAGCTTAACCAAATAAAAAACGTTTATTAAAGATACATTATGTAAGATTTAGAGCTGGTCATTGTTGCTATAATAACTCAAAAAAAGATAATGCAAAATGAAAATATTGAAAATGTCATTCAAATTACTTCATTCTGAGCCCGGTTATCACTGTAGTTTTGACAAGATGTGTGCATTGTGGTATGCAGGGCACTGATATACTCCAGAATTAGCCCATACTGCGCGCAGCATTTCGTTTGATTACAGGTAATCTCACTACACACTGCTATTATGAGTGGATATTGTTGTGTTAAATTTTGATTGGTCAGTAGTCCGACTACCAACCTATCACTACCTACCATACAAAAGCTTTAAATTTAAAACGAGTGCCAGTATTGGACCAAATCTGTTTACATAACGTTACGTCATGGCTCACGCTTTTATTATGCCTAATTAACCCGTGCATAGGAGAATACTGCAGTAAAACTAATTGTCTGACAAACGAGGCTATCAAGTCGAATGAAATGTAAACAATACTCTTTGGAAATGAACATACATTTACCGTTTTTAATACCTTAAATCACTGTCCAAAGTTTTAGGGAAGACTCAGATTAAACGAAGGACTGTCATGTCATATTGCTGTATTTAAGTGATAGCTTTCATTGAACGGGGAGAATAGACACACTCCCGCAAAAGTTCAAGAAACAGACGTTATTCCAGCAATGGTCAGAGAGAGATTTCTCGGGCCATTGCTTCAGGAATATGGAATTAGCCCTGCTTTCCCATTTTTAAATTAAATTTTTAAATGACGAACCAATCTAATCTAGTTAAAATCTTGAGTATCTGATGCCATCGAGAGTTGCTTATGGTCTTGTTTTGTTAATAAATGTCTAATGAATAGTTTAAATAACATTTCAGGCCTAAGAAAGACCTGCAAATGGCAGATTTAGCTCTTGCATAATGTATGTTTAAGTGATATTTTTATCATGTTACAGTACATGGACTTAAATTGAGTGAAAAATTTTATTGAATGATTGTTGTCAAGTCATATTTATATCATTATTTTACATGAACATATATCAGTCTTCTTCAAATGGATAATTTTTGCATTGAAATATATAACTTGTTACCTGTTACAGTGGCTTTATATAACTTGTTATACTAAGTTATATTATGTACATGGCTTTGCATAACTTTTTAAAATGGCTTTGTATAACTTTTTAAAGTGGGTTTGTGTACCTTGCTATAGTGGCTTTGTATAACTTGTTATAATGGATTTGTATCACATTTTTGAAAGAAAAAAAAAATCTTTCAGTGGTGGTATTCAGTTGATTTGTTGTATTACAAAATTAACCTCCATGTAGAACACACGACCATCTATAAATATTAATATCACCTTATCAAAATATGAGTTTTATGGACTATTTTTATGTGTTTGTATGTTAGGGAGGAAGGGTTTCTATGTATTATAAAACAATGTTTTGTTTTGAATGATTGAATAAAAATGTTTTAGTAAATGTTTTGTTTTTATGTCACTCATTGTAAATAAAGTTGCTTCAGGGAAGTATCAACCTGAAAGAGTGATTACAGACAAATGTATGCACTATGCACCCACCTTTTGTTTTTCCTTAATTACAATGTATCGTGCCACAAGCTCTTATGAGTTTGTACGTAAGTGAAACCATTGAAATAGTTTGATCAAAATGCACAATCCCTTCCAATTATATTTATGCGCCCACTTTTAAAGGTTTTGTGATACCTATGACTTTGTTTTTAACCACTTTAAATGTGATCGTACATTGTCATCACAACAGTCCGTTCAGTGTCCACAATTTAACAGTTAATATCTGATTGACTTTTATATGCAGTGTTTAAGGTCATGAGACGAAGACACCTATTGATTTTCAGCAATGTCTGTTAGTTACTGCCAGACTTATGAGTTATAACCCTTGATCATTTTTGAAATATCTTATTGACCCTCTAGAGGCTAAAGTTAATGTACGATTGAATTTAGATTTATACACTGTGTTTTGGGTCATGAGGCACAGAAGCCTATTGATTTTCAACGATTTCCAATTATTACTGCAATAAAAATTTCTGACCTCTATTGGTTTACAAGGGGCAACAACTCTGTGAAAAATTGTTGAGCGATACCTAATTTCCATTGTGTTTCTCTTTAATCCCAGCTGTTTGAGAAAATCCCCTCAAATTCCAAATTTGAAACATAAACTCTAACCTGTGCAGCATTTACAAGGATTGTGGACCGTTGGTCGGCAGGAATCCTGGCAATACTTACACATAAGTTTTTTGTTACATATTTAATGAATGGGGGGGGGGTAACCTACTGAACTATTAATTTCCCCATTGACTTTGTGTTTCTTCTGGTCTCTTTGCCCACCACAAACTATTCCCCAAATTTTCGTTGGGCTGAATGCTTTTCACTATTTGGAACAAATGGTCTTGTCTTTGCAGTAAAATTTGCATGAGGTTGACCACCAAAATTTTGAGATACACAAACTTGAAAAAGCATACTAAAAAAATGTAACTAGTTGCCATACATATTACTGTAACCAACCTGTTAACTCTGTTATCCCTGTGTTGACAGACAAGGTTCATAAGGATTTTTCCCTTTGTCGGCAGTGCAGGTAAAAGAACCCTTGACAATTGGAATTCAGTATAAAAGTAGGCCATAGTGCCGCTGTCTGGGCAAAATTTCCTTTTCGAACACTGTATGGCATAATCCTGTCTTCATTAGTCCAGTAGAAGCAGAACAGTAGGACGTATAACCCCACATCATTTCACTCTTCCATGCAAGTGCTGAATATTCATAACAACATTATTAGTCATTTCCATTTTTTAATAAATTAGTTAATATTCATGAATCATCATCAGAATATATTTACTTTCTTTTGAAAAACATATTAAAAAATCTAGGTGATTCTATTCATACTCTCTCTTTAAATGTCATAGTATTTATCTTGTATTTAAAAATGTATTTAAGTATGCCTCCGTAGATGGCTTGCTGTTAGAAATGATTTTTCACATATATTACTCACATGTATGAATTTCTATATGTGTTTGTAAAAGTCTTTCATTATTGAAAGATTTCCGACAAATATGGCAGCAATAGGATTTATCTTTATTGTGAATTCGCTGATGTCTCTTCAAATAACTATTCATTGTAAAAGATTTACCACAAACATCACATATGAAAGGTTTTTCGCCTGTATGCATTCTGTGATGTTTTTGTAACGTATGTCTTTGAATAAAAGCTTTCTCACAAAATTCACATTTAAAACGTCTGTCTCCTGTATGAATACGAAGGTGTTTTTGAAGATTACTATTAGACGAAAAACATTTCCCACAAATTTCGCACGGATATGGTCTCTCTTTTGTATGGGTTCTCATATGTCCCTTTAAATGATCTTTTTTACTGAATGGTTTCGAACATATTTCACAACTAAAAGCTTTTTCACCGGTATGAATTAAGTCATGTCGTCGTAGATGACCTCTACTGAGAAATGACATGTTACAAGTCTGGCAGACATATGGTCGTATTCCACTATGAATTTTCATATGAGTGTGTAAATTACTACGATGCGTAAACGTCTTACCACAGAAATCACATATAAATGGTTTCTCTCCAGTGTGAACTCGGGTGTGATCCTGCAATTCTCCTTTAGTATAATAACTTTTATTACATAGTTCACATTTGTTAATTTTCTTTGCCGTGTGTTTTTGGACATGTTTTCTAAGTGAACGTTTTAGGCGATAGGCTTTATCGCATATTTTACATTTGTGAATATTTTGTAAATATTTCTTTTCACTACATTTTGCGTCGACTCTAACAATCACTTGGACTTTGTCTTCAATATTCTGAAAATTAAGCAAAGTTGGAAATTAAATATAAGCAATTGCAAAAAGATATGCAATAAATGTTATTGAAAAACAAACCAAAGATTTTTAGGCTTCCACAAACAACATGGTTTTATTTCAAGCAACATTTCTGAACAGGATAAATCAAAGACATTTTGATAATGGTACACACAATTATGGCCATTAGGAGACTTTGTTAAATTCCATTTTAGAGATCAGGGGCCGTATTTATAAAAATTCTTAGAGTTTTCATAACTTTTACTCTAAGACTTCCTAAAACAACATTTAGTTAAAAGTTACTCTTTAGAAATATTTATAAAGGGTCTTAGAGTTACTTTTAACTAAATGTAAGACTTGGGTCCTAACCAAACTCTTAGCGATGTAACCATGGGAAATCCGGGGATTCCCTGAAGTTATTTATAGCTCAGTGTTGATGTCATGCGGATCAGACAGTACATCTAACGTTTCTGCAATCACTCTACTCACTGTAGGTTGACTGACGCCGAAATCGTCACCACAACACAGTTGCATTTTACCAGTAGCTAGGAAACGAAGCGTAATGGCGATCTTCATCTCAGCGTCGATTGAGAAATTTCGTTTAGTAGGACTCGTAAGTTGATGCCGAACTAAATCTGTCACAAAAAGAATCCCACCTATGTCCATTCGATATCTCCTTATCAACTCGACATTGTTGTACTCCACTAAGAAATCTCTTCTTGTTTTAAACTCTCTTAGGCGGCGTACACGGACGGCCATGTTAACCAAGATAAGAGTACTTTTAACAAGTTAGGAGTGCTACAGGAGGACTCCTAAATATGTGTCATAGTTAGGAGTAATTCTTAAAGTAAAATGTTTTATAAATAGGTCTTAGGAAAATCTACAAAGTTAGGAGTAATTTTTGACAGTTAAGAGTTGGTTCCAACTCTTAGAATTTTTATAAATACCGCCCCTGAATCTGCAGCTTAATCACAATTTTTTGTGGTAAGGGCACTAACTCTGTCAATACTAACCCAAAATAATTAGTTGTTATGATCAAGCAATAAATCTCCAAATAAATACAAACCATCACACTTTCATATTTCAGGAGGATTTATACAAAAAACATATGATAACTTACTTTAGTTTGTAATTCAATATTCTTATGTTGGGCCATATTCTCTTTTTTCTCTGCATTTACCACATAATTTTTCTGATCAACAAACGATATTAAACTTAATTCATCAGTCACTGTAACTTCTGAATCTGCAGAACAAATTATCAAGCATATTATTAAAAAATACATTGTATTGCATCCTTATAATAAAATTTGAATTATAAAAAAACATTATATTGCATCCTGATAATAAAATTAATGCAACCTCAGATGCCTCTACTTGAATCAATTTAACTGGTCCAGGTAGAACACAAGCCACAATAATAACCAAGGTATTACCTAATAATAGTCAATATAACGCCATACATTCATTGACATATCTTAGGTTTGTTTTCAGGAAAGCATGGGAATATAAAACTTGATCTTGTCACATTTTGAGACACATAAATCTGCTTCTAACTGAGATACAATATTCAAACTTGGTGTAGGTTTTCAATAGGTTCAATGAACACTGTCTGCTTTGGGACACAATAACTTTGATTCTAATTTAGTGAGAATGGCGAAACTTGGTGTAGTCTAGTTGTATTAAATCAATACCTTGACCAAGTTCGATAATGAGTGGTGAAGCATGTGTATAGTTTCTTTGAGGATGTTAAAGAGAGTAAAAATGAATTTAATTACTCAAAGATTTATAAAGTTTTGGCTTTTTCCTACAACAAGTTCTCAGGACGTGCCGACAACATGTACGCCAGGACATTGCATAATATATTGGAACGACACTTGGGTAAAGCCCCTCATGCAGTATCAATATATTACTTAATGTTGTCTCGCTCTCGACTACTAAACCACACATAATAAAACATGAAAAACTTTTTCGATAAAAACGAACTATGAAATTCTACCGTGGTCTGAAGAAACATTCAGATTTTCTGCCTGTAATAATTTAGCTTGTTGTACATCAACTGGTCTAATTTGACATTGTTCACAAAAATATACATCTGGTATATCACCTCTATCTATACCCATACAATTCATATGTTGCCATACACTACAAAAAATAATCAACTTTTAATTTATACTGTATCCATAATAATCCCCCAGCTACGAACTTCACGAGACTGTAAACAAAGTATAATGATTTAATCGAGGATAGAGATGATCTTGCGTCGCTATCTTAAGTGTTTATACAGCCAAAAATTGATCACAAGTGATTCCTCACTGGTATAAAAAATTAACTTCAAAAATTCTTCTAGAAATATTGTAATTGAGTCAGTGTTATCCCTGTTCTGTTTCTCTACAATTTTGAAAACGATGAAAGATCATTAGCCTGGAATGTTGTGACTACTACTCTTTCACTACAACATAACTTACAGACAACCAAGACCAATGACCTTATCTATAATCTGAAACTAGTAACTTTTTTCAATTTTTGAAAGATGACAACATGATGTAGTTTATAAACAAAGGTTGCCAGTGGCCACTACATGTCTGTTATCTCACATTATTTTTAAGACAAGCAGTTGTCTTGTTTTTAAGTATACATTGTCTTCAAAGTGCAAGCAAACTTTGAAATGGTGGATCAATTCATACAACGGAATAGAAATGAATTTTTGATCCACAGTCTCCCGTCAAATTTAATGTCAAATACATCTTACCAACACAAATCACAACAAATCATATATCCATCTTCATGTTTATATTCACAAATACAGCGAATAAAATTATCTTTGGCTGACAATACAATAGGTTTAGATTCATGTTGAGATTCTGTTGCACTTTCGACTTTAACAGACGTGAATTGTGTTGCACTTTCGACTTTAACAGATGTGAATTGTACTGTAGAGAGACCAGCTAGAGATTCTTCCTCCGTTTCATTCTGAAAAAAACTCTGCCAACATTAATAAAACCAGCTGGTTACATGCACCCTTTGAAATATACTGAAGATAGAGATAAACTTTTAATCAAAAGATTTCATTATAAATTAGATTTCACAGAGAAATATTTCACTCATACTTCACTCTTTGAATGTCTTTTATTGGTTTCGGAGGAAGTTTTTGGTCCTTTCAACCAATACCACGATTATAAGATAAAATAGGTTGCCAGGCAACGAAACATACGCCCACACAGCAGCCAAATCGTCCGGGCAGTCAACAAGAGTTGTTGCATTTTAAGTAATCATCAGAAAATCATAATTCAAACTCACCCATAACTACGGTGTAACTGTGATATCAAACGTTTTTTTTAAATCAGATAATAATTGTGACCTCCAGAGGGACCACACGCTAAAAAGGGTGATTTTTCGTACAATCAGGGGCCATGATTCAGGAAGTTACGATCCGATATGGGCAAATATGCAATGGAATCAAGATCATTAGGTTATAAACATGTATTTCAAGTTTCATCAAAATCAGTTCAAAATTGTGACCTCTATAGGGTCCACAATACTCCACAACCTTGATATAACATATTTTTACACAATTCGCGTACAGACGGCGGCCATTTTATCCGTCAACTCTGGTCCGATTTTCACAAAATTCAAATTCTCTCTTCATTACCATGAAACCGTGATATAATCAAACGTTTTTTTAAATCGGATAACAATTTTGACCTCCAGAGGGACCACAAGCTAAAAAGGGCGTTTTTTTCGGACAATCAGGGGCCATAATTCAGGAAGTTACGATCCGATGGGCGCAAATATCGAAAGGAACCAAGATCTTTGGGTTATAAACATACATGTCAAGTTTCATCAAAATCGGTTCAAAATTGTGACCTCTATAAGGTCCACAACCTTGATATAACATATTTTCACACTATTCGCGTACAAACGGCGGCCATTTTGTTCGTCAATTTTGGTCCGATTTTCACGAAATTCGAACTCAACCTTCATAACCATGGGACGGTGATATAATCAAACGGTTTTTTAAATCGGATAACAAATTTAACCTCCAGAGGGACCACAAGCTAAAAAGGGCGATTTTTCGGACAATCAGGGGACATAATTCAGGAAGTTATGATTTGATGGGCGTAAATATCGAAAGGAACCAAGATCTTTGGGTTATAAACATGCATGTCACGCTTCATCAAAATCGGTTCAAAATTGTGACATCTATAAGGTCCACAACCTTGATATAACATATTTTCACACCATTCGCGTACAAACGGCGGCCATTTTGTCCGTCAATTTTGGTCTGATTTTCACGAAATTCGAACTCAACCTTCATAACCATGGAACGGTGATATAATCAAACGGTTTTTTAAATCGGATAACAATTTTGACCTCCAGAGGAACCACAAGCTAAAAAGGGCGATTTTTGGGACAATCAGGGGCCATAATTCAGGAAGTTACGATCCGATGGGCGCAAATATCGAAAGGAACCAAGATCTTTGGGTTATAAACATACATGTCAATTTTAATCAAAATCGGTTCAAAATTGTGACCTCTATAGGGTCCACAACCTTGATATAACATATTTTCACACCATTCGCGTACAAACTGCGGCCATTTTGTCTGTCAATTTTGGTCCGATTTTCACGAAATTCGAACTCAACCTTCATAACCATGGAACGGTGATATAATCAAACGTTTTTTTAAATCGGATAACAATTTTGACCTCCAGAGGGACCACAAGCTAAAAAGGGCGATTTTTCGGACAATCAGGGGCCATAATTCAGGAAGTTACGATCCGATGCGCGCAAATATCGAAAGGAACCAAGATCTTTGGGTTATAAACATACATGTCAAGTTTCATCAAAATCGGTTCAAAATTGTGACCTCTATAAGGTCCACAACCTTGATATAACATATTTTCACACTATTCGCGTACAAACGGCGGCCATTTTGTCCGTCAATTTTGGTCTGATTTTCACGAAATTCGAACTCAACCTTCATAACCATGGGACGGTGATATAATCAAACAGTTTTTTTAAATCGGATAACAATTTTGACCTCCAGAGGGACCACAAGCTAAAAAGGGCGATTTTTCGGACAATCAGGGGCCATAATTCAGGAAGTTACGATCCGATTGGCGCAAATATCGAAAGGAACCAAGATCTTTGGGTTATAGACATGCATTTAAAGTTTCATCCAAATCGGTTCAAAATTGTGACCTCTACACTGTTCACAAGCTAAAAAACGTGATTTTTCGTACAATCAGGGGCCATAACCCATGAAGTTGCGGTCCGATACATGCCAATATCGAAAGGAACCGAGATCTTAGGGTGATAAACCTATATTTTAAGTTTCATTGAAATCGGATAAAAATTGTGACCTGTAGACTGTTCACAAACAATTGTGGACGGACGGACGGACGGACGGACGTCCGGACGGACGAACAGGGGCGACGACAATATACGTCCACATGAAAATGTGGGCGTATAAAAATCTGTCACTGTTCAAACTTTTCACTTCCAAACCCTGAAGTTTTTACAAATCCCACTGAAATCTGCCAATTTGCTTTGTTGAAGCGGTCAATGACATGAAAGTAAAAACAGGTGCAATGGACCAGCACAAAAATATTTCACATATATGTACATTTCAATTTTAAAATATGAACAAACCTGTTGCACAGACATCATATCTAAACAGTGATCTTTCAACAGGTGGGCTGACATTGTTTCTGCTGTCTCATAAAGTCCTTGACAATTTTCAAGATTTACCAAATTGATCAATTCTTTCTGACATCTTAAATATAGGAAACATAGGTTACCACACATTGGAGGATAACCCCCCACAAACACACACATACACACACACACTGCAGTTAAGTCGTTTAAGCAGTCCATGAAGGACTATAATTCTGTAATTAATTATCAATCACTGAAAGTCAATAGAATTCTCCATCTCATGGACATGGACATAAACAGTGTGTGTATATTAAAAGTCAACACACGCTTTTTCATGTGATAATCAGAAATTGTTGAAAATCGACAGACTTTTTCGTCTCCTGAATATAATTACTGTGTATATTTACAGTTAATAGGATGAAAACTTCAGCCTCAAGAACTTACACACAGACGGGTGGTCAGGGGTAATGACAATATACAATCAGAGAGAAATGGAATTTAACGTCCAAGTCCACTCGACACAACATGGTTTAATTCTATTTCAATAATTCGCTTCCCTCTTCCGCGTATGGGTCTTTAGCTGTGGAAGGAAACCAGATGACTCGGAGAAAACCCATGGGGTTGGACAAGCCACCCTACTCCTTGTCACATGCAAGCAGGGAATCGAAACCACGCCACTTGACTTAATGACAGACCTCGTGAGTTCACAGAACTTTACACACACGTGAAACCACCCAATCCCGTCAATATATAGCTATAAGGACAATAATTTTGGTTTGGCTTTTGACCCTATGAGGTAATACATTGATTAATCAATCAGTGTTGATGTTTCTAGTGGTTTACCCAGAGTTCCGTGCATGGCACACCAAGAAATCACCGTAACAGACAGTTTCATTGGCTAAAACCTCACTTAACCAAAACACTGGTAATATAACAACTCTTCAAGATCTTTGTGTACCGTAGTAAAGACAAGTAAAATGAAATTTTGAATCATAAAATACAAAACGAAATAGGATCTGTGTTTTAATCAGATTGCATTTCATCCTACTCTATATCAAATTCCAATGCCAACTTGAAGATGGAACAAGTTTTTCATGCTATCCGAAATTCAATTGGCAGTGGCACTCATATAAGTCCAGACCAACCAGCATTAAAATTGAACAGCTAAGGTATTTCTGACTGAATGTATATGCCAAAAAGGAAGATATTTTATGGAAACACAGCAACAAAATGACAGTACAGGTATATAATATTAGGTTTTGTTGTGATATACCTGTACAGTATTTGAGGGTAACAACTGTCAAGGTGCTTAAAGTGGCATTAGAGCTTTGGAGAACTTGTTTGGTCAGGGAAAATATAGTTAGGGTCTATCTAAGGCATGCTCAACAACTAAAAATTACCATTATTCATCGATTGCAATAACTCACAGGCTTACTTACCCACAAAATTGTAGGGGACACCAATTACAGTTCCAACAAGAAAGGTATTGGGAGAGGGTGGTTATATTATAGAAAATGCAGTTTATACCTGTTATTGAGGGCCAGTAGCTTATAGTTAATGGATTCCTGTAGTAGTTGTAGAAGAAAAGAGATGTCTTCCTCTGCATGTATTTCTTGTGTGTAAACCCATTTTATCATAGCATACGCCACTTCATATTTAATATCTTAATTAAAATCATAAAAAAAATAATTGAGTAAGTCAGGAAATTATACAAACATAATTACCTACCATTAAACACAAAATTATACACATAGACTTACATACCATTGAACATGAAATTATACAAACATAATTACATAAACACGAAATTATACACATTTACTTACATAACAATACTTCGAGACAGATATCGATCGTATCGTCTGGGTAGTGAATTGTTGGCACATTTAAAAAACCTGAGTGTATTCTTTTGTTTAATATTACAGCAATTTAAAATGTACATTTAGAGCTTACCAGTAAGATTTAACTGTTTTCCATGGTTAAGATCAACACCATCCCAATCATCGCTCTGCGCTAATAAAATCACTTTGTGACCATATAGAGTTCTATTACCATTCAATAAAATCTTTAGATCACTAGAAAAAGACAAAGTTTAAAATGCATCACTTGATTTTTCCCAAGATGATTAAAATACAGATCTATGGTTGTTTGCTTTTTATACTTTCGATGGCCTACACTACATGAAGATCTGACAAGTTATAGTAGGAGTTTACCCCCCTGCACCCTGTTACCCACAGTTCTGTGCATAAAAAGTTGCAGTATGTGAAACAGACCGTTTAATTGGCTAATCCCTTACATCATCCAGAGCACATCAATGTTAAGAACTCTTCCAGATCCTTGTGAAAGACAAGTAAAACAGATTTTTGAACTACCAGTATAAAAACAAAATGAAATAGTATCTGTGTTTAAATCATACTGGACTTTTCAAACATTCTTAAAATCATGAGTCTCATAACATGCAAATTATGTCAAATTGATCAGACTTCATCATTATGACGTCATAACCCTATCATATATTTTTAAGGACTTATTACTTCCAAATTATTTAACATTAAATATTACACAATCAACAAAATTAAAATAATTATTGCATGTCCTTATAAACAAAATATACTATATTTCAGAATCCTTAAAAATATCACAGCCCTTATGAAACATAACTTAATCTTATAAAGAATTGAAATAATTGAAGGTAGTATTGTCACCTGTATTCGGTTCTATTGAACAAATTTGCTATGACTGTCAGTAAATTGGAAATAAACATGTGTCCATTCAAATCTTTGCAAATATATTTTTCTGTTTCATAGTTTAATCTTGTACCAGTATCTGTAAAGGCATTCTGACATCTGATGTTTAACATTAGTGGTTTATTAATTTGCAATTTTCTCTCATCTGTAAAAAGATATAGTAAGTCTATACCTATGTGTTAGATCAAGAAAGCATGGAAATTCTTATAGTAAAGATCAGTCCCACTGCCACAGTGTAATTATTTTGAGTTACCGGTATTACATTCATTCGGAATTTAGACAAAACTGTTTGTTTTATTTCTGGGAACAGTTTACCATGAAAGTGATTTTAAGAAAAAAACCTGATACAAGACAACACCATGGACCTAAGTTATAATAATAGTAACCTATTATTAAATTTATTAGGCAGGGTCAAGGTGGGTAAGTGGGTAAGGCGCTGGCTCACTAGCTTGGAGATTGGGTGATCGATCCCTGCATTGGCCAAGAAAGTTCCCCCTTGCCACTGATGCTGGATGGAGGGCCTGAAAAGGACAGCTGTCTAGTCGTTTGGATGGGAAGAAAAACCGAGGTCCCATGTACACATTGGTGTGCACATAAAAGATCCCTTGACAGTTGGAATTCAATATAATAAGTGTAGGCTAGGCTGTAGTGCAGCTCTCCAGGCAAAATTTCCCTCATAGCTATAGCACACTGCATGGTGTACGCTATGCCCATCTTCATTAAACCAGCTCAGAGCAGAACAGTGGGACATTAAACTCCATTTCATTTCCTTTATTATTACTATTAGGCTAATAGAAAAATAGACAACACAAAGTTTGGTGTCCAGGGCGTCCTTCGGATGTAGACTATAGTCGCGACTACAGTCTGAACCAGCAACCGAACGCAAATGGCCTTAGCCATTGACTATTCAATGACGTGGTGGCAACCATGTCAGTTGTTCCCCCCTGCTATATTTTGTGCTATTTACTCAAATATTTTTAAAAACTGGTTAATTTTCCATCCTGCTATATGAAAGCAAGCTTAAAATAGATTACAAAAAGGATTAGTCAATATCAGAATTTTTTTTTTTTTCATCACCCATAAGATCATTTCACACATACAGTTTTTCGTCGTGGGCCTATGTATTCGAATATAAGAAGATCTTAATCTGTCAAATTCATCAAAAAAGACGATAAAAAAATCAAATATAAGATCTATACTCCAATATCCATTCACTAGCTTTCAGGTGTTAATATGGACCCTATAATACCGACAAAGGTGTAAATAACTCAACGACAATCGGCAATTTTATTATATTTCTCAGAAAATCTTCTCAAGTGTCAGTTTTGTCAGCCATCTTTGAACTATCCCGACCGTGCTTTATCGCATGGTACGGCTGGTCACGACCACTGGTTGAACTAAATGTCATTCGGATGCAGATGGTTCGACTATAGTACGAAAATACCTGCAACCGAAGGTCGCCCAGGCGAAAAAAAGACAAGGACAAGTGTTTCATTTTCCCAGATTATAATACGGATACTAATAGATTTAATGTTCGTTGAAATTATTACTCTACTAAACTAAATATTGTATTTGGGAGTTATTTCACCACAGATTTTAAAACAAAGAGAGTGGTTTTGTATTATCTTTGTGTGTGTGTTTGCAAATTTTGTATTTTACCGTCCACCATTTTGATTTGATACGCGGTCACGTGACAGCCATTTTCACCTGCATAATCTTTAAAGTGGAATCGGATTCAACATATTTGAAGTGTGCTTTTTTACTCCGAAGACCCACAACGACCGCCGAAGATATTTTAGCTACCACTGAATTGTTACCAAATAGTAACAATTAAAATTGTGTGATAAATCATTTAGTTCTATGTTCAAACTACAGAAATACATACAGTATCGGGTTGGGTTTTTTTTATAACAGAACTAAACTAAAATCAAATTCGCTTTAGGCTATTATGTTTCTCATGATGCTTTACAGAACATGTTTGGCTCTGTTTGCGAGAGATACTATTTATCAGCCTAAGGTGCAGCTGCATGGCTAGAAGCAGGGGCGGGTTGGCGCCGGGAACCGGCCCGGGCTCCCGTGTCGGAGCGGCCCCTTTTACTGACCGCGGAAAATTTTGAAAAATAAACCCAAATATGCGATTTGGTGGAACATCTGATTATAATCTCTGTCAAATAATATATCTCATAAATTGATTAATTTAGATCAAAACCCCGACCTGCAAGTAATTTACAACCATCAACCTATGAAATTATCAAATCGTGTTATCATTGTATCGTCAAGAGAATTTAACTGGTTAAAAAATGGGATTAGTTGGGAAAATTTTGATTAAACAGTTAGGAATATTGAATGAGTAGGAATATTTTCATTGAAAAATGTCCCATTTTTTGCGGTCGACAGTCGACAGTGTCGGGTGAATCCGATGAAATTTTCGGAATTACCATTGCATGATTTCGAATTAAGGCCCACACCCAACACACCCGGCCCAGAAAGTCTATTATACAAATCCATTCCAGACTCCATGGCGTGGCGGCACGTTAAAGCCACCGGCCACATACAACGTGATCATCATCGCTCCATGGCCGGTCCTATACACCCCCCCCCCCATATAATGTTCAACAGAAAAGGATTTTTTAGACGAATTGGACAAAAAAAAAATTACTCTTTGTCCGACCAGCCCTTCGCCCCAATCCGCCCCTGGCTGGAAGAATACCAACCACTATTTTCTAGCATCAACCAAGATGGCGATAACATGATTTGTTTGAATGTCAATAACACGACACCGTACTATTAGGTTCACACCGACCACTTGATTTACGCTACGAAATTTGCACTGATGCTGACATTATGACTGTCCATAAAGTAATTCAAACTGTGCATTTCCCAAAACTCACCGGGATACCAAATCAGGACATGATATGCCGTCCAATTTGGTCAACGTGGACACAGTACAAGAAGAATAGTAACCAGACCATAATCCTACAGTACACTGATATGATCCTGGAGAATAATTTTAGTATCAGCCATATTGGTATTGACGACAGCTGGACACCAAAATATGTCGATTTTATCTTTAGTAATTTGTTATTTCCGGATCCCGTAGATATTATTGACAGATACACTCAAGGTGTACCCCAGTAATTTTCTGGGTTCACCCATTTCTGAATTCCGATTCACAAAAGTTTAACGAGACATCGGATCAAGCATATTTATTGGTGAATGATCCAAGTGGCAAGAGCCCAGCTGTAACACATTGGAGGACGATACAAATGCAGGGATAATTGACTTCACCAATCCAGAGGCTGCTGACGTATCTCAGCCAGTTAAACGAGGTTAAACAAAGGTATGACGTGTAGATTCATACAAATTTTATGTTGGGAAAATTACTTATTGTGGCTGGTATCCAATTTTCTCTGATTTCGGTTTTAAAAAATTAGCATTTTGCAGCCAAAAATTTATAGTCCCAATTCCACATTTAGCTCCGCATTAATACACTGAGACCCACCCTACCCTCCTTCGGGGGCCCCAGCACGCCCATGCTTAAGGTTATGGTAAATATCATTTTTGACGTTATGATGTCACTGTACTGTGTGCTAATTGTTTTTTCTGATTTGTGATGTCTGTGTTAGTTTAGTTATTTTATTAGTAATGTTTTCAAAGCTTCGATCAACCATTCTATTCGTAATATCATATCCAATCGCCAGCTCTTATCAAAGACCGACTTTATGTAGCTTTCACAAAATATACAATACACTAAACCTCGATTGCCCCTGTTCGACATCTAAAAGGCAAGTATTCAAAGGCAAATCAAAAATTTGGCTACACTATCAGTTGAAGATGAATGTATGACTTTAAAATTCTGTGTCACCATGTGTATTTGTTCAGGTGTATAGATAGATAAGACAATTTTATATATCTAGATCACAGATAAAATTATTCACAGATTATTCCAAAATTACCCACACCAGTACTTTGCGTATGGAGAAAGGTCGCCAGTAGAAGGTAACTTTAAATAGTGTTTGTAATTTATCCATATTTATTAATGAAGCAATTATTAAAAGACAGATCATGCTCAAGGGTTGTCGTTGATTATATCATATGGACAATCGTTCATTATTAACAATAAATAATGTATATCCTGAATCACTCTTCAGACTACGAAATTTTATTATTCCAGTTGCTGGAGATGTTGTACATGGGGTGTGTTTTCTTCTTTCTGAATGCTTACCTGTTGGTGCTTGTCGTCGCTACAGAAACATCTGACATTCCTGGTCAAACAAGAGGTTCTAGATTTATTATAGACGGTTATGATCGTGGATTCAATGTTGGAAGAGCATCACTTACCGCTTCACCGCATTCAATACGTTTAAACATATCTAACAGCAACAAACAAACAGTTTTATCCGCGAATCTCGCAGACAGTGTACTGGGGGGACAATTAACAGAAACAAAGGGACATGACATTCATGGAGAGCACCTCTATCTATTTTGGTCCCAAGGGGGATCTATGAAAATAAGTAATTTTATGAGAGGCACATCAGATTGTTACAATGTTGAAATAGATGTGTCTGGATATCATTGTATTTTAATGGGTAATGACTACTGGTATGGTGGATCTGAAATGCGAAAGCAGTTTTGGCCTATTAATGCGGTTAATGTACCCATGAGTCCATACATTTCCCATGATACATTACAGGCAATGTTTGGTTCTGTGACTGAAAGATATTTTCTATCATCAAAGGGAGTGTCTGTTTGGGTGGATGAAGACCTTCCACTGTTTGCTAGTATTAACAACAATGCCGACAACAACATATGTCTCAATTTTAACAACACTGCTCCATATTCTTACAAATCTTCATCTTTAAAACCTTTCCGGGTTGAAATTTGTTTGGATTCAGGAATTAACCAAGTACATAAAAATGTTGCAGAGGCTCATTTTAAGAAACCAACTGGAATACCAAATGAGAATCTTTTCAGGCGCCCTATCTGGTCCACTTGGGCTCAATACAAAGTTAATATCAACCAATCCATTGTTCTAGATTTCTTAGATACGATCTTACAAAATAATTTTAGCATCGGTCAGTTGGAGATAGACGATGACTGGACACCGAAATATGGAGATTTGAGGTTTAACCACGTCACCTTTCCTGATCCATCTGACATGATTCGCAAAATTCACAGCAAAAATCTGCCAGTTGCGTTATGGGTACACCCCTTTCTAAATTCCGACTCACAGGGATTTTCTTTGGCATCAAGCAAAGGATATCTTGTAAAGGACCCTACGGGGACTAAACCAGCACTAACAAAGTGGTGGAATGGTAAAAACACTGGGGTGATAGACTTCACAAACCCTAGTGCCGTGGAATGGTTTTTAAATGAACTTAGTGAACTTAAAAAGATTGGAGTAGATTCTTTTAAATTTGATGCAGGTGAAACAACGTATCTTCCGAATACTCCATACACACTGCACAAAAATACTGGAAATCCTGATACTTACGTTACTGCTTATGCCAGAGCTGCTGCCAGAAGTGATCTCCAAAACAGACAAGAATATCGAACCGGTGTTCAAACTCAGGATCTACCCTTGATGGTACGAATGATTGATAAATATTCAACATGGGATTATGATGAAGGATTCAAAACCCTGATAACTTCCGCCTTGACGTTTGGTATTCTGGGTTATCCATTTGTATTACCAGACTATATCGGTGGCAATGGATACGATGGAAATATTCCTGATCCAGAACTCTATATCAGGTGGGTTCAAGCCAATGCTCTCATGCCAATAATGCAATTTTCTTACACTCCTTGGTTTTTCAAGAATGATACCGTTGTAAAAGTTACCCGTGATATGATAGCTTTACATGAACAATATGCTGATAAAATTATTGCTTTAGCGAAGGATGCAATGATAACAGGAGATCCTATCATGAGACCAATGTGGTGGATTGCACCCAATGATACATCAGCTTTAACATGTGATTCTCAGTTTATGTTAGGTAATGATGTTCTTGTAGCACCTGTTTTAGATAAAGGTGTTACAGAAAGACAGATATACCTACCTGCTGGTGTCTGGACAAATGAATTAACAGGTCAAATCATCAGCGGCCCTATTACCTTCAACTATACTGTTACTCTACAAGATCTACCAAGATTTACAAAGTTGGCTTAATAACGATGCGTCGTTATTCTCAAAGAGACTAATAGATACAGTTAATTTTTTTAACTTAACTTTATTGTACACTCATTAAATGAAAGCAAGCCTCGGATAATCTGATTAAAATTACAGATCTATGTTTCGTTTCGTTTCTTTATACTTTCAATGGCTTTCACTAAGTGTTGACGTTTCTAGTAGTTTACCCATAGTTACGTGCATGGCACGCCAAGAAGTCGTCGTAACCGACCGTTTCATTGGCTAATCCCTCACCTCAACCAAAACGCCGGTAATATATCAGCTCTACCAAATCCTACTTTAGTAAAAACAAGTTAAACGAAATTTTGAACTAAATCAGAATGATAAAAAGTGGTCTTAATTGGAATTATCACTAGAATATAGTTTCTATGCTCTAATGTATTTCCGGTTGCATATTATTGGTTAAAGATGCACTATGCAAGTTCTAAATCTGCCCATTTAGACATGTATTCACATGACAAGCCCATAATCAAGTCTCTAGAACATCGGATGGCTTACACAATAGACCATCCGCGCCATATACATGTAATCGTTTAGCGTTAAAATTGACGTCGCTCAACAAAAGGACTGACAATGTATTCATTTTTCATTTTCCATTCTTTAACTGTTACAGCAAGAACGGTCAGCTCTTTATCTGAATATTACATAATGCATATTAAACCAGAACAATTACCAGAGTTTTGAAACCTTATAAAATCTTCTTTGCGAAAAGTAACATCCTGCCAATCTAAATCTGATCTTCATCAATGGGTTCTGGCTGTTTTAAATAAGCAATGGTTTGATTCAGAATCCCGTGGTACTTTGTAAACGGTAAATTTGGAGCATGAACAGTCATGTTGTTTAAATTAAATGTTGCTTCCGTGAAATCGGCACAAGCAATTGTCATTTGGGAAGAGTGGGAATAGAAAAAATAAACATATTTGATTGATTCTTTTAAAATAAAACACTGATATTGTTCGGTTTGGATAAATTCCATTGAAAGACCTGATAGTTTGGATGACATCACAGATTGGAGTGACTCTTAAACGTTGTGTGTGTTGATGGGGGGTGCTAATATAAGTGTATTGGAGTATCTGTTGTAGTAATATAGGAACTATTATGCAAAAACTACTATTTTTGTATTCGTCTATGAGTTTAAATTTCAAAGCTTGGCTTCTTTGAAATGTTAGATTGAACTAGTACACCAGCGACCTCTGGTAAAATAAGGACAAAAAGTTAATTTCTGTCCAAGGGCTTCTTCCACTCTTGCTGTTCTGAAAAACAACGCCAATCTACAAATTATTATGCGATAGTCCTACCTTTTAACCAGAGTTATCGTATGCTAATACAATGAATTGAGTTCAAGGATTAATATATATCAATTTGAATAGAGATAGAGTGGATATTATCAACTAATGCGGTAAACAGAGGTCTGTCAAGGTGTTGGTGGTATCAAATCTATCAGTAAGTAAAAAAATAGTCATAGTATTTTGTTCGCAATTCCGTAGTCACCTTGCCTCATTTGAATGATAATTTTCATTCAGTGATCGATGACATTATGAATTAACTATTTACCGTACTCCAAGGAGATAAAATAGTTAAAGAATAATAATCTATTGACATCCCACGGGACAACGTTTATATCAGGTCCTTGCAGCTAGCAGTTCAATATCTTTAAGTCTATGTCCACTGATGTATGGAGGGGGTGGGAGGGTATAAATTATGGCTTTATAGTATTAAGATGATGTTTAAGGGATTATGATGGATGATGTACGTTGTCTATAACAACATCGAAATGTTTATCAACAAAAGTTTGTTAGCCATGTGAACTGCTTAAATGAGATAAATATGGTATGATTATAATAAATATCATGGTTACATGTTTATGCATCCCATTGCGTTTTAGTGGTTCTCAACCTTTTTCTGCCAACGGCACACATTGGGGCACATGAAAAGATAACGGCACACCTGGCTAATACATAAGAAAAATATTTGAATTTTGCAAAATAAAAACATAGCAAGTCATAGACGGCATACAATCGTAGACACAGACTAGTCATAGACACATCCACGGACTCAAACTAAACTTATCAGTAGACACCATAGGATCATGTTTTTTATCCTGCATTTTCTTAGTGAGTCGTTCAAAATGTCGCGGCACACTTGGGAAATTTTTGCAGCACACCTGTGTGCCGCGGTACACTGGTTGAGAACTGCTGCGTTAGATGAATGGCTGATAGATATATTCCCACGCAATGTCACTGCATTGCAATATCTCATGATATTACTTCAGATTTTCATTCCAATCCTTATCAATGAATAATGATAGAACCACAAAAAGGTGTTATCAAGTAACAGTTTTTGCTGAGCCCCTGTTTAAAACCTTTAATAGCTTCCATTGTTTTGTTTTTCCAGATTTATTAAACATTTGGAAATGAAGACAACCCTATTATTATCTTGTTTAATTTGGGGGATTTTGTTTACAATCGTAACAGATGCATCACAATTTAATGGGAGTCAGCTCAAGGTAGGGCGAGCAACGGTGCATGTCTTACCACATACTTTACTTTTAGAAGTTTCGAACCGTCTTCAACAAAATGTTTTGACGGTAAATCTTGGAGAAAATCTTCCTTGTGGATTGCTAAAAGATAACCATGAACAAGACTCTAACCATGACAACCTTCGAATAACCTGGTCAAATTCAGGGTCTCTAAAAATAACAAATGTCAAGAGAGGAACATCGGATTGTTACACTGTCAAGTGGCAAGGATCAGGTCATGACTGTATTTCGATGACCGGGGCTTACTGGTATGGTGGGTCTGAGATGCATTTTCAGTATTGGCCCATAAATAACGTCAATGTTTCACTTGTCCCTTATGTGTCTCATGATACTACTTCGGGGCTGTTCGGTTCTGTTTTGGAAAGATACTTCTTGTCATCAAAAGGTGTAGCCGTTTGGGCGAATGAAGATCTTCCATTATTCGCTAGTATCAACCAAAATGGGGACGGCAAAATTTGTCTCAATTTCAACAACACTACTCCTTATACTTACGAACCGTCGTCTTTAAAACCTTTCGAATACGAAATTTGTACGGACTCTGATATAAACGCCGTACACACGAGTATGCGAAATACGCATTTTAAGAAACCGGCTGGAATACCAAATGAGAACTTGTTCAAACGTCCAATCTGGTCAACATGGGCCCAGTTCAAACATGAAATTAATCAATTTGTTGTTCTTAATTTCGTAGACACAATCATAAATAATAACTTCAGTATTGGTCAACTCGAAATTGATGAAGTGTGGACACCCAAATATGGCGATTTGATATTTAATAACGTAACATTTCCTGATCCAGTCGACATGATTCGTAAGATACATACCAGAAATATACCCGTAACGTTATGGATACCTCCTTTCTTAAACTCTGATGCCGCAAGGTTTTCTGTTGCAGCAAACGAGGGATACCTTGTGAAAGACCCCACGGGAACAAAACCAGCTCTAACGACATGGTGGGAAGGTATAAATGCGGGAGTTATAGATTTCACGAACCCTAGTGCTGCAGAATGGTTTTTAAATGAGCTTCGAGATCTTCAGGAATTAGGTGTTGATTCTTTTAAATTTGATGGTGGAGAAACAACGTATCTTCCCCTTACCCCTTATAAACTTTTTAATAATGCTGGAAATCCTGATACCTACGTAACAGCTTATGCACGAACAATTGCTACCGCTGATAAGATGCTAAGGCAGGAATATAGAACAGGAGTCCAAACCCAAGATCTTCCTCTAATGGTGCGAATGATTGATAAATTGTCAACATGGGGATACGGACAAGGTTTCAAGACACTGATTACTACCGCGCTTACTTTCAGCATTTTCGGATATCCATTCGTTCTTCCAGACTATATCGGTGGCAACGGGTATAATGGGGATATTCCAGATTCAGAACTTTACATCCGATGGGTTCAAGCCAATGCTCTCATGCCAATAATGCAGTTTTCGTACACTCCTTGGTTTTTCAAGAATGATACCGTTGTAAAAGTTACCCGTGATATGATAGCTTTACATGAACAATATGCTGATAAAATTATTGCTTTAGCAAAGGATGCAATGATAACAGGAGATCCTATCATGAGACCAATGTGGTGGATTGCACCAAATGATACATCAGCCTTAATATGTGATTCTCAGTTTATGTTAGGTAATGATGTTCTTGTAGCACCTGTTTTAGATAAAGGTGTTACAGAAAGGAAGATATACCTACCTGCTGGCACCTGGAAAGATGAAATAACGGGTAAAATGACTAACGGTCCTGTTACTCTAAATTATGCTGTTACCCTGGAGGATCTACCAAGATTTACAAAATCAGATTAAAATATCCGCATTCTGGTATTTAAATCAAATATAAATAAAATACAAAAATTAGCACAAATGTTCGCTTTTTAAAAATAACAATCACTTGTTTATATCTCAACACAAACACAAGCCTTAAATGTTTTCAATGAGACGAGATTTGTGTTGAAAACTAGAGTGAAATTCAACAGGGGGACGTGCTAATATTAATTAGTAACTTGTATTGTTTTCTAACACGGTATCTTTAAGGTAATTCTTTATTTTGACATGGGTCTTGGGTTTTCATGCATCTTACTTTGAGAATATATCTGATTAGAAAAAAAACTCGTTTTTCAAGATAAAATATAGCTTATGCTTTATATCTTCTTTAAAATTAAATACACCCTGTGTTTAACATATTTTATTTCATCTCTAAGCAAGAAAACGTTTATATTTTCACTCATGCTACGCATTCGTGAAAATATAAGTTTTCTTGCTTCTCGATGAAATAAAATATGTTATTCACTCTAAAACGACAAATATCCTCTATATCTTTATTTCAATAACTTGAAGAAAACCCACTGCGTTGGGCAAGAGACTCTACTCATGAAATTAAATGGGGTTTAACGTCTTACTTTCCTGCACCAACCCGGACTTATGAAGACGTGCATACACCATGCAGTGTGCAATTAGTGTTCTTTTATGTGCACAGCAATGTGTACATGGATCCTAGATTGTTCGTTCCACCTAAAAACTAGACGCTGTTCGAGCAATGGGTTCGCGGGTGGTGGTGGGGGGAGGGGAGTCAGCTGGTGCCCCCAAACTTTTGGGCAATCTGACTTTTCGGGCAAACGGTAAAATGAAAACAAATTCTAAAGCATTTTTTGTATGTATTAGAAAAATAAGTAGAGGCGTTTGAAGTATTTGTAGTTAAAAAAAGTATTTCCTATTTAAGTGTCATTCCATGAGAAAACCATGCAAAATCATGCAGAATCGGGAAGGTGGGGGGTCGGCAGATCGAGTTCATCTTGGGAGGATTTTATGGACTCCTCAAGACTACTTCACAGCCAGAAGAACCGATCTCAAAATTTAACCGTTATTGAGATACAGCCTCGGGCTGATTTTTGGCCAATTTTGCCCTTTTTCAGGTCATTTTTGGTCAATTTTCAGCCACTTATCCTGGTGAGTCTAGGGTTTGGATGAAAATAGTGGTGGTTGGTGATGTTAGTGGGGGTCTTCCTGTGCCCTAATATACAGACCTTAAGGTCACATCTATTCTCAGGGAGTAATGGTCAGCAAAATTGTAACATATGGCGAATAAATAAGAAAATATACACCTTCAAAGATTAGCCCTATTTTCTATGATGCGGGGGTAGGTCAAAATATCGAAATGGTTTTATGCACAGCTCGACCCCCTCTATTGATATAAGAAATAAAATCTCTGTCACCTCGTTTCATTCAATGCGAAATCATGAGTCAGAGTTGGTGAATTTTCCATATTATAAATCTCCGATTCTCTATGAAATGACCAACTACTTTCATACAGGGTAAGCCAGCTTTCTCCAATTCTTCGCCAAATCATTCGCCCATGCTCGCTGGTAGCAGCAGTAAACCGGTTCGAGCAAAACTGGTCACTTTGATGAAGCTTGGTATCCAATGCAAGATGGCCGCGCCCGGGACCGCAGAAAATTGAGGTTTTTCTTCATTTTTGGCCATTGAATGTGGCACATATCCCAGACATGAGAACTAAAATGACTTCATCCAATTGAAAGACTGTACTAAAAATATTAAAGTCCACTCTTTAGCACATTACGTAGCAATAAGTTATGTGAGAACCGAATTGGAACTGATTTCTTGACGTATAGTGGAAATTTTGATCTTAATGTGCTGCCTATTGCTACCGCTTGGATTTCAAACGCAATATTACCAAAGGATGTAAACATCCCCTGCATGGTACCACACCTAAGGGAAATACATAGAAAAACCATGCTGTGTCACTTAGAATCAGCTAAGTGAAATAAAATACTATTGAAAAAAGGAAGGAATAATATTGTGTCTTTGAAATATCAATAAGAACCTTCTATGTGTGCTTGACCACAACTAATTTAGCAGAAAAGAGTTGTGCGGTATATACACAATTGGCCGAAAAGAGTTGTGCGGTGAACCTCGAGTTGACTGGGTAAAGCCATGGGCTTTAGAAGTCCCCAAACGTGCTGCCTTGAGTGTGATATAGCTGGAATACCTTTACTGAAGGTGTTGGTTTTTTTTAACCTGGCAGCATTAAAAAATTCTTGTTAGTTTTAGATTTTTTTCTTCTATTCTAGGTACATACTGGAAATTTTATGCTGTCCATAATGAGGAAATGGACCGTGAAAAAAAAATAGGCTAGTTCTTCAAATAAATAATATGGCATGGGGTCCAAAATTCAACTTCATCATATGATCATTTTCAGAGCCCAAAATGGATCTGGTCAGACCTTGTAAAACTACATGTGTACATGAAGGGGAGTCAAAATGTTGTATCAAGCATATTTTGCAAAATTCACTTTTTTGCTTCGTCAGAATGAGAATTTTCTTGTGCATCTTTTCATCTGGTTGTCGTATTTTAAGCCAATAAAAAGAGGGTTTATAGATACTGTGTCAAAATGTCGTATATGGGGTGTTCCAAAAAAAGAAATTATTAAGAGCGAAAATGTATTACAATCAAATGAAATATAGCCAGTAGTGTTTTATGATTAAATACCTATTATTGAAATTATTGTTCAGGCTTTTCTTTGTGAAATCTATGAAATTGAAGCAGGTAAAGGTGAATAAAATAAAACCAAGTACGAACAATCCAAACCATTAGTCAAAATTCGAAGTCCAATAAAATTTTTCGGAGATACGTCTTTGCTGTATAGAATTGCAAATGACGAGCTTTCACTAGATGTTGAGCTTGATATGTGCAGATAGTTACATACTGTTTAAATGGCTACACTTACATTTTGTAAATACATATTTGAGAAAAGCTTCAGTAATATGACCTTTTACATACAACATTTTGACGACGATTTTATAAGACATTTTGATTCTTATGCTTGCCCTGTGCTGGTTTAGGCTCTCCTGGACAATTTCCCAAAATCCAGATACGACCTTTTGACTCCCCACCCACGATATTTCTATCAGGGGCCACCTCTCAAAATATCAAACGCAACGTATATTTGCCATGGAAAATTTTCTTGTATCTAGTCTCCGAATGATGGACCGACTGGTAACAGGAACCAGGCTAGTTGATCAGTTGGACCCTTGATTTGTAAAGAAAAGTTTTCAAATTTTGATCCATGGAGATACTTAGAAAATAAATTTAGTAAATTATTTTATATGGAATAAGTTTAGAAAATTGTTTTATGTGGTTTGAAATTACTGTTGGAACTGATGACATCCCTCCCACTTTTGGCAGTTCAATGTACTAGTAGCTGTTACAGGAAGTGGAGGCGGTGTTTCAATTCTACTACCCATAGCTGCAGATGATGTAGTAGCAGTAGATTGATAATGGGTGTTAGAGGCACTACCAGTAGCTGCAGATGATGTAGCAGTGGGATGGATGTCATCAGTTCCCACAGTAATATCAAACCACGTGAAATAATTTAGTTTTAAAAGGCCTGTCAAGATCCATTTTGGGCTCTGGAAATGATCACATGATGAAGTTGAATTTTTGACCCTATACCATATTATTTATTTGAAGAACTAACCTGGCTCTTTTTACAGTTCATTTCCTCATTATTGACATTGTAACATTTCCACCATATACATAGAACAGAAGAAAAAATTCTAAAATTAACAAGCTAGCCTCCTGTAAAGGTATTACAGCTATATTAGACTCAATGCAGCTAGTTTGAGGACTTCTGAAGTCCATCACTTAACTCAATTGTTGTCGATCACACATACAAGATCTTTTTACCGATATTTCACTTACCCCATGCAATAGGAATAAACAGATTCTAAGTGACACATCAAGGTCTTTGTATGGATTCCCCTTATGGAATATTCCGTTTGAAACCGAGGCGGTAGCGATGGGCAGCACATATCACCTTTCCATCTAAACTCGACGAATCAAGATAAGAAAAATACAGCTCCCATGCGGTTGTCACATCACTTAATGCTATGTAATGTGCTAAAGGGTTGACCTTAATGTGATGTTCTTATATTAGTACACTCTTAGTACACAGCACAGTCTTTGTATGGATTCCTCATAGGTGTGGTACCATGCAGGGAATATTTACGTCCTTTTTCATTTGAGATCCAGACGGTAGCGACTGGAAGCACAATAATATCAAAATTTCCACTTCGTCAAGAAATCAGTTCATATTCGGCTCTCACATAACTTATTGCTATGTAATGTGCTAAAGAGTGGACTTTAATGTTTTAAGTACAGTCTTTCAAGTGTATGAAGTCATTTTAGTTCTCATATGTTGGGATATGTGCCACATTCAATGGCCAAAAATGAAGAAAAACCTCAATTTTCTGCGATCCCGGGCGCGGCCATCTTGGATTGGATACCAAGCTTCATCAAAGTGACCAGTTTTTCTCGAACCGGTTTACTGCTGCTACCAGCGAGCATGGGTGAATGATTTGGCGAAGAATTGGAGAAAGCTGGCTTACCCTGTATGAAAGTAGTTGGTCATTTCAAGAGAATCGGAGATTTATAATATGGAAAATTCACCAACTTTGACTCATGATTTCGCATTGAATGAAACGAGGTGACAGAGATTTTATTTCTTATATCGATAGAGGGGGTCGAGCTGTTTATAAAACCATTTCGATATTTTGACCTACCCCCGCATCATAGAAAATAGGGCTAATCTTCGAAGGTATATATTTTCTATTTTGTTCGCCATATGATACAATTTTGCTGACCATTACTCCCAGAGAATAGATGCGATCATAAGGTCTTTACATTGGGGCACAGGAAGACCCTCACTAACATCACCAACCACCACTATTTTCATCCAAACCCTAGACTCGTCAGAATAGGTGGCTGAAAATTGACCAAAAATGACGCGAAAAAGGGCAAAAATGTCCAAAAATCAATCTGAGGCTATATCTCAATAACGATTAAATTTTGAGATCGGCTGTTCTGGCAGTGAAGTAGTCCAGAGCAGTCGATAAAATCCCCCCGAAATGAACTCGATCTGCCGACCCCCACCTTCCCACCTACTGCATGGTTTTCTCGTGGAATGACTCTTAATGTAAATGGGCAAACTGATCCCGCAGTGAATATTCGCGTGGCCGCCACAATCACTGATAAGCATGACATCGACGAGGCTTAATAAGTACGGCATATTAACTTTTTTACTCCGACAAATTAAATTCTCAAACATTTTTTTGAGGTAAAAGAAAAATAAATAAAGACTTTTGAAGTATTTGAAGTTAAAAAATATTTCCTATTTAGTGTAAATGGGTATTAAAATGAGTAAAATGCATCATTTTGCCCGAAGCAGTTAGGTGTTAAGTAAACATTGCACGAGCAGTTGAGCCAATGACTGGCGCGGTAAGCAGTCAACGCACGTGCTGTGGACACTAATCTGTTACAGAGTTAATTCGTAAGTAATTCTCTGTGAAACAGATTGGTAAATGGGTATTAAAATGAGTAAAAGGCATCATTTCTTCCGAAGTAGTTACGTCTTATGTAAACAATGCATGCGCCATTGACGCTGCGTGATGTCATTGCAAGTGTTGAAGACAGTCATCTGTGACAGAGATAATTTGTAATTTTCTGTGAGACAGATGGAGACGGTAAGCTCCACTTCTTCGCCTCCCGCAGACGATCTGTGCTACCGTTTGTAGCTCGTCACTTTTTTGAGCATTTCGGGTTTTGTTATCATAACATCCATCGAGCCCGAACGCCTATGGTGCGCAATGTTAGAAGAGACTATTCTATGATTCAGAAAATCACATTCTACTTTCAGTTTGTATTGGCTATTGACGTCACAAAAATTTGGAAAACCCCTTAAATTTAGGTCAAATTGACAACGAGGCCATTCTATAAAAAGCCACGTAAGATGGCGGACAGAAGACGAACTCGTCGTAAGGGAGAAGAGGTAAACATGTGAAATAACCGACCAAATCCCATAAAAATAATATGTTATTAATGATAACTTTATTCATTTCACCGCACATAAAGATATTATATTATAGAATACAAATTAACATGCCTGGACTAAAAAGTGTCATCAATATGGCAATCATTTACTCAACGTGTTTACATTTTTGTTGAAATTGAATTAAAGTCTCAGTCTGTTCTGTTGCGTACAGACAACTATATTTCACCATGTACTTTATAATATGTATCATAAGGTCCATTATTTCACCAAAAACTCAATCTCAAGAAAGCTAGAAAAAATCAGTTTCACTTTCGTCCTCAAGTATCAGCATAAAATCATTCAGAATATTCAGATAGTCTACATTAACTTAACATAGTACAGGTTTACATAAACGTAGGCTTATAATATAATGATATAATATTAAAGCCATAAATAAGACTATCATAATTCATATGGTAAAATTTGTGTATTAAAGGAGCTAAATTGCACTGCATATGATAATGTAAGATGAATGTATATAGATATAAACTGATTAACATTCCATCATTTGGATTTCTGTTTTTACTCTAATTTCAAATCAGTTATGTTCGGCGAAATATATATGTGAGAAGTCTCAATCGATTGGCAATCTGGTTATTCCAGTCTACACCGATAGTAATTGTTGTGCATATTCTTCAGATAAGAATATGGTATTAACATTTGACTTGACTTGTGCAATATGGCTGGCCTCGCTCTTCGAGTCCCTTGTTACAATTGGCACTGAAACGCATTCTGGTACACGATTCATGTACTAATGATAAAATGTTTATTTTGTCTGAAATATTGGATATCAGAAGCCCATATTTTCTCAGTAAGATCACAACTTCAATGTTGATTCAAATTGACAAATAATTTGTGCTTTCAATGTCAAAGAAATTGAGTTATCATGCCAAGCTACATGTATGCATATGCTGCCATCAACAGCTTTCTATTAACCCATCAATATTCTGTCTTCAGTGCAATTATTGCTACGTGTGCCAGATGTCTTTATAAAGACAGTACCGTACCTGTGTCTGGAAGCAGGTAATACTTATGGTCAAAGAACTGCTTGCAATTATCTCTAGTCCCATCAAACATATTGTAGCTCATTTATGTATGCATAAATAAAGAAAGAAACAGTGTTGATTTATGGATAAACTTGCTTGTCGTACATTTTTATCTGCAATATTCTGTTCGTTCCACTTAATTGTATATAATAAATATCACACACCATGACATATTCTTGTACACTTATAAACATATTTATACCTTTGATTAGACTAATCTCAATTTCATTATACCAGTAGTTGATTTGCCCATCATGCAATCCCGCAGAGCAATGAATGTAATCCTGAATTATATTCCTGGCAATACTTTTTAAATGAAGCTATTCTTCCACTTGACAACCTTAGGTACATATTATTATTCTGCTTTCCATATCCCAGCTGCCATAAAAAATTTCTAAAGCATTCATTGTTATTACTATTTAACTGGATTTAGTAATGAGATATTGATTTTATTCTGTTCATTTATAAATCAACATTTAGAAGTGTATAAAGTTAATGTAGATTCAAAATTGATTTAACACATTTGCCTTTATACACTTGATGCATGTAGATGTAAGTGGTAACCTAATTAAGATCAATACCTTATGAATAGATAGGCCTATAAGCTGTACTTTATACATTAGGACAACATGGATGGACAGGTACATGTACATACAGTATATCAACAATGTTCCATCTGGTTCGGTCTCCTTCCTAGATAATTATTTTTATTAAGTTTGAAAATGAGCCATAGTAAAGTATTTGTTATATTATAAAGAAAACTGTACAGTTTCAACTCAACAGAATGTAATCATTACAGGAGTTTGTAATAATTTAGCTAGGATAAAATTCAATTATTTGGGTACAAGATAAACAATATGTTTGGGGATTTGTGTGGTGGGGTGGTCTATTGCATGCGTCTTTGATGATAAGGTCTGTCATTGTGTTACTGTTAAGTCACATGGTTTAATTTTGATCTCAAGCTTGTATGTGATAGGGAATAGGGCAACCTTGTTAGTTTTCATCCCACTTCTAAATACTCTTACGTGCTAAAGAATTATTGAAATAAAATTGTGTCTTAATAGAGGCAAGAAATATACAGTGGCATGGGAACTATATTTTGAGTGGAAGTCATTTTCTACAAGATCTTCACTCAGATTAGAGAGGAAGCAGGTCAACAATTATCTTGTAGTTGTAATGTGATTACCGTTGTCAGCAAACCTTCAATTGTGAGGTGCAAAACAAAAGATGTGTTAAATGAGATGAGTACATACATGTACGTGGAAAAGATACCTTTTGACGACCACTGGTTGGTGAACACCAACCCAGCAGATCAGATTTTTGCACCACTGGAAGTAAACTTATATGAAGAGATGATCATTAATTGTTTCCACATTTTCTAACTTGAGCTCACTTTTTGTAGGTTGCTCAGCCATCAAAAGAAGATTATGCAGTCGCCAAATTTTTACGTTTCAATGTGCCAGTTCGAGATGGAAAGTTGGTTGGAATGCCAGTTAAATGTTTTATAGGTAAGATGCTTTTTTTTATAGAGACAGGAAAGTATGGTATCATCGGTATCAGTGCGATCAGATAAGAATACGGTTTGAAAAACCCAGCACAGGGTCACAGACACAATGTAGTAACTGACTTTAAAGATAAGCTTACGCTTTGTTCCCAAAGCATAATCAAGTCTTGTGTTCGATTCGATCCAAGCAACTTATTTTTATATATGAAAGTTTGATATGTGTAGTGACTACGATAAATGCCCACTTTATATAGATGTTTACTATAAATTAAGTCTTATGTTCGATCCAATCAACTATTTTTATATATGAAAGTTTGTGCAGTGACTACGATAAATGCCCACTTTATATAGATTTCTACTATAAATTAAACAAGTTAATTAATACAGAATGTAGTGTCAGTGACTGATATCTTAGCACATGAAATTCTCACACATTACTTATTAATCTTAGTGCACGTTTATTTTGTACTGCATACTGGGGACTTTTTTTTAAATGTAATGTCAAGAAAATTTTTACCTGATTTATCTTGAAATGCAATGTCAATAAAGCTTCAGTTTAACTTTGAAGAGCTTATTAATCTATCAATATTCAGGCTTTGGATTTAGTTGTCAAGTTAAATGGAATTTTTTAATAAGTTAATTTTTCTCTTTATTTTAGGCAGACATCTCGAATATAATATTTAAAATTACTTCATTTCAGCTTCAAAGGCTATTGATGCATTACTCGAATCTAAGTGGTCTGCTAAAAATGCCAAGAAAGACCCATTATTTACAACCAGAAAATCATGTGAGGTTTTTTGTAACAAGTAAGATCATTTCACCATTTTTAGATGCCAACATTGAATTCATGTGTTATAATATAAATTGTTGTCGCCTGTTCTATCAGTTCAAAGGAGTGCTGTGTTATTTCCTTATGTTAAGAGAATGCACCATGAATTTACCAGTACCTGCTCGATCTGTAGAACTTTTGGTTCCACCAGTGCTGATGATACAGGATTTTGGAAATGATGTATTTGAATATGCCATGTGACGTCTTTGATCAAAGATTATGCATCTGATTTTTACAGTATAGTTATCTATTCTTGTTTATTTCAAAGCAATTAAGCGAAATCAGATGAGAATAAATATGAATTTCTTAAATAAGGATTCTATATTACCATGCAGTTTGAAATTGTAGAGCACAAAATCAAACCATTTCCACTATTGATGATAATTAAATTATTTAGAAAACATTCTGACACAATTTATCTTTATGATTATAATTTTATCGTGGGAAGCAAGAAAATGTAATTCTTTTATATTTGTAAAATTTTGAATTTGTTGTAGCTTGTTGTGTATGGGATTATTTCATCGAGCAGAGAAGGTAGAGCGCCGAAAAGATAAATCGAAAAAGAAAAAGAAAGAAACTGAAGAAGAAAGTTTGGATGAATCCAAGGTATGGCTCAAGAGCCTAGTAACTTTTTTAAAAAGACAGTATTTTAATTTTATTTAAAAATGGAAAGAGATTGAGGAACAATAATAGCCTGTCTGACCATTGGGTTTCTTATTGTGTATGCATAGGGTACATACTTGTTGCTTTCTATTTATTTTTAATGATTGATAGTTTCCTTCATGGCTCGACATGTCTTCTTTAAAAGCAAAATAATTTAAACTTGATATTTTGATATTAGATAATGGGATGAATAAAGTTCTTCTTTAAAAGGATGTGGACATTGGAAAACGATTTATTTATTTTGATTTGTAATTTTGACTTACTAAAGTCAACAGTTGATAATTGATTTATTATTCCCATCCGGCATATAATACAGCGTCTGTTTGTCTATCTTTTGTTTCTGGAGCAGAACATGATAACTGTACACTCAACTTTTTTATTTTTTTTAGTTTCCAAGGATATTGGCTTAACTTTATTTTATACACAGAACAACTATTTGTTTAACTGTGTATGTGTTTGTACATCTGTGCAACAATTCATCTGTCTATTTTCATTTTCACTGCAGTTCTCTCAAACTTTTTTCACAAACCTTTATACATACGTCAATGTTAGTTTCTATGGCACCTCAGAAATCATTCACTTGTTTGTAACAAAAATGATGATGGATTTCATTTCTAATGGCTTTTTTTTTTAAAAAAAAAACTCAAAAAAAAAACTCAAAAAAAAATGATAAAATGATGTAAATATCAATCATTTTCATCTACTGGGTTCCTACAGTTTTATTATTTTATGGTTGTATTATTTTAATTAGTTTCTTCATATATGATAAAACTTATTAAGAATTAATATATTAAGCTGGCGATATACCATCTTCTGGCGACTCTTATATATTCTAAAACTGATCATCAATGGTTATTTATAGAAGTCAAAGAAAGCAAAGAAAGATACTGTTGAAACATCTGACAAAGAAAGAATAGAAGAAGTTGAAAGGAAGGAAGAAGAAAAAAAAGAAGAGAAAAAAGAGGGAAAAAAAGAAGAGAAAAAGGTAGCAAGTGGTGTTTATTTCGTTTATTGATAACTTTTCTGGCTCCTTCTTTATCTCATTATAAGGTTTAGAAATATTTGGCAGTTTATTAGTTGATAAACAACATTTGATGGGAAAAGGGAAAGTAGTTTATTTTCTTAATTAGTACCAGCATGAGCTATCCAGTTAGGATCACTGTAATACAATAATAATATGATTATTCGGAATCAATATTTGATTGAAAAGTACTTCAAATATGTACAACATCTTGCTCTGTGACCAAATGCATGTAGTATTCGGGAATACATTTTGATTTTAGACATCTCTGATTTTAAAACGCACTTTATTTCTACAGTCATAGAACATGAGAGAAAAAATTAATGCATATTTCAAATGAAATGGAAAAAAAAAGAAATGGTAAGGGGAAGTAACTGTGTATGCGTTTCCCTAAACTCATATTATCTCCCCTTAGACCCACGTTTCTCAACCTTTTCTCACCGTTCACCCCTAAATGAATTCTCAACCGGCCCATTTACCCCCAGAATTTTGAGGAGGTCACAGACAGCGAGCGCCGTAGTCGCCAAGCCGGGAAACCATACCACAGATGAAACACTGAGGCTTCTCGACGCCATTTGCGCCTGTTATCGACTTGAACCCGAACGATACATACTTTTCTTGGTATTTACGCTTCTTTGGGGGCATGATTTTGAATCAAAATCACATGGAATCAAAAGCACGTATAAAAATTCAAAATGGAACTAAATTGGGGATTCGTCTGTTGAATGAGCTGGCCATACAATGACAATGGACACCTGCGCTGTTTCCCACTCACACAGCAGAGTAAACTAGCTATCACATGGCAACAAGTGATGGGCGGATCTAGAGATCGAGGCCTAGGCTGCCAGGATCGAGCACGATCATCATTTCAAATTGAAATTGAGAAAAAGTTGACAACTGAAATCTTGAAATGCAACTTCACCTCTCATAGGACTGCTGAAACAACTGCACAACCTTTATATGACCATTTTTGAAGTTACAAGTTACTGGGGGTGTGATCATTCACCCCCTGGACACGAGCCATTCCCCCCTTGGGGGTGAATTCACCCCAGGTTGAGAAACGCGGCCTTAGACCACAGATTTGCAGCATCTATAAACTTTAAATGATTTTTTAGGATGATGAAAAGAAGAAGAAAGAGAAGAAAGTAAAATTAAATATGCATGAAGACCAAAAGTTTGTTGATGCTGATGATCAGGTATAAATACTACAATTTATAAAAAAAAATAATGTTAATTTACAAAACTCGGTCTACAGAAAATATTAGGTTTATAATATAATATTAAACATGCTTTATGCAAGAGCTAAATTTGCCTATTACAAGTCTTTCATTAAGCCTAAAATGTTATCTAAATTATTAATTAGACATTAATTAACTTATCCAGACCATAATAAACTCTTGATATCTACGCAAGCCTTCGATGTTGCCTGGATTAGAATCCTATATTCTGCTTAACGCTAATTGATAATTAAATTAAAAAATGGATACTGTCTAAGTGTTTATCTTACTGACTTTAGTAATGATGATCATGGAGGCTAGGCGGAAATTTCAACCGCTTAGTTCTCAGTACATAGTAAATCCATTTGATTGAAATTTTCGCAAATTACCTTTACATTATCTACTTATTAACTATTATAGTGAGAACTGCCAGCTCTTTATCTTATCTCCCATTATATATCTTTAAGATTTGTCCATTATTTTTTGTTTCAGTTTTATGTTTGGATATATGATCCAGTTCCATTGAAAACATTTTTGATTGGGTTGTTAATGGGTAAGTTTTACTGTGACTATGTGTTTGGAAAACTTGATATTGATAATTTTACCTGTATAATTCACTTTTTTCTACAACCAAATTAAAACATATACGAGTGATTATTTTCACATACAAATGTTTCATTGCAGCTATCCCATATATTTGAAGAATTTGTAAAAATTGAATTACTGTATTAAGAAAAAGAGGGAATACATCCAAATACATGTATGAATATGATAGAGTAGTAGAAAGTAAAAAGTATGTTAGAGTTCAAAAGTATTTATATTTTTGTATTTTTCTCTCAATAGTTTTAGGGGCTATAGCTTTATGTATGTTTCCACTATGGCCTGAATTTGTTCGAGTTGGTGTTTATTATATCAGTTTAGCTGCTGCTGGTTTTGTTGGTTTTATCCTGGGTCTTGCTGTTGGTAAGTTCAATATTGATAAATATTTAATCTTAGTAAAATTCTGTAGCAGTTTTGTATCAAGATCTAAATTTGTCATTCTGTTAAATAAATCCTATGATTTTTGTTTCCAAATTTGCATTTGATTAACATTGTTAAAAGTTACATAAAAGATTTGTATCCAAATCACATCAATAACAATTTCGTATCTAAATAAATCAGTAGTTGACTTGTACCCTATTGCACGTCTTTTTTTTCAATCGGTACAAGTAAACCAAAAATAAGCCTATTCTTACATTTAGAAATGTCTTTTTGCAGGATGTTTGTTCCATAATCATGTTATTTTTCCGTTTCAGTACGACTTATTCTCTTCTGTATTATTTGGGGCTTTACGTTTGGTAAACATCATTTCTGGTTTTTACCCAATTTAACAGAGGATGTGGGCATTCTCGAATCTTTCCAACCATTATATAAACATGATGTTTATACTTCCGATACTAAATCAGACAAAAAGAAAGATGAAACAACAGATAAAACCAGTAGTAGTAAGAATAATGAAACAACAGAACCCGAAAAAACAGAAAAAATAATAAAATCAGTCATCAAAAATATAGAAGAATCAGCTAGTGAACAGGATGAGTTTGAGATTGTAGATAGAACAGATTTAGATGACGAATCACAGCCTAATGAAACAGATGAAGCCCTCGAAGAAGAAGTGATAGACACAGATGAACAGAATGAGGAAACAGATGATCAAAATGATTCAGAAACAAATAATGATAATATTACACCAGAAAGTAAAAAGGATAAATAGTTTGCACATGTTATGTATGTATATATATATATATAATAAAGTTTATTGTTAATGTTAACAGGGATATTATTTAGAATTTTCTTGTGGAGTTTTCGTGCATCAGAGGGAAAAGGTGTCTATCTAGCGAAGAAGATATATTTATGAGAAAAATTGTAGGAATTATGAGGAAACTGAATGCATTTTTTGTAAATCAGTACATTAATATGTTTACCCGTTCATGACTGTTGTACTGTCATTCCCCAAAAGTTTATTTTATTAAATTATTAATATGGATGATATGTTACTGGAGTCAAATTCTGAGTTGTAGCAGAAGGGTTTTTTTTCAAAATAAAAATAAATCTTACGTTTTTATTGAGTGATAGCTAAATCTAGTCTATGTTTCTTACACAATTTTAAAGCAATCTCTTATCATTACCAGTCACTTCACTGTTGATATAATCAATTGTTTTATTATTGTTTTGCTTACTATTTGAACCATTGGCGTTAGATAAATGTAATATATTTACGTATCTTTTCCTCTTTTACAAATTAAAAAACCTTTTTATACATGACCACATCCCTATATTTTCATTTCAGTTCTGATAATGGTCAAGGCTAGGATAATTTTTGTCCCCCGCCTTTCGATGAAAGCAGGGGACTATTAAAATGGGTTCGTCCGTTGGTCTGTCTGTCCGTCACACTTTTGGGGACACAATAACTCTCTTCCTAATTGAGCTAGAATGTTCAAACTTGGTGTATGTGTTTATTACGTCAATGCCTTGATGGAGTTCGAAGATGAGCATTTTCAGCTTAGGGTAAGCAGAGATAAGCAATTTGATTGCTTGATGCTTTGGGACACGATAACTCTCTTCCTAATTGGGCTAGAATGTTCAAACTTGGTGTATGTGTTTATTAGGTCAATGCCTTGATGGAGTTCGAAGATGAGCATTTTCCACTTAGGGTAAGCAGAGATAAGCAATTTGATTGGTTGATGCTTTGGGACACGATAACTTTTAATTGAGCTAGAATGTTCAAACTTGGTGTATGTGTTTATTAGGTCAATGCCTTGATGGAGTTCGAAGATGAGCATTTTCCGCTTAGGGTAAGCAGAGATAAGCAATTTGATTGGTTGATACTTTGGGACACGATAACTCTCTTCCTAATTGAGCTAGAATGTTCAAACTTGGTGTATGTGTTTATTAGGTCAATGCCTTGATTGAGTTCGAAGATGAGCATTTTCCGCTTAGGGTAAGCAGAGATAAGCAATTTGATTGGTTGATGCTTTGGGACACGATAACTTTAGTTCTAATTAAGTGAGATTGATGAAACTTGGTGCATAGTTTCATTATAGTAATACCTTGACTAAGTTCGATAATGAGCATTTTCTGCTCAGGGTAAGCAGAGCGATACGCAATTTGATTGGTCGAGACTTTGGAATACAATAACTCTCTTTCTAATTGAGTTAAAATGTTCAAACTTGGTGTATATGCTTATTAGGTCAATGCCTTGATGGAGTTCGAAGATGAGCATTTTCCGCTTAGGGTAAGCAGAGATAAGCAATTTGATTGGTTGAAGCTTTGGGACACGATAACTTTAGTTCTAATTAAGTGAGAGTGATGAAACTTGGTGTATAGTTTCATTATAGTAATACCTTGACTAAGTTCGATAATGAGCATTTTCTGCTCAGGGTAAGCAGAGCGATACGCAATTTGATTGGTCGAGACTTTGGAACACAATAACTCTCCTTCTAATTGAGTTAAAATGTTCAAACTTGGTGTATATGCTTATTAGGTCAATGCCTTGATGGAGTTCGAAGATGAGCATTTTCCGCTTAGGGTAAGTAGAGATAAGCAATTTGATTGGTTGATGCTTTGGGACACGATAACTTTAGTTCTAATTAAGTGAGAGTGATGAAACTTGGTGTATAGTTTCGTTACAGTAATACCTTGACTAAGTTTGATATTGAGCATTTTCTGCTCAGAGTAAGCAGAGCGATACGCAATTTGATTGGTCGAGACTTTGGAACACAATAACTCTCCTTCTAATTGAGTTAAAATGTTCAAACTTGGTGTATATGCTTATTAGGTCAATGCCTTGATCGAGTTCGAAGATGAGCATTTTCCGCTTAGGGAAGGCAGAGATAAGCAATTTGATTGGTTGATGCTTGGGACACGATAACTTTAGTTCTAATTAAGTGAGAGTGATGAAACTTGGTGTATAGTTTCATTACAGTAATACCTTGACTAAGATCGATAATGAGCATTTTATGCTCAGGGTAAGCAGAGCGATAAGCAATTTGATTTGCCAAGACTTTGGAACACAATAACTCTCCTATGAATTGAGTTAAAATGTTCAAAATTGGTGTGTATGCTTATTAGGTCAATGCCTTGATGGAGTTCGAAGATGAGCATTTTCTTCTTACGGTAGGCAGAGATAAGCAATTTTTGGATGACACTTCGTGTTCAGTTTGATTGCTCGATACGTTTGAAAAAAATAAATGTGCGATTAATTAATATGTGTCATCTATTTATTTGGGGATTTTGGCGGGGGACATCAGCCTCACTGTTGGCTTGTTTATATTTGAATTAAGTACGAGGTATTTCTTAGGGTACAATATTTTTGACAAGTTCATTTGAAATACAACTTTCTGATGAAGATATTTACTTGTTTATTATTATCACAATATTTATAGGAAGATTAAGCTCTGACAGTTCACTGATAACAATTGAATATCAAGGGCCTTATTCAAGAAAACTTAAAATGTTTTCTGAATGCAACCTTTTCATTGGTCAAGAGCTTAGAGCTCAACCAATGAAGTAGTAGTATTCTTAAAATATTTTAGTATACGTTTTTAAGAATAGGGTCCATGTTCATAAATCTCAAGGGACCAGGCGAAAGTTATTAAATAATTTGTCGTTTATAAACTATGTAACATTGAAATAAAAAGTATCCACTGCAGGCTTCTCTAGCATATCACAGGTTTATATTATCTGTTGGATTTCCATACACAATGGCTTGAGAAAATGGCGGAATAGTTTAGTTGAAATTTTGTGTCAGATATTATTTTCATGCTTTACAAATAGAAAAATATGTATAACTGTTTATAATTTTAAGTCTGTAAGTTGTCTAATTAAATTTCAAGTTAGTAATAAAACCTGGTACAATTGTATGTTTTATCTTTTTGTTCTTTGGAATGTCGCCTCACTGGTAATACTTCCAGGTGCTCCCAAGCACATATTTATAGCAATGCTCTTAAACATGAATGCTTTGGTAGTTTGGAATTCAAATCAGAATTTGTTTACACCCATATGTTGATGCATTTATATATTGCTGTCGACCATTCTATGGCAGTTGGGAGTTCAAAACATAATTGGTTTACACCAATATGATAATGCATTTATATATTGCTGTCAACCATTCTATCAGATGTACTACATCAAAATAAATTACTGTACTTGTGTTCGCTTCACAACTAACTTACAGTTTTGATTCTTGGCATTTCTACAAAAAAAGTTCTTGGGTCAAGTTATTGCCCCCAACATGAATTCCTTAAGCCTGTATTGTAGGAAAGCTAGTCCTTATTTTACCAAAATGAGTTCCATGGCTATTGCCCACGACATAAGAAATGAGGTTCAGTCAGTTTACTGTTGTATGCAAAATATGGACTAAAAGAAACAGACACATCCACTTAAATAGAAGCGTACAAAAATATTTCCCCCTCTTCATCTTTCCATCCCAACAAACAAACAAGATCAAAAATAAATATTTTAATTTCAAATTTTTACTTTGGGACGGCATAGAATTAAACCTGACTAGAAAATAAATTCTACATTATATTAATGCAGATATCTGAACACATACACAAAAAGAAATAAGCATTAAAGTTTTGATACTTTCAAATCTATATGTCTACTGATTATTATAAATTAAAGAGGCCAATAATAAATAAGCCAATAATAACTTATCATTATCGTTATAAGTACAAACTCTTTTTTTTCAGTGGCTAATTTTAAGTATTCACAGAAGAACTGATTTCAGCTATGATTAAGTAACATTATAATTCAATGTTTAAGTAACACTATGATTATTAAACTATTTAAGTAACCTTTGATTATGAAACTATGTTTAAGTAACACCATAATTCTAACAATATTTAAGAAACACTACAATTCTAACTTTGTTTAAGTAACATTTAAGTTCAATAAAGTTAAATCATGACTGGTTTTATCTACATTTGAGCACTATTAGATCCACAATAACATCTTAAATAGTTTTTCCTTTTGGCTACAGTACCAGGCAACCTTTTTCTTTATCTGTAGCTTCAGGCTTTTCACTTTTTTCTGCAGCTTTTTCAGGAGCTACAGGATTATCATTTTTTTCACCCAGAATTTTAGATGAAGCTACATCACTTTCAACTTCATTGGCGCAGGTTTCCAAATCAACACTGCTCCCATGTTTGGCGTCAGACTTCAAATTTTCTACAATTTTTGTGGCTTTGTTTTCTTTCAGAGACTCTTTTTGAGATGGCTTCTCGTCTATTTTTACATCTTTGGACTGGGCTGTGACACTGCCAATATCAGGTATAGAGGGCTGTGACTGATGAGCAATAAGATGACCAGCACTAGCAGGAAATGCTTCTCTTGTGTTCGATGAAAGAGATTTGATGGGAATCTCAACATTATCAGCTTCTTTTGTCATAATCTCTTCTGGTTTGGAATGTTGAATCAATTCATCTTTCAGGTCTGTGGATTTATCTGAGGAAGTATGAAGACTTTCCTCTTTGAGTTGTTGGACTGATTTAGTCGTGAGGTCTTTGTTTTTGTTGTTGGAATGTTCTACAATTGCTTCTACAATGGATGATTTGGTAGGAAGTGGCTGTGATTTTGTTGAAATGGAAGAAGTATCTGAGGAAGACAGAGCTGAATTAGAAACTGGAGACACTTTATGATCTTCTGGAAGAGATGATTCTAAAAATGCTTCTGGTATAGGCTCCTCATCTGTTGCTTGTAAACCAGTATCAACTTTAACAGTTTTAGATTCTGAAGCTTGTGTACAGCTCTCTGTAGCTAAGGGCCCACCATCTGTTCCAGTGGAAGCTGATTTAACAGATAATGAACTAGTAAGTGTTGAGGTATTTCTTGTTGGTGTGGCTTGACTGCCTGTATCTGCTGTAATCTGTCTGGTCTCAGTTGATTGAGAACGAGTAGAAGAGACAAAAGAAGGTGTTCCGATTGACTGAGATCTAGTTCGGACTTCTTTAGTGGGAGACTGTTTTTCTATTTGAGCTTGTATTCCACTTTCAGCTGTAGAGGAAACGATATGTTCTATTTGTGATCCTGTTTCAGCTGTAGTTTGAACAGTTTCTGTCATTTGGGAGCGAGTCTCAGTATCTGATTGAACATGACCTTCAATAGAAGAGGTGTGACTATCCTGGACAACACTGATAGTTTGGCTCCCATTTTCAGAAATATCAATCTTGACTCTCTTTCTGGGAGAACCAGACTCCAGGGTTTGTGAAGAGGTTTCTGAAGAACTGATATTGGTTCCAGAAACTTGAGAACTGCAGTCTGTCTTTAGTGGAAGATTATCGGAGGTCTGAGCACTAGTTTCTGTGTTTTTGCGATCAGCTTTCGAGTCTGCATCTTTATTTTCAGCTTCAATGTCTGTTGAAAGATCAGACTTGGCTTCATCGGTGTGAGATTCTGTTTCACCATTCTGTGTCGAGCTCAAAGGACGTTTATTTCTGTATGGTTTTCTTTCATTTACAACTGTCTTCTTTTCTACATCTTCATTTGTTCTGAGTAACAAATAAACCCCTGTATTTATACCACCCATATTTACGGACAGAACTTTTCTTCTCTGCCATACTCTTGACTCTTGAATAATCTGAAAAATAAGTATATCTGGATATAGTATAGATTAAAGCCTGCTGTGTGATTACTGTTAATGAAGCATCCTTACGAAAATGTTCTCGCAGGAGAAACTGAATGTCCGATATTATGCTGTGAAAACTAAAATAGAAGATCACAAATTATTCCTCATTCAGAATTTATATCATACAAAGAATATATTAAAATAAGATCCATCAGTATCAACATTGAACATAAAGCAGACACATACACCTTTTATGCAAGAGTAAATGAAACATTATAATTTTCCCGAGTTTTAACGAAGATTTTGCCCAAATTGGAAACAATCCTGCATATTCCAATGTAGACTACAATAAACAAATTAACTTTCGTACCTTCACTATACATTTTTTATCTTCAGTAATAAAACAGGCTCTACCAGTTTCTTTTCTTGTTACTCTTGCCAATTCATTTAATACCACAGGATATAATTTGTGGTTAGGTATTCCTCGTGAATGTCTAAAACAAGACAAAGTAAAGGTAAACACATAATAGTTAAAATTAATATTTAACAGGGAAAATATGTCAGATTAAAAGTCAAGATGATATCAAATCACAAGATGACATATTAGCCATTTACTCACATTAATTATGCAACGTCTTCTGTGCAAGATCACCAATCTTGTTCAGATCAATTGGAGATGATTGTTCGATATTGGCAGAAGATATTTCTTTGAGAAGCATGACATTAGTGTAATTCAGAATGGAAATATAGCAGAAAAGGTTAAAGCAATTTACCAGAGCTACATGTACAAAAATTCCAGGCGAATACAAGTGGTTGCCATGCAAGATACACCTACTTTTTGGAAGCGATGGACAGAAAACAAGCTAAAAAAGCAATTTTTCATACAAATCGTCGGTAGGTAGACGAAGTGACGTATCTTCATACCATAAGTAACTGACGATAAGTCACTTCGTCTACCTACCGACGAAATGGGGGGCTATATTCGAGAAAGTTAGGGTCCAATATGCACAAATTTTGAAAGAAATTCAGACCTTTGGGATATTAACATATTTTTAGCTTCAATAATATGAGATAAAAATTGTGACCTCTAGAGGATCCACAACCATGGCAGAACATGCTTTTTACATTATTTGCATTGAAGGGAGGGGCTAGTGTAACTGATATAATTAAATGGGTTTTTTTGTAAATTCTATAAAAAAAGTGACTTCTAGAGGATTCCATAAGCTAGAAATGTGATTATCATATGTGTGAATATTGATTTGAACGAGATCTTTGGAACATAAACATATATTTTAAGCTTCTTCAAAATATGACAATAATTGTCCACAAACTTGATATTACATACTTTTACTCTATTTGCATACAAAGAGTGGCCAGGGTGTAATGATGATATAATTGAATGGTTTTTAAATCGAATAAGTATTATGGTGTTCCAATTTGTTTTTTGATAACCTTTCCTTATAATTAGACATTTGCACCAAAAACATAAACTAAAATTTCCAAGGAAATTATTACACAAAATATTACAAACCTTCTTCCAAATGGCTGAAATGAAACAAAATAAAAGAAACAATGACAAAAATATATTTTCAAATTCTAAATAAATCACTTAAAATAAATGCTGGTCATTACAAAATAAAAGAGTGAGTTTGAGTAAGAATTATAGCGATTTGTAATTGATCAATATTAAAGCTTTATGAGTATGGAATTGGCTTACTAACCAGGCGTTTCTGGGTTCCAATCCCAGTATTAGCCAAGAAAGTTCCACAGGATAGTCAGTATGGCAGGGAACAGCATCTATTAGCTTGGATGGGACCAAACTGAAGTCCTGTGTACCAGGGTGTGGACATATAAGAACTCTTGGCAGTTGGAATTTGATGAATAATCAGAAACACCACTGCACTGGCAAAATTTTTACCATGACATATTTCATGATATTTGCCCATTATCATTAGTCTCTTTGGTGCAAACAAGCAGGTGCATTCAACCAAGATATAAGTATAATACCTACCAGATCTGTAATAAAGACATCGACACATCCATCTCTTAACGGTAGATTCGTAGCATCCCACTGATACATATCAAGGTCAACTAAACGTCTGCAAATAAAAATAATATTAAAATTCGATTATTTTTTTGACAATTGAAAACATCTTATTTCTAAACTAGAGGTCTCAAAACTGTGTCTGAATGTCAACATACTAAAATCTTTAAGTATCTGGTCATTTTAATTTTATTGCTGACTAAAAATAAAATTAAGATGGGAGGATCGACAGAAGGGTGTTTTTCTTGATTTGACAGGTTTAAAGCTACAGGAGAATATGCACCACCTACATTGCAAAGAGGATGCATCCTGGGTGAACTATGGCTGTTTTAAACATCCTGGGTGAATTAAGGCATTAGTCAACCTGGATGAATCATGGCTGCTTGAACCTTGGACTATGTGGATTATGGTTATTTTAGTATTTAACTGAAACCTGTGGAGTCCTTATTTTACCTTTTATTTGTCTTTTTCTTGAGATTTAGACTAGTTAGATTCTCATAGGTTTTTACTAGAGCCTTTTCATGTAATTCACCACACATGTGTATAGCTCGTGGCCAGGAAACACTTGCCTGCAAAACAAAACAACTTATAATATAGTTCAAGTTGCCACACTAAATCACATAATCACTTTGGCTTAGTATTAGTGTTGTTTTTTTCTTCAAACCCAGTCCCTCAACCAATGATGACTAATGTGTGAAATTTCTACCAAATACTTGGGCCGGTTGCATGGTCAAATGGATAACATGACACACATGCTCGTTGGATAAGAAGGTCTGTCATTGACTCAAGTGGCATGGTTTTGATTCCCTGTATATATATGACTAAGTTGAACCGTGTGTTATTCCCGCCGAAATGAACTAGTTTGTGCCACATGGACGCTATACCCCATTTTTCTCTTTACATAGTGTAGGCTCTCACCCTATACAGCCGGTCGATTGCATCTCCATTCACATCACATGTTTGAGCCTGGCTGCAACCATGTCTTGAAACAATCATGTGACTTCTCAATATCAGTGGTGATTGACTAATGAGTTCTACAATCAGACAAATGCTTCGGCGAAGCTGACACACTAGGCAAATGTAATTCAGGCAAATGTATCAAACATGTTTTATTCAGCCGAATATATAATACGACTAGTGTGTCCACCATGTAACAACCTTGTGATCCATATCACTTGCATTAGATTACTTAGCCACCCAACCCTACTTAAAAAGAATCAACTGAACTTTAACTATACTGTATATTATAATATTATCGTAAAATTATGATGCCAACAGGATGGTGACTTCATTTCTTACTACCACTCATCTACATTTATCAACTCCACATACACAAAATCAACAGAACTATATAACATTCATGTAAATCACTTAATATAGAAAATTACCCCTTGTATTAAGAGTGATATGTATGAAGAAGGAGCAGGAAATTGCAAAACTTTCATTTTAATATTTAATAACTTACCGATATGGGTATACTACCACTTCCACACATTGGATCACAAACTACATCTCCACACATTATTTCACATAACCTACAATATTCATAAAAAATATCTTCTCTAATCACATGAACAATGGTGCGCAATAAATTAATGCTTATATTACCACCTCCACCTCACATTAACAAAATTCATAAAACAAACCTGCGGACAAGACACAAAATATACACAAACATTGCAAATAATAAACAAAAAACAATATATCAAATCAAGTGACTGGATCCGGGGGATAGTGTTTTATCACATTTCTTCTAATACATAACCAGACAAACGACACCGAACCCAGCTTTTAAATCCTTAAAAATTCTTCTCAACCTATGCCCGAATTTAAACACACTGATGTTCTAATAGTGAGACTGGTGAATTAAATATATAACTACCTAAACTAAAGAGAACTAAAATAATTCCTACTAACCGTAGCATATTATAAGCTATTGTTGTTCTTAGTGTAGTCATTCCAAATGATGTTAATAAACGCCTATGCAGACTTTCTTTTGTAAGAGCTATACAGACAGTAACTTCATCCCAATCAATATTTAGAATAACTTCAATATCAAAATTGTGCAGGTCGACATTCCAACCAAAATAATTATAAATAGCTCCACCAAAATTAGAAGCAGTATTTGTTGAGTCAAACTTATGTCCCTCCCCAGTTCGATTACATGTTACACGAAACTTTGGTTTAGTTGGATCAATATCTGTTTTCTCTTTGGCAGGAGATTTGGTATCCTGAGCAGGTGAGTCATCCTTGGCTGGAGAATCGTTGCCCTTAGTTGGAGAGTCGTTGTCCTTAGTTGGAGAGTCGTTGTCCTTAGTAGAAGAGTCGTCCTTAGTTGGAGAGTCGTTGTCCTTAGTTGGAGAGTCATTGTCCTTAGTTGGAGAGTCATTGTCCTTAGTTGGAGAGTTGCTGTCCTTAGTTGGAGAGTCGTTGTCCTTAGTTGGAGAATCATTGTCCTTAGCTGGAGAGTCATTGTCTTGAGCACTAGCAGGTGAATCAAGCTCCTTAGCTGGAGAGTCTGCCTCCTTAATTGGTGAATCTGTATCATGGGCTTGGGTTTCAGAGTCTGCATTTTTAGATGGAGATTCTGTGTTCCTTGTTGAGGCATTTGTGTCCTCTCTCTTTTCTTTTGATATGATTGCAGTAGGAGCTGCTGCACCTTCAGGTTGGGTTTGTCTGTCACTTTCAGGGGTATCATCAGTATCTGGGATTGAAGTTTGATCTTCAGGTAGTTCACCTTTTTGAGAATCTTCATTTGATTCTGTTTCATTTTGGATTTTAGCTTTTGGTGCTTCATTAGCATATTTTTTTGTTTCAGAAGACTTTTTTGAATCATTCAAGTTTTCATGCTTTTGGTCAACTTTCTCTTTTTGACGCCCAGCTCCTTAAAAATAAACAAATAAGAACTGAAATAACTGAAATGAACTGAAATAAGAACTACAAGGACTTAAAAAACTAAACAAGATTTATTGTATGAAAATATAACTTAAAAACAAAAAATACCTTTTTCATTTTTCTTTTTATCTTTGTCTCTTCCCCGTCCCTTCTTGTTTGGTTTCCGGAGTCTGGTTTTCTGTTGTAAAGTTTCTTTGTCTTTTGTTCCTGAGATTCCAACATTTCCAGTGGCATCTTCATGAGAAGTATTAATAGGATGTTCAAAAGAAAAGACTTGTTTCCATGCTGTTATACCATGAGTCCAATCTACATCTTTCACCAATTCTCTAAGTTTTTGTAAACTAGCAGCCTTTTAAATAACAATTGACCATTTAAATCACTGATTAACAAATTAATCGATGTAAACAATAATTCCCTACCCATTCATATTTTAAATTTCAATTGTGATATCTCTAAACATCCAATTATGTACCATTTAATTGCTACAGAATCCAAAATAAAGCAATCTGAAAGTATTCATAAAGCAATCCATGTCACCTACCAGTCTCTATAAGTTTACGATGCATGCATCTACAAGAGACTTAAGTGAATATATGTATATAATCCAAATACATATAGATGGAATGAATATACATGTATTGTGTAAATTTAGAGCTATATTTTGTAAATTTAGATTAAACAAATAGAATTAAAAATAGGTCTATCAATTAGATTTCGCAAAACAAAGGAAAGATGAACTATTCATATAGAAAGCAGCATAGATTGATGGAATTACAGTTCATCATATCTTTCTACCAAGTACCAAATTGAATTGAACAACACTGAACTATTAATAATGTAGTTTGCAAGGGATTCCAATCCAATATCACTCAAATCATGCTTATAGACTAAAGCCCGGTCCATACCGTTACAACTACACACAACCCGACAGGACTCAGCGTCTTGGGTAGTTGTAAAAAAAATCGGGTCGCGTCTTTACTTCACTTGCCTACGACGGTACCAGTCCACACAGGCCCTTCTCTCACAGATTATGCGTCGTGAGTTACGCCACTTCCCTCTGGCGAGTGATTCCAAAAGTAAACCGGAAGCATAAAGTGACATTATATTTTGCCAAGATGCCGCTGAAGTTGACTGCTCTCTTCTGTCCAAAAAGCTGCCATCTTGAATTTTCCCGGGAAAACAAGGAGCCTGTGACCTGCACAGTCACATGACTAAATGCTACTCTCTGATTGGCTAAACAACAGTAAGACAATTGATCATGTCGTGAAGGTGTGTCCACACAAACACGATGGGTTACGACTGCATCCGACTACAATTGAACATGCTCTGTCGGGCCGACGGGCCACGAAGCGACGGAAATCGATTGAATCGTGGTTGTGGCACTGTTCACACTGCACTGATTATCTGAGACAAGACGCTGCGTTGGGTACAGTCTGGGCAAGTCATAGCGGTATAGACCGGGCTTTAAGGAATGAAGTGCAGATCGTCATTGATGAAACATTATACATGACAATAAGTGGATGCTTGATTGAAACCCAAAAATAATTGAATGAAAATTTGAATTTTTGTCAAGAAAGCATGTGCCAACTGCATGAGAAAATATCTCAACCATGACAGTTGAAACAGGACTTAGAGACAATTGAGCATCCCCCCGGCGTTCTTCAATACATTGAAGGGAGAAAGAGAGAGAAATGAGGTTTAACGTCAACCCAACACAAATGCGACCCTACTCTTGTCACGTACAACTGAGATTTGAAACCACGCCAGTTGACTTAATGACAGGCTGTATGATACAGCGTGCATTAGCTAACCCTTCGGCCATCCAACTCCCCCATTGAAGGGAGATAACCCTTTCCGTTCTTGCAAACCAGTATTATGGTAGCGCATTTTTAATAACTTAAAATACATGTTTATTAATATAACATGATAGTTAATAAAAATCAAAATTACTTGGATTTTTAGACTTAACTTTTTATATACTTATGTCAGATGTAGCCTGGATGAAGCTGTCAGTATGCTTATTTTATTTTATAATCTTGTTTAGCAACCTGTTTCTTATCAAGGTGAAGCTAGGATTATTTCAACAATGTTTCTAGATTACCATGCATGGATTGCAAGGTATCATATGCAAAGGTTGTGCTACACTGCGTAGAAAAAAGTAAGTCCCCACAGAAATCTACAGTTTTGAACTAACCATTTCAAATAAGACATATTTTTTTTTAATACATGTAATTCAATCTGCTGAACAGATACTGACATCAATTATTCCACTGCTCTCAACAATAGTTCTTCATTATTTGTTGAATCTCCATCTTTTAATTTCTATAAAACAAGACTTGTTGTTTTTGGAGTGAAAGAGCTTCATTATTATGATGAAAGTTGTTGTAAGGTAAGATATTTTACAATGGTGCCTTTTGTTGCATGCCTAGAGACACAGGTTTTTTTTTCTGAAGAATTGATGCAATATATAAATACCTGATCTTTGGGAAAGTTGAATCCTTTGATGTGTTTTAGGACAACTCTGCAATTATCAATTGTTCCAAGTTTCAATATCTAAAAAATACAAAAATCAAGAAAACTGCTAAACCTCATTGATTTGATAAGTATACAAAGATGGTGGGGCAAAATCTTATAGAATTTGGTTAATCTAATGTCTTATTTTGATTACTGATAGGATCAGGTCTATGCAAATAAAAAAATTTCAAAACAGAAAAGTTGACTTTTACCGATTTTAATTTCATCTCTGGCTTACTGTGGAAAAGACAATTAGTTTTACAATGCATCCATCAGAGCTTCCCTATTGCTAATCAAAATAATAGTAAATCAACGAAACGTTTCATATATTTTTGTCAAAAATGCGAAAGAGTTCGGTCCCTTAAAATATGATCATATTGTATGGAATGTGGTTTAACATCCCATGAAATGAAATGGGGTTTAACGTCCTACTTTTCTGCCCTTTCCCGGTTAATGAAGACATTATGCTATGTGCTTTGAAAGGAAATTTTACCCAGAAACTCGGCAATTGGCTAACTCTTCTTTCAAATTCCAGCTGTCAGGGGTTCTTTGGCATACATGCCAATGAGTCCATGGGACCTTGGATTTCCATCCCATCTGAACGACTGGAGGCTATATTCCTTGCAATGTGCTCCATCCTGCACTGTTAACAGGACATTTGTCTGCCAACTCTACGAACAAGTCAGTGAACTTCAGGTTAGGGAGCCAGCACCTTACTCACTGACAGCAGCTCCTTAATGTCTTTGTCAACATTTCAGTCATTTTGAGGCTAATACGGTAATTTTCATATAGTTATGTGTGAAATACTAGGGATCATGGATGTATGTCTGACAATACCACTCTCAGTTTTTAATTGCACTCATAACTAGAAAGGGTTGTTCATGTCATTAGGTTGTTGAGCTCTGAATTAGTCATTACTTTGGCAACAATTGGGATATCAATCCTTCACGTTTAAGAGTGAGTTCAATTAGCATTGGGTCAATACATAAACTTCAAAAAATGAAATTAAATGGAATTTAACATTCTACTGCACATGAATCATTGGGTGCATAACATAAGTTAGTTACATTAGCAACAGTGTCAGTGGACCAGACACCATTTACTAAAGTAACTAGATGAAATGAAAGTGAAACCCACAGTCAGTGCTTCCTGTGCGAGTGTTCTCATGAAAAGGTGTGATTCCCAATTCCATGTACTACATCAGCACCCAAATTCATTTTTGTTATATTCTAGATTTCAAATACTGTTTCATGTGGTACAAGTTCATTTTTGATGGGACTCCCATTTCTGTGTCTTAATATTTCATTTTCGTGGAAGAATTTGTCTTATTAACTCACTGGTTTTAATCTTAAACCCCTAACCCTGAATTTATAGGCTTAAATCTAAAGAAACCAAGCTGATTGGGACCATGGCTGATTGGGACCATGGCTGATTGGGACAAAAGTCAAAGCTGATTGGGACCACATTCTTGGCTGATTGGGACCACATTCTTGGCTGATTGGGACCACCACTAGGCTGATTCGGACCACACGATTAAAAAATACTAGAAACTTAGGTTTTGATATTGAATTAAGTTTAATATAAATTAAAGGAGTTTTATATCTATAGCGTGACTATAATTACGTGCCTTTTTTTAATGTAGGCGCCTGTAGGCCTGCGTTACTTATGTTTATATTCCATTTTTTTTTTATGTCACAGTTACTATATTAACAGAGATTATCTTATTAATCTTATGTAAATTATTATACGTTTTATACAGTTTAAACAGACCATTTTTATTTTATTTTATAAACTTCATAGCTTGTTTTGGAATCCATTATAGCCTATATATTGTGTATAATTATATGTTAGAAATACTGTTTAAACCAATTTATGCTAATTTCAATAGGTCATAAAAATTTGAAAACTAATACTAGCAATACAGTAGCATAACGGAAATCCGAAATAAAATGATATTTACTAAGTAAAATATTATACAAAGAACAATATTTGTCTGTCATTATTTCAGCTTCATTCATTACAAAATATTGCATTCATTGCAGTAATAATACCGATATGAGGCTATTTGATATTGGGTTACAATTTGATAATACTGGGTGGTATTTATTGTCATGCAAACATATTTAAAACACTCTTATCATTGTTCTGATCATGGTCCCAATCAGCCAAGAATCTGGTCCCAATCAGCCAAGAATGTGAAGTATATTCTCTGTGATTTAGCTCATTTGTATTGAAGCCGTCAATCACTAATTACACTATTATTTGTGACTAATAACACTATTTATTGCCATAGCTGTCTTATTATCGAAAATATGCAAACATATTTTAAATACTCGCGGCATTTAAGTAATGGTCCGAATAAGCCTTGTCATGGTCCCAATCAGCCATAAATCTGGTCCCAGTCAGCCAAGAATCTGGTCCCAATCAGCCACAAATCTGGTCCCAGTCAGCCACAAATCTGGTCCCAATCAGCCAGGTCCCAATCAGCCATGGTCCCAATCAGCCAATTACCAATCTAAAATACCTAACCCTAACCCGTAAGTGTAAAAGTGATGGAATCATAATAAAAAAAAGGAATCGCCAGCATTATTTCCGGTTTGAAAATGTGTCAACTGCTGTTACTGTTTCAAATCTATTTGTTGTAGTGCCTCCTGACTGATCGGTCGTCTGATCTTTTGTGTTGTTGTTTAGTTTGTCAACCATATTTACCTTGGGGACTAGGGGTATGGGCGTTTTTATTATGATTTTACCCCTTGCACATTTTACATCTAAGTTTAACTTTTCAATGACTTCTTCTCTAGCTGTTTGCTCAAACCCAGTGGCCACCGTGGCTTCAACCATACAGAAATTGTCTTCATCCACGTTTTCAGTGGGCGCCGCCATCTTGAATGGAGGGAGAATCTCGTGCAGGTCATGTGACCTATTGTGGATGTTTTGTATGAATGTAACGTACTGCTTCCAGGTTGAAAGTAACTTGTAGCGAGTTTGTGTCGATCGAATAATAATAAGAAACAGTTGGATTATTCGCAGCATCACCTTACCGGTAACTTCACTTCATCGCATGTAAGGCGGGAAACTGCAACTGAAAGTTCAATTGATAGAGTTCTACAATGAGTGAGAATAAAGTTGTATTGTTTTGACAAGAAGACGAGTTTATAAATATGCTGCGATGAGGTTGACGTTTAGGAAAATAGCTTACTCTATCCTGGGTGTATATTTTCTAATCACATGTTATACGGGATACCTTTTACTAAAAAGAAGACTTAACAGTGCTAATGAAAGGGAGAGGATTATACTTGAAAAGTTAAGGAGTCTTACAGGTAAGTGATTTACCGTTAATTAACAGATTAAACCTGGGGTAGAGGGAACGTGTGATAATTCACACGTCTAATGAAACGCACACAACACGCTCCAGTACATAGATGATAGCTTTAATTCCGCTTAAGTTAAAGATAACGGTTTCCAAAATTTGACAGACCTGTTTCTGTGTCTGCCACTAAATCCCAACTGTACAGAAAGTGACACATTTTTTTATTAAATATGAAATAGTGAGCAAAATACTGGTGTAGGGCCTACCTGTATTTAATTTTAATTTTATATTATTAGGGTTTTGTAATTATCCGTGATATCTATGCAGATTGTAATAACAAATGTTGAAATGACAATATCTTACTATGATAGATGAGATTTTATTGCACATTGGCTATGATAATTCATAGTTATTGTATATGAATGTGGTGTATTAATTTAGCTCAAGGCCAATGTAATACACACTTTCCCCTGTGAGCAATACATGTATGTGTATAATACACTTCAGATAGTTATAATACCTACATGTATAGTATAGTTAGTTATACATGTACATGTCATTGATAAACACTAGACCCTACAAGTAAACATCCCAATAATGTTATCATGTATGGATACTGGACAGAAAGTTCAGATAATCTTTTGGAGGGCATTGGAAATTTCTTTTTTGTTAACTTTTCATTGTGTTTGTAGATATGTTTATACACTCCTTTGGACTAGGTTTGGTAGATGATATTTTTCCGGCATGGTTTCCCCTTGTCAGTGATGCAAGACATAGGGGCTGACAAGGACAATTCTGTCTAGTCATTTGGATTGGACAAAAACTGAGATACTGTCCACTCATTGGCATGCACGTAAAAGATCTCTTTGCAGTTAGAATTCGATGTAAGAGTAGGCCGTAGCGCAGCTGCCCGGGCAAAATTTCTCTCATAGCACACTGTATGGCTTATGCCCGTCTTCATTAGCCTAGGTTAGGAGCCGAACGGTAGGACGTTAAACCCCATTTCATTTTGGTAGATGATATAGATACTCTTAAGTTTAGCTGGAAATCGTTAGGATAGCTTAACTTTGTCTGAATGCAAAGGTGGGAGGAATAAACCAGTTTAAAAGCCCCATCTTGCATACCTGACTGAGTGACTTCCTGGAAGCAGTCTTAAATAGTTGGCTTAAAATTGTCAGCTCTAGCTATCTTAGGACATGCACTTTCTTTCCTGTTTGTGATTTTATGTAGAAAATGTGTGCATAATTAATTACCTATATAACCCATGACTGTAGCTGTCAGTGTTTTTAAACTAGCTTACATGGTATCTGAACATCACAATTCTCTTATAACGAAGGTACCCGTGCTATTCTTCCAATCTTCTCAATTAAGGATACCAGTACATGTAATAGCAGATCATCATACAGCCTACACAATGAACTGCAGCATTCCACATATTTTTGTCCCAGTGATTATCTTATTATCCTTAATAATGGAGACTGTTTTAATATTATCATCTACGATAATTTCTATGAAAAGTTTGTTTATGAAGCTGATCATAATTATGATGTTTTTTCTCTTATTCATCACAGGAAACCATAAATTAAGATTATTATTTTATTACATGAAAGTGGCATTAAGCTTATCTTTGCCACAACATATTGAATGTATCTTTTAATTAAAAGTTTATATGATAATGAAAGGATTAAATGGTATTATAGAATAATTATAGTAAACAATTTCTGACAATTATGAGACAGGTTGGATCTGATATTGTCTTTAGTGTGAAAATGATTTATTATCATCATGAAATATAGATTTATGTAACAATACTGATGACTATATAGAAGATGAAGTTATGATTGAGTTTGCAATTGGCAACCATTTTCATAGCTGTTTTTATGTTTGCACTTTAGAATTCAAGACAGCAACCTAAAAATTGAAATAGAATGTCTATTTCAGAAACTCTAACAGTGAATTCTGTTGTATAGTTCATCATCAGGCCATCAATAAAGATAGGAAAATTGTGGGTGTACGTGTATGTCTGTGTACAGATGTACTTAAAATCACTGGAAGTATATTCAAAATGTGTAAAATATATTGATTTATTAGTTAATACATACTTAAGTACTACAGGTAAGTGAATGAATTGAAAATGAATGAAACCATGACAAGTTTACCACGTAATGATTTACATATGATGATTGGATAGTTAAGAATTCTATCTATTTCCTGTTAAAACAGACGGAGGGAAAATGAGATTAGTGAGATGATATGTTAAATCAGGTTGATTCTCAATTGATCCATACATGTGTGTTATAAGAATTTACATCGATTAAAGACAGCTTATTCTATACAAACTCTACAATATGTATAAATGATGTATCAATATTGATACATGGTTATACATGTAAATGACATATTCATAGCTAAATAATTGGCACAGACAGAATAATCAGAATTTATACATAGATAGAATAAAATTGAATTTGGTATTTTCGCATTAAAAAGAGAATACACAGTTCCCTCTTTCTTAAATCTGGTAGTAAATCTAACAATTCCATTCAAATTTTTATAAATCATGTACATGTAGGCATACATCCAACTTGAAAAAAAACATCATCGTTAAAATATAAAATCTACAGGTACATGTATTAAACAAAAATATGAGTTCATGAAGAGTAGGCTGTTTTTACAAAATCATTAGACAACTTTATAAGGTGTAAAACTGCTAAGCCAACATGTTACTTTGTAGGTCAGTATTGTGTGTTATATGAATCAACTCAAATATTTACAAAGACTACCTATATCATCTCTTTAACTGACTTTCACAAAGCTCTACAAGTGTAAATATGTTTTGTTTATTTATGAGTGTTATCTATGGGGAAATACCTATGTAGTCACTAGTTAACATTAGCGAGGAAATGTACTGTAGTCATGATTATTGCTAACTTTGTTAAACTCTTACTCATTTTCTATTGAGATAAAAAAGAAACTTGTCATTTAAATTGCCAGAGGTTCTATACATATAGGTATCATTATAATGTCTCTGGCACTGACAGTGTGTGTCAATCGTGTTCTCACTTTGAAGTGTATGCTTGATAGATTTGCAATATGTCCTATGACCTTGCCACTGAGAATGGGAGAAAAAGCAAGGTTTAACAAAGCTCTTTCCAGATTTCGTTGTTGGACAAGTAGATTGGGTATCAGTCAATGGAAACACTAGTTTTGTCACGATACTGTACTAATTTAATTGGTTTTTGACTTTTTTCCCTTGCAGAGCAGAAATCAAATCTTCAACAGAATTTACCACAGTGATTGACGACACAAACGAGTCACTAACCAACATGACCTGTTGATTCAAGCCAGTATAAAAATTCTGTTTTCAAGCATTTTTGTTAACAATTCTGAAACTATAACTTAGAGCTGCACTCTTTCCGCCTTGAAAAAATGTCTATATAATTTGCAGTCGCTTAAATCTCAGTTTATAGTGGATCAATTTAACTGAGATTTTCAGCAAATTACCTTTAGATTATCTAGTTTTTAACTACTATAGTGAGAACTGCCAACTCTTTATGTAATCTCCCATCATGTATCTTTTAATTAAACATACATTATACAAGAGCAAAATCTGTCTATTGTAGGTCTTTCTTTAGGCCTGAAGTCTTATAAAAACTATTCATTAGACATTAATTAACTTATCCAGACCATAATCAAATCTCGATGTCGAGGCTAGCATGAGATTTTTGATGGATTGTAGTTCGATTTGCTACAATATTTCCCTTCGTGATTTACCAATTAAATGGATAACCAAGACTACTAGTTTTGTCTTACCAACTTTAGTAATGATGACCGAGGCTAAGCAGAACTTTCAAGTTCATAGTGGATCAATTTGACTGAAATTTTCAGCAAATTGCCTTCACATTACCTAGTTTTTAACTATTGTAGTGAGAACTGCCAACTCGTCTTCTAATCTCCTACAGTGTATAGTATAATGTATCTTTAAGGCATGTTTGCAAACTATAATATTGAACAAAAAAAGTTGAATCTCAACATGGAATATCGGTCTAAAATGGTTCAATTCTGTTTGGGATTTACAAAGATCCCCTGCAGCAGTGCAGATGATATACATGTAAATAAGCCAGTGATGGGTAAAATGTTTTGACGGGCCACTTTTGATGTGATTGATTTCATGTCTGGAGATTATCTACATGAATATTTGAGTTTTTGGGTTTTTTTTAGTTACATAAGCAATTAGAGTACATTTCAGCAATTAAGCCGTGAAAAATTTGGAATTATTCTGAAAGTACATTTTCATACTTTCAATTAGGGTAAATTTGAGTATACAACTATAGGTATAATAAATTTGTGTCAGTAAAAATAACATTTACAATCTGATGTGGAGAACTGTCGTGCTTGAGTGACGTTCATTTACTTGTATCATGGGTTGATATCCTATACATAGTCACACAGGAGACTAATTATATGCACATATCACTGCTCTCATGAAAACATTTCCCTTTTCTTTATAGCAAAATTGTCCTTGGTTCACTGTTTGATTAAATCAACTCCAATTGTCAATAATTTTGGACTCTTTTTATCTTTAAAAGACACATATATGAAGCCCAGCAGAGTTATTAAAAGATGAGTCAAATGGTGTAGTCTGTACTTAAAGAACTACATACATGTAGTGTCTTATCCTAGATCAAGTAACTACTATTCATGACTTGATTTAAGTGATCTCAAAATTTGAATAATCTCAAGTATGGAGGTACATGCTCAGACTTGGTAAACTACTGTATAATAAAATTCATAGGAGACACTGTCATTTTCCCATTACACTTTGATGGTAAAATGTATTGAGGGATTTATGATATTGTTGGCACGTAAACTTTTCTACTCCTTAATCTAACGATAAAATTTATTTGTTTTTACAAGGTTCATCAGGACTTTATTATTCTGATGAATAAGTTCATCAAATTACAATAATTTCTGATAATCACTTCAAGAGTCATTGCCCTCGATAATGTCTTAGGGTCTTGTCAATGATTTATATAAGAAACATTTTACTTTTTCCTTACCAAAAGATAGATTCACAATGCAACAACCTTTTTGAACTGCTTGATGTTTTATAATATAATGCTCTGTCTATATACTGGGGTTTAAATGCCAAATGGTTGAAGACATTTAGTTGTGGCTGGCCATCAAACCATGGGTACTGTCAAAAGATTGCATGTTTGGAACAGGCTTTTCACATTACCGATCTCTTTGCTTAGCCGTCAGATTCTCTGGTTTTCTCCCACTGCTAAAAACTTTGACTGCATGTCATTCATTAAATAAAATGTTACATGTTAGTTAGTCTGGACATCAAACCCTACATCTTGCTGATGCATTTAGATTACTGTACATATTTATTCAGTGCAAACTGATCAATTTATAAGCTCATATATGAAATGTAATAAATGTTTTATTATTATATGTATAATATTGACTTACGGTACTTAAAAAAATACAAAACATCCTGTTCATTGATTGGATTTATCTAAATGCATATTGTTTATTTTTAGAATCAAAATAACATATTGTTTTGTATGTGTTTTAATGTGTTATTTTAGAGGTTAATATTGATTCTATTGTTGTAAAGGGTTGATTAATACTGTGAGGTGTGGTTGCACTTACAATAACCCTAACAAAAACTCATCTCTCAGTTAACAAGAGCAAACTCTAAAAGAAATTTCTAAGATAACCTTATGTCAAAATATTGTTTACTTGATTATTAAGCTTATCTGAGATGTTCATGGATTTAAGTTGTTTAATAATTTGTGCAATATAATTGTAGGCCTCTGATTGTGATTATATTAAACATGTTTCTTGGATCCGGCAAATATTGTTTATTATAGCCCGTTGAGACACTTAGTTGAACTCGATTAAAAAACCCTGGGATCGTTAAAGCAGTTTAACTTTGTCATCTGAACTCTTAACGCATATGTGGGGCATTTAAACCAGTTTAAAAACCACAGCTCTCGACCTGACTTCGAGAAAGTTTTTTTATTTTAAACTGGTTCATCTTGTCTGTGTGAACAGTTGGCTTAAAAACCCCGGCTCCAGCTTGCTTTTTTTTTATTTCAGCACAAACATATAACTCAATGAACCAATTTTTCAAATTACAATATAGTAATTTTGTTACCTAATACTTAATATTTATAATTACAGATGTCACTGTGTCCTTGATATCAAGTCAGTATGAAATTTACATAAATTTTATCTCAACTCATAATGAAACTGATTGAGTGATGATACAAAATTTGCATATAATCATGATGTAAACTGAATTACAAATTTGAATAAAACGTGATTATATGTATAACAGCATTTAAGTAGGCTACACCACATTTATTGAATGTAATGTCTTTAAATAAATCCTGACGGTAATATTACTGTCATGTGAAAATGAAGCATTTTAAAATGACCCCCAAAAAGTAAACTTTTTGAAAATATTTTTCTTCTAATATATATAAAAAATAAAGTGATAGATCTTGTTAATATTCATCAATCTTCTGTATTCTAAATTACTATGCACAACACCATAGAAATGGTTAGTCAAGTCACATAACTTTTAAGTAATTTGGGTAAGGCAGGAAATGTATTATATATTATGTATTGTATCATATCCTTTGTAATTTGCAAAATCATTCTTGAATCTTTCTGTTTTCTTTCCTCATGATTAGTAATTATGGTATCTGGTTTCCACAATTTGTCTTCCTCAATTTTTATGTTTTATTTTATGGTACATGTATCAGTTTCATGCTACTGAGGATGTGACCTACATGTAGGTCACTCATGTTTTTATAAAATATTTATAAGTCTGATTAATCTGGTTTTAATTTGTTACTCTAGGTAATGGGTTGATTTGTAAATAGTAGTTTTAATGAATCCTAATTTTTGACAGAAAACGGTCTTCAATTCAAGAAAAAGGAATCAAAATCTAAAACAGAAAACGGTCTTCAATTCAAGAAAAAGGAATCAAAATCTAAAATTTACAAAAGCAGCTTTAATTCATAGAAAATGTGAAATTATGCATGACTAAAGTCCAAAACATTGCTACATGTACTGTCTCTAGAGACATAAAAATAATTTAAATATGGAGATCAGTCCATTATTCTTTTAAAGTCTGAAAGTAGTGAAAGGTAACAGAGTGTGGATGATAACACTGCACTATGGTTATGGAAGAAAATATACAAAGTGCAATTTATGAAACAAAAGGATAAACTGTGTCTGATATCATTAATTGAATTATTGTATAAGACTTTAGATTTATACATATATATACTTCACTGGTGTTATGATTGTCATCAAATTTCATTTCTAGATAGCAATTTGTCTTGGTGCTAAATAATTCAATGAGGGATGTCTAAAGACTGTAGACAGTTAATGGAAGGGTAGCTTATGTCTGATCTCTGTCAATGTCCGCAGAAAACTGAAAATATCTGCCTTCTTTAGCCTTGTATTAACTCGAGTGGATATGCAATCACTCCAATCAGTAAGTGATTGGGTTATTCAGTCATGTGCAATCATTCTATTTTGCCAATCACTGACCAGACGGCCTCCACACTTGAAAATGTCAGACACTGTACAGATTTTCTAGGTTTCGGTACCAAAAATTAAGCAGAGATAATAGATGTATCTGGAACAGGGAACTATGTTTTCCATTTCCACAGTCCACTTCATTATCTGTTGTTACCTTAGATAACATCGGTTTGTTCTTAACATGTTAGTACAGACAGAACTCTCATTTCAGTCATATTGGCCAGTCTTAACTGATTGGCAGCGTAATAGAACAACTGAAGAACTTACCTGTCAGACAATTTACATGCTAGAGACTTAGAAATTCAAAGAATTTAACCTCAAAATATGATGAATACAGTTGAAGTTATGGATTTTATGCATAAAAATAAACAAAAGTTTTAATACAAAATTGGATTAATCTAGAACTTTCTTATTCTTTCTTATCTGACATAAACAAAATTAACCGAAATTTATTATCTTGAAGTGTTATTTCAATTTTATTCGTCAATATCACCTTTTGAATGTTTTATCAAATCTAACTTTTTACCCATCCCTCATACACTTCAGTATATTTAAATATTCACAGAGAATTTCTGTTTTGAAATAAATATATGGAAACTATTCTTTTAAAGGTTTTGAAAACTACGAAATTGAAAAAATCTAAATATTCTGTAAGTAATTGATAAGCAACATTTCTTAATTCAATATACATGTACATTGTACCATTATAAATATTTCAGTGAAATTTTGGATCAGTGGACATTGAACAACTTCAGTATCAGATTATATTAGTCCAATTCTTAAGAAAATAATTCACACTGCATTGTCCTGATTTCTGATTATAAGATATTCTTTTATATTACTGTGATCTCTGTACATCAAAGACTTAAGATATTGTTGCTCTTCTTTATACTTGTTTTCTTTAATCATAATATGATTAGACATATAGCCATCAACCGATACCAGACATACAGGTATTGTTCATTATTGATCTATTAAGTCAAGTCAAATCAAGATCATGTTATTGTCTAATCTCTTTAACTTAATGTTTTTCAAACCTGGATGCCATGTTTATGAGCAGAAGAGGAAAATATGTCTAGTTGTTATGATGGGATAATATATACAACAAAGGTTCACTCATAAACACTAGAATTATGCATGACGTAAAAAAAACCCAACCCATGTTGCATTTGTTATCTCAAAAGTTGCAGACTGAAACTCTGATGGCCAGGCTAAAATTTCTTACCTTAATTGTTGCATAAAATATGCAATTATAGAAATAAAAGTTACATATGTTAGCCAGAAAATGATTAAAGTATGAATTAATAAATTACAAGAAGTAAAGGATGGGTTCTTGTTGTATAAGCTTACATTTTTTGGGTAAGGATACAAGAATAATGAAAATTTCTACTTTGATTTTAAAGATGAAAAGGATATATTGTTTCTAAATTTATCAAATTTCAGAATTGTTACTCCAACCCTGATAGCTGATTCCAACATCAGTATCAAATTCAAGGCTACTTTTATAATTAATACTTTGATCGTATATAGATCATTATTCATCTAATTAAAAGAGTAATTAACTCTAAGACTCTAATCATGGTCCAGCTGTAATAAAGCTTGAAATAAGCTTATTTGCTTCTCTCTAAGTAATCCTGTGAACAATGAAAACAGTCATGAAATCTCTTTGCAGGCAAAAGACAAGCAATGAATTGATAAATTGAGAATATTTAATTAAAACTTTCTTTGGCATTGTCAGAATTATTGAAAATTCATCAACCTGCAGGTAAGAGTTGAAGAGTTTTTCAGGTAGGCAATCAAAGGTATTTCACCTCCAGAATGTTTGGTGCCGTACTATAAGTGCCTTGATGTGACTGAGTACAAGTCATGTGGTAGTTTTAAGTCAATATAATATATCGCCCTCGTAAGATTCTCATTATAGCTAATTCTTATATCATACACTTATAGCACACAGTTATTGATTTATAATGAACAAGTTAAATACTGGTGATTTATAATAATAATAATAGTCAAAGCTTTTTATAGAATAAATAAACACTTCAGACAGAAATGGAAAAGTGATGTTCAGTAATTTTCCTTTCGATGTTGTACAAAAATGAAATTCTAAGAATAAACTTTGACCCCAGTTAAAGTGTATTTCTTTATTTTTGACTGAATCCTGATCTGAGATTTCTAGTTACACAAATAATTAATTCAGCACCTTTCTGGTTCATGACTGCATGTACAGATGTACAATAATTGTACTCACATGTGTATTTGTACATGTAAGAGCTCAGTAAAGATTACTTATGAACTGACATTGACGGAATCACTAAAGAAGTATTATTACTTATACTTGCAGAAAGACAATGTATTGGCAGATATATATGTTCCAGATTTTCTACACATTCAAAATTTGAACCTGCTCATTTGAATATTGTCGTATTGTTTTAGTTCCTAATATGATTACACCATAACCACCCTATTAGGGTTGGTGTAAAAAAAAACATCTGTCCGATGTCCTTCTGCAGCATGGAGGGCTGTCAGACAGCAAGACTTTTTACAATGACATAATTCTAAAGTAGTTATAACCCAAAACTGAAATTGGACAAACCTTTCTATTTGCAGGGAAATGTAAGCTGTTTGAACTTTAAAATACTCCTATTTGCCATAAAAATTGTCCAAATTTATCACAAAGTCTATGCTACCATTTTTTTTGATTACCTAGTAGTAGTACCCAAAGTTTATGTCTGTCAGCACTTTCAACATTGGAAATAATCGATGTCTGTATGGAAAGGTATAGCACATGTGTAACTTTTGATTAATATTCTGTTTTCCTTTTTATGATGTCACGATCTTAATCAAGTCTATCATGCCTGACTTGCCTATAATACCTTCATCAATCGACTTGTAGCGTAAAAATGGAATTGATGCATGACAAATACTTTCATTAAGTGACAGTTATCAACAGGCACATTGATTAAGCAATACGTTACTACATGTAACAGTTTTAATACCAAACGATGGCTGACAAATTGAAGTTTTAACCCTAATTAAACACAATATATTTGCTCTCACTGTTATAAATATAAGTGGTTAGAATAGCCATTTGCTGTGTAGGCTTAATGTATAATGCATGTACACATTCTACTCTTAACTGTCAAATTGCAAACTATAGAATTTAAGAGCATTGAGGTCATTTTACTTTCATAGAATTTATCGAAATGGCTGACAAACTCTAATTTAACGAAATGATTACCTTGTTTTCTTTGGAAATATGGCAACCAGCTCTTTCGATCCCAAATGCATTTCCAAAGAATATTTGTTTCTCATTTTATTCAGTGCATTAGATTTTCATTTAAAACCATTATCTGTTTTTGTTTGGTTTTCCCGTTAGATTTGAATTTAAGTTGTCAATAAATCATGACAGATTATAGTAAAAAGCATGATTGTTATTTTTGTACTGGATAGAATGCTGTTTAGCTATTGATGAACTCTATATCCATATGTTAGCTATAATCAGTATATGTGCTTACATGCCATGTGGGGGGTAAATCTGACCATTGGGCAAAAAGACAGTTATGATATAATTTTAAAACGAAAATAATATACATGTAAAAGGAAGTATACCAGGACTATTCAGTAGAGATAGGATCATCATGTTTCTCAAGGCCCAGGAGGACAGATGGATACAGGACAGCAGACATTAATAATCATTGCATTCAACTGTTGTGTATACTGGTATCCTTAGCTATTTACACCTCTGCTCTAATGTATATTTATCCATTAATAATTTTGTTCTGTAAAAATATTAGAAAGTTAATTGAGAATTGATGTGTACCGGTGTATAGTTAGTGTTATATTGATTAATGATATAAAAATGATAGGTACGATATGTAATACGGTATATATATATAGGTCAGTTAATATAAACTATGAATAGAATATATAATTGATTTCCTCCCGCACAATGTGTACATTACATCGGTTTGTATGTCCTTTAATTTATAAAACTTCATTCAGTATTAATTCATGATAAATCTCAAAATAACAGTACATAATTGTCATTGTTCTGTTCTTCTTCAAGGGCATTTCAAGGTGACAGGGAACAGGGGTTCAAGTCTCTTTAAATTGCAAGATTGTTACATATTACCGATATGTCATTTGCATTTTCGACTAAAATATTATTAAAATGAATCGGTCGAAATGTAAATTAAGGATAGCTCTCATTATACTTCTAACACCTTTGACTTCAGGGAATGTAGCTCCTCTACGTGTGTTCTCTAAGTATCAGAAATGAATATAGATTCTTGGAATGGGTCTTCAACACTTTATTTCAGGAGCAAATGATTTACAGCAACCATTTAACTTATAATTTCCTATATATCAGACCTCCTACTAGTTATATCATGTAGTTTCCTTAAGTTGGTCTCTCCAACTCGTCATTCATCTTACATATATATATTTGTCTTTCTATAGGCCATTATGGAAATGTAGTCGTATATTGCCATTGCCCCCATCCGTCCGTCTGTTGTCCACAATAATAATATCTTGTGAACACTCTACAGACTACATTTGTCATCAGCAATTACTGGTTATAACATCAAAAATTATCATATGATCTGTATGAAATTTATGTGTATTACATTCATGAAACAAAGAAGGGTATTGAATTTCAGAAAGTTCAGTTAATTACGTCTGTAGTTATGGACTGTATCATAAGGTCTGTTATTGAGTCAACTGGTATGGTTTCGATTCCCAGGTTGTACGTGACAAGGAGGGGGGTCACCTGTCCAGCCTTGTGGGTTTTCTCCAGGTCCACTGGTTTCCCGAAATGACCTAGTTTGTAAATATGGAGTGGACGTTAAACCCCTTTGCGCGTGCATGGATTTCACTTTGTTGAACCTTGTGAACGCTCGACCGCCAAAAGTTATCATTTGATCTGTGTGAAATTTACATGCATCATTTAAATTAGTGAAATTAAGAGATCTATTGAATTTAAAAAACAAATTTTGTTAATCACTTTAAGAATTAAAGGCCTTGTTTCAGTTAAAAGAGGCTTTTATTGTCAACTGAAATGACAATCTAATCTGTATGAATTTGTCTTGTAATTGACCTCCATTACCTTCAAAAGAATGAATATGCAACAACCCTTGTCGTTTTCTCGGACGATTTAGCTGCTGTGGGCATATGTTTCATTGCCTGGCAACCTATCTTTATATGAAGTAGTAACTGGTACTATGAAAGTGTTGATATAAACATAATTATTGAAAGATTAAGTCTTATGGCATATAAAACAAAGTAGTTTGTTTTTAAACACAATGATCAATCTGATATTAAATAGTTGAGTGAGCTGGTGAAATATCATGTTTTATGTCATCTGTCACATCTATGCCCTCTCATTAACACCTGTCAATCATCCAACAATACTATCAGTAGGACTACCCACACAGTATTTAGTAATTGGTAGAAATTAAATATTACAATTAATAATAGGACTGTGGATTGTTAGATAATTATATTATAAACTGCATTCTATCTATTTCCGCTGGTAACTTTAAACTTGTCACACGCAGATGATTTGTTTTCGATTGCCAAATCAACTGTCAAGGTGCAATTTTTAAATAACCAGAGATTCTGTTGTAATCACAGCTATGTGTGTGCTAGGTTTGGACGATAATGAAAAAAAATATCATGATGATCATTTATCAAATATGACGATAAACAATATCATTGTGATAATTTATATGTGTATCTTAAGAAGTCAAATTTTGAATACCTGGGCCGAAAATCGGATCTTGGTGTCAAATTATTGTTGCTACATTGGTAGATGATATGATGGAGATTTACCCAAGACCAGCTACTACTTAATAATGGGGGGGGGGGAAATGGTTTGCATGTGCATGCTTTATCATAAGGTCTGTCATTGAGTCAACTGGCTGGTGTGGTTTCGATATCCCGGTTGTATGATGATTTTATCTCGATATATAGAAAAAAGCAGTATATTGCCCAACTCTAGACTGTGCACATACAAGCAATTTCAAGGCAACAGTTCAAGGATTGACACCTGATCTCGCTTTTGGTCTAAATGGTGACTCCCAGTTTGTAAGACCCCGTTTGCGAAGCGATTCCTGCACAATAACAGAGTGACTTGAGCTAAATATTGTCTATTGCCGAATATCAAACTTATTAAATTAAGTGTTTCATTTGAGGGAAACCGGAGATTCTACAAAAGTGATCTTTGTTGCAGATAGACTGTCAAAAATAAGCATTTATAATATTTGACTGAAAGTGAAAATCAGTAGATGTTTTGGTGAACTTCTTAATAATGTGGTTAGAACTTACTGTAATATTAGTATTAGTTTAAATGTAAAATAGTATACATTAAAAAAGTGAGACGGCTATATATTAAACTACTGGTACGTACCTATAGTTCATTCAACAAAGTGATTCTCTATCTTGATTTAACGGTTGAAGACATTTTTAAACCAATATAATCAAAGCATACACTGTAAAAAATACAGCTTTAATAATGATTTATTGATTTATACATTTCGTTTAAGAGGCTTTCAGAATATATTTAATATGTCAATAACTACTTTAGTTACGGTACATGAAAAATGGTATATTTTTGGATGAAAGTACTACAAAATAGACTCTTAGAATTTATTTGATATGTCAATGACTATACTTTAGTTACATGAAAAATGGTATATTTCTTTATGAAAGTATTGCAGAATATATTTATATGTCAATAGTTCAGTTGCTGCTTTAGTTACATACAAATACCGGTACATGTATATTATTTCCTGGTTAAACTGCTGTTACTACATGCAGGTACATGTACTAGAGTAACTTAAGAAATCAAAAGTATTTATTAATTTGAGTCAAGTGTATACATGTAGGTTTCTATAGTATATGTTTATATGCAGATAATTAAAGCATTCCATAGTTTGGTACAATATAAGTAATTTCTGGTAAAAACATATGTATACCATAATATACAATGTTTGTTTATTGTAATAAAAAATCAGTGATCCGTTCAGTGCCTAGAATAGATTCAGATTACCGATATAAAATATTTATTATGGCCTGTGGGGAAAATAGCCTTAACCTATGTTGAGTGTTTCAATAGTTCACATAAGAAATGCTGTGTAAGATGAATGTTCAGATTTTTCACCTTTAATTCAGGTTTTATATTACAAAGATAAAATTACACTACAACAATCATCTCTTTATAAACTTCATATAAATAATGAAAATACCATAAAGAACACAGTTTATATTTTCTTTTTTAAAAAGAGTTGATAAGAGAGATGGTTGGGGACTTCTTGGTACACAAGGCAAGAGATTGTCCTTTATCTGTCTACAAGGAGTCTTTACAAATTTGAAACACATAAAAATTCACCAGTTATTTTATATTCACTAATGAAAATATTAGCCTGCATTCCTGTAGTTTTAAACCTTAGAAGGATTCTGTGATTTATTACTTTGAAGAATGGCTGGTAGTCCCCCTACTAGTATTTATCTAGATTTTTGATATTCATATGATGGTTCGACTAAACCTGCTTTGCTAAAATTTACAAAAAAATTTAAATGGTATATTCAGGCACGTTTTAGGAATACTATTTTTGCCTGGCAAATCGCTACATGTATGTGTTTGTTTATTCTTATAGTCCAAAAAAGAATCCCTCTATATAATGCACACCATATTTCATACCGCATCTTGGTGGGGTATATTTAAAATACCATCATTTCTACACAATTTTCTGTCTTTTGTATTTCAATGTTTGTGGGGAATGAGGGGTGTGTCAGTGTGTGGTCCATTTGTTTTTGTTAAAAAGAAAGAAAAACCTCCACAGCCACTTGAATGAATTTTATACATTTATTTAAACTGATGTATTAAAATAATACTCTTTGTGGCAAATATATTAATTCATTCTGTTCACCTGTTTGAAACAAGTTCAACTCCAGACAATACAACCAGACTTCAATCACCTTTCTTTGCCAGGGTTAGAAACACAAGTATTTGACACCACAAACTTTTGATCAAGTGCCATTTTCATTTACTATCTTAACCACTATTGAATAGTTACTTTGTATTTTTGACTGGACAATGGAGCTGTCATTATTTACCCTACATTTCACTTCATCATATCGAACCATTTGAAACATCAAGATCACATAGCACATTAACGACCGTTTCCCTTTACTCTAATCCTACCACAATACAATTTTATTAAACGCTTGTTTTATGCCTCAATGATTCCTTTTTGATGGACTTGAAAGGTGTTGAGGGGGTTCTAAAACTTTGAAACCCTCTATTTTCCAATTAATGTTCTGTATGGGTATTCTGTTTAATGATAGCGAAGTATTAAAGGTTTGTGTGTTGATTGAGCTTTATACAGGCGTACAGATTAACCACGACAGATTGAGCTGAGTCTTCTGGGAGACGTTTACATGCAATAGTTGTTTACCTGTAATCCTGCTTGATAAGTTTGTGATTGTCTGTAACTGTTAAACTAAAAGTAATATGATTGATTTTATAACCATTAGTGTTTTATCTACTACTCTCTTTGTTACTTTTAGCGTTATGTAGACTTAGATATTATTTGATTTATCAGTTTATGGTTGTATACTACATGTATGTATTGATGTAAGCCACTTGTCATGGATTAAATCAGACACTTACCATGTCTATTTATTAAACATTCTGCACACAGAGTACTATGTACTTTGAAATAGATATCTGCCATGAATGTTCGCCATATTCAAAAATTAGTATATTATTTTGTAATTGGGTTTTAATCTTTTCTACAAGACATAATGAATATTTTCAATTTTATTAAATGGATGCAGAAAAAATAATTTCAAAGTGTACTTATTGTTGATGTAGGAATTAAAATGTCAGTCAACCAACTTTGTGTCTTTTCTCAAGAATTGTAGACGGTGCAAGTTTTGTATGTTTTTTGAATAGGAAGAAACTGTATAGTTTCTCAGTTACACAAGACATACAAACATCAACTAATCTATATAATGGACATTATTCAAATTACTAAAATACAGTTATGGCCCCTTCTGCATAAAATCTTGTGTGGGCTCTAAGAATAGAATTTGTTGCCCAAGCTGCTTGAAATTTGTGTGCATTGTTGAAATAAGAGTACATTAATTTGGGTGTTGGGAGTATTGGCATCCTAAGCTTATTCCTGTTTTGGCATTAAATTAGATTCTTCTCTGTTTCGATTCCATTCCAATTTATTTTATGTCATCTTTCAAGCTTGATTGATTAAATTGAAACCTGTTTACTTAAGTTTTACCCTTCTCACAGCAAATTGAATAAAAAAATATCCAAATTTTTATGCTTACATAGAATTGTCAATTCTTTATTCTTTTCTATTTCTCCACTTAAATGTTACCTCTTGATCTTTCCTGCTGTCATAAAAAATAGTTTTCGGTTGCCTAATTGAATTGAACTGACAATTTGTACAAGATATCATGTCACTTTTTTTTATGTCTAACATCTTTATACTGCAAGGCATTTCTTTGAAACAGTCTATTAATATTGGTTCATCAGTTTTGAGAAGCAGATTATTGTTTTAGAATATTCTGAATGTTTCAGAATCATTTGATTATGGTTGCTTCTTTTTGATGGTAGAGAAAGTCTAAAGGGATGTTTTTTGTTAGTTTTTAAAGGTCAGTTGATATAAAATACATTAGATCCCTAGCTTCAGATGCTTATAAAGTTATTGAGAGAAATAGGGTTAAACATCCATTCAACAAAAACTAGTTGTTTTTGGACTACAATTATATTTCATGAATTTGCTTGGTTGTAGGGCACGCACAGGAACAAAAATAAGAGGGTGTCACTAATTGGCTTGCCTGACTTAAACGTGCAACAGTTTCTGACGGAAAAACCATGGATAAAGACATGGGCAGTGGATAATCAAAGAATGTAACAAGGCTTCGATATTCATGATAAATGGACAGCGATTAAAGACATCATCTTTGATATGCAATTAATTCTGCTCCGGCTTCGCACATGTTACTAGGTACTGCGCCAGTCAAGTCAAGTGACACAAACATGACTTCTTCTAATAGAATATTTGTAGCTTGGGGTATTTGCTCATGATTACAGTGTTTTTGAGAAGGATTTGATGAAAATTTTTGATAGATTAATTGGTTAGAAAATGTTTTTGGTCCAAATATATATCATTGAATCACCCAGTTAGTATGCGGGAAGGTATCTTTAATAGATAAAATGGAAACAATGTAATAGCTTTCTGATCACGTGTTCATGTGTTATCAAAAGTAGTAAAAAGCAAAATTTATTTATCTGCACATAATATATTTCTCATGAGCCAAAAAAAATAGCAGTATAAAATCCATATTATAAGTGAAAGTATAGTAGATAAATAAACGTATTATTTTAGATGTTTGCATTATGTTGAGTGTGTTGTAAGATTTTATCGTTTGGAGGATATACCAGTACAATGCAGCAATTCAGTACCATGGCAGAAGTCAGTACAATTCAAGTTTTCTCTCCATCATGGTGGCCTCAGGAACTAACATTTTAAAATCATGGTCGAAGTTCTAAAGATTGAGTAGGAGTTACAGAAACAGTTTTAAAGTTAGAACAGTATTTCAAATTGATAACTTGGGGGGGAAAGTAGAAAGGAATTGGATTTACAGTTATTATCGCTCTAGCTTCACTGTTAGATGTATTTACATAACGTTATCAATTTACCCCATTATCAAAGATAAGTCCTTTATTGACCTATATGACACTATCATTTCACACATACCAAAAACATTCACAAAAATATTGTTCTAATTGATCCTCAAACTACCCAATACTTGATTGGTGGGGGGGGGGCACCTGACAAAAACAATACTTGGTAGTCAAAAATTGACTTATGTAAGATATTTTTTGGTGATTTTCCATCCACAAATCAGTGAAAGAAAATGGACTGCTGCTGTTACCTTTGGTGAAGTATAATCTGGCCTATAGTTTCAGAAATCTTTATATTTTTGTGGTGAACTGACTACAAATTACCTATGGTGCAGGCCGACCATTAGTTTCAGAGATATATCAATACATGAAGACCTTTATTGTTTTGTAATAGGTGTGTAATTATTTGTACTATACACCATTCATTATACAAGTGTTCTTACATGTAAGTACAATGGAAAAGTCTAGATTTCTCTGGATATCGACAATGCCTGTATAATGGTTATGACTGAGTAAATGTTAATTACTTACCGGTTTGTAATACAGAAATGAGTGGTTTGCTCTACAATGAGGCTTATTTCCACACGATTCTTAAAGATAGACTTTGGCATAATATATATATTTACTAAACTATGCTTGGTAAATATATACATTTAATGCACTACATGTAGTTAAAATAAATCTGGAGGATAGACACGGGCAATCATTAGTTGAACAGAAAGACATTGTATCATGATCAATAGATGTTGTTTTTAATTATTAAGCCTGCTGTTATTATCATTTTCATATTTCCAGATTTTGATCATCATTCAAATTATTACTTTTAGAGATACATTATGTAAGATTTAGATCAAGAGCTGGTCATTGTTGCTATAATAACTCAAAATTAGATAATGCAAAATGAAAATATTGAAAATGTCATTCAAATTACTTCATTCTGAGCCAAGTTACATGTATCACTGTGTTCATAGTTCTGACAAGATGTGTGCATAGTGGTAACTAGTAGACTGATATATTTTCAAGACTTAGCCTTGCTTTCCCATTTTTAAATTGAATTTTTAAATGGTGAACCGTTCTAATCTAGTTAAAATCTTGAGTATCCGATGCCATCAAAGTTGATTATTGTCTTGTTTTGTTAATAAATTTCTAATTGATAGTTTACATAATATTTCAGGCTTAAAGAAAGACCTGTAATACTAATAGACAGATTTAGCTCTTTCATAATATATATGTTTGACTATCTGTTGCAAATAGATACTTGATCAAATTCTGTTAGTTTTAAAAGACGAATTCTAAAGTATTAGGGGCATTTTCAGGCATTTGGACAAGGGAGGGTCTGGTGTGGAGACAATGTCGAATTTGGCATAAAGTCTATATAAGGTGGGCACAAATGCTGACTCCTCTTGAACACCTGGCAATTGCTTAGGAAAATATATTTGTCTTGCGATTAAGTTCACATTAGTTAGTGTTCATGTCTATTTTGTATCATTTTAGTGTAAAAATATTTATTATGTTTTCAGCTTGGCTTGAGCTAATTATATTTATGTACACTTGTATGTCAGTAATATACATTACTGTAGATTATAGATGTCAATCACTGACACTAATCAGAGATGTTTATGAATATTTGATAACTAATTTGTAATTTTTTTCTGAAATGTATACATTACATGTTGGGATATAACAAACATATTACCTTGTTCACATAGAATCAGTTTATAATATTTTTGCTTTGTAAAAAGATGTCTTTTTAATGTAATTTTAATATGGCCTATAGGAGAAAGAGGGAAAGAGAGAGATCAGGTTTTTGTGATAAATCTTTATACAATAATTTTTTGTACTTCTTGTTAATCAGGGGGTGAAAACCAACTAGATTAGGCAGGCGACCACAGGACCTGACTCAATGACAGACCATTATAGAGCTAATTCCAAAGTTGAACCATGGTGGAAGAAGTGTATCTGGGCATTACCGTAAGGGAAACTGAGGGAGCTGACAAAGATGTCACAGTTAGGATTTCTAAAACTTGTATTGTATTCCCCAAACTCCATTTTAGCTCAAATTATATCACCTAGTTTTTATCCGGAACATTAAATTGAAGTACAGTAGGTATTCCAGTTGAATGCATACAGAGACCCTTGTTGAGGACAGAGGACCAAAAATAGAGCTGATGCCCTCCCTCCCACCCTCCCAGCATTAGCAAATTTTTTATTGGAAGTTTTCAATCTGGGTGTTTCTAAATAAATTAAAACGGAAGAACATTTAATTTCAATGAAAATTGGATTCAGTTGTTAGAAACCCCATTAATTACTTATATTGCCTGCTACATCACATAGACAGATATATCATTATAACATTAAACTTTTGTTTTCTTCCTGATTCTTCTCTTTAAAAGAGTATAGGGACATGATTTTTTTTCTCTCTACAGAGATTAATGAGTTTAAGAAACCTGTAGACAATACTGGTCTCTCTTAGCACCTAATTAATGTTACGGTCATTATTCATTCTTGATGTTTTATGTCTATTAATCTCGTCCACCATGATGTAATTGTCCATTGTTTTCAAATCAAGATTGTTTAAGTCTGTCTGTAATTTGTAAACCTATATATGTATATAAACTTATGTATTAAAAAAGGGAATAAAATATCCTGTTCAGACAGTTATTATTAAACCAGTTCAAAATCGCTTGGTTTTTTTTTAAGACATGGTCGTGTTGTGTTTACACATACAGTAAGTACTCTTAAGCCAAACCAGTTTAACTTTTCTGACCTCTTGGGTTGGAAGTTAGAGTTAACTACGCATGGGTAGCTAATAGCTATATATTCTTCTTTTGATAACACAGGCACTGCATGACTCCCTCATTTTCCCAGGAAGGGAGCTGGAGCCTGGGTTTATAAGCCAAACGGTTCAGACGGCCAAGATGAACCAGTTTAAAATAAAAAGCCTTCTTAAAGATAGATCACGAGCTGATATTTTTAACGATCCCCATGGTTTTTAAACCAGTTCAACATGTGGCTATGATATGTGTCTAATAGAAAATTCATCCACTTCTTCTTCGTCTAAAAACTTCTTTATAAGTGGCGTTCATGTATGTGTAACTTTGAGCTTTGGATTTTGATTAAAGATATGTTGTTATGTAAGATTTAGATAAAGATTCTGCCATTCCTGCAATAAAAGTTGAAGAAAGAGATAATGAAAAATGAATATATTGAAAGTTTACTTCATTCAGAGTAAATGGAAGTCAGGAATTTCAGTGCTTCAATCAGTAGTGTTCTGGTATGGTGTCCATATCAAAGTTAAAGAAAGACATGGCAGGCATTATGTAATCCACTCGATATCTTAGCCATCTGAAAGTCTAGCGAGTTGATTATTAGTTTAATGTCATGTGAATAAGAGTCTAGATAATAAATTTGAAGCCAGAGAAAAGACAGATTTTTACATTGAAGATATTCACTGTGACACTGGTGGTACCACTTTCCGTCTTTATCAGACAGTATGTACATGTCCAGTATACGAACATTTAATACTAGTTAATTTGATTATAACATTTTGGTCTGAATAGTTAGAATTATTGCACTTCATAAACAGTATCAATTGAATAGATATCCGTGATTTGAAAAGTTGCCAAAATCACACTTGAGTTGGACATAAGATAGATCTGTCGGAATTAGTCAGCAGACAGAACAAAATAGCCGGTGATTGCTACAAACAGGACTCAAGCTGCAATAATAAATATTTCTGGTATCAATGACAGAATTTCAATTATTCCAGGAATATCGTCTGACTTCAACACTGGAGCTATTAACTCTGATAGTAAAAACTTGACCAAATTCCTGATCAGATTTCACCTTATACATGTATAGAACCCTGCAAGTTTCCATTGACAAAGAAATTCATGATAACAACCAATTAGTATTTTTTCTGTTATTTCCCCCTGATCATCTTTAGAGAGACATAATACCGTGATCTGTTTGTTTCTTTGGTCTTAATCTGGGTTACACTCACTTTTATTTATACTAATAAATTTCTTCATTCCTGGCAGAAAGGACATAGAACAGTCTGGCTCCAAGAATTTTGTCACTGATTCTTAGATAACAAATTTAAAAAGATGTGGAGGTTTTTTTTTAGTCCTCTGGTTCCTTTATTAATTAATTTATATGACAATCAAAGTACTTTTGATATTTGGATGGTCTGATCATATCAAAACAGACATCCAAAGTCGCAGGGAATACCCATAATGGAGTTATGATGTAATGAAATGCAAAGCTAGGTGAATACCAACTTCTCCAGCACAAAATAAATATGGTGTCATAATAAAATCTTGGTGATTAAGATTAGGAGTACATAACTTGTTATAAAATGGCAGCTTTAGAATATTGTCTTTTAGCCAACAGTTGATTATGTTAACATGGAATTGTACTTAGATATAAGATAATGTTGTTTAGACAAATGATTTCTGTCAGGGTTAATGATGGTCTCCTGTTCATATGGTAATTAAACTTATTTATATTAGTTACGAGTGAGAAGCATAAAGATAAAATATGCTTTTACGATATGGTATAACAATAAAGTCTCCTCTGCACTAAAGAAACTATTAGAGAACAGAACTGAATTCCATCAATACATTTAGTCTAAATGACCTAACATTATCATTTGGTGATTGTAGCAGTGTGATTGCTTGAAGACATAGAATGCAAGCACTTTTACTTTTAATGATTTTTATATGCCCATGTTGGTCCGTCCACAATTTCGATATTGGCATGTATTTGACCGTAACTTCATGGATTATGGCCCCTGATTGTACGACATTTGGACACCCTGGAGGTCACAAGCTTTGTCCGATTTTGATAAAACATAAAACGTATGTTTATTATCCAAAGAGCTTGGTTCCTTTCCTTATTCGCGCATAATGGACTCTAACTTCTTGGTTAAAGGCCCTTGATTGTACGCAAAATCACATTTTTATCCTAGAGGCCACAATTTTTATCTGACTGAAAAAAAATACCGTTCTAGGCTATAGATACCACACATACAGTATCTACAGTCAAAATACCGTTCACTGTTACACCATATTGATTGGAGATTTGATTTTTGTGAAAATTGGACCAAAACTGCCTGACAAAATTGCAGCCGTTCATTCACAATTAAAATGTATGTTTATTACACAAAGATTTCAGTTACGGTCAATATTCGCATATATCGGGTCGTAACTCTCTGAATTATGACCCTTGATTTTATGAAAAATCGCATTTTTAGTTTGTGGTCCCTCTTGAGGTCAAAATTTATATCCCATTTAAATAAATTTGGATATATCACCGTTGCACCTTAATGATGGTTCAGTTCTTGTACGCAAATAATGTTAATGCAATACCAAGGTATTAATGAATCTTGAAACATATGTTTAGAACGCAAAGATATTCTAGCAAATGAGTCCGCAAATATCTGGATAGATAGCTTGTTTTCTATCCATCTCTTGCAAAATTTGGGCTAATCTTGCATGGCAACCGCTGGTTAACAAATGTAAACCTATTGAACTTTTTACAGCAGGATCTTCAGATATGACAGATCCCAATTGAGGAATGTTAAAATCAATCATGCCAATCTGTTTCACAGAGAATTACTTACGAATTATCTCTGTAACAGATAAGTGTCCATAGCACGTGCGTTGACTGCTCACCGCGCCAGTCATTGGCTCAACTGCTCGTGCAATGTTTACTTAACACCTAACTGCTTCGGGCAAAATGATGCATTTACTGATTTTAATACCCATTTACACTAAATAGGAAATATTTTTTAACTTCAAATACTTCAAACGTCTTTATTTATTTTTCTTTTACCTCAAAAAAATGTTTGAGAATTTAATTTGTCGTAGTAAAAAAGTTAATATGCCGTACTTATTAAGCCTCGTCGATGTCATGCTTATCAGTGATTGTAGCGGCCAAGCGAATATTCACTGCGGGATCAGTTTGCAATCATGCATGTAGTTATTCCCTTATCATACTCCTAAATTAATTTGTCACAATCACTGAGTGATCATTATTATTTTTTTTGAATGGATTTGAATATGTAATTAACTACATGTATTAGGGCTGAGATTTCCTAAATGTTTTACCTTGGAACGAACAATATGCTTTTCTTACTTTCCAAGATTTTGTGATATTGGCTGGTATCTTGTATACCGTATATGGTTGGTTAATTTTGTTGAATTTGATTGTATAGGTTGTGATATTCTAGGCCATAGATACCACACATATCTACAGTCAAAATCTGTAACTTTACCCTAATGAAAGTCTATATCTGTGTTTATTTGCCATGTTTGTGTTTATATCATAGATTCCATCATTTCTTATCACTTGTGCTTTTTATGTTCATATCCTAAATATAAACTATTGAAATGTCTTTTTTTACATACTGTTTACTCATGGTATGTTTTGGTGTGACTTAGATATGAAGATATACCAAATATCTTGAAGAAATCCATTGTCCATATTTGTTCTTGTAAATTATTGTTAGTTTTCGGGAAAGAATTGATATTTTTGTGAATAATCAAGAGAAGATTAAATCAATGCCAACTCTTTTGTTCAATGAAGAACTTCTATTGCTAGTTTTAATCTGATTTTGTGCGGAAAAAAACCTTGCACAACACTTTTTCAAGGCACTTGTCTTTCTTTAGAAAGAAGGAATATTGACAAATGTTCCACTTAGTAAAGTCAGCAAGCTGAAAATCATTAAAAGTGATTTTAGTAGAGAAACTGTTTCCCTTGTCGTTATGTAATAGATGTGTGTTGACATTTCAATAGCCACATTTTGGTATTTCCTTATTGGTAAATGGAGAAAGCCATACGTACGATTTTGTTCTGTTTAAACTGTCTTCTGGTTTCTTTTTATTTACAATTGAAGCAATACTTTCATAAAAAATTCCCTGAAGCTTTGTTTCTGTCAAAACAGATAGTTAAAGATACATTATGGGAGATTAGATAAAAGAGCTGTCAGTTCTCACTACAATATAGTTAAAAATTAAATAATGTAAAGGAAATTTGCTGAAAATTTTAGTCAAATTGATCCACTCTAAACCGACAATTTGACGAATGAAATTTCTGCCTAGCATCGATCATCATTACTAAAGTCAGTACAATAAAAAACATAGTCTTTATTATCCATTTTTTGATTAAATCGTAAATGAAAGTTGAGCAGCAAATCAGATACTAATTCAGTAAATATCGCAGGCTAGTGTCAGTGATGACATCCAGAGATGATTATGGTCTGTATAAGTTAATAAGTAATGCCTAATTCTAATTAATAATTTAGATAACATCCCTGGGCAGAAAGACCTGCAATAGGCAGATTTAGCTCTTGCATAATGTATGTTAAACAATATTTTGGTTAACAAATTATTTTTCTTCAAAACTGTTCAATACACGTGTACTGTATTCCCCACAGAACATCATCCCATCTTGTCCATAAATAATAAAGGTTGATTGGGGTGGTTGAGTGTCTTGACAATGTAGTTACACCTGTGTAACCATGTGGATGCTGCTCAGGCTCCCCAGGTTTCCTTCCACTGCTAAATATCTCTGAACATAATTAGTTTTTATGTCCCTCACCATAAACTAGGGCATTTTGGGACTGACATTCTCAAGTACAATAATTATCTTGTACACAGGTGTCTTAAGTTGGGGAAAGAAACTGTAGAAAGCATAAAGCTAAATGGGTGATGCTGCAAGTAGTGTGTGATCAAAACCAAAAGACTAATTGCATGATGACTGGTATTTATACTATACCAATGTAACAGACTATCAGACGGCTTTAATGTAATAACCTAGTTTAAAAGCAGTTTTAATCTAGTAGATTGAACCTATCTCAAGAAGTGGAACCAGTTTAACTATTCTAACACTGAGGTTATAGTTAATTATAATTATGTACAGTATGAATGAACATATGTACCATCTTGATTTTGAGGAATAAACCTTTCTTGACAACATTGAAACAATGTTTAAGTTTTCAACTTATGTAGTGTTTGAAAAGCATATTTAGCGCACGTGGTAATGATATATCTAATTATTTATAAGAATATTTTTTTTTAGAAATCAACAGACCGAAAGATGGTGCTAATTTGCACTTTGAAATTTATTTAGATAATTAAAGCTGTTCCAATCTATTTTCAACTGTATGATATATATGGTTCAGATCTTTCTTGCTGAAGGAAGATGTTCAAAAAGTGCTAATTCAGAAAAGAGACTGGACTCGAATGATTAACTAAGCACAAGCTGATAATGACAAGGTCTGTGATAACTTGTGTTAAAAAAACGGAAATGTGACTTGACTGATATCCGTCTTCTTTGCTTCCGATTAGTCAATACACGGATAACAACTGTCAAATTGTATTAACATGTAATTCTCTAAGACGAATACAAAAAACATGTGCTAAAAAAAGTCCATTATAGTAACGCACAGTCTGCTTTGACAGTCTTCAAAGATTGAAATGAGTGAAAAAAGTAATGAGAACATTTTGTTAAGAGATAATTGCTGTCATTTGCACCAAAAAGATATTTCTTTCTATTAAAGATAAAAAGAATAAGTTAAGTTGACATAATATTCTGATTGTTAAGTTACAGATAAAGCAAATTTGTCATTTTATGTATTATTTCATTTGATTGCACACATTGTTGTAGCTATACAATCCAGTTTTCAGAAAGAAAATTGGTGTACACAGACCTATAAAATTTTTAATTTCACTAATCATGATATTTTAAAATCAGAAATAGTATGACTTACTAACAAGAAGTACATTCAATAATGTAATATTGAACAGAATATTTCTTTTATTTGAAAAGGAATGACTACTATGCAGCCTATAACAGACCATGATAACAGCATATTTCAAAACCTTTTTGATTTAATAAGGTGGAGATGTGCCATTGTTGACCATGATATAGAAAACAAATTATATCATGGTAATTAAAATTTATCACAAGATAATAGTAATTCTGCAAACATTTCCAGGAATAAAAGAGAGTAATTTACATATATTTAATAATATTGTTTTACATTTGAACTGAAGGTTAACTATTTAAAATATATGGCATCAATTAAATGAGTCCTTAGTCTTGATGTTAATGACAAAAGAAGAACAATCCCATACATTTTCAATATTTGATGATATTTTTTATCACCTACAGCGAAAACTTTAAGACCTCTTTCATTATTAATTTAAAGTTTTAGGATACTGTTCTGGAATGTTAATAGAAAAAAGTGTCGCAAAACTATTGATTCTTTAATCAGTTTCAATATAGAAGTTGTTATTGATGCCAATTTAACAATTTAATCATATTATTGGTCATATTTTAGGCTATTGATTCTTGTTCTTTAACAGCTATTTTAACAAGAAAAGGTCATTGTATGATTATCTCATAGTACAGTTAGTAGATATTATTTTAATAGAGAAGTTCAAAATATATTCTAGTGGATTAAAATAGCTAAATACTCCTGCATACCTTTATCCTAGTCCTGTACAACTACCTAAAGCTCCTTACCTACGGTTGTCCCAGAACTCAAGCTGCAATATATAGATTTGCTATTTCTTCACATTTTAGTTTGATAGTTTATACATAAACCCACTTTTAACAAAGATGCCCTTTCTAGCCCAAATTGTACATGTATTTGCATGTCACCCTTCTGGTATTAAATAATACATATATTTCATTCACACTTTAATCTTATCATTAAAGCTAAAGTAAATAAAATGGGTAAAGTTTTTTCTAAACAGAATACATTTCAATTTAATTTAGTTTTCAGTTATGTTAGCATTTCTTGAGGCATTACTGATTGATAGAAATGTTTTAGAAATGTTTTAAAAAGTAAAACTTTTTTTTTATCTTGGATGGTTTTATGGTTTAAACAATGTTATATCAGCTTCATGAATGTCTTATTATTTAGTGGAAGGTGATGATGAGTAGTTGCTTAAAGAGTTCCAGTGGGTGACAAATCTGTGTAGTTTAGAATTGCAATTCTGTATTTAGCAAGCAGTGAACTATCTATTGAAATGTTTTTATATTATCCTCACTGTATTGCAATTTGTTACCGGCAAATGATCAACAGAGAACCCGAGAAATTCAATTTCACTATTTAAACACCGTGCAAGATGATTGAATGAATTTTATTGCTTGCTTTATTTAACAAAAATCTGACCTTCTGTGAATATCAGAAGTGTTCATTGTAGTCATTGGTGTTCTTATAGTAATTATTTAGGTGCTATCAAAGCGAAGATTAGTTTTCTATGAAGTACCACAGTAAGTGTTATGGGGGTGTAGTGGGAAACACTGTATAACACATGTATGATCAATTCCTTTACCACACTTACTACCCACTAATAGAGGCTTAATTTACATTATTTCTCCATTGATAGAATATGGATGACCATTTATTGAATTGAACCCACTCGCGTCTGGTGATAGGAGTCCAATAAACATGGCCACCATTGATAGAGATAATATTGTACACAAGAAGTGTTATCCTCCGAACTTTATAAATCCCTGTTTATGTTCAATAAATCATTAGAAGTAAAGCAAGGATATTAGAATTTCCTTTAAGACAAAGTTATGACAGCTGTGCTAATATGGAGGAAGCATCTAATAACAGCGTAAATGAAAACATTGTTCATTTTAATATACTTCCACACACTACTGGACTAATGAAATGGGCAAAATTACACACACTTGTGGGCTTTTATAGATTTTAAAAGCCATAAGATAGATATATACATGTATGTTTACAAAAATCCATTTATAAGTTTTACAAAAAAACATTTACCATTTTTCATTGGATTTCTTCTGAAAATGTTATGTATCAGTTCCACCCATAGGAATCAAGACCAATATGATTTTGAGATCAATAAATTTTTGCCCTAGTATATCAATAAATATTGACCAAAATGTGTACTCTTTCTTGAAAAATCTATGATTACTGCCTGAAAGTGTATCTACCCCCCTTGATGCTTATGGTTTCTCCTATAGTGTTAATTGTTTCTTGAGCAAACAAAACTGAAAACATGAACCCATCATTATGATGCTGTGCCAGTATATCTTTTTTCTTCTTCAGATCTACCACTCATGCTGTTCTGACATCAGGAGTTTAATGCAATTCTGTTAATTGACCTGAATCAGAGACATAGCTCATCCTGACGTTGTTTAATAGCCTATCATATCCTCTCACCTGACTTTATGAATATAGCTATTAGTTTTATAGCAACCTGCCAACCATCTCCTGATACTCATTCTTCTAATGCCTTATTTATTATGGTTAGAATGGATTATAGAGAAATTTCATTATAAGCTGTTATTGCCAATTTGTTTTATATCTAATTTTGATGGCTTTAGTTACATCAAAACTGTTTTGTAAAAGGTTTTTATATGCTGACATGGAAATGTGATCGTATAATGTTGTCTCCCTTGTCTGTAAGTCCCATTGTCCAATTGACTTCAAATGTATTGCCCTTGGTCGCAGCGAAAGTTCTTATGGACTCTCTAGAGGCTAAAGTTATCTTACAAAATCTATATGCAGAGCAATGTTTATGTTCCTGAGGTGAAAATGCTTAGTGTCAAAGTTATGACCCTTGATCAATATGGTCGCTCGAGAGGCTAAAATAACCATCTTGTGGACTTGAAATTCTGTATGATGATGTTTCTGCATTACCGGTACATGATTTAGAAGTCAATCAAATTTGAATTACTTATAAAAATGGGTTATTGCCCTTGATCAGGGGGGGTGGGTGGCTGAATGGTTAGCGTGCGTACGCTGTATCATACGGCCTGCCATTGAGTCAACTGGCGTGGTTTCAAACCCCCGGAGTAGGGTCGCCTGTTCAACCTATGAGTTTTCTCCGGGTACTCTGGGTTCCTCCCACTGCTAAAGATCCCTACGTGCAAGCGAATCATTGAAATAAAATTAAACCATATGTTAGTCCTGAAATGACCTAGTTTCTCTCTCTCCCTTGATCAGTTTGTCCAGTTTCAGAATCTTAGTGAGAATGAAGAAAAACCTTAACAATATTTTAAGCTTTGTTTCCACTTGTTAGTGTTGGATTCACAAGGACAGTGAATATACATGTATAGTCATTCAACATTCCTTAGCAGTTTAAATTGGAAGAGATGTAGTCGGAGATAGATAAACTTGGGCTTGAAATGACAAAGACATTGTGATGACTAAACATTCAAATCCATTTCTTTACTTTTCTAAATTGAGTTAATTGTGAAATCTATGTTAAAGTTTTTTCTACATTAAATCCAGAAATACCCACATTCAAGAGACTACATCTAGCAAGAAAATTAGTTTAAATGGTAGATATAGTAGTAATTGTTGTAAAATAATTTTTGATACTATTACCTCAATTAGTATGATGGCCGCCTACATATTGGTGTGTTCGTTGAATGGTAGAAAGATGGTAGTATCAAGAGGTTAATGTCAATGAAGAAGGATATAGATTTCCTATAAGTTTGAATTAAACTTAGAACTCAGTAGATGATATCAATTCCACTTCTTTCAGCTCCAACCTTGAAGCACAGATCAACAAGTGACTTCCATTTAATGATTGATCAGTTTAACATTTGCTCTGATTTATAATATTTGAGATCATATGTTAATGTATCTTTATGATGTTAATATTGGTATGTCCTTAAAATAACCTAAGAAATATATGATATAAAGGTCTGAGGTTGAATTTGGAATTGAAATATGGAAGTAAACCGTTTTGTTACTATGTATCCAAGTATAAAGAAAAATCTCTGAATAAGGAGGTGGGTTTTTCTTTACGAATACGCAGAAAAAATTATTTGTCTTATTTTGTATACAAAATAACCGAGTTGAAAGTTCCAAGGTTATGGGGTAGAAGGAGTAATACATTATTTCTCCAATACAGCAGTCACGAATCTTCTGATTAAAGTCCATGACCTCAGGCAGAGGAAAAGACCTGAATTAACTGGCATCAGCTTGGCATTCCAGTTGAAATGAAAATTATAGAAATCAAGTGTGAACTGATATCTTGCTTAGATCCTGCTCTATAGATGTTTACATGCTGGAACAATATAGTGCCTGATCTTAAAATGTCAAAATGATTCTTGACTTGTCATCGCTTTGCATGGCTGAAAAAAAAATGACATGCAGGGGAAATCCATAGAATCTGGTTTTATTCTGTTTTGAGTTAAAGGTTGAAGTAATTTTTTTTTAAATAGAAATTTTCTGTATGAATAATTTGGCGTCTGCTGACATTTCTGCCTCACCATCAGGTGTTCTTTTAGTATCCAATCTGCTATTCTCTGTAGAATGAGAATTTCCTGAAAAGCATGATCCGTTTGTGTGCCTCCAGACATTTTTGTTTGTGTGTCTTTAGGTAACGGTATATAGAGACTTCAAAAATACGGTTTTATGTTGTAAATATTTTAAACTGTGAACTCTTCATTGTAATATCTGTGTCAGCAGCAGGTGTTCCAGGAATAAGCAACCCATCTGGCACCAAGGGGAATAACAAAAAACAGAATTATTCACAAAACAAGAAAGCCTATCAATAAATTTTTTATTCTTGTCAGTCTGTAAACTTTTAATACAATGGTTGTTATTTTTAAAATATATTCCTTCGGGTACTTTATCAAATTATGTAAAATGTATAAATTTAATAGAAAGTTGTAGATGATGCACCTGATCAAGCCACTGGCGACTGTTATCCATCCATCATGTAGCGTTTGTGATATTCAACCTGCCACATACAACCCTGAGGCTACGGGGGTTTTATGTGTAGATTCGGTTATTGAATATCAATTTTTTCTGTATTGATTGTAAAATAGTTCCATCAACTGCGCCCTGGTTCTGACAGGTGTCATGTAGCCTATTCACCAGTAGATTTGTTTGCTTTTTTGGTAGAAATTACCAGAAAAAATACTAGAAACTTTTATATTGTCACTTAGCTGTGCAATGTATTCAAAGTCTCAGATGATATGTTAAAACATGTAATCGCTCACTCTATCGGTAACGCTTTGGGTACTTTTGTAAATTTTTTGGCGATAAATTTCTTGACTTAATTCTATTTTGATATCCCTTTGACATGAGTTTATCAACTTGGACCTGTAGATCAATCAAAACAAGAATTTGCATGATCTAGTGAAACATGAGAGTCGAGTCATGTCATATGATAAAATCTTGATAATAAAAGCACAATTGATTTTTCTTTATCTTTGATCTCAAGAAAATCATACAATAATAAAAGATAATATGTTTTTATAAAATATTATTTTTGCAGAAAATATTTTTATTAGAATTTTTTACAAAAATTATTTATTTTTTGATAAATTTTCATTTCAGATACATCAGATGACTTGAAATGGAATCCATGGGGAATGGAATTTGAGAATGACCATCAGGAACTTCCAGCATTACATCATGAAGCTCCGGCTATTAACTGGGGAGTTGAACGTGTACTGGGTAAAAGAAGTCCTCTAGACAGTAAAGATAATATAACTGATGATGTTGTGGTAGAGATATGGGGAAAGGCTGCCATAGGTAAATTTTCGATAAGCTTACATCACAGATAAACAGTTTTCTACACATTACAAACAAAACATCCTCAAATTTACAGTTGGTTTTGGCAATACTGCAGTGGTTCAAGAAAAAAAACTTAATAAATAACACTTGCATAAGGTAATTTCCCATTTGTTGCTCTATACCATATTTAAGAACAGAAACTTATGAATATATTTAAATACCAGTAGCACCCAGGAGCTATTTTTCCATTTTATATCAATATCAGCATTTGTGATGTATTAGTTAATTATATGAACTTCATTCAGAAAGTGAATCATTTTATTGACACAGTTGAGGGTGGATTACGCTCCGATTTTATGAATGAAAATTTGCCAAGTGATATTTGAACACTGTTACTATATTTACTGTTTGCACATGTTACAACTACGATATAGGATAGTATTCTCTGTAAATGCCTGGTGCCTATATTTTATACCCACTTAAAATTGGCATCTTGACCAAATTAAGCAATTTAGTTATGCCAAGAGATTATAATTTCAGCATTGTTAAATAAGATAGTCCACCGATTGCTATATTCTAAAAAAAGATAAAATTTAACTTCTAAATCTTTACACTGGACACCAATCTATGGAATACAAATATATTTATTACCGAAGGGATGTCTCCACAAGTCTTTACCAAGCAAGGATTCTAAAATTTTGTGGCAAATTGGTCAGTTGGAACACAGCGCTTGAATCAGGACTCTTCTTCATTTGTTCAAATATAGAAAAATTACTTTGAAAATACAGGTCTCAGGAAAATTCCTTGAATGCAGTGGTTGTACTACTTCTGTGTGCAGCATTATACATATTTTACATTACTCTATTATTTTTAAGACTTGATATATGTATATAGCTACCAAATTTTGTACTACATCGGTATTGAAATAAGGCTGTTCACTTTCCTTGGCTGACACTTTCTGGTAGATTTGTTGTAATTCAACTTAAAATTCACTTAAATTATATAGAGTGAATTGTGCTGTAACATGATACATGTGTAGGTGTTAGGTCTTGAGACCACTCCCAAGCAGACAGAATTAAACTTTATTAATCTGATCTGCACAAGTTTCAAAATAAATTGTTATGCTCTAAGTGAGTCTAAGAAAGTTTGTTATCACGACATCTGGCTTATATCCAAAATATGTCAGATGCATAAAAATACTTGTAAATATGTGTAGGATGCAGAATTAACATATCTTCTTTAAATCTTTATGGTATAAAACTTTTTTGTTTTTAGGATTGACTTGGTTTGCTTGTTCAACTAATTTATTATATTATTGCTGCAAGTATTTAAAAAGAATTGACCATTTAAACAACATTGTACAAGTTTGTACCAAGCTCCTGCTGAGAATCAACATTCTCTTACTTTATCTTTAGTTCAGTCACCGAACACAAATTGGCCGCCTATTCGGCTAGCCAGCTATTCGACCGATCCAGCTGGCCACCTGTTCGTTGGCCACCTATTCAGAATTAAGACAACAGTCGCCCAAACTCATCTATTTTTACCAACCAATAAAATGCAACGTTACGTCTATCAAATGAAAGTAGAATAATATATTATTTTTTATCCATTCCTTTAGCTCAGAATAGAGGTGTAATTTCGCATTATCGTACAAAATTCTAGACATTCAACTAAATATATTCCGAAAGGTAATTAAATAGGCTTTCCAGATATTATTAGTAAAAGTTGGCACAATCATATTAAAGGGGTGCGCTCTCATCCTAAACGTCGACAATTTTTCAATATTTTAAACTCAAAGAACGGTAATATTCCGAGTCAAAATTCGCACCATCGTACAAAATTCTTAGCAACCAGCTATATATATTCTGAAAGGTAATTGATTACGCTTTCCAAATATTATTAGTAAAAGTTGGCACAATCATATTAAAGGGGCGCCCTCTCAACCTGAATATAGCCAATTTTTCAATATTCTATATGTAAAGATAGACCGGTATTTTATTCGAAGTCCAAATTCGGACCATCGTACAAAATTCTGAGCAACCAGCTATATATATTCTGAAAGGTAATTGAATAAGCTTTCCAAATATTATTAGTAAAAGTTGGCACAATCATATTAAAGGGGCGCGCTCTCAACGTGAACATAGCCAATGTTTCAACATTTAAAGTGAAAGAACGGTAATATTCCGAGTCGAAATGCGGACCATCGTACAAAATTCTGAGCATCGATCTATATATATTCTGAAAGGTAATTGGATAAGCTTTCCAAATATTATTAGTAAAAGTTGGCACAATCATATTAAAGGGGCGCCCTCTCAACCTACAAATAGCCAATTTTTTAATATTTTAAAGTGAAAGAACGGCAATATTCCGAGTCGAATTCGGACTATCGTACAAAATTCTAAGCATCCAGCTATATATATTCTGAAAGGTAATTGCATAAGCTTTCCAAATATTATTAGTAAAAGTTGGCACAATCATATTAAAGGGGCGCGCTCTCAACCTATAAATAGCCATTTTTTCAATATTTTAAACTGAAATAATGGTAATATTCTGAGTCAAAATTCGGACCATCGTACAAAATTCTGAGCAACCAGCTATATATATTCTGAAAGGTAATTGAATAAGCTTTCCAAATATTATTAGTAAAAGTTGGCACAATCATATTAAAGGGGCGCGCTCTCAACCTACAAATAGCCATTTTTTCAATATTTTAAACTGAAAGAATGGTAATATTCTGAGTCAAAATTCGGACCATCGTATAAAATTCTGAGCATCCAGCTATATATATTCTGAAAGGTAATTGCATAAGCTTTCTAAATATTATTAGTAAAAGTTGGCACAATCATATTAAAGGGGCGCGCTCTCAACCTAAAAATAGCCAATTTTTCAATATTTTAAACTGAAAGAATGGTAATATTCTCAGTCGAAATGCGGACCATCGTACAAAATTCTGAGCATCCATCTATATATATTCTGAAAGGTACTTGGATAAGCTTTCCAAATATTATTAGTAAAAGTTGGCACAATCATATTAAAGGGGCGCCCTCTCAACCTACAAATAGCCAATTTTTTAATATTTTAAAGTGAAAGAACGGCAATATTCCGAGTCGAATTCGGACTATCGTGCAAAATTCTAAGCATCCAGCTATATATATTCTGAAAGGTAATTGCATAAGCTTTCCAAATATTATTAGTAAAAGTTGGCACAATCATATTAAAGGGGCGCGCTATCAACCTGAACATAGCCAATTTTTTAATATTTTAAAGTGAAAGAACGGCAATATTCCGAGTCCAAATTCGGACTATCGTACAAAATTCTCAGCATCCAGCTATATATATTCTGAAAGGTAATTGGATAAGCTTTCCAAATATTATTAGTAAAAGTTGGCACAATCATATTAAAGGGGCGCCCTCTCAACCTGAACATAGCCAATTTTTCAATATTCTGAATGTAAAGACAGACCAGTATTTTTTTCGAAGTCCAAATTCGAACTATCGTACAAAATTCTAAGCATCCAGCTATATATATTCTGAAAGGTAATTGCATAAGCTTTCCAAATATTATTAGTAAAAGTTGGCACAATCATATTAAAGGGGCGCGCTCTCAACCTGAACATAGCCAATGTTTCAACATTTAAAATGAAAGAACGGTAATATTCCGAGTCGAAATTCGGACCATCGTACAAAATTCTGAGCATCCATCTATATATATTCTGAAAGGTAATTGGATAAGCTTTCCAAATATTATTAGTAAAAATTGGCACAATCATATTAAAGGGGCGCCCTCTCAACCTACAAATAGCCATTTTTTTAATATTTTAAAGTGAAAGAACGGCAATATTCCGAGTCGAATTCGGACTATCGTACAAAATTCTAAGCATCCAGCTATATATATTCTGAAAGGTATTTGCATAAACTTTCCAAATATTATTAGTAAGAGTTGGCACAATCATATTAAAGGGGCGCGCTCTCAACCTACAAATCGCCATTTTTTCAATATTTTAAACTGAAAGAATGGTAATATTCCGAGTCGAAATTCGGACCATCGTACAAAATTCTGAGCAACCAGCTATATATATTCTGAAAGGTAATTGGATAAGCTTTCCAAATATTATTAGTAAAAGTTGGCACAATCATATTAAAGGGGCGCCCTCTCAACCTGAACATAGCCAATTTTTCAATATTCTGAATGTAAAGACAGACCAGTATTTTTTTCGAAGTCCAAATTCGAACTATCGTACAAAATTCTAAGCATCCAGCTATATATATTCTGAACGGTAATTGCATAAGCTTCCAAATATTATTAGTAAAAGTTGGCACAATCATATTAAAGGGGCGCGCTCTCAACCTGAACATAGCCAATGTTTCAACATTTAAAATGAAAGAACGGTAATATTCCGAGTCGAAATTCGGACCATCGTACAAAATTCTGAGCATCCATCTATATATATTCTGAAAGGTACTTGGATAAGCTTTCCAAATATTATTAGTAAAAGTTGGCACAATCATATTAAAGGGGCGCCCTCTCAACCTACAAATAGCCAATTTTTTAATATTTTAAAGTGAAAGAACGGCAATATTCCTAGTCGAATTCGGACTATCGTACAAAATTCTAAGCATCCAGCTATATATATTCAGAAAGGTATTTGCATAAACTTTCCAAATATTATTAGTAAAAGTTGGCACAATCATATTAAAGGGGCGCGCTCTAAACCTACAAATCGCCATTTTTTCAATATTTTAAACTGAAAGAATGGTAATATTCCGAGTCGAAATTCGGACCATCGTACAAAATTCTGAGCAACCAGCTATATATATTCTGAAAGGTAATTGAATAAGCTTTCCAAATATTATTAGTAAAAGTTGGCACAATCATATTAAAGGGGCGCGCTCTCAACCTGAACATAGCCAATGTTTCAACATTTAAAGTGAAAGAACGGTAATATTCCGAGTCGAAATGCGGACCATCGTACAAAATTCTGAGCATCCATCTATATATATTCTGAAAGGTAATTGGATAAGCTTTCCAAATATTATTAGTAAAAGTTGGCACAATCATATTAAAGGGGCGCCCTCTCAACCTACAAATAGCCAATTTTTTAATATTTTAAAGTGAAAGAACGGCAATATTCCGAGTCGAATTCGGACTACCGTACAAAATTCTAAGCATCCAGCTATATATATTCTGAATGGTAATTGGATAAGCTTTCCAAATATTATTAGTAAAAGTTGGCACAATCATATTAAAGGGGCGCCCTCTCAACCTGAACATAGCCAATTTTTCAATATTCTGAATGTAAAGACAGACCAGTATTTTTTTCGAAGTCCAAATTCGAACTATCGTACAAAATTCTAAGCATCCAGCTATATATATTCTGAAAGGTAATTGCATAAGCTTTCCAAATATTATTAGTAAAAGTTGGCACAATCATATTAAAGGGGCGCGCTCTCAACCTACAAATAGCCAATGTTTCAACATTTAAAATGAAAGAACGGTAATATTCCGAGTCGAAATTCGGACCATCGTACAAAATTCTGAGCATCCATCTATATATATTCTGAAAGGTAATTGGATAAGCTTTCCAAATATTATTAGTAAAAGTTGGCACAATCATATTAAAGGGGCGCCCTCTCAACCTACAAATAGCCAATTTTTTAATATTTTAAAGTGAAAGAACGGCAATATTCCGAGTCGAATTCGGACTATCGTACAAAATTCTAAGCATCCAGCTATATATATTCTGAAAGGTATTTGCATAAACTTTCCAAATATTATTAGTAAAAGTTGGCACAATCATATTAAAGGGGCGCGCTCTCAACCTACAAATCGCCATTTTTTTAATATTTTAAAGTGAAAGAACGGCAATATTCCGAGTCCAAATTCGGACTATCGTACAAAATTCTCAGCATCCAGCTATATATATTCTGAAAGGTAATTGGATAAGCTTTCAAAATATTATTAGTAAAAGTTGGCACAATCATATTAAAGGGGCGCCCTCTCAACCTGAACATAGCCAATTTTTCAATATTCTCAATGTAAAGACAGACCAGTATTTTTTTCCAAGTCCAAATTCGAACTATCGTACAAAATTCTAAGCATCCAGCTATATATATTCTGAAAGGTAATTGCATAAGCTTTCCAAATATTATTAGTAAAAGTTGGCACAATCATATTAAAGGGGCGCGCTCTCAACCTACAAATCGCCATTTTTTCAATATTTTAAACTGAAAGAATGGTAATATTCCGAGTCGAAATTCGGACCATCGTACAAAATTCTGAGCAACCAGCTATATATATTCAGAAAGGTTTTTGCATAAACTTTCCAAATATTATTAGTAAAAGTTGGCACAATCATATTAAAGGGGCGCGCTCTCAACCTGAACATAGCCAATGTTTCAACATTTAAAGTGAAAGAACGGTAATATTCCGAGTCGAAATGTGGACCATCGTACAAAATTCTGAGCATCCATCTATATATATTCTGAAAGGTAATTGCATAAGCTTTCCAAATATTATTAGTAAAAGTTGGCACAATCATATTAAAGGGGCGCCCTCTCAACCTATAAATAGCCAATTTTTTAATATTTTAAAGTGAAAGAACGGCAATATTCCGAGTCGAATTCGGACTATCGTACAAAATTCTAAGCATCCAGCTATATATATTCTGAAAGGTAATTGCATAAGCTTTCCAAATATTATTAGTAAAAGTTGGCACAATCATATTAAAGGGGCGCCCTCTCAACCTGAACATAGCCAATTTTTTAATATTTTAAAGTGAAAGAACGGCAATATTCCGAGTCGAAATTCGGACCATCGTACAAAATTCTGAGCATCCATCTATATATATTCTGAAAGGTAATTGCATAAGCTTTCCAAATATTATTAGTAAAAGTTGGCACAATTATATTAAAGGGGCGCCCTCTCAACCTACAAATAGCCAATTTTTCAATATTTTAAACTGAAAGAATGGTAATATTCCCAGTCGAAATGCGGACCATCGTACAAAATTCTGAGCATCCATCTATATATATTCTGAAAGGTACTTGGATAAGCTTTCCAAATATTATTAGTAAAAGTTGGCACAATCATATTAAAGGGGCGCCCTCTCAACCTACAAATAGCCAATTTTTTAATATTTTAAAGTGAAAGAACGGCAATATTCCTAGTCCGAATTCGACTCGGAATATTGCCGTTCTTTCACTTTAAAATATTAAAAAAATGGCTATTTGTAGGTTGAGAGGGCGCCCCTTTAATATGATTGTGCCAACTTTTACTAATAATATTTGGAAAGCTTATCCAATTACCTTTCAGAATATATATAGATGGATGCTCAGAATTTTGTACGATGGTCCGAATTTCGACTCGGAATATTACCGTTCTTTCATTTTAAATGTTGAAACATTGGCTATGTTCAGGTTGAGAGCGCGCCCCTTTAATATGATTGTGCCAACTTTTACTAATAATATTTGGAAAGCTTATGCAATTACCTTTCAGAATATATATAGCTGGATGCTTAGAATTTTGTACGATAGTTCGAATTTGGACTTCGAAAAAAATACTGGTCTGTCTTTACATTCAGAATATTGAAAAATTGGCTATGTTCAGGTTGAGAGGGCGCCCCTTTAATATGATTGTGCCAACTTTTACTAATAATATTTGGAAAGCTTATCCAATTTCCTTTCAGAATATATATAGCTGGTTGCTCAGAATTTTGTACGATGGTCCGAATTTCGACTAGGAATATTACCATTCTTTCAGTTTAAAATATTGAAAAAATGGCGATTTGTAGGTTGAGAGCGCGCCCCTTTAATATGATTGTGCCAACTCTTACTAATAATATTTGGAAAGTTTATGCAAATACCTCTCAGAATATATATAGCTGGATGCTTAGAATTTTGTACGATAGTCCGAATTCGACTCAGAATATTGCCGTTCTTTCACTTTAAAATATTAAAAAAATGGCTATTTGTAGGTTGAGAGGGCGCCCCTTTAATATGATTGTGCCAACTTTTACTAATAATATTTGGAAAGCTTATCCAATTACCTTTCAGAATATATATAGATGGTTGCTCAGAATTTTGTACGATGGTCCGAATTTCGACTCGGAATATTACCATTCTTTCACTTTAAATGTTGAAACATTGGCTATGTTCAGGTTGAGAGCGCGCCCCTTTAATATAATTGTACCAACTTTTACTAATAATATTTGGAAAGCTTATGTAATTATCTTTCAGAATATATATAGCTGGATGCTTAGAATTTTGTATGATAGTTCGAATTTGGACTTCGAAAAAAATACTGGTCTGTCTTTACATTCAGAATATTGAAAAATTGGCTATGTTGAGGTTGAGAGGGCGCCCCTTTAATATGATTGTGCCAACTTTTACTAATAATATTTGGAAAGCTTATCCAATTGCCTTTCAGAATATATATAGCTGGATGCTCAGAATTTTGTACGATGGTCCGAATTTGGACTTCGAATAAAATACCGGTCTATATTTACATATATAATATTGAAAAATTGGCTATGTTCAGGTTGAGAGCGCGCACCTTTAATATGATTGTGCCAACTTTTACTAATAATATTTGGAAAGCTTATTCAAGTACCTTTCAGAATATATATAGCTGGTTGCTCAGAATTTTGTACGATGGTCCGAATTTCGACTCGGAATATTACCATTCTTTAATTTTAAAATATTGAAAAATTGGCTATTTGTAGGTTGAGAGCGCACCTCTTTAATATGATTGTGCCAACTCTTACTAATAATATTTGGAAAGCTTATCCAATTACCTTTCAGAATATATATAGCTGGATGCTCAGAATTTTGTACGATAGTCCGAATTCGACTCGGAATATTGCCGTTCTTTCACTTTAAAATATTAAAAAAATGGCTATTTGTAGGTTGAGAGGGCGCCCCTTTAATATGATTGTGCCAACTTTTACTAATAATATTTGGAAAGCTTATCCAATTACCTTTCAGAATATATATAGATGGATGCTCAGAATTTTGTACGATGGTCCGAATTTCGACTCGGAATATTACCGTTCTTTCAGTTTAAAATATTGAAAAAATGGCTATGTTCAGGTTGAGAGCGCGCCCCTTTAATATGATTGTGCCAACTTTTACTAATAATATTTGGAAAGCTTATGCAATTACCTTTCAGAATATATATAGCTGGATGCTTAGAATTTTGTACGATAGTTCGAATTTGGACTTCGAAAAAATACTGGTCTGTCTTTACATTCAGAATATTGAAAAATTGGCTATGTTCAGGTTGAGAGCGCGCCCCTTTAATATGATTGTGCCAACTTTTACTAATAATATTTGGAAGGCTTATCCAAGTACCTTTCAGAATATATATAGATGGATGCTCAGAATTTTGTACGATGGTCCGCATTTCGACTGGGAATATTACCATTCTTTCAGTTTAAAATATTGAAAAATTCGCTATTTGTAGGTTGAGAGGGCGCCCCTTTAATATAATTGTGCCAACTTTTACTAATAATATTTGGAAAGCTTATCCAATTACCTTTCAGAATATATATAGATGGATGCTCAGAATTTTGTACGATGGTCCGAATTTCGACTCGGAATATTGCCGTTCTTTCACTTTAAAATATTAAAAAATTGGCTATGTTCAGGTTGAGAGGGCGCCCCTTTAATATGATTGTGCCAACTTGTACTAATAATATTTGGAAAGCTTATGCAATTACCTTTCAGAATATATATAGCTGGATGCTTAGAATTTTGTACGATAGTCCGAATTCGACTCGGAATATTGCCGTTCTTTCACTTTAAAATATTAAAAAATTGGCTATTTGTAGGTTGAGAGGGCGCCCCTTTAATATGATTGTGCCAACTTTTACTAATAATATTTGGAAAGCTTATCCAATTACCTTTCAGAATATATATAGATGGATGCTCAGAATTTTGTACGATGGTCCGCATTTCGACTCGGAATATTACCGTTCTTTCACTTTAAATGTTGAAACATTGGCTATGTTCAGGTTGAGAGCGCGCCCCTTTAATATGATTGTGCCAACTTTTACTAATAATATTTGGAAAGCTTATTCAATTACCTTTCAGAATATATATAGCTGGTTGCTCAGAATTTTGTACGATGGTCCGAATTTCGACTCGGAATATTACCATTCTTTCAGTTTAAAATATTGAAAAAATGGCGATTTGTAGGTTGAGAGCGCGCCCCTTTAATATGATTGTGCCAACTTTTACTAATAATTTTTGGAAAGTTTATGCAAATACCTTTCAGAATATATATAGCTGGATGCTTAGAATTTTGTACGATAGTCCGAATTCGACTCGGAATATTGCCGTTCTTTCACTTTAAAATATTAAAAAATTGGCTATTTGTAGGTTGAGAGGGCGCCCCTTTAATATGATTGTGCCAACTTTTACTAATAATATTTGGAAAGCTTATCCAATTACCTTTCAGAATATATATAGCTGGATGCTTAGAATTTTGTACGATGGTCCGAATTTCGACTCGGAATATTACCGTTCTTTCATTTTAAATGTTGAAACATTGGCTATGTTCAGGTTGAGAGGGCGCCCCTTTAATATGATTGTGCCAACTTTTACTAATAATATTTGGAAAGCTTATGCAATTACCTTTCAGAATATATATAGCTGGATGCTTAGAATTTTGTACGATAGTTCGAATTTGGACTTCGAAAAAAATACTGGTCTGTCTTTACATTCAGAATATTGAAAAATTGGCTATGTTCAGGTTGAGAGGGCGCCCCTTTAATATGATTGTGCCAACTTTTACTAATAATATTTGGAAAGCTTATCCAATTACCTTTCAGAATATATATAGCTGGTTGCTCAGAATTTTGTACGATGGTCCGAATTTCGACTCGGAATATTACCATTCTTTCAGTTTAAAATATTGAAAAAATGGCGATTTGTAGGTTGAGAGCGCGCCCCTTTAATATGATTGTGCCAACTTTTACTAATAATATTTGGAAAGCTTATTCAATTACCTTTCAGAATATATATAGCTGGTTGCTCAGAATTTTGTACGATAGTCCGAATTCGACTCGGAATATTGCCGTTCTTTCACTTTAAAATATTGAAAAAATGGCGATTTGTAGGTTGAGAGCGCGCCCCTTTAATATGATTGTGCCAACTTTTACTAATAATATTTGGAAAGTTTATGCAAATACCTTTCAGAATATATATAGCTGGATGCTTAGAATTTTGTACGATAGTCCGAATTCGACTCGGAATATTGCCGTTCTTTCACTTTAAAATATTAAAAAATTGGCTATTTGTAGGTTGAGAGGGCGCCCCGTTAATATGATTGTGCCAACTTTTACTAATAATATTTGGAAAGCTTATCCAATAACCTTTCAGAATATATATAGATGGATGCTCAGAATTTTGTACGATGGTCCGAATTTCGACTCGGAATATTACCGTTCTTTCATTTTAAATGTTGAAACATTGGCTATGTTCAGGTTGAGAGGGCGCCCCTTTAATATGATTGTGCCAACTTTTACTAATAATATTTGGAAAGCTTATGCAATTACCTTTCAGAATATATATAGCTGGATGCTTAGAATTTTGTACGATAGTTCGAATTTGGACTTCGAAAAAAATACTGGTCTGTCTTTACATTCAGAATATTGAAAAATTGGCTATGTTCAGGTTGAGAGGGCGCCCCTTTAATATGATTGTGCCAACTTTTACTAATAATATTTGGAAAGCTTATCCAATTACCTTTCAGAATATATATAGCTGGATGCTGAGAATTTTGTACGATAGTCCGAATTTGGACTCGGAATATTGCCGTTCTTTCACTTTAAAATATTAAAAAATTGGCTATGTTCAGGTTGATAGCGCGCCCCTTTAATATGATTGTGCCAACTTTTACTAATAATATTTGGAAAGCTTATGCAATTACCTTTCAGAATATATATAGCTGGATGCTTAGAATTTTGCACGATAGTCCGAATTCGACTCGGAATATTGCCGTTCTTTCACTTTAAAATATTAAAAAATTGGCTATTTGTAGGTTGAGAGGGCGCCCCTTTAATATGATTGTGCCAACTTTTACTAATAATATTTGGAAAGCTTATCCAAGTACCTTTCAGAATATATATAGATGGATGCTCAGAATTTTGTACGATGGTCCGCATTTCGACTGAGAATATTACCATTCTTTCAGTTTAAAATATTGAAAAATTGGCTATTTTTAGGTTGAGAGCGCGCCCCTTTAATATGATTGTGCCAACTTTTACTAATAATATTTAGAAAGCTTATGCAATTACCTTTCAGAATATATATAGCTGGATGCTCAGAATTTTATACGATGGTCCGAATTTTGACTCAGAATATTACCATTCTTTCAGTTTAAAATATTGAAAAAATGGCTATTTGTAGGTTGAGAGCGCGCCCCTTTAATATGATTGTGCCAACTTTTACTAATAATATTTGGAAAGCTTATTCAATTACCTTTCAGAATATATATAGCTGGTTGCTCAGAATTTTGTACGATGGTCCGAATTTTGACTCAGAATATTACCATTATTTCAGTTTAAAATATTGAAAAAATGGCTATTTATAGGTTGAGAGCGCGCCCCTTTAATATGATTGTGCCAACTTTTACTAATAATATTTGGAAAGCTTATGCAATTACCTTTCAGAATATATATAGCTGGATGCTTAGAATTTTGTACGATAGTCCGAATTCGACTCGGAATGTTGCCGTTCTTTCACTTTAAAATATTAAAAAATTGGCTATTTGTAGGTTGAGAGGGCGCCCCTTTAATATGATTGTGCCAACTTTTACTAATAATATTTGGAAAGCTTATCTAATTACCTTTCAGAATATATATAGATCGATGCTCAGAATTTTGTACGATGGTCCGCATTTCGACTCGGAATATTACCGTTCTTTCACTTTAAATGTTGAAACATTGGCTATGTTCACGTTGAGAGCGCGCCCCTTTAATATGATTGTGCCAACTTTTACTAATAATATTTGGAAAGCTTATTCAATTACCTTTCAGAATATATATAGCTGGTTGCTCAGAATTTTGTACGATGGTCCGAATTTTGACTCAGAATATTACCATTATTTCAGTTTAAAATATTGAAAAAATGGCTATTTATAGGTTGAGAGCGCGCCCCTTTAATATGATTGTGCCAACTTTTACTAATAATATTTGGAAAGCTTATGCAATTACCTTTCAGAATATATATAGCTGGATGCTTAGAATTTTGTACGATAGTCCGAATTCGACTCGGAATATTGCCGTTCTTTCACTTTAAAATATTAAAAAATTGGCTATTTGTAGGTTGAGAGGGCGCCCCTTTAATATGATTGTGCCAACTTTTACTAATAATATTTGGAAAGCTTATTCAATTACCTTTCAGAATATATATAGCTGGTTGCTCAGAATTTTGTACGATGGTCCGAATTTGGACTTCGAATAAAATACCGGTCTATCTTTACATATAGAATATTGAAAAATTGGCTATATTCAGGTTGAGAGGGCGCCCCTTTAATATGATTGTGCCAACTTTTACTAATAATATTTGGAAAGCGTAATCAATTACCTTTCAGAATATATATAGCTGGTTGCTAAGAATTTTGTACGATGGTGCGAATTTTAACTCGGAATATTACCGTTCTTTGAGTTTAAAATATTGAAAAATTGTCGACGTTAAGGATGAGAGCGCACCCCTTTAATATGATTGTGCCAACTTTTACTAATAATATCTGGAAAGCCTATTTAATTACCTTTCGGAATATATTTAGTTGAATGTCTAGAATTTTGTACGATAATGCGAAATTACACCTCTATTCTGAGCTAAAGGAATGGATAAAAAATAATATATTATTCTACTTTCATTTGATAGACGTAACGTTGCATTTTATTGGTTGGTAAAAATAGATGAGTTTGGGCGACTGTTGTCTTAATTCTGAATAGGTGGCCAACGAACAGGTGGCCAGCTGGATCGGTCGAATAGCTGGCTAGCCGAATAGGCGGCCAATTTGTGTTCGGTAGTTCAGTCATAGGAGCAATATAATTTTCATTTGACTTTTAAGGAGCATTGTACTTTTTAAAATTAAAGTCATATGACTTGTCGATCATTAAGCTTGTTTAATTTTGTCCTCTGAGCACAAAAACAAAAGTTGGGGCAGATAAACCAGTTTAAAAACCCTTGCTCACTATTTTGTTTATTATAGGCTTTATTCTTAAAATGGCTTGCCTTCTCGATTTGCTCATAGTACCATGTGAACACTGTACTCTCTCCTTGTACTGGATACCAGTTTTACCATTTGTTCTGAACAGTTACAGATCATAACCATTGTTCATTTTGATTGGCTAATCACAACCAAGTAAATATTACAAAACAGACTCATTCAGAAGGTTCTATGTTCTATGCTGTTTCAAATGAAATTCCCCCCCCCCACCTCTGGCTTGTAAAAGTTAATTCTATTCATTATCCTGGTACCTTAATCTGGAATAAACATCCTTGAGTTGTCAGTTTGATGTCTACATGTAATTTAGATCTTGTGAAGATGAAGAGAAGTGAAATTCGATATAAAGCAAAAGAAAAAATTTTTATTTCATGTGCTGAACTTCAAAGAAATGACTTTATCACCTATCTTTATAACAATGAAGATCGGGGTACGTCAAAATGTCTTGGCCAATTTTCTGCCTTGTTACCGGCGTAAATCTAATGCCGCGCACATCTCCTCGTAAAGCTGTAGAAATCTTTTTCTGATCGTCACGAGAAAATGAAATTAATCATTGCATGGTGGACAAAGCACAAGATCTATTGATGAATGTGTTTTTGGTTCAAATTGATTGAAGTGTTGGTAAATTAAATGTAATAAAAAATGATGTAGCAGGTGATGGATTGGAGCATTGCCACATTATATATCCAATACAGACTGATTTATTAGCCTATCGGGTCTAAATCCCTATAGAATTATGTTGTGGTGTTAGACTGTCAACTGTAGTTCTGTTTTCTACTGTCAGGGCTTCAACTAAATTCTTGTGAGACCTCAAAACTTGGTTTCAATCAGTTGGTGATAAATCAAGTCTGTTGATATTCTTGTAGTTATCCATTTTAGATTCTTGTCCATATAAACACGTAAATTAAGATTATTGAACATGAACAAATGATCAGATCTCTTACAATAATTTCTTTTGATATATAAAACTAAAACCCAATATGCAGTGCTATAAAAAACAATATGATGAAAATATGTCCGCCAAGTATTATTTTGAAATAGGTGGTTATGCTACTGTTAGAGGATGCATTATGCCTATTGATGTTGATAGTGTAATCTTCAAATTGGAAATAAGATAAGATAAGATTATATTGTATTGATACACACAAACACATATTTTTAAAACTAAAAAGAACAATGAAGTACAAAGAAATACACAAAAGCAGTACAACAATTCAAATACAACTATCTTCATTTACATTTATTATAAAATGTAACGTACATGTATCTAGGAGTTTGTTTCAGAAAGATAATTAATAAAGGGAGTTCAATTGACAACAAATCTTTGTTAGATACCGGTATATATGCTTTTTTAATTAACACTATAGGCAATATTGATATTATCCAATGTACAATTTAATCAGAATTTTCAAAAAGTCTCAATTCAGTTGGGAATGACTTTTTTGTGTCAAAAATGCAGTGATTGTGAAATGATATATTGATTATTTTTTTCATAAAAACTAGATGCATGCAGTGTATAATTACATGCATCATGTATAGTATATCTCTTTCAGTTTTATGTTCAAACAATTATTGGTTTCGTCCCAATGGAACTAACAGTTTTGTTACCAATAAAAACATGCAATAAGCCTAAATATTTAGTTAAATGCTCAAATTAGATTCCATAATAGTAAATCACTATTCACGTTTATCTAATTTGGGAAATTTGTCGTCCAGAATTTATATATACGCAGTTGTGTACCATCTGATCTGTATGAAATTTACATCATTTAGATCAGTGAAACGGAGGAACCTATTGAATTTCTTTATATTTCTTCAAGCGTAATGGCCTTTGTTGAACCTTATCAATGCTCGAAGGACGAAAATTATCATATTTTGATCTGTATGAAATTTATATAAAAGTTCAAATTAGTGAATCCCATAGAATTTCAGCAATTTCCATTATTTTTTCTGGAGTTATGGCCCTTGTTTCACTTTGTTGAAGCTTATGAGCACTCGAATGCTGAAAGTCATCATCTGATCTGTATGAAATTTATCTGCATGACATTAGGTTGACTCGAAGATGCAGAGCAATTTGTTAGTATACCGGTACTGTTTTTATAGGCTTAAACCCTTACGACCCCACCTTCATCCGCCACTGATCCTAGTCTAATTTTGTGGAACTATCTGACATAAAAGAGCCAATAAAATGATACAAATCTATTTATCGGTGTTAGGTTCATGTACAAAAACCTAGAAATATTAGAAAAGGATCAAATGCTTAAAAGTAGATGTCTAGCATAATCTTTAGAAATACATGTACACATGTTCATGTTACAGCACAACCATGATGGTTAAAATAAATATTTGAGTAGTTTTAGAACTGTGGCTTTTATGATGTAGTGATCCATGGCAAATAAAGAAGTTCCATGGGACTGGTTGAAGGAAGATTAATTGCATACTTGTCAGAAGCAGTTTGTAATCTTAACTTTATTTTCCCCCTCAGCGGAATTATTGAGGAGAAAAATGTTGTTTTCTTGAAAATTATTTCACCATGAATAAAAAAAATTGTGTAGCTTCAACTGTTCCAATCAGAATAACAATCCAAATACTGTCTTTTTTCTTGTCAAAAGTTTACCCACGATCCGTGAACTTGTTTTCCAGTAGCTTTAAATTCCAGTATTTCAACAGTTAACGAGACGATAAATTTTACCACTCTAATTGAAGTATTGTGAATTGGCTATCACCCCCTCATTTAAACATTCTCTATCAAAGTAGATAATTGGCAATTAGATTGATTTAGTATTAGTGTGCTGAAGGCCAGTTTCTACTTCTAGAAACAAGATGGTTTAGAATTAAAGATGTGTTTGACCAAAGTTCTACCAAAGATGACAAATAGAAACTCAGTTGCCATTAGCTTCATCTCCTTCAAGGCAAATAGAAATTACATTTACCAACAGGAACTCTTTTCAGCACAATTAAAACCCAGGAGACGGAATGCAAACTGGCTGAAAGGCTTTCCTGCGGTATGATTCTGAGTTAAAAGAGCTGGGCATTTGAAAGATGTCCGTTTCAGAATTAATGGAGCGTCTGGTCATCTTTCAGAAATGTATTTTTGTCTGTCCTTTTTTTTTCGCCCTTTATTGAGTAGCAGTGTTATTGAGAACCTGATAATAACTAATAGAAAATGTGCTGACATGATTTAGTATGGAGATGATCCTATGAATTGTACCATTATCAAAAAGTCAGCTATTGAAATGCATTCATGTCTGGAAACACATGATAATTTGAATTAGAAAATTACAGTGGTCCGATCTTACTGTTGTTCCTGTCAAGGTTGTTGATGAGAAAGGCTGAAACAAGTCTGATAATCCAGATCATGATACCACGTAAAAGGCTGTAAATTGACACAAGATGTTGGACTGGAACACATTGAAAGAACAAATTAAGACATTTTAACTTCTTGTTCTCAACAACTTTGACATTATAATGTAATTATTAAACATGTTCCTCCAAATGTTTCGATAAAATGTAGCCCTGACTAAATAATGGTATTCCCTGAATAAAGACTAAATGGTTAATCTAAAAATTAAAAGCATTTTTTTTCACGTACAGTGGGCTGAAATTTATTTGTCTGGATGCTGCTGGTGTCTCTGGAACGTATGGTTATTTTAATACATTTTTCCCTGGGACTTACTCCCTCACAATTTTAAAAAAGTCAAATAATTGAATGAAATATCCAATTTAGTTTTGCATAATGTATGTGCATTGGGCAATAGAAAACAAAGCTTTCCAACCCCACCTCCCTCAAAAAACAATTTTGGATGATGCTCGCTGTTAAACCTGTGGAGGTAATCATTTATCCACTTAAATATAATCTTGTTCATTTAATATCTTTACAGATAAACTAGTTATATCTATACTATATATCTGTAGATAAAGTGAAGTGTTACAAATTATATTGAAATAGGAATCAAAGTAGATAGATTATATACTTAATTACTACCTACATCTAGCAACGTTAATATATATATATATATAAATCACTACATACATGTCATATTCTCATTATTTCATTGTGTATACAAAAGAGCCAGGGAGATAATATGTACAAAATGAAACTTGAACCAAAGAAATGTATTATTTTAACCAGTTTTTGTGAGATCTGTTTTAATGTATTACCAGACAGGATCCATACTTATTTAAGTTAGGTGGGTATTTTAAACTGCTTAAATGATTTAATAAGGTAATGAATCAATGAGATATTATATCTGTCTAAAGGGATATAAATTTATCAATTACTGGTATAGTATACTTTTAGTTAACTTTTTAAGAGTTTTTCTACGTTTTTTCTGTCTGAAATGGAGAGACTATCTTTATGTAGACTATAAATCTTTCAAATTGTATTTGTACATGCTATAAATGTTAAGATTTATCCCTTGCCATAAACGGTTAATGTGAGGAAATAAATGAATCTTGGTATATTTAAGTTTTTTTTAACAGACCTATTTTCAACCATTGCAGATTTTTCATATTTTATCTGTTCTCTAAGTATACGTAGAATAGTTTCAACAATACACAACTTAAAGTGAAAAAAGTTTTAACTTTAATCAGAAAATTAGCATGACAGCTTTGATTATATAGGTAAACTGTAAATCGATGTTAGAATAGTAATTCTTCATGTTCATGAATACACAAAAGAAAGTTGTGTTAGACTCGGTTATTAAGAATGAATAATTTGGAGAAAATCGCAGCAAAAACATGAATTCTCCTTTAAATGAGCTATCAACCAATTATATATTGGATATTATTAAATGATGAAAATTTTGTTAATTTCAAAGTGCAGACGCTGGAATCATGAAAACAATTAGTGAACCCAGAAAAAAGGAAGGGGGGCACTCACCCTCTCATTTCCTCTTGATCCATTCTTGATTTATTTTGTAAATTAAAGTAATTACACAAAAGATGATCAAGAATGGGACTGAAAAAACTTTAAAATGTAGAAATAATGGTTAAAATAATAGGAGCTTGGCTTGAGATTTTATTAGTCAATATAAACAAATGGTTATTAGATAAGTCTACATTATATGGTATTAGAATGTTCAGTAAATAGAGGACCTGTTAGGTGGATGTTTATGTGTCTGGATCGGTTACTGTGAAATGAAATTAACTCACCATTTATTTACTGATAAGGTGATTTTACTTAATAATTACATAATAGAGAAACTAATTATTGTTATCTTAATTAAAAACTTAATTTGTTAATTTATAGGGCAAAGCTGTTGGTGTCAGATTCACAAAAAATATTTAACATAAATACTAGACGCTCATTGACAGCTAGAGATAAATAACTATTGGAGATTGACCTTTCCTTATTTATCCCAGTTGACCACCAGACAGCTTAGCACAAACATTCAAATAATTAACAACATGCTTTCACATTTTGAGTGTTGATAATTCCCTGACCTGACAAATCTATCTGTGATCGTCTGTCAACTAATACTAATTCAATATGTCCTTTCCATTCTTTTTACTGGTTTTACTCTGTTATATTTCAGAAAATAATTTCAGATAAACCTCATTTACATTTACCAGAAAAAATAAATGCAGCTTTAATTATACATATGATGTTCACAGGTTACATTTTGTGGAACTGATAGTATAATATTTAAATGAAAACTTTGTTCAACTGTACTAATATTGTGGAACTAATGTAGTAGGCTATATTATTTAAAGATGCATTGTGTAAGATTTAGATAAATGAAAAAAGAATATATTGAAAATTTGATCTGTCTTCACAACACTAGGATCTGGAAGAATTGTTATTTTACAGGCACTCTAGTTGATGTGAAGAATTAACCAATGAAATGGTCTCAGCGCTCACGCTGTCGATCGCCATTTCCGCCAATTGCGATAAAAATATAATTTTGGCGTTAAAATATTCAATCTGGCGAAATTTTTTGCGATTCTTTTTCAACCATGGCTAAAAAAATTTCTCGCCACAAAGTTTTGATTTCCACGCCGTGCACACACGTCACAATCTATCACTATACGCTTGGCTGAGTCATTTATCAATCAATCAAGTACTAATCCTTTGTCTCTTGATCAATCTCGGATTAGCGTTGATTAGTATATACAGTTAGAGTAGTAATAAACTAATCAAGAGACAGACGATTCAATTGTTTGTCTCCAAATACGAATCGGTGGCTTTTTTTGACGGTTTCTATATATTCAAAATGGCGGACACCGTGAATAATGCTCGTTCGATTTGTGTGAGATTATTGGACTATGACGTCTGTTTTATCCTTTTCCTACTCCTGTTGCACGTATCGTTAATAAATGAAGACAGGTTTATTGTTAAAGTTCATATGGAAGTCGATATTAAACGCCAGAAACGAACGAACGAAAGTCACTTAAGCCTTGAACAGCCTTCGTCAACGTCCGATAGAAGAATTTCAAACTTATTCTTTTTTGTATTTCACCACCAAAATACTCCCGAACTGACTATATAATAGTTAAGAAATAGATAACGTAAATGGAATATTCTGAAAATTTGAGTCAATTTGTTTCCTTTGAACCGAGATTATTAGCGTTTGATATAAGGCCCAGCCTCGATCATCATCACTAAACTAAAGAAAGATTCAGCTCTTAGTTCTTACATAATGTATGTTTATGCATTTGAAAAATGTAGATCTCTTAAGGATGAATGAACATTTTCAAATCCTTGATATATCAGTAAGTGCTTGATCACAATTCCTGTTATAAGAAAAATATTCATTAAAAACAAATACACTGTGTGGTTACCCCAGATGTTGAAAAAGCTCTAAAAAAATGGGCTTCTGCAAAGCACTAAGCAGTGAAGAATTTTGTAAATTGTAATATTATATGTAAATAAAAATTACTGAAAAAATATAATAGAATAGATATTCGTTCTTTTTTTTTGGCGGAAAAAATATATGGCTAATAAATTAAAATGAAAAATTGGCGGAAGAAAAATTGAACCCAGAGTGAGCACTGAATGGTCTTGTTACTGCAAGTTCTCGGCATGCTCTGCACCCCTAGAAATATCAAAACTGATTGATTAATCAATCGTATGAACCCCTGACACAACCTCCCAGTACAGTCATATCTTGGTGAAGTCTAGGCCATCGAAAGAATAAAAGAAAAAAAAATGGTGTTTAGATCTGTATTTTAATCAGATTGTGAAATTATGAAAATACCTATTATTAAAATGACTTACGCCTACAGTAGTTATGTTTATTTAAGGTTTAATCACAGTTTGTTTTAACTCACCTTGTCAACCAGCAAATTGTAAGAAACCAATTTCTTTAATAACAGCTACAGGATAATGCCCTCATGGCAGAGTAATGAAAAGGCTTCTCATGTTGAATTTGTATGAATAATGTAATATAAATAACATGCTTTGTTTTATTTTGTGAAAGAAAGAGTATCTCACCAGGACAGTAACCAATAACATTTATATCAAAAGACCATAAAAACATCACATAAAGACATCACAAGACATTTACTTAATAATGTACAATAAATATGTTCTAGAAATCACTTTCAACACGCAGAAGCCAATGGCTTGAACTTCATTGGCATCTTCCTAACCTAGATCATTACAAATACTTTTTATGTAAATAGTCCGTTGATGTGTCACAGACTTAATTAAGCAAGAACTTTCCCCTCAAAATAAGATTACTCGTCAATTTAGATTACGCAATTATAGAAAGTATTTCATTGGGTGGCATTGCAGTGCTACAAACAGCATGTTTCAATATAAGTTAAAAAAAATGAACACTTAAATTCACCATTGATTTGGGGCTAAATTGGTCGTAAAATTAACAATATTCAGGTTGGTAAATAAATATTGACTCTTAATTAAGAAAAGGCAAATGCAATAAATGGAGACGTGATGATAGTGCTTTTGCAGCTTACGAAATCAAATTTCTAAAGATCATTTGCCAGAAAAAAATATTTGTAGCAAATAGCTATCTTCAGAAGTGGTGATTTTGATAATACTATATTTAATTTGAGTGCTTGCAAATGGTTGCATTACTACAATATGTTGCTGTTTTAATGTTATATGATACTATTTTTCAAACTAATATTGTATGTAACTTTTGGCATTTACACAAAACCTCTGGCAATATTTTTAGCAGCTTTTTTTTAAAAGTTCTATCTCAAATGATTATCATTTTTTTTCTGGCAGGGTCACTTGAAGATTGCATTTTATTTTCCCATATTGTCAAGGTTTTTCAATTCAGTTTTAAATAGCACACACTTGAAGCTCGATAAAATTAGGATTGCTAATTTAGCGCTATTAGGTTTTCTCTCAAAAGTTGGGCTTCCCCTGGGCTCGAAAACCAGACAGAATAATGAATCAATTATAGAGACTCCCAATATCCTTATAATTAGATTATCATTTGTGTGACACTATGTCAACATGCACCCCTCCACTTCATAAATTGTCCTTTCATTTTAATTTGGATAATTCTTTCAAATACGACATGTCATTTGTTCCTCATCTATTGCTCTGGGATGGAGTTGGAAATGATGTCCCACAGATGTTTTGTTTCTTTCATCGAATATAGAAACAAGTTGTTCAGTAATCAGATTTATTGTTTAATTCTCCTGTGTTGTACATCCAGTTTCATAATCGAAATATTGCGTTAAATTTGTCTGTTCAATTATTAATTGTCGTGATAAGTATTCCCTGTGGCCATTGATTACTAACGATATGGAGAGATTTATTTTGTTCCATCCATGCCGATAGTCCTGCTTCAGGTACATATAGACCATCTCTCCAATTAATCAGAGAATCGCAACCCGCTCTTTCATCTCAAATACAAGAGTCAAGTTGATTTGTAACTTTTGTTCAGGAAAGAACTTGAGCTATGTTATTGAATAATGAATATTTAAATTCTGTTTGACTTTCATTTCTTTGCAGTAAGTTAAATTATCTTTCCTATATCTGTACAGTGTGGAATATTTATAGACTCAAATGCCCTTATATTCTACTGTAATTAATATTGAATGTCAATATTGCTGTAGACAATGAGGTGTAAAATCATGAGGAAAGTTTTTTATGTTTTGAGATTGACATGGATTAAAATTGTTTGATGTAATTTATACAAAAGACTATAATTTCATTTTGTGGTATCTGGTGATTTTTCACAAGTCTATTTTCAGTACAATTTAATTTTGAAATATATTTTGCCACACCTAACAGACGTGAATGCATGAACACAGCTCTTTCTCAGCCTAGTTCTCCTTTTAGCAAATCCACGATAAAAGAAAAGAATCTTTAATTATATTAAATTGACCCACTCAAAGTTTCTAACATGGATAATTTGAGATTACAAGTCAGATACTACAGGTAATTTGTTTCAGGTAAACATTAGGAACTGGCTCAAAGGGAACGGAACAATTCTGGCCCAATGTGAATGGAACAATTCTTTAATCTATTAGTAAGTGCAGGAGGAATGCACTACACGCAAACAAACCCCTACAAGATGAATCTGCAGACAAGACGGAATACATAGAGATTATGCTGCTTCTTGAATGCTATTACTAAAACAATATGTTAACACCAAATTGTTTAGCCTTCATTATTTTCATGCAAGATTAAATGACCTATCCCTTTTAGTCTGCTGACTGAAATATCATCCCATCTATGTGATCAAGACCTAAATAGCACCGCACCGGTAAATATGTTTCAGGTAAAATCAATGTGAATGCTGTCTAATAGTTAATATTACTGTACGTATAACATTTACATGTTACAGATACTTTAATTTCTTTCTACTAGATAGCTGTATGCGATCAGAAGACAGGAATCTCTTGAAAAGCAAGGCATATAAATCCATTTGCTTAATGAAAAAACGAATGTTCTTTTGAAATCACATGTACATGTCTAAATATTCTGTTTGGGTAACTATATAAACAAGTCTAAAATTCACATGAAGTATAAGCAAAACCAACTTAGCTATTATGTTATAAATTACCCATTCATTTATCAGCACATTCCTCATCCTTAGCTAGCGATATGTAGCTGAATTTATCAGTTTAAAGTCAGCATGTTTAGAGGGCCACGATATCCATATTAATTGATCTTTCTGTTAATATTTATTACAAACCATTTTTATTTTTTGTCCATCCCTGTGGCTGCGGCTTTATGGTCTTGTCGTTGTTGGACGTTAAACCCCATTTAATGAAGGAAATGACAATTGCTTTGAAATTGTAACATCTTATTTCCACTCAAAAGAGTTATCAGTGAAAGTAAATTGTCAGGAACTACCCTTTGAATCTGATCCAGACATCCTGAACTGTTCTCTGGTTTAAATTAGAATTTAATTGAATTAAAATATGGAAAGATAGAAATTTGTTTACATTGACCTAGTTTGTGTCAAGTGGACTTAAACCCCATTTCTCTCTTTCTCTCTCTCTTTATTTTGATTGCTGATCTTTCCAAGATTCCTCACTTTGGTTTAGAAAAATTTTCTACCCAATAGATTTTGGCACCTGACAGTATTTCCGAACATTTAAAAGAAGAGATTAATGTATGTGTATAATTAGAAATGTTTATATTGTAAGTAATGTTGAGGTGCATATATCATGTGTTTTATATTATACATATGGTGTCTGTATGTCCCACCTGTTCAAATATAACTAATATATTCTTTATGTATGTTCACCTTTTGTATACATAATGTCTTTACAATGTATAATCTTACTTAAATAGAATATGCCACCCCAATTCTCCAACAGTGGCTCGTTTATGTTATTTGGGTAGAGCTTTCAACAAGTAAACCCAAGAGATGGACGCTTCCTTGAACACCAGATATAACGTAATTTAAGTTATCTATTTGATGCTTTACAGCAGTAGATTTCCTAAGTGCGGAGGGTGAGGAAGAGGGTGACTCTTTGTGGGAGGGCAACACTTTCGGTCTGCTGCACTGAACGAGTTAGTTTATCTTCCAGAACAATATGTAGAAGATGCATGACTCAATTTTATTTTTCTGTTCAACTATTTTTGATGTGGATTTTCTTGTAGTTTTTGCAGGGGGGTGGGAGCTTAAATCTGCCTATTTCAGGTTTTTATTTATTTGTCAACTCTCTAGACAATCAGATGTCGCAGGTGTAAACAGATTGAACTACAATGATTTAATGTAAAAATGGAAAAGCAATTATGCTGAGTCTCCATTAACAAGTCACATTGCTACAATAATCAACAATCTACGTCTAAACTTCAAACAGTGATAACATTGTTTGATTAAAGTAATTTGAATGAAATTTTCAATACCGGTATATTAAATTTGAATTATTTAGTTGTAGTACGTACATTGTGCTCTTTATCTAAATCTTATATGCATCTTTAACAGATAGAAATGCCTAGATGAGGTATTAGGAAATTTAATTGTAACAAGATTACATTCATCCTCACCAATCATGTCTTATCTTATGTCTAATTCAATAAATAGTCAAGATAAAATGAAACTCAATCATTGCTTATGATTGCTGTATACATACAATCCGAAAGGTTTGAAAATAGCACAGATGTTAACTCTTCAAGAATCTTGGCTCAAATAAAGTACCGGGTACTCTTCTTGTTCTGTGGACCACAATTTTTAACAATGGATTAAGTCACCTTTATTCACATTTTCATCATTAAACTGTCAATTCAAATTAACTCATACATGTAGTTTGAAAAACATGGAGTTGGTCATGGTTGATGTTACAATTTGCTAGCACTTTCCACCCTTAATAAGTAACTGTTGATATAAGACTATAGTTCTATTGAATTAGCGATAAAAGAAGTGTATCGATTGAGTAATCTTCTACCAACATGTGATCTTTATGTGAATCTGTGACATCTAGCTTATTTCAGTGTTTGCAGACACCAAATAAGGATCTATGCTCAACCAGATTGCGCAGCCATTTTGTGTTAGCTCACCAATCTGAGAAGAATTGAAAAACCTTGTTTAATTATGATTAGAGGTTTCAAGTCTGCTGAAAAGGGGTCAGTCTTTGAAAGTAGCTCATTTATTGGTCAGACAATAATTGTACAGAGCCCTCAAGTGTTTGATCAGAAGTATGAAGTGTGACAAAAAGTCTTTTTGCATTGTTGGTCAACCTCTGTGTTGAAATTGCTATCCAATTTGATTAAATGCCAAGGAATTACAGTCACGCTACTTTGTGTAGTGTCACATACAGTTTCATTCCCTTAAATCTTAATTGGATGTCGGTTGCACATGTTCCCCACGATTTTCCGAGATTTCTCAATACAACTTTTTTCTCATTTATTAGTTGAACTCAAACTGTTTTGTTTCGAAATCTAACAAACCACTAATAAGCAATGAGCTGTTTGTTCAAGTTTTTTTACAATTGAATTTGATTAATCAAGAAAAATCAAGAATAAATTGAATTCAATGAAATAAATGAAAAACACCTTAATTTCATTTATTTGCATTGTACATTAGCACAGTCTTCTTATTTGTATTTAGAAATGACATTTAATATGTGTCTGTACTACAGTAGGTCCTACATCCCAATAAATATGGTATTCAGTTCCGAATGTCCCATAGGAATTACCATGCAACCGTGTTGGATTCCACCTTCCCTACTATTTTTCGATCGGAAGCCCAACCCCACATCACATACATGTACAGATTTGACATCCATATAAAATGTGGGATATCACTCTTGGTAATCTTTAATATATCCAACACATTTATCCAGGTAGTGAATAACATTGGACATAATCATTAGTTATTCATTGTAGGTTACCTAGGTTGAAGTGTTACTTTATGAAAGCCAATTTTTTGACTCTACATAGTAGTTGTCAACACAATAATAACATTTTTTTTTTCACACCAATATTTTAATATCTGCATGAACAATTTGAATTATTTCCAGATTTCAATAGTATTTAATAACATTTTAAAAATATAGGTCTACCCATTGTTACCCCAGGAAGTATGTTCAAGCATATTTTTAGTGTTTGAGTACATTTATGGCATAAAATTTTTAAAGTCTGTGATAAATTTACATAATGCATTGTATTTAATTTATGTTAAATGTTTTAAATTAGTGTTATTCTAGCTCTTGAGTTTAGCAATGGTCACAAACAGCTATTACTTATTTTGAAACACGGTTTGTGGTTCCGATGAACCATTTGAATTTTTTTGCAGAGCTGCCAATTTAACAAGTAAAGTGTGACAAGTACATGTAAAATGAATTAATGGTGGTTAGAATTTTAAGAAAAATAGACAAGTAGTCACAAACACTTGAAACAGTTATTACTTTATTTTAAAACATAGTTTGTGTTTCCAATCAACCATTTGATTTGTTCTGCAAGTAAAGTGTATCTAATAAACGCAAAAATGTGTTTTTGTGTGAATTGGTAGTAGTTTGAAAATGAAGAAAAGTAGGGAGAAATGTTGTCGTCCCTCTATCTGTATCAATTATATCCTTAGTTGATATGTCAATGGGAATGTGATAGATAATAGTATAAACTACTTTAGTCAATTTCAGATAAAATCTGCATTCTGTTGGTTTAATTCCACACATATGATGACACATGATCATTCTATCTCTCTATCCTTATTTTCATTTTTGGCACGTTTCAATCAAAAATTGAAAATAACACTTCAGTTGTTTGATTCATGTGGTAGTCAATAGATTGAAGATTACCAATAATTCTTCTGTCTGAGTTTCACCATGGGCCAGAATTTCAATCCCTTTGTGCCACCAAAAGTCATCATATCTGATGCTATCATGAAACAACATTCTAAATAAATGCCTCACAGAAGCCATCTTTAACAGAAACAATAGCCATGGTACTAAAGATAAAAGCATTAACTGTATCAACATCAAACATTGTGGTGAATATTTGTTCTCAGATTATTGTGTTCAGTTTCGCTTATCTTAGTTTTCTTGGGATGGTAAAAATCTCGGGTCAAACAGTGGACATGTTTAGTTAACACCAACCTAAAAATATGGGTAAATGGTCTATTGTTATATTGTAAAATTTGCAGATATCTGTACCTTTATGGGCAGTAATAGCTTCATTAAAAAGTGAGCAAATATCAGATCGAATAGGATGAAGTTACAAAAAAAAAAAATGTTATAGTTTAAATACTTTCGCAAATTGTATTTTTTCAAGTCAGTACGGTAACGAAAGAAATATTTTAATGTTAAAATTTGTCATCTTTTCAAACATGCGTAATATGACTAAAAGTTGCATTCTGAATACTGTTTGCCATAACTGTTTTAATACCATATTTCAGATGGGCATAAAATATAATATTTTCCTGTAAATGAAAACTGAAATGAAACAAAATATCTGCTTTTTTGGCAAACAGTGGGTCAAATAGTAATCCTGCAGTTGATAATCAATTAAAACATGCCTCAATCCTTGCCATAGATTTTGTTGTGGGGGCGACTATGTCTTGTGTTCAGGTACATGGTTCAACCATCAATGCATTTCATTGAAAAAGAAAGCTTTTGATTATAATTATTCAAACAGATTTTCTGAAAACACAGCATCAGAAGAACACTGCTTCATTATCATGTCAGAAGTTTTGTCAATTATTTACACATGTGCATCTTTTATTTATAACCTCAACTATCATAAAAACAATCAAATTGATTGATGATGTATTATTATCATACAATAGAGACATAGAACATATAAAATATACCTATAGACTTATCTATTGATTGATCTGAAAAAGACTTGCAGTAGCCAAAAACAGTAACTGTAAACATATGAAGTTTTTTTTGTTGGCATTTCATCTAACGAGATTCATTACGTTAATGGACGCCCCATTATTTAATCATCTTATATCCATGGAATATTTTACTTCAATATTTTCTTTTCATGATGTGGCTAATTTTAACAGAATTGCCCGGATTATACGACAAACACTTTTTTTCCTTTGATCCATTTCATACCAAGAACGGCATGTATACATAAAACGTCAAATGTTAAAGAACTATATATTATCCTTCTTGTTATTTTGTCAAACGTGGGGTATTGTTGTTTGTCCTGTGAAGACATTGTTTTTTTTAAAGACACAGTTTCTTTAGATACAGTAGTTACTTTTGGGATTTGTAAAAAATAAAGGAGACAATAGCTGGAATGTGATATAGACAAGGGAACTGTTTACAATCTGATTAATATTCAGTCCTTTACTGTTTCATTGACTTTAATTTAATACTCTGTATTTATTCTCTACTGTACTCCAATCAGTGCTCACATTGTCGATCGCCATTTCCGCCAATTGCGATAAAAATATAATTTTGGCGTTAAAATATTCAATCTGGCGAAATTTTTGGCGATTCTTTTTTAACCATGGCTAAAAAATTTTCTTGCCACAAAGTTTTGATTTCCACGCCGTGCACACACGTTACAATCTATCACGCTAGGCTGAGTCATTTATCAATCAATCAAGTACTAATCCTTTGTCTCTTGATCAATCTCGGATTAGCGTTGATTAGTATATACAGTAAGAGTAGTAATAAACTAATCAAGAGACAGACGATTTAATTGTTTGTCTCCAAATACGAATCGGTGGCTTTTTTTGACGGTTTCTATATATTCAAAATGGCGGTCAGTTATTTTCTAATCACATGCCATTAATAATAATGGGCCGTAAGCGAAAACTTGAACAGCCTTCGTCAACGTCCAATAGAAGAATTTCAAACTTATGTTTTGTATTTCACCACCAAAATACTCCCGAACTGACTACATAATAGTTAAGAAATAGATAACGTAAATGGAATATGCTGAAAATTTGAGTCAATTTGTTTCCTTTGAACCGAGATTATTAGCGTTTGATATAATAAGGCCCAGCCTCGATCATCATCACTAAAGAAAGATTCAGCTCTTAGTCCTTACATAATGTATGTTTGTGCATTTGAAAAATGTAGATCTCTTAAGGTTGAATGAACATTTTCAAATCCTTGATATATCAGTAAGTGCTTGGTCACAATTTCTGTTATAAAGAAAAATATTCATTAAAAACAAATACACTGTGTGGTTACCCCAGATGTTGAAAAAGCTCTAAAAAAAAATGGGCTTCTGCAAAGCAGTGAAGAATTTTGTAAATTGTTATAATATATGTAAATAAAAATTACTGAAAAAATATAATAGAATAGATATTCGTTCTTTTTTATTTGGCGGAAAAAATATACGGCTAATAAATTAAAATGAAAAATTGGCGGAAGAAAAATTGAACCCAGCGTGAGCACTGACTCCAATGCTATTTGATTGTATGCCTATATATTTATGGACGCATATTGTTATTGCCCCGGTCTGTCCGGACGTCCACAATTTGTTTGTGGACACTCTACAGCCCCAAATTTTATCCGATTTTGGTGAAACATGATATGTAGTCTATATCCCAAAGATCTCCATTCCTTTCGATGTTGGCATATTTTCATGGATTAAGGCCCCTGATTGTACGAAAATGTATGGGTTAGCTTGTGGACGCTCTTAAGATTTAAGAATTTTAAATGTAAGTTTATAACCCAAAAATCTCAGTTTCTGTCAATATCCGCACATATTGTACGGTAACTTATGGCCCTTGATTGTACGTAAAATTGCTTTTTTTTAGCTTGTTCTCTATCCGTTTGGAAAATGTGGGCAGGTTTTGCATTGCAACTGCTGGTTTAACATGTGACAATTCAAGTTTTATCATTGTCACAAATTTTATCATTGTGACTTTCTCGTTTGTATACTGTTAACAGCCAATGAAAATACACCCAGTGATTAGTGGATCACATGTAGTGTATAACAAAACCATAAAGACCAAATTAAATAAAGATATAATTTTAATTAGATTGAATTATTAGGTCTCTGACCAGACATACTTTTATTAGATATTTTAATTATTTCTGTTTCTACCTTCTAAGTCTTGGAGAATGCTGTTTTCCATTATTGTTTGTTTTGTCTGTGCTTTATCGAACAGTTCGGCCTTACCCATCTTTTTTGTTTTATGACTCCACCTTAATCGAACTCCTTGAAATTTCCAGTATCATCAAAGATGGAATTTGCATGCTTAGCATGATGAACCATTAAATATACATAAACCATAATGCAGATCATATCTCTTGCATAGCATAAACCTGAAACTGAAATTAGTTAAGATAAGACTATCATACATTAAAAAGCACATGTTTGAAAAATAAATTTAGTAAAATTCTAAAACAATTTACTTATCGTATATTGTAAACTTTTTGATACTTCTGTAGAATTCCTCTGACAATCTATTAAAGATAAATTCTCACAAAAGTGTCTTTATAGGGTAGTTATTTCCAATAAATGTATATGAAAAATTTGATATAAATGGAAAGCAGAGCCACCCAATCTTAGAATAATACCTGATTCCCGTAAAAACACCCAGGAGGCAAGCACTGTAAACAATTGTCAGGGTATCACTAACTGGTAACCTGACGGCTTACTGTCTGTCTGCCTGATTTTGAAAAGGTTTGTTATTTGTTGATCAAATGGTTAGGCTGTTTCAAAAACATTACTTAAAAATATTTTTTTTATATCTTGGGGGGTTTCCTCATAATACAATGTTTTGATAGATTAATTAGTTTGAATAAGTTTTTAGTTTAAATATATCATCCAAATCATGCATATCGTGGAGTATGCGGGAAGCTATCTTTAAAGTTTTAAGATAAAATTTTATTTTTGACTCTTTATCTTACAGCTTTCATTGATATCACTTTTTCGTGTCATATATTGCTACTTTCAGTGATAAATTTCACTTTAATCAGTAGTTTTTACTTGCATAGTATTGGGGGGTATCAATTTAAATTTCATAAGATTCATAAGAAAGATTTAGAGTTTATATTGTTGATGCATTTGACAAACCTTTTAACTTGTATACCAGATTAGAACTTGTAAATTTTTTTTGTTGATTTTATATTGGATTGAGTGGATATTTTATCCTTTCTTGGAAAATCAGTGAAATTCTTAACGCTGATGATTTCATTGATATCATATAATACCACATAAATATTCAATCAATAAGTATCCTGATAAAAGATGTAAATGAGGTTTTGTTATGTAACTTAACTCCCAGTGCCATTTTCTAATATTCCAAATGAGGCATAATACATGTATGTATAGATTTCTGTTTTTATTGTAATATGCAGACGGAAACTCATTAAGTTTTATCTGGTTTCAGGACGGGATATAGCATGTCCTATTTCAGACATTGAAATTCAAATTGCTGATACATCATCATTGTTGGGGTATCAATCTCTTCAATCTGGTAACGATCTTGTATTTTGATAGTACAGCCCGCAGCCATCTTTTATAAAGAGTTTTGATGCTAGGTTTTAGGATTGAATGAAGTGAATATTGAGTGAGGTAAATGAAGTGTAGGAAGAGAAGATTGAAGGAAATCTGTCCGTTGATTAAGGAAATTATAGGATTAGATTAGAACTACCAAGTCATATACAGACCGTTTGGCACAAAATGGTGATCAAGTAGAGATTGGCATGAGTCTCTTGTACGTACTGTAGTAGTCAACACTTGATAATTGTGTCAATGAGATTGTCCATCTGGTTTGTAAACATGTTTCAGTGTAATAAATAGAGATCATTTAGTCACTGATGGTCATGACAGCTGCACAGATATTTTCAAAATCTTAAACTTATTGTATTTTCTTGACCATCATGTCAAATCATTTGTAGATATTTTTATTGGTTTGAAAAAATATTTTTACTTTGTGAAAAAATAAGCAGGTGGCTCTTTAGTGTTTTCAGTTAAATATTGGATTTTGACAAAAAATTTAAGTTTTTGCCTTGTGAAGAGTCCTTTTTTAATGAATAGAAAAAGTAAAATGTAGTCCATGAATAGTTGTTATGTATTTATCAATAAATTAAATCGATATAACTTTTTTCTCTACCAGCTGATGTCTGCTTTTTTCTTCTAATGTTTCCAGAGTTAAAAAAGAATGATGTAAATTTTGAAATAATATCTCAAACTACATTATTAGTCTGCCTATCAGATGGTTCTTTTTCTTGAAAGATGATTTTATCAGCAGTCTGATGAAAAATGATTTGAAAATTGAGTGAAGTATGGTCGCTTCAGGGAGACAAATTTCTCAGATAAGGGATAATTTCTAGTGTGATAGATTAGCTCAATATATGACCTCGGATCTTGCAGTAATCAATAGCAAATTGAGAGGAAGTCTAATTGATACAAGTAGACATAAGATAGGAAGAGATATTTCTATTAATTCACCTAATGTAGGCGGGGGTTCAAATACCAACACCAAGTTCAATGATGAAGAAATTTTGATGTAAACAAATAAAAGTTAGACTGATTTAACATCAAGCCTGTCATCTTGAATCAAATCTCAATTTCTTGATGTGATATATTTACAGATATATAACACTTTCGCTTTCCATGTTCCAAAATGCCTGTAAATTGATTTGAATCTATATTTGAAAGAATTAATCATGAAACTGATGAAAAAAGCAAATTTAACAAGCGATGTCATATATAAAGTCTGATCAGTTGAGAAGTTCACATAGCTTGTAATTTGTGGCTGTAACTTGTAATTGTGTATACAGGTAGTTAGTCTGACACTGCTACCATTGTAACATGTCTACCATTTTCCTTAAGTAAGAAGGTCTAATAACCATTTGTGTCCCCTCAAATTTTTTATTCCAATTTCTTTAATCTCCAAGACTGCAATGAATTAACACCCTTACTGATAATTATCGAAAAGGAAATTCAATAAAAAAAATTATTGGGAAAGTCTACTGGGTTTTTAAAAATCTATAAAAGCCACTGGTTTGTAAAATATCTATTAAAATCACTGATTTGTTAAATTTCTATATTTTTAAAAATGAAATCAGTCACAGACTTAAGAGATGGAGTTTAAAAATCAATATAAAAACCTTAAGCTAATTTTTCTGCAAAGGTTACCTATGTTTTCTAAATAATATTTCTTGTGAAAAGCAAAATTATGACAGTAGGAAGTATATTCACTCAGACACACTCATAAAGAAAGCCACTCTCTTAACTGACACCAATTGATGGATGTTCTCTTCAAGAGATGGTCTGAAACAAAACATACTTGGGGTTTGTGGAAGTTAAAAGGTAACATGTAGTGTCCTCCGTGATGTACATCACAAGACCCAATACAATTGGTTGTTGTATGTGATGTCTAGACAAAATAAAGTAACAGCCATTACCTAAAAATACAATAATAGATTTTACCTTCCTCTCTTCCCTGTCATTACGTTAAGAAATAGTTAAAATTGTAGCTTTAAGATGGCACTTGGAAGCTGCGGTACAGAGATGGACTGCAGACAACTTTCTTCACTAATTGTCACACCTAATTGGAATTTATCTCTGTGTATTGTTAGATTGTATGAGAATTTCTACTTGGATACTGTCATTTCCTTCAGTAAATCATCATTCAGTGGATGAATGAATTTTGAAGGACTTTAATGACCAAATGATTTAGAATTGCGACCCTTTTCAGGAAAGGTCAATTATTTTATTCTTTGTCACTGTTTCCTTCAATTTTACCAAGTGCTGATTTTACTTAATCTTTGGCCAATTGAAACATTTTAACATTAAAGATAATTATCTAATAGTAGTCTCAATCCAGTGTGGTATAGACAAAAGTATGAACTCAAAGTATTCTGTGTATTGCTTTGAAAGAGTTACAAGAGTTATTGTAATCAAAGGGTGTTATCCTACAATTTTACGTGATATAGAATTATGGTCACTTTTATAACTTTATGTATTGGTTCCGAATGCAGGTCTCCTACTGCACCATTAGTTCCAAAATGACATAGGTGGTGCCGATTGGAATAAGAATCCAATGACTTATTGTTAAATCTAAGAAAATATTTATGAAGTCGGTGGAGGATTTGATACTGACCACAATTAATCCCTGTCTTATTCTCATGTGTCTGGTAGTTCTAATGGATTTTGTGGAAAATATTATTTTAACAAGTTCTAAAGAAATGCTATTCCTGTGGGCAACAAATGAAATGTGTTCTGGAGGTTATAAAGCTGTCAGAAACACAGACTGTTATCATGTTATTGTCTTCAAGACAAATGGTCAGTCTTTGATACAGGGTTCCATGTATGGTTCTTATTAAACAGACCATTCCTAGCTGACCAACAGATGGTTGCCCATGTCTTTTTAAGGCCAAACCAACTAATAACAGTTAATTAAGCTTGTGTTTTACAGGAAACTGGCTCTAAATTCCAAATATATGTCCTTAAGATTTTTCACTTTGTTGAAAAAAAGAGAAATGAAATTAAAATTCTGTTAAATTTCAATGTGAACTTGTATTTGTTTCAGCAAAATGGAATGCAAAATGTATTGCAAATCCACCTTTTCAAATGAAGTGTTGCTGCAAAAGCAAAATACCAATAAAGGAATCGCCGGTATAATGCACCACCAGTCTGGATGCAAACTCACCCATGGAGATAACAGTAAAAGAGTAACCAACTTATACATTAAGATACCAGTAAAAGATAATATTTAGAGATAATGCTCATTTCAGATCAGATAATCTGAACTTATCGGTGTTATATAAATATTATAATTTAGGTTCTCAGTTATTGCTTTTAAATGTTGCAAGTTCTGCTTTCATCTTTCTGATTCTTGTTTTTAATTTTAATTTGCCTTGTATGAACAGATGGAATATATTGTGCCAAAACAAGAAGATTTCAATCTTAAACCAACAAGAAACTGGAAACAAGAGGCGTTGATCAAGTTGAATTGTTCAGTAGTTGAGGTTAATGGAGGAAAGACTTACCGGTGTTCTTTAATCGCATCCTGCCCACATTACTTATTTTATTGTTGGCAGCCCACAGGTCAAATTTAAAAAAAACAGGCTATTGTTTGGAATAATAAATGAAGTAATGTTACATGTGGGTCTTGTGTCAGTCAGTGGTCTTTTTTTTAATCATAATGGAAGATATTCATGTGTCAAGTTGCAGATAATCATGCTGTAGCTAGGTTACTTTTTTGAAATGCTTTACCTCAATTATATCTATTTACTGTTCCAGAAAATCATTGTTTTACCAGGTGGAAATGTATTCGTATCATAATTTAATCATGTTATTTATTTCAACTTTTTCTTTTGTTGCAATGTTTTTATTAGAGGAAAGATGAGTGTCAATTCTGTCCACTGGACTGTTAATTTTATTACTCTTTCTCTCTTGGTAGTGGAATTGTATCCAAGGCTGCATTGTTCTATATTTATCAAACATGTGGTTTATAATATCATATTCTAAAGTTGTGTATAAAAGGAAAAACTAGTATCAGAGTTGGCCATCCTCTCGGTGTGTGGCCCCTGAAAGGTTAATGTAATTTGGCAATGGTCATTTAAGATGGCAAGAAAGTTTTGCCAAACAATATATTGTTACAAAGTAAGGTTTGGTATATAAATGTGGATTGATATTGTATGTTGCATTTATTTTTATTGGCTAGATATATATAAATATAGGTGGAGAAAGTTTATTATCAGAATAAGTTACAGATGTACCACGTGCTGATATCTGAGTCAATAATGTACACAATTTTTTAAAAATGGGTTTGGTTCTATGGGAGATCTTTTCCTTAATTTAAAATATATATTACAGTTATCTTAGTATTTATACACCTACATTGAAATGTGGCAGTACATTGTTGTCACAACTGATGGTTTATCGTCCACCTCAGAGATTAAAGTTATCATCCGATTGATTTCTAATTTATTGTCGTTGATCATCTTGAAAAATCTTGTTGGCCTCTAGAAGCATCCAGTGTTATCTTCATCAGATGAAGAATCCTATTGTCAAATTTATATCCTGTGATCAACACTGTGTTGTATTTATGGAACTGGCGTGTAGGTGTCAGTGTCTTGTAACTTTCTATTCATGGAGGACTTTAGATTTAAATGCCTTTTAAGATCGATGGTATTATATATTTAATTCTGCAAAAAAAATTATATAACAATTTGGGGCCTTCACAGACCTTATTTTGGCTTTCTAGTAACCTTAGTGCTATCATCTCTTCGATAAACATTTACCGGTACTTTAAATGAATTAAAAATATTACACTTCATTATCTTTAATGCATTTCTTTTCACTTTACTCTGTTAAAATTAATATTCAAATTTGGCTTTTAAGATTTCACTTACAAGTAAGAACATTGCTCACAGCACTTTGACTTTAAGAAGAAATTTCTATTCATCCTGTTTATCTGATAAATTTTATAGTAGTATGGTTCCATATTAGTGGTTTCTCACAGCCAATATATTTTGATTGAAGACATTATATGTGTTTTGGGATTTCTTCAAATCTGGCCCTAAAGACTAAATGAAAATATTCTGGTGATTAATTTTTCATTGCCAAAGCTGCTTTATGAGTAGCTTTAAATTGAGTTGTGTGGGTGAAAACCGGTGAAAGGTTATAAAATGACATTCATGAATTGAGTAATTCCAAAATTTTGGTTATTTATACTGCTGGGGGAAAAATGACTTAATTATAAGTCAACTGTTATTAAAGTGAACGTGTTGACCATCATGAAAGAGATGTTTAGAAAATTGGATGTAATGAAGTGCTGAAGCTATTTTATCTTTAGGGACGACAATAAGATCATAACTGGTGGCAAAAAGTTCTCTTTAGGAAAATCTTTAAAAGGTCAACGTTTAAGTAGAGTTACATTTTTTTATAGTCATTACGTGGCAGTTATGAATGCTGCTTTTGGCTTAAATTTCAGAGTAAGCTTACAATTAGTAATCCTAATTCAAACCCAGAAAACTCAGAATAGGTTACGTGTTTTTTAATAATTGATTATAACAAATATTAAGCACAGTCCATTCTAAGCAGTTAGTGAAAATAGAAATTCCAGTATATCGAAGATAAATTTGGTTAATTAAATAAAGACAACATTTCTTACAGGTTATACCTAAATTTTAATAGAGCTCAAATATTTTGGGACCATAAAAATTTGAACAAGCTTGATAAAAAGTAATGTGATTTGAAAATAAAATCAAATTTTGACCTCGTCAATTGTATGCTTATCTTATTTCTGAAAAAATCTTGTTAAGATAGAATATTTTTTAAGATCAAAGTTTGTTTTAACTTCAGGAAACATTTATGATGGAATTTTTCATGCATAATATTGTGTGTAGTAAAGTTAAAACATTGGTGCTAACATAGTTCTTAAAATTGAGTCTTTACTTCAAATAAATAAAAGGCTAAACTATGGATGTAGACCACTTTCAAGTCCTATCATTATTGTTTATAAACAGTGTCTTTTTTCTGTGTAAAATCAGAAACGATGTTTTTTGTAGACAACTGCAGTGTTCTTTTTTTTCCAAGTACATTTTCATCATAACATAGTAAATGATCTTCCTTTTAAAGTTTTCAATAATTCATTTATTAGACAATACATACTAGCAGAACTGGCGCCAATTCCTTATACAACTACAAAAAGCATGCAAGATATTGATATCTGATGAATGCAAATGACATTTGATATGTTTTCAACAGGAATCAAAGAGAGATTAATGTCAACACAACAAAAACTTACTTTTCGGCCTAGCCTTAATCATCATTTCAAACTTGATTATCCATTTTTTGATTGAATCATCAATGAGCGTTGAGCAGCAGATCAGATTCCAATTGAGTAAATATGGCAGGCTAGTGGTGACATCGAGAGTTGATTATGGTCTGGATAAGTTAATTTATGTCTAATTAATAATTTAGATAACATTTTAGGTCTAAAGAAAGACCTACAATAGTCAGATTTAGCTCATGCATAATGTATGTTCAATGATTCTCAACAGGTTCTAATGGTCATTCAATTATCTGCAAAACAATGGGCATTCAGAATTGGAGTTGAAAGTTGAACCGTAACTTGTATTTATGGAGATATGCTTTCATCACTTTAGATGTACTAGATACTCCACAAAAATGTCTATTTAATTGTTTTGATATATAAAGATATAAATGTCAATGATAGTAGAATGATATTTACTGGTAATCTTTGATAAAGAAACTGTAAGTTTATCCCTTTAAAACCTTAGGCTATTTAATCTTTGATAAAGTAACTGTATCCATGTAAACCTTGGGCTATTTATATATATATAACTGTTTTCTATATATATGGAGTCTAATCCAGGTACCATAAATTTATATTCTAAAGACAGTGATGGTATAATTGTCATGATAACGCAATCAATATTATACCAAAGACATCAAGTTAACAGAAAATATTATATGGTCTGTATTTATATGATAAAGCTGAACCACAGAGTGATAAGTTTACTTTATTTCTGTTATATAACACAGTGTAACAAGCAAGTTTAAAACAACCAGCGTTTTTAAGCCATGGCAGCGTAGCTTCACAGTCACAAAACTACTGTTAACCTATAATTCTCATCTTTAAGAAAAAAAATTGTGCCCCCCTCCCTCAATTTACCCTTAAATCTACCCAATAGATTATCATTTTTCCTCCTGCAACTCTTCAAGGAAAGCTGTTCTATCATATGAGTTCCAGCCTTTGTCAACATCCTTCTGTCTTTGCGACTATATTATAGAATCCAATTTCTATCACAATATTTTTGATCATTCAACCCTTTGATTTGTGTTCTATTTGCCTCCAGGCATCTTGTAAGATGTTTTATATTATGTGAAGAGCAACATGAAGAAATTATTATTTCGCTTGCTTGATAAAATTGCATCAGGAATCAACGCTTTAAATTGGGTATATAGCCAGAAACTTTGAAACTGCAATGTAGACCCCCGAGCCCCCAATATGCACATCTGCATATAATCCTTTTTGCCTCAGTTGAATTGGAATTTTTTTCCATTATGTCCTCCAGTTATTTCAAGTTTTGAATGCAGTTTTAGATATTGAAGATACACGAAAGAAATATAAGAATAAGAAACCACACAAATTTAATACTATAAGAAATTTAAACAAGTTTTACTTTAATAAATAGTAATACCATAATTACGGGTATCTGAAATAATGAATCAATTTCTAATAAGAATTTCAATGATAATTAAATTCAAAATTATCAGTAATTTCCTTTATTTACAGATGAATAAACACTGTCTGAAAAATTTAGGAAAATAAAATAGTTTCTCGACTCCAATGTGCAGTAGTAAGAATATTAGGGAATATCATTATGTCTGCTATGAAGTGATGAATTTTCGCCTTCATACCTTATAATTGATACAAGTAAGTATCAACTAAATGATAGTATCATTGACAACAATCATTTGCCAAAATAACCTGTAATTTCAGCTTCTATTTTAGTGGACAAAGATTACTACTGTGAGTATCTCGGAAAATGTTTGTCCAATTTGACTATGTATTGTAAAACCACTTTTATCAGACGCAAAAGTTGGTGTAAATTATGCTGTTCACCCATAATGATGTTGACAACCAGACATATTGTTTATTACTATTTATGGGTCAAATTCTTCAATCTTCTTTTCTTGATTTTGTCTGTTATGGAAATGATCCTCTTTATCATTTCTTTCGTCTTTGATTTGGATAAAAAGAAGAGAAAATTGAGCCATATTGACACTTGGTTAATTTTGAAGGATTTAGTCAAAAATGATATCATGGTAGATATTTTTGTTACTTAATGAAGACAATACTTGAAAACTGTTCAACAAATCATGGACAGAACAAACATAGGAACGTACAAGCATATATTTCAGAGGAGCATACATGTACATAGCTAGAGAGGATTGAGAAATCTTAAGGATCTTAAAGAGTTCCAAGAATGATATGCCAACAGGGCTTTTGGGAACCATATTTTCTCTGATATAAACCTTATAAACCTGGCAATGGAACCATATTTTGCTTCTCTGTCTTCGTTATCGCAATATGTACAGAACAGGAGTTAAACCCTGTTTCATTTTATTGTATTTCATATCGTCTCTTTAAGATGAGGTCCTGAAATGTAAATTGATGCAAAAGTCATTATAAAAGCGATTCCTTGTGTAAATATCGTCGTTATTGAAAATAACTCATCTTACAGCAGTCAAACAAGTAAAATATGAAGAGAGTTGAGAGAATTCCATAAGAAATCTGGACTCCCAATTAACCACAAATCTTCACAATCAATACTCAATAGAATTTCTATCAGTTAGAATGCATGCTTATTATAAAAGTGACCAAACTTATTCAGTGTTAGATTTGAAGACACATAGTGGCTATCAAGAGTCATTGTCATCCCAATTAGCCAATAAAAAGGCACATTTTTTGTACGTGTTATTCTCCTGATAGATATTGACAAAGTGGCGGGAATGAGGAGATTTCACCATGAAAGAAAAACACTTCATTCATCAAATACAGTCAGTAATGGAAAAGTCTAATGCCCGTGAATAAAAGGTGAAGAATTTCTGGCAATTGGTTCATGTTTATGTGCTTGCATAAGTTTCACTGTATACAACACATCACGATACAAAATACACCCAGGAAATCTTAAAGGAGTTGTCATAGTTACCTAACAATTCTTACCTTGTCAAATCCGGGTATTTTAGATAGCAGAAGTCTCTATAAGTGGCAAGAATAAACAGATATTAAAGATGTAATCATGTTATGTGGCACCGCGTTGAGAGCTTTTAGCCTAACATGGCTCATTAGAAATCACAATGTTGATAGTGTGTGGGAGATTATTTTGGGTGTTATTTTAGTGTTGCTCAAGTGTTTAGAAATGACAAATATGCAGTAGAGATTTTAACCCTTTCTATAGTGTAATCAAGATTAGTTATTAGATAAAGTTGCTATTATCTGAAATCCTGCAGGAAATCAATATTTTTGTTGCCAGAAAGCTCACAAAAGATAATAAGAAAAATGTTGGTTAATGTATTTATATTATTGTTCAGTTCATACCTTATTTTTATACAATTTGTCGATGTGATTGGACCAAAATCCTTACAACTAAAACACAGAATAAATGTCTCTGTTATATATACTAATTAGGTTTTGATAGTTTTAGTAGAGTTGTCTTTATGTAGTATAAATAAATTATATAGTATACTTTCAGTACTGAGGGAGATTGGGTTGGTCAAGTGGTCTAACAAACATGTAGATCGTAATCTGTGAGTCCATTTAGGTTATGAAACTTACACATTCAAGTGTACAAACAGCTATTTTTGAATATCAAGTAATCTCGACAGACTATAGTCGAGTTGATGGTAATCAGTACATTAGTAGTATTAGTACTATAACATCATCATATACCTAGTAACTGTTCCATTAAATCTAATCATAGTAAATGATAGTTGGTGCCATCAATTTGCTTTGTATGTTATAATACCAAAATCAATCTCCATATAGAATAGTTAGGCTACATATGCCATTAATTAACTACAAAATATAAGAGAAAATTGTCGACTCTTCTGTGACATTGAACACTGCTCTTCAAAAAAGTAGTATTTGTTAAAAAAATTCCTTCCATTATCTTAGACCTGCTTTTGATCTTATTTTATCAATAGAGAAAGTAAGGCCTTGTGCTAAAAACTTCAAAATGTTCTTGGAGGCTTACCACCGAAGAGGGAGCCACAGAGTTTTGATCCTAGAAAGTTCTGTCTTTTTATAACCTGGTTACTCTTTTTCATTGGTGCAGGACGGAGGACATGCCATAATGATGTGGACTGATTTGACATTTAATTCAGATAAGAATAAGCCCATTAGTCTGCTTATTTGAATGATTACTTCAGGGAATAATTATGCTTTTAACAGAAACCATTTCATAATGAAAAAATACAAATACTTATAATGATGCAGAGAGAGAGAGAGATGAATTAAGAAAACTTAGATGTAGGAACGACATAAAGCCGGTAGCCTAGTTTCCATATAAAGTATCATCAGGTATTATACAAGGAATATGACTGTGATGCATACGAAACCTTTCATCATACATGATACCCATCAATGTCTAATTATACATGTATATTACTTTATGTTTAAATTTCTACTATATGCCCCCCCCCCTCCAAATCATTAAGGGCTACAAATCCAACAACTAAATGTGAAGTTAAAAGCCTATTTAACTGAAAGTTTCAGCTCAAAATATTGGGCCAGTTCACAAGGATTGTCCATTTTTTCATTGTGCGACCTGATAAATGTGACTGTTCAATATGTGTACATGAAAAGAAGGCGGTTTGAATGTTGAAATCCTGCAAAATTCTGTTACCTTGATAAAAGAAGCTATAGGCAGTTTTATCCAGAAACGGGGTGTTTGAAGCTGACAACTGATTGTTAAAATCATACCACATAGCTTAGATATTTGCATGGGTATAAAATGCTCTAAGAACTTTCCACATATGATTAACCTGTTTTAAGCTCTGAATTCTCCTTTTAGTATCAAATTATTTGTCTGACTTTATGCTTTTAAAATGTTGCAACCATTTTATGCAGACAAGCATCCTTAGAGAGTAGCTAATAAAAATGCACTTAAAACTTTCCTGCTCATTGACCTTGGGAGAAGGCTTGAAGGTCTAACACATAATAGCCATCATTCTTAATAAGTAAATTCCCTGATCACATCTCGCATTCATTTATAAGCGATCTGTGTTAAGAGTATGGTAGGTTCTTTGATAATAACCGGTCCCTCTAAGCATAACATTGGAAAATTGGTAAAATGATATTTGTTTCTCTATCAATTTCTATGGTAGTCCAAATTTAGCAATAATAAGTTTTTATTGGCATCATTAATCATGATTTCTATTGATTTTCACAATTAGTTAAAACTATTCCCAACAGAATTGACATGAATTATTTTCATTGGCAGAGGAAAACCTATCAATGATGTAATTTAGTGCTTGTCGTCTGGCAAGCCTCTTGATATCATCTATTGTAAGAAATAAAATTTAATTTTTGTTACGTTTTATGAAGTTGTCTGGTTAAATGCAAATAGGCAATTATATTTTCTTCATACTTCGTCTTAATTTAAAGAAAATATTATTTTAATATGATTGCATGGCTTTTGGAGTATCTTCATGATGTTCAGACGTTTAAGTTAACCTGCTTTTAAGCCACCTTAAATTTTCCATCTGATCGTAATGGTGGAGCAGATAATTAGTTTAAAATACCTACCGCTACATGTCTTACAGAAGGCTTTTGATGTGGACGTTGAAATGTGTCTGTTTTTCTCAATTGCTTGTGGACACTCTAGCTAGAGGCTAAGGCTATTATCTAATTTGAAATTTATAAACATACAAACCAATTACCAATATTTACTGTCATAGTTATGGCCCTGTACTGAGTGTTTACATTTATGAGTGGAGGGGCAATTGTTTTTTTAAACAATCTACAATAATTATTTTCATAATTATTCCCTTGATCACTTTGAAATATCTACAAATTATAGTGCCAACTGTCAAGGCTACGGTTATTTTGAAGTGCCGCTGGCATAACTGGTAGAGAATTTACACTAATTAGTTCTTTTGCCAATACGATGTCTGAAATCAGTAGTATCATATTTCAGCAAAAATTGCAGAGTATATATAGATTTTTCCTTTAAAATTCAAGTTGTTCTCATTTGAATTCTTACTACAATGATGTATGGAGAGTACATATTACCTTATTTTAAATACGAAAATGGAATGGTACTTAATGCGTATATGGAAACTTTCTGTCAAATTTTCATTAGTGTCACTGGGTGAAACTTCAGTTGCAGTATACTTAGACCAGACTAGAAATTGCCTTATCAAATGAGGTGGTCTGCATCCATAATCAGGTAAAATTGTGATAGTGTAGATGTATGATTCTTAGTGGAATATTAGTAAAAAGTTTCTAGTCAATTTAACCAAAAGAATAGAGATTTGTTGTGTGTAAATCCGTTGAGAATTGGTCGTAAAGGGTGAATAGATATTATTTGTCTGTGAGCTAGTGAAAAACCTCAAGGACCTTTCTTGGTTTGATTTCCATGACAGATTGGTGTATATCTTTGTGGAGTATACATTCTACTCAGGTTTCAATGGAAACTAATACTGAATTATATTGAGACTTTCAGCCGTTAATGGTACTAGAACTGTCATTTGCACTCACAGGTCAATATATGTCTTAGTATGAATATCCTGGTGCTTCTGACCCTTTACTTTAAAGATATTGATCTCCACATTACCAGTGTACATACAGGTCAAGACAGAATATAAACTTGATGTATAGTTTTATTTTCTGTTACCATTTTAATACGATGAGGTCAATAGAATTAACAGATATTGTGCAAGAGCCAAGTCTGTTTATTTCATGTCTTTAGACGTTGAGTTTTATATAAATAATTGATTTATTAACATGACAAGAGTACCATAATCAACTCTCAATGATATCAGATAGTTCTGATATTAAGTAGATTAGAACAGTTCAGCCATTTAATAATTTGATTTAAAAATGGAAAAGCTAGGCTAAGCCTCAAATATGTGAGTACCATGGTCACAATAACAAACAGTCGATACACACATCTTACATAAAGCGTCTTTAAAACAATAGAATCCACATATGGAATCTTCGGATTTTTGGTCTTTTGCTAATTTTCGACCAGAGTACAAAAGTACAAGGTTTGTGAAATATAGTTAAATGGCATTGATCGAAATAGAACCATAAAAAGAGAAAGAGAATACTTATTCAAGTTTCTACTCCCTCCATTGATACTCGTAGCTTTACTTAATGTAGAAATCAATGTAATGATTGACTATCAATGATTTAAGATGTTGGCTCAACAATCAATAAGCACCTTATTCTCACAAAACAAAGCCAAGTTCGATATCCCTATTCAGGTTTCATTAATAGTCCCATTTTAACCTTTATATTGTTGATCTTGTGTCAATATTATTTCATTATCTAGACTTCTCTTTCTAACGTTCAGATAATTTTCACAAAGACGTGTCAATACTGTTTAAGACGATCTGTAATAACTTTGCTATACAAAGCTCCCTCTAATCTTTATTTACAATATATCATGATGATCGCATGATATCATGATAAGGATGTATTAAGTCACTTTCATCATTAAATCTGTAACTTTAGACTTGATGAAGACAGATTTCTAGTCAAATCTAAAGCTCAGGATACTTAAGTATGGGGAGCATCCTGTTAGACATGATTAACAGTCACTAGATCAAGAACTTACTCCTTGATGCATATTATTCCCTCAACTTGGTCCACTACCCTTGGTAATAGGCTATTTTTATTGTATGTAAAGCTATGGTTAAAGTTGGCTTCAGCCTGGAAGTACTACAGGAGATTGGTATGAATCTGTTGACTTGGTTTTTAGTTTTCATCATCTCGATCATACAATAATACAATAGGGATAGATTGATTGCTACCTACCATAGCTGACACTGGGGAAAGACAAGATGATTTGTAGCAATGAGATTTTAGAAGAGGAAAACATGACCACCATGTTTTTGGGGGTAACGTGATTGTTAGTTAATACTATGTCCGGCCTATGTATTTTTCTTGGCTTCGATATGAATGAAGGTAAAAAATGTCACTACAAAATAATTTCATATTTTCCGTCAGTTGAATAAAACAAGGGCCTTAACTTTAGCACCGGAAGTAATTTACAGAAATTAAATAGGATTCTTCCTATCACTGATCGATGTAAACAACATAATATATCAATTTCAAAACCATCATAAAAGTAGTCTGTAGAGTGTGTTCACAAGAAAATGTGGACGACAGCCATACAGACAGACGTGATGGCAATATACAACCAAATTTCCATGTGGCCATATAAAAATGGTTAATTCTGTGTGAACTTCTCTTAGAAACTTTTAGGTTTCTCCTGAACTTATTCAAAGAATTACAAACTTTCATTTACGATATGTGGCTGACCATACAGTTAGTAACACTAGTAGTGATAACGGAAGATCAGTTTCGTAAATATATGATTTGTTTTACATTGGCAACAGGAACATAAATACGAAGGAACATAAATAAGACAGCAACTTAAATTCATGAGGAACATCAACTATAATTAAATGTTACATCGCTATATTAAGTTAACAGGCATATGTGAATTTGCCTGAAGTGTATATATGAGAATGCTCCTTTAATTTTATAACCAGTATTTCTAGTAAATGTGTGATATTTAGGTGACATAGACATCTGAATATGTCACAAAATTTAAGCTGTCCATTAATAATAGAAAACTATGAATAAATTGTTTTTTTTAAAACTTTTCTCTTTTTTTTATAGTCCATTTCTATTATTTTATCGTTATAAAGAAACACCATGATAACAAAATATTTTCATTATACTCAACACAAATCTAGATCACATAACTATCAAATTTTTGTATTTTATCATCTGATATGCAGGTCCAAACTGCCTCTCCATATAACTGTATGTAATGGTATGCTTGAAGCAGGGCATGCTTACTCTTTCTAAAACAGTTCATGATTCCCGTTTACAAACTTCATGTTGCTAACTGTTTTTAGTTGCCATTAGCCCAGTTCGGAGCAGAATATCATATGTTAAACCCCATTTCATTTCATTTCTTTTTAGTTTTACTTTTTTATTAGATGGTTATATATTTAGATGATTAAAACTATATGTCTGGACCTCAATGATAAAAGTTTCAGTATCTATGTTTTGGGTTATAAAATGTATGCAATAGATACTTGTGAACTACTCCCATGCATTTACTATTTATTCCACTGCGTTAACAAAAAAAAATGATATTGATCATTTAATGCTGGGTAACTTAGACATAGACAGTTTTTGTTCTTTTTGTCAATGCAGATCGCGATCTGTTCTTTGACTGGAACAATTAGGAAAGACAAATTTCACTCATTTCTGCATCAGATGTACATTGGCATTCTTTCTCATTGTCTGACTTTGAAAAATGTTACAACAGACTCATACCATCATTTGAATAAGAATCATCCATTATTATCACTTTTACAGTCATCATGCTCTTTATTCATCACTCCAGCTTAATTCATAAAGAGAACCTACTTTATTCTCTATCAAATTGAATAAAGGATAAAGGCTAGCTTTTATTCGATGATAAGAAATTTTGACACAGTTGCCTTTGTAATTACACTAGCACCAGTTTGGGGGAACCTTGACACAATATCAAAGTTACCCCAATATCAATCTTATTGATAATCAATGAAATGAACACACATTAAATATCTATTTTTGTATTTCATGATTAAAGTAACAGTACGAAAGAAGACATAATTCAGGCTATAGCCCTAATAGCAGCTTCTACCACGGCAGCTGTGTAACTAGATGATGTCATAGAATCAGTGATGTCATATTGGTGATTACTAGGCACCAATTCATGGGTGATCATACCTTACCAACATATTACTACTTGGCGCTAGCAAATTTCCAAAATGACATTAAAGCAAAAACATGTTACCCCATTATAACATACAGTTTTAATATCTAAATTTACAGACCATATGGTAGGCCTACAGTGAATCTCATTTTGAGAAATACATTTTAGCAATTCACATCTATTTGTAGGGGTTGATAATTGATATATTCATGACAGTAACTGATAAGAAATATTTTTTCTTAGGTCTAGTTGTTATAAATGATAGAGAATAGTAAATGTTTTTCAGTGATTTAGTGTAAATGAAGCTATTTAAATAATTGATGATAACGTGTAAGGATAGGAAATGGTGTGATTCAAGTCAGTCCAATAAACCCTTCAATTACATTTTTCACGGACGAGAAAATAAAGCTTTATTACAAACTGACATGACGGACCATAAAATTGATAAAATAGTGATTATCAAGGAAGATAACTCTGTTTAACTTGATGATTGGATTTAATCAACAATAAACTGATTAAATCTATTGATTTATTTCCTTAGATTTTGTTGAAAATTCAATCACTTTATCATTATTTTATTGTCATTATCGAAGACGGACATCAAATGAATGTTCTTTTTATGGAAGGGTTTTATGAAGATGACATGATTTTAAGAGACCATGGAATGGCTTTTTATACATTTATAGCCCAAAGGCAATTGGCTACATGGATAGAAGTATATATATTAAATAATTCGATTAGATGTGTCCATTAAAGTCACTACCACATTGTTGTCAATATAACGTTGATTATATTAAGTTTAGTCACAATAAAAAAGAAACCTGAAATCACTGCTCCCTGGCGACTAATGGTCCCATAGCTTGTTATTGAATTCTCGACCACAAGATCGATTGGGAAGAAAGGAAGATTTTTTTTTTTTTTTCAAAAAAGTAGATTTGTTGTAATGAATCCCTGGGATTAGGAAAGCGACAGAAAGATCTCATATGTATGTGATGACATATGTAAAATCATTAGACCAGCTCATTCTGGTCAACAAATTTGATTAGTTTTTATACATGTTCCCTACTTTATGTAACCAATGAAACCAGGGTTTACATTGAGAGGTAATTCCTTACATGGTATAAATGGACATGGTGTCTACCTGTTGTCAGATACCCTATTCTTCATCTTTCCTTCTTTACTTTCTAATCAATTTTTTTTTATTCTTTCGAAATCAATGTCTGCAGTATGAAATTCCCATGATAATCTAAAATCAGAGACCACAATATGATAAAAATAATATTTGATTTTACATCATGCCTGAAATTTCTTTCATTTAAGTCATAGATAGAATATCTATACACAAACATCATCTCAATTTTATAAATCTATAGTCCTTATTCACGACAAGCAAAAATAAAAATACTGTAAGTACGCAGCCTTTCCATTGGCTTATATAAGAGCTAAATTTTGTAGACGGATGTCTGTGAATAATGCCCTGGATTATGATATACACATTGAATTATCTTGGCTTCCTTTGTTTTTTTTATCAATGTTTGAAACCCCATGAAACAGTAATATTAATGTTTGAGATCCCAAGAAAGGATAATATCAATGTTTGAGACCTCAGTAAAAAGTTGTATCAATGTTTGAAACCTCAGTTAAGAGTGGTGATATCAATGTTTGAGACCTGGCAAAAGACTAATTCAGTCAAGGGTTATATCAAGTATGTATTTTTGTACATTTCAGGTTTATATTTATGGGAACATATAATAAATGGTGAATTAGAGGAGAAATTAGGCGGAGTGTGGAGTTATGGAACAAAGAAAATAAATAATATTAGATTTAAGTAAGTTTGAATGTTTTTGCTATACAGTGAGAAAGTTTTACAACTGTGCCACTTGGGTTTTGTTTGAGTGCTTGGAACTTTCTGCCGTGGGAGTCATGTTGGAGTTATGGAACAAAGAAAATAAATAATATTAGATTTAAGTAAGTTTGAATGTTTTTGCTATACAGTGAGAAAGTTCTACAACTGTGCCACTTGGGTTTTGTTTGAGTGCTTGGAACTTTCTGCCGTGGGAGTCATGTTGGGTTTTGTTAGAAGTAACTGGCTTACGAATCAGGAGATACAGGGGTTAGCAGAGAAAGTTTCTGCTTGAGGTCACATGTACACATTGGAATGCACAAAAAGAAGCCTCAGCAGTTGGATTTCAAAGAAGAGTAGGTGGAAATACTGGTGTCCTGGCAACAGTTTCCTTATATAGTATGTTACATGTATATATTGCCCTGTTACATTTTCATATTTTATCATTGTTTGATAATGGCTAGAGAAGCCTAGTCGAAACGTCAATAAGTAATATGCAGTAAATTGTATTCCATAGAATTGTGACCTGTATGTTACGTGACCTATGACCATGATACAAAGAAGTAGGACATTTAATACCATTTTTATTATGAAATGTGGTCGTTTATTGTCGTCACCCCCTTCCGTCGGTCTGTTTAAGTGTTTAAGGTCATGTTTTTCAGCGATTTCCGATAATTGCTGTCAGAGTTATGGCCCTTGATCACTTCAAAAAATCTTGTGGGTGCTCTAGAGGCCAAAGTTAATATTCGATTGACTTCAAATTTATACACAGTGTTTAATGTCATGAGACGAAGAAGCCTATTGATTTTCAGCGATTTCCGATAATTAGTGCCAGAGTTATGGCCCTTGATCACTTCAAAAAATCTTGTGGATACTCAAGAGGCCAAAGTTAATATCCAATTGACTACAAATTTATACACAGTTTTTAAGGTCATGAGACGAAGAAACCTATTGATTTTCAGCGATTGCTGATAATTAGTGCCAGAGTTGTAGTCCTTGATCACTTCAAAAAATCTTGTGGATGCTCTAGAGGCCAAACTTAATATGCGATTGATTTCAGATTGATACACAGAGTTTAAGGTGTTGAAACGAACAAATATTTTGATTTTCAATGAATTTTGATATCTGAACAGCTAAATCCATCATATTAAATGTTTCCTATACTAATTGTTAGTGTGGGGCAAAACTTTATAAAAAGCAAACAAATTCTAATGATTTTCTGATAATTACATAATGAGTTGTTACTCTTAATCAGATTTTAGTGTATTATAAATGTTTCATTACCGAAAAAAGTAAAAATATGCGACAACTCTTGTTGACTGCCCGGACGATTTAGCTGCTGTGGGCGTATGTTTCGTTGTGAATGATACAGTATGAGAAACTGGCATAACTGATGTTATGACAATCTTAGAAGATCATACCTATTTGCTCAATGTCAAAGTACTTTTATCCGAAAGAAAACTATTTGATTTGATTATCAAAGAATCTTGCAGTCTTAGAATTCTGCTCTTAGAATGTTAGTCATTTTAAAGACCTACATGAAAGCAATAATATAATATTAAACTGGTTACCATTTGTTGGGGTTGTTTACATTCTAATGAGAAAAACAAAATAATGCTACCAATTAACACATAGGTAAATAATTTACAATTAACATGTCCTAAACAACAGGTACCAACATTTTGGCCAAATTCTAATGGAAAAACCAGCTTGTGAGAATAATGTGTTTGTACTCTCCTAAAATGTCATAGAGTTTATATTAGCTGTGTTAGTTATTGAAGTCATCATCTTGTTCCTGAACATAATTATATCATGTAGGCTGATGTAGGCGTAATATTATTAGCTAGTCTTAAAACTGTATTCTGTTCTCTTTTACTTAAAGTGAGGGTGGATGATTAGCAAATATCAGAAAATATCTGATTTCTTATGGCGTAATCTGAGCTAATATGTACTCAAATTGATTGTTTAATTAAGAAAACAAAATCAAGACATCGCTAAATAATCTTCTGGATTGGATTCAGTTGAATTAAAAACAGACCCATCAATTAGATTTTGTGAAACAAAGATACTGGGCTTGTTAACATTGGGAGCAGCATAGATCAAAGGAATTTCAATTCATCATATCTTTGTAAATATTGACTGAATTGAACCTATTTTAGACTGATATTCCTATTAGAGATTCGTCCGTCCGTCCGGCGTCCACAAGCTCTAGAGGCTAAAGTTAATATCCGAATGACTTTAAATTTATACACAGTGTTTAAGGGCATGAGACGAAGAAGCCTATTGTTTTTCAGCAATTGATTTTCAGCAATTTCCGATAATTAGAGCCAGAGTTATGGCCCTTGATCACTTCAAAAAATCTTGTGGACGTTCTAGAGGCCAAAGTTAATATCCGATTGACTTTATATTTACACACACTGTTTAAGGTCATGAGACGAAGAAGCCTTCAAATAATTACTGCCGGAGTTATCTCCCTTGGTAACTTCAAAAAATCGTGTGCCACTATACAGGCCAAACTTATCATCCGATTGACTTCAGATTGATACACAGAGTTTAAGGTGTTGAAACGAACAAGTATTTTGATTTTCAATGAATTTTGATAACTGCACAGCTAAATCCATGATATTAAATGTTTCGTATAATAATTGTTAGTGTGGGGCAAAACTTTATAAAAAGCAAACAAATTCTAATGATTTTCTGATAATTACATAATGAGTTGTTACTCTTTATCAGATTTTAGTGTATTACAAATGTTTCATTACCGAAAAAAGTAAAAATATGCGACAACCCTTGTTGACTGCCCGGACAATTTAGCTTCTGTGGGCATATGTTTCGTTGCCTGGCAACCTATTATTTGGAGTTGGAGCTATGTTGATAATTTAATTTTTAAAGACTCAATTGATATTTGTCTTGCTTATACACACTGGAAGTTATGGGACTAAAAATAAATGTTTTAGTATCTGAGTCATTTCAGTCTGATGAGATGCTCTAGTTTATGTTATTTCATTTGTAAATGTCTAGAAATTATTCTCAAAGGTCAGCTTTCAGATTAAGATAAAGATTTAATCTTATTAAAATGTTATTAATTTACATCAGTTTATAACCTTGCAAACACAGTGTAGGTAAAAGTTCAGCACTGTTAATTAATGAACTCCTTTACTATGTTGTTCGGTCTTATGAACTAACTAGACTATAAGTAATGAGTATAATTTAGAATGTAAATGGTATAATGTATTACCACAGTACAACCCAAAATGTATAAAAAGTGCTAAATGAAAATTATATTTAATCGTGTTGATATTTTAAATGTTTGTCAGTGAATGGTATAATGTGTGCGTGTAAAATTGTTAGGTCAGTTATTGAGTCAAGTGAGGGTAGGGTCACCTGTCCAACCTTGTTGGGTTTCTCACAATCCTTTTGTTTCCTCCTTTTGCTAAAGACCACTATGTGTAATAACAATGAACCATATCTTAGTCTCAAAATGACCTATTTTGTGTTGAGTGGATGTTTAACCCCATTTCCCACTCATCAGGGTTCCTTAGCCCAGGTGGTGCAGAAAAGTAGAACATTAAACCCCATTTCATTTCATATCATTTGGTTTACCTTTCAACAAGGACTTTCTGTGAAAAAATTTTGACTCATTCAAATAAATTGTTTAGTTGATAGTTTCTATTTCCCTACCTCGTCACTCTGTCCGACTGTATGAAAATTCTGAAATAAAGTCCTGTATGTAGCACAATTGTTTTAGAGTGGGTGATTTATATATTCATATATTCAAGTAAATAGATAGATGCATCACTGTTGAATAGTGTTACTGTGCTATCATCTAATCAGAGCCAAATACTGACAGTATGTTCCTCATGTTTTATTCAGAATTATATTTCTTATAGCAATCATTACATTGTAATATACAGATGTAATAACACGAGGGTTTGATTTACACCATAGATAAAATCAGTGAATATATCCTATGATATTTATTGTATTATTGTCAACACTAGTTGTTATTGCCAGACATCACTAGAGAATCGTATATTTCAACAACAAAAAAGTAACCTAGCCATTTTGAAACAAATTTCTCTAGATACTTTAGTTTGTCTCGCAGCTAAATTAGATTTGGGTAAGCCTTAAATGATGAAATTTTATAGACCAGATAATGTCCATTTTGCTGTGGAAGAGAATAGCGTGGTTGTGGGTAGCTTCGACTGAAATGTACATCATGGGTATCAATGTCTAAAGTATGTAAACACAGATACTTTGAGCAATGTGCTTTGGGTAAAATTAAAATTAAAATCGGCTTTATTAGACACCATTTGATTTCACCATGAACGGTGTAAACAGTCTACAATTTCACCAAAACCTAATCCATTTTCACCAGCTGAAATCAAAGTCTGTCAGTCTGAAAACAAAATTTGATCCAAAACTATTTGATTGTATAGGGTAAATCTATATAAACACTGCTTTAGGTCGGGGGGGGGGGGGGTAAATGGTGCATCTAGAGTATAACCTGAGATAGCAGACCAGCAAATAGACAATAATATTACAATATGAGAACATCAACTTTGTCAGTGGCTCCCGAGCCAACTCCTCAATCCTTCTCTGCTTTAGAATGTCAATTTCTGTGGATCATTGTTTTCAGATCCAGTCATCTACTTGTGTTACAATTTTTCCTGGGAAAAGAGTTTATTGGGAAAAGAGTTACTGAGACTAAAAAGATATTTGGTGAATCTGTATCAATATATGGAAAGAACATTATAATCTTGAATCCAGACTATATCTAAATCCGTGGATCATTATCTTATAGAAATTGATATCTCATAGTCTACCAATCAATTCATAAACTAACAAAACCCTCAAATTCTTGTCTCTTACCATTGTCTCATAAACAACAACCATCTAACAATAAGATTTTTAATTAACTAACCTTTATGAAATTCTAGTCCCAGACAATCGTAGATAAAATTGATTCTGTCAATTGGATATACATGGAAAAAACTATCTAAGCCTATTATCTTATCACGAAGGGTTATAAATTACATATCATTGGGTAAACTATGACATAATTATGATAGGTGAAGTTACTGGGGAAATACAACCAATCGTGATCATTTTTTTTAAGTCAAACAGACATTTCTGACAGGTAGATAAACAATTTTTGTCTTACATGGAGTTATATTTATATTAGCTTTCAGATGGGGATGTAGAGGAAAATACAGAGTGTAGGCATAAATGAGATTTCCTCTGTCTGACACTATCAGAACATTTTTGTTTTAATCATTTGAGAATTAATCGTAGGAGCACAAGCACAATTATACTGTTTTAGCAATATTCTGATTGCCAATATTAGTGTGGTTAAGATTAGGATAATAACTTCATTAATTATGATTAAGCATGGTTACTTATAGCATGAACATACATTCTCGATCATTCAGTGAATATTTTTTTTTATATGGCCGTTGTCCACCATTTCTTGTGAACACTCTACAAACTACATTTATCCTCTGATTGTTTGGAAATTGATATATGTTGTTTACAATATAATAGTAAGATAAAGAAACATATTTAAAGTAGCTAAGCCATTAACTCAATATCATCCAAAATCTTCAACTTTGAAAACACGAATTATTTGTCAATTTGAATCAACTTTGATGCTGTGATCTTACCGAAAAAAGATGGGCTTCTGATATCTAATATTTAAAAGACAAAAATAAGCATTTTACCATTGGTACACGAAATGTGTACCATAATCAAACGGTGTATGTAGACTGGAATAACCAGACTGCGACTGCTGGTTTTATTCGCTGAACATAACTGATTTGAAATTAAGAGTAAAAACGGAAACCATTGAATGTAAATCAGTTTATATACATTCATATTACAGTATTATATGCGTTGCGACCCACTTTGTCAATTTCTAGGTCCCAAATGTTAGCGATTTAGCTCCTTTAATATCAATAATTCCATTAATTTCTTCTGTAGTTATGACCCTTGTTTCACTTTAGTGCACGTTGTGAATGCTACAACATCAAAAATTAAAATCTGATCTGTATGAAATCTATATGCATTCTTTAGATTAGTGACACACAGAAGCCTTGTGCATTTCAGCAGTTTCTGTTAATTACATCTAGAGTTATGGCCCTTGTTTCACTTTGTCAATCCTTTTGACTACTCTAACGACAAAGTTATCATCTGATCTTTATGAAATCTTTATGCATTATTCAAATGAGTGAACCGAAAAAGGCTGTCACATTTCAACAAATTTTGTTCATTACTTCCAGAGTAAGGCCACTGTTTTATGTTGCAGCACTTTTGTGAATCCTCAGAGGATGGAAATTATACTCTGATCTGTATGAAATTGTTATGTAAATGCTCACAATTACCTGCAAAATATTAAATTTAGTTGCTGTGGGCATATGTTTTGTTGCTTGGCAATCTATATTTAAATGTAATTTTCAAAATTACATGAACTCATTTTATTGCTGGAACTTTTGAAAGAAAATATTTTGAAAACAGATGCTCAGGGTAAGTACTCTGTTGTAGGCCTACTGTTGAGTATGATGTCATTATAATTAGTGCCCCTTTAAATATTTGGTAATTCTATGAGGATAGATATATATTTATATGTTTGGCAAGTTATTGGTAAATCATTCATCACGAGTAATAAGAAGATGTATACTGTTTCTGGCTGTTGGCTAATATTATGTTGGTGAAAAAATACCATCTATTTTTGACTAATGTTTGGATTCACAGTACTATTATTACCTACATGTTTTAACCTATCACTGGTCAAATTATAAGGTAGGAACTTCTGACTTTTGGCTTTTCACCAATGCATGGAGAGTCTGGCAATTGTGACAAACTTCAAACAAGATTTGCACACGCTTACTTACATGTATAGTATGATTAAATACATTAAGAAAGAACCCAGCTAAGAAAGGGCCAAAATGAAACACAACCAATTTTGCTCTGTTTATCTCTTTTGGCGCATCATTCCTTGTGAAATAATTGCTGTTAAAAGCACTTGCACTATTATTCCCCAAAGTCATCATTCATATATATATGTAGATTAATAACCTACATCTTCGAAATGTCAAAATGTTAAAAGGCCATCAAATACATGAGAAATAAACCCGCTTACATCTGTGCCAATATTTTAGGAAAATGACATGTCCCCTCCATGCAATTTGTCGATTTTGTTTAAGTTTTTAGAAAATTATTTTTGTGTCTCCTTACAAAGCAAATCATCATATAAAATCCAATGAAATCAACAATATTTTTCGTTGAGTTCACAAAGGGTTGTCATAAGGTTAAGGGACCCCATTCTCCAAGTTCAGTGCAATAAGGAGCATCATGTACTGTATTCCGTATTGACGATTAATGAAAAGTGCCAGATTACTATAGGGATTGATTACATAGAATATATTTACACTAAATCTGCCTTAAAATGAAACAGAGGTATTTCTTGTGAAAGGTTATTTAAATTTCCAAACTTAATTGGAAACTGATTTGATTATATCTATTGTCAAATCTCTAGTGTTTTGTGTATATTAGCTTGTGCAGTTCACAGACGTGACAGACATACTCTCAAGATAATATGACTTTAAAACAGAAATTGTTGAAAACACAAAAACACAATAATGCTCTAATTGATGTGTCTATTAGTGAAAAATGTCATTAGGTCGTCTGTCAATCCTAAAATTGAGATGAACTTCCAAATTTAAAACACCACTTGTGTTATTTCCCTTGATTAATCTGTTTCGATAGGTCAAATGTTTTAAAAGACTTTAACTTATCCCAATTTCAACAACTCTCCGAGTCAAACATGTAGGATGAGAGTGTCTGGAAATCGTAGGTTGGAGCCAGAAAAAGGCACAGATTGCCAGGAACGGATTAAAGTGTAATTTATATATCTTGGTTGGAGCCAAAGCACTTGGAATATGGCATAAAGTTTCTCCCAAAGGCTTAATCTCTTGCTGAAAGCAATCTTGTGTTGTTTAATCGTGGTTTGTTTAATCAGGAGTAATTGATTTTAAAATGATTGTTTCATTTTTTTTTTCATGAATTTCTAGGCTTTTGATCTAACTTCTATTTTTTTCGTCCTGTGTATCAGCATTAAAATCAAAGTTATCAAATTTTCTCTATGGTTAATTTACATTACATGAAGTGATTCATCTCATTTCTCAGATTTATAATCTATATCTGTAAGCTTTATTTATAAGCTGTGGCTCTGTGAAAAGGTACTGGCTCACTGCTAGGAGGTCATGGGTTTGATCCTGGTTTTGGCCAAGAAAGTTCCTATAGATTTTTGTGGCTGATTCCTCCAGTTCTTGATAGTTGAATAATGTAATGTAAAAAAAAGACAATTTTCAGATAATAAAAATAAAAGTATAAAAGCTAATGTTTTTGTATAAATTTCTCCTTCAATATTCTCTCTTCAGAAGTTTAATTGCTATATTTTTTGCCCATTTAAAAATCATTCTTTGCACATTTCCTGCAGAAAGCCTGACAAGTATCAATAAGATTATTGAATTCGGAAATAAACCAGAAACTGTCATTCATAATACTAATAAAAATATTGGCCATCATTTGCCAGAATGCATATTTCCTAATGAGAATCTAAATATTAAGATTTGACTATTCTATACAGTCAAGGTCAGAATAGGATAAAAACTGTAGAATTGAAAAAGATGTGCACAAATCAATTCCACAAATACTGAGGCATTGAAATTGAACAAATAAAGCATTAAATGGAAGAATATTTTAAGTAGTGATAGACTGCACTTCCAGATTTCAACTATCTGCAACCTTATTGGATTTACCACCTCCTTTGGATCACAAAATTTAATTTAACAAGTGCTTTTGGCACATTAGAAGTATCAAGAAGTAGAAGATGTTGTAATGTTTCCATGTTACAATTCAATAGAATGCTTGTATTAAAGATTTGTTTAAAAATGAGGAAATAAAATTTGGGGTATTTTGTAAATGTTCCATACAATTATTACCGGTAACGTTGTTATATCCAGTTGATTTAATTTTTCTTCAGAACTACATTTTTTGCTTCTGATCTATGACCACAAAAATATTAGCTCTAAATGCAATAATGATAAACTTAAATACATGTTTTACAATACAAATGGTGAAACCCTGAACATTATTTAAATGAGTCTACTATTTTATTAGAAATCAAATAAAATGTTAAGGCAATTATTTTACAAATAGCTTATGATTAATAGATTTTTTAAGCAGAAATATTATTTACAGATATAAATTTGTCAAGGGCAATAAATTTTTCTTATTTCTTATTATCCAGAAAATATTGATGTGTGCAGATATTAAAATGAAAATGTATTTTCCGTGTCCGCTGTAAATTAATATGCCAATTTCGCACATTAATTCTGAGGCGTAATGATTTTATCTGCAGAAATAACCATTAATTTCTCCTATATATATATCTAACTATCATTTAATGGAGCCCTGTTTGCAATGATACATTTTGAATGTCAGACAAACAATTAAACCAGAAAGTGGAACAATATTCAGATTTAGTATGTAATGGATTTGTAACAAATATAGGAATGAATTATTAAATCCACACTCTTGATTGATTTACAGAAATCTTTTGCATCACAAATGACAGATATAACTTATATTGATTGAAGGATAACCAGGACATTTTGCTAATTATGGTAACATTATCTTATTTTCACCTCTATACTCATTGGTATCACTGCGCCTATAATTTTCCTTTCATTACTGGTAAATATGTTTTTATGCTGTAGTCATCAATGGCATTGGTCAGTTGTTCCATCATTCACACTTATAGATTTAAAAGTTAAGGACAGATAAATTGGTTTTTAGCTAAAAAAAAAAATGCCTTATCTAAAAGCTAATTCATCCTATTTCAGGTCATTTTTTGGCTTAAAATTTCAAAAACTTGTAACTTTGCACAAAATAAAGTAATTTGACTGAAATGTTAACTAATATATTCATTTTACATTATCTATTTTCCAATAATTACTTCCAGATTTATTGTCCTTGATAACTTTCACAAAACTTGTGGAGCTCAAAATGATATAATCATCTGTTGGGTGCCTGTGTATGTATATATACATGTATACACAATTATTCATGCGATGAAGAAGCCCTGATTACTTTTTCAAAGTATTCCGTACCCTCTAGTGATTAGACTTATTTTCTGATTGATGTAAAATTGATGCATGTTGTTTTTGTTCATAATACGAGGAATCCTATTCCTAATGAATGTGTAATAAAGCTTAGCATCCGAAACAGTGAGAGATGAATGAAATTTAAAATATTACTGGTCAATTTTTGGTATCTTGCAACTCTTTCCATTTGTGGACAACTTAGTCGACTTAGCTGTTGTGAGTGTATGATTTGTTTTCTGGCAGCCTTTCTTTACATTTCTTGCTATTACTTTTAAGAAGGTTTTACTGAACACAGTTATAAAGTCAGACTTGAAATTAAAAAAAAAAATAATAGCAGATTGTCAGCATCTTCTTTATAACCTATTGTGTGTCTAGAAAAATGATAGTTTCTAAATAAGATAAGAATAAATTCTCATCTGTTTAGATTATTTTATTCTCCCAAGGGCCAAATTAATGGAAAGTATGATATTCTTTCCATATAATAAATTTCTACTGACAAAAATTGTTTTTATACCGATATATTTTGTCAAAGAAAAAAATTAGCATAGACTCTTGAGGGATTTAAAAAAAAAAGAGGATGATTTCTTTCACTTACCAAAGGCTTTGAAATTTGTTAAATGTAGGATCATTCCGAGTCTTTATACAGTTCTAATTACCGTGTTGTAATGTTACAGACAGCTTGGAAGTTCAATGTGATTTTTATTCTCCCATATTAAAATGTGCTCATATATTGTCATCACCCTCGCCCATCTGTCTCCTCAATTTGCATGCCGAGGCTCTGGAGCAGTAAAGGCTAAAGTTACTTAAAGTAGCATTATGCAAGAGCAAAATCTGCTTATTACAGGTCTTTCTTTAGGCCTGAAATGTTATCTAAATAATCAATTAGACATTAATTAACATATCCCGACCATAATAAACTCTTGATTTCAAGGCTAGCCTTTGATGTTGGCGGATTAAATTCCTATGCCGCTTAATGGCCGTTGATAATTAAATCAATCAAGTGGATAATCGAGACTATGCTGTGTATATTAATGATTTGAGTAATGATGACCGAGCCATGTGAATATTTCAAACGCTTTGTTCTCGGCTAATAGTGGATCAATTTGACTGAAATTTTCAGCAAATTACCTTTACACTATCTAGTTTTTAACTATTATAGTGAGAACTGCCATCTCTTTATCTTATCTCCCATAATGTAACTTTAATAATTACTGTTGGAATTATGAAGTTTGGTTCAATTTCAATTGAAATATTAGATTGTGGAAGCTCTAGAGAAAGTTATCATTCATTGAGTTGAAATTGTATACAAAATGCTGCCATTACCTACAAAAAATAAATATATGACAAATGACAACCTTTATAGACTTTGCTGCTGTGGGTGTATGTTATGTAGCTTGGCATGCTGTATCAATGATATGGGTTTCTGAGATCTGAAATTTGGAGGGTTCAAGAATCTTAATTCAATATTTTCTTTCCATTTGACTAGGGTATAGATCTGTGAATCTGGTCAGTATGTGTGTGAATTGATAATGATAGATCTAAATGTGTGGAAAAATTATATTGAAAATGTCGAAAAAATGTTCTCAGATATTATTAGTGTAATGTTCTATTTATGTATGACATTTTCAACCAGCTTGGTTGACATGTGTAGTGTTGAAAATATATCTGTGTTCCTGTTAAAAGATTAAAGCATACTTTTGAACATTTCATAGTCTAGAGCTACTCTTTAAACATGCACGTGTATAGAAAACAAGAATGACTCTTTAGCACATGCATGAATGCCATTCTGCCAAAGAAGACACTTCCTGCTGGGAATTAACATTCGGGAAATGAGAGTGAGCTTCGAGCAATCCTTTAACATATTAAGTTATATTTATTCAATTTTATCTTTTCAGATTTAGAACAGGACCCGGTGTTATTCCTACCAAAGTTCCAAGAAAAACTGAAAATCTTTTACTGGTTTTAAATGGACGAGAAGTATCAAAAGTTGATTTTGCCAAAATGTGGTTGGATTTTTTACCAACACTTCCATATTTGAAAAATGCTGCCGTAGTCCTGCTGGGAAACGAACAGTGTAACAATGATTGGATAAAACCTTATCTTCAAAATAGAGGGGGCCCAATCAAATTTGTATTTTTAGTGTATGATAGCCATGACATAGATAATGTTAATTTTTACCAGTGGCCGTTAGGTGTTGCAACGTAAGTATGTTAATATAATTATCGACTCAAAAGCAACTTTCAAAATTTATCGCAAAATCATCACCCCTCGACAAATTACACATACCTCAAATATTTTAATTTTACTACCATCTGATGTATAAAATTCTTTTATGTCTTTCTTAAGCTAAACTATTATCACTCCACAGACTAGTTTATATTTTGAAAATAATCACTTCTGCAATTGGATTAAGATTATCTCCCTTGACATACTGATCATACATATATGGCTTGCAGTTTTATTATTTTAATGAGTTAAGTCTTTTTTCAAGGACAGTAACTTCACATAATGTAAATATTATTACTATTTATTACGACTTTACATAATTTTAAGAAAACTTATTTGGATCTATGTATAAGCATATTCCAAATCTCAGTATGGTACAGCCAATATTTGTTGAGAGAGCATAAAGAATAGAGTTCTAAGTAACAGAGACTAACCTAAACCATTATTTTTTTTCATTTTACATTGTCATGTGATTTAACACTGCATAGACTGGGCTAACCCAGAGATACAGAATATTCATTTAAAATGCAAAAACAAAACCCCCAAACTTTATATATTCATCTCCTGGGAGATTTTATTTGCATTATTAATTTATTTCGTATGATTGAATAAGAAATCTTCTGTCTCCACCGGATAGACAATTTTATGGTTTTAATTGAGCCTACTTCTATTTTATTAGTCTCCACTGGATATAATTTATAAGATTGATGATACTGAAATTCAAATTTTAGTTTATAAACAGTTAGCTTTTTTTATATTTAAAGAATACTGTCAGATATTAAATCAGCATCACATGTTTAAAACAATTTATGAGCACACATATCCAGACAATATAGGAGAATTATGTTGTTGCCACTAATAGTATTAGTAGGAATCTTTTTTCTTTCCTAGTACTATAGATGTATCTCATTTTTTATCAGGTCCAATATATTTTAGTGAATATCCTAGTCCTGACACCTGTTGTTCTCTTTCTTTGAACTACAGTGCAAGCGAATTACTAAAATAAAATTAAGCTATATGTTAGTCCCTTAATTACCTAGTTTGTGTCGAGTGGACGTTAAACCCCATTTATCTCTCTCAGTTGGAGTTTGCCACAAATTCTAAGCTGTACAGCACCTGGAAAAGAGTGCATATTATATACATGCGTAAAATTGTTTCTTCACATTTTTATGTTCAATTTAAATGCATGAACCAGTTTTGGTGAAAGTAAAAATCAATTGCGAAACCTTGAACTTCTCCTTTGAATTCTGTCACAATTCAATAAATGTTCAATTGGCATGTACTTATGTATGAACATGGATTAACTGTATTTATCTCCATATGATCATAAACAAAGAGTATCGTACCATACTCTCTTTATTATTTTAAAGCTATAATATGTATGTTGGTGTTATGTTTTTGGAATGATTATCAATGTAGTTTTTCTGTTATAGATATCGAGATTTTCCTCGAGTAGACACACCTCATTTACCTGTTTCTTCAAATAGACGTTATACCTGTAATTTTCTGGGAACTGTATATAAAAATTCATCCCGAGAAACTCTCTTACAAATTTTGAACAACAGTACACACAAGTCTTCATTTTTCATCAAACCCAGATTTGAGTAAGTACAGATGCTTCATTTTGTCAGAAATAGATATATATATGTCAGAATAAACAGTATCTCAGGAAATGTTGATATACCAAGATGGGCAAAAAAAGATAGTGAGTGCATTAAGGGGGAATAACTCCACCGTTCATTTGAACAGCTAATTTTAGTAATTGGCTTACTGAGTGCTGTATGAAAAAATGTATGAAAAATATATATTATTTATTATTTGTGTCCATATGGAATTCAAAGTTATAGAAAAAATGGACATTTGGATTGGACATTAGTATGAGAATTAACTTAATGAATATTGTTACTGAACAGAATATGCATATAAATAGATTTTAGCATAAGAAGACTAAACGAAACGTGTATTTTTATTTTAGGTGGCTTCCACAAGAAACAGATGAATCAAGAGATGACTATATCCGAGCTCTTGCACAGAGCGATTTAACTCTCAATCCTGTTGGTCAAAATACTGAATGTTACAGAATCTACGAAGCCATGGCATATGGTTCCGTCCCCATTATAGAAGATCACATGACCCCCGGGAACTGTGGTGTATCAAGTGCTTCCTCTCTTTCACCATTGCGCCTTTTAAAAGAATTTAATGCTCCAGTTATTTATGTTAAAAGTTGGAATGAACTTTCAGGAATTTTAGAAAAAGAAGTGACTTTAACTCCTGATGACCGAACTCACAGGAGACAAAAACTAATTCAGTGGTATGAAAATTTTAAATCTATAATGAGAGACAGACTAGTACGAGTTTTAGAAGAAAGATTTTTTAATATAAAACGGTAATATGTTGAAGTAATATAGTGCTAGATTTTAAGCAGTTGTTGTCATTATTGGTTTTTAAACAAGAAAAATGAAATTATGAAAGAAACCAAAGTCTTTCTATGTGAGCCAAATGATGCTGATTTTATTTACACATATGTCCTTGTATATAAATAGTGTTATGTAATTCATTCTCTCTACTGGAATAATTTAGAGGCACAATTCACATAGGATAGCATTTGTTAATACATGTACATGTATCTATCATTTGTTAATGCATTTGTTAATGCATGTATCTATCTAGAATAACATTTCTTAATACATGTATCTATCTAGATAGCATTTATTTATACATGTATCTATCAAAATAGCATGTATTAATATGTGTCCATCTAGATAGGATTTATTAATACATATATCTATCTAGATAGGATTTATTGATACATGTGTCTGTGATTTATTAATACATGTACATGCATGTATCATTTATTGATGTATGTACATGTATCTATCATTCATTAATACATGTAATGTATCATTTATTAATACATGTATGTATCATTTATTAATATATGTGTCTATCATTTATTTATATATGTATCTATCATCTATTAATACATGTATGTATTTAAGATAGCATCCTTTAATGTATTAAAATTAAAAAAATAAAAACAGTGTTTTAGCCGATGATAATTTTAGAGATGGGAATATTCATGGCTGTTTGCAAGATTTTCATGGGGGTACAGATGAATTATTAATAAATGATCTATTCATATATTTCTGATTCTTTACTAAGATACATCAGTATATGACGCATTACAGTTGACCTTTGATTTCCGACGATACTTGGGCGATAAGTAAGTGCAGGAAATGCTTCCCACTAAGATATGTAGATACCAAGTTTAGTGGCCTCTGTTTAGGCCACAACTGCCTCTAAATAAAATTAAACATTTATTAGAATCTTGAATTTATTTTTATTCTTTATGGAACATTTTTAATTGTAAATTTAAATATTGCATCATAAACTTGCAGTATCCTTACTAGGAAGAGCATCAACATATCAAATTTTGTTATTTTATGGGTATGATAAATATACAAATTTCTTGAAAGTACAATTGTTTCATTTAAATAGTTTTACTTCTCATATGTCAGCCATGTGATTGCCATAAAAGTGTGACCTATGTGATATTACATAAGTTGTCCCTGTCAAAATTTCATGGTCAAGATGTACTATATATTTAGTAGCCTAATATTGTTTATTTGAAATGTTTTTTTACTCAATCAATGTTGCCATAAAAGTGATATCTACGCCATATTACGAAAACTAATCTTTGTCAAAAGTTTCATAAATGATAACTTATTTAGTAATATTGTTTTATTACTCATATTACGTTGCCTAGGTGATTGCCATGAAATTAAAATCTACACAATATTACATAAGTAATCCCTATTGAAAGTGTCATAAATAAGATGTGCTTTGTTTAGTAATGTTGAATCATTAGTTATATCATAATTCTAATTAATTCCTGACATTTGAAGACTGTCAATTTGGTTATTTTTCGGTTCATATCAGCTGTATATATTTAATCCAGAAAAGCAAAACTGCTTAATAAAAACAAAGCCAATCATTCATGAATACAAATTCTCTTTTGTAATTGATAGTGTTATTTTTGTAGTGATGATGGCCCTGGTTAAAGCTGACATAGGGTTAAAAGTTGATTTATAAAATAATGGTCAACAGAACAAATACCCACAACTGTAATTTACATTTGTGTATTAAGCGTTTAGTTATTATCATAGCCAGTTGAACAACCATTTTTCATATTATGAATAGTTATCAGAAAGAAATATGAATTCTTTTATGTGTGAAAAAAAGGTCCTAATAATCATTCAAGAGTGTTTTTTGGTCAATAATGTCCAAAATATTGCAACAAGTGGCTGACAAGCAAAATTATGTTATATATCCATATTTTACACATATCTAAAATTTAAAGGATTTCATAAATTCTGGATAAGTGAAATGATTTCATGAAAAATGTTACTTTTTTTTTCACATATCAATAATTTTTCAATTTTTTAATGATATTTTATAAAATTAGGATATGATGTTTAGAATATATATGTCTATAACATATCTTTCTTTGTTGGTCAAGGGGGGTGGGATGGCCTAGTGGTCAAGAGTGCCGCGCTTCGACCTCTAGCTGGCCGGTCACTGCTGGCTTACGGCTGTGGGTTCGATCCCTGGTGTGAGCGTATGTGGCATGGAGATAGGGGCGCCTTCTCAACCTCATGGGTTTCCTCCGGGCATTCCAGTTTCCTCTCACTTCTAAAGACCCCTACGAGCAAGCGAATTATTGAAATAAAATTAAACCATATGTTAGTCGTTAGTCTCGAAATTACCTAGTTTGTGTCGAGTGGACGTTAAACCCAATTTCTCTCTCTCTCTTTGTTGGTCACCTTTTGCAAAACTCTGGATGCTATTAACCAAAAACTGCTCTTATAGGTTCTTGTCAGTGAAAAAAAAAGATGATTTCAAGTTTTGGTGTTTTAGAAAAAATTGTTTTGATTTTGAAGATAGTTTGAATCTTCTGATTCTGACAGTTTTCGCTGGCTTCTGAGTGTTAGATCTTGAAATCAGAAGATTCAGATTATAATTATATTATTGTTGAGCATTAAATGCAATTTATTGTTATTGATATTAATTTGATTTATTTTATTGTTGATTCTTAATACATATATCAAATTAATTATTTAGTCTGTAATCATCAGGAAGAAATTAGTTGACATCTTATTTAAAGCTGCATTCCTCCAGCATGATATTGTTTAATTCATTAAGGCCCATCTCATTGAAATACAGATATTCAAGCTGACTTAAATTTCAAGATTGCAAACCCTGTATGACTTGTGAAAGTCGATTGGAATGGTTTGTCAATGTTCTTGGGTCGGGAGAGAAATAGAGTCAAACCTACTTTTAAAATTGTCGTTTTAAATTGTATCTTGTGATTTGTGCGACTTTTCCGTACCTCTTTTAAAATAAAATGGAACCTTTAAAATACTAATTTTAAGAATTTGGAGGAATACAGCTTTAATGGTGTTCAAAACTGCTCAATATTCACACACCCTGAACTTTATAAATAATATTTGTTTGTACATGTAAATGTATATACATTATTATACATTAACCTTCAGACATATTCATTCATCACTTATAATGTCCAAATATTTAGATTCCTATTGGCTATATTCTGCCATGAAGATTGATGTGCTTGAGGTTCTAGCTCCAAGAAATAATAGTCATTATTGAACTTTTTTTTTTACAAAAACAAATAGTATGTACTACCAGTAGTTTTGAGTACAATGAACCCTATGATATAGGTCAATAATGTAAAATGTTCCTCTATATTTAATATGGTAATAATAAGAACTGAAAGAATGTTATTTTTAGGTGGTGAAAATGAAGCCACAATGTCATTTTATCTGAGGACTTGTCATGGTATCTGATAATGTAAACATTGGGCCATTTAAAATTAAACAGATGTTCCCTTGTTTTGTGTTATAAACCTACTAACAATAATACTGCCTTAAACTAAAGGGACAATAAACCAGATGGTATACAGATATTTTAATTGTCAAATTGTACCTCACATTATTTTCACTACCAGGTTAATTTCTTCTCAAATTTGGCTGATTATTAGTTGTTGAATTGACAAAAGATTTACATAGCAGTGATCTGATTAATTGTAAATGATTATTTAAGCCATAATATTTGACTTTTATTCTGGTCTGTTGTCCCTTTAGTAAACTGTGAGATATTTATTTGGATTCAGAGCCATCTCAACAGGATGTAAGTCATATCAGTAAACTTCCCAGAATGATGTCATGTCTAATTGATTGTAACTGATAGTTATGTGACATATCTATGGCAAGCCAAAGCCGAATTAATTGCAAGACCGTTTTTATACGCCCACATTGAAATGTGGTCGTATATTGTCGTCGCCCCCGTCCGTTGGTATGTCCGGCGTCCACAATTGCTTGTGAACGCTCTAGCGGCTAAAGTTAATATCCGATTGACTTTAAATTTATACACAGTGTTTAAGGTCATAAGACGAAGAATCCTATTGTTTTTCAGCGATTTCCGATAATAATGACCAGAGTTATGGCCCTTGATCACCTCAAAAAATCTTGTGGATGCTCTAGAGGCCAAAGTTAATATCCGATTGGCTTTAAATTTATGCACAATGTTTAAGGTCATAAGACGAAGAAGCCTGTTGATTTTCAGGGATTTCCGATAATTAGCGCCAGAGTTATGGCCCTTGATCACTTCAAAAAATCTTGTGGATGCTCTAAAAGCCAAAGTTAATATCCGATTGACTTGAAATTTATACACAGTGTTTAAGGTCATAAGACGAAGAAGCCTATTGATTTTCAGCGATTTCCAATAATAAGTGCCAGAGTTATGGCCCTTGATCACTTCAAAAAATCTTGTGGACGCTCTAAAAGCCAAAGTTAATATCCGATTGACTTTAAATTTATACACAGTGTTTAAGGTCATAAGACGAAGACGCCTATTGATTTTCAGAGATTTCCGAAAATTAGTGCCAGAGTTATGGCCCTTGATCACTTCAAAATATCTTGTGGACGCTCTAAAAGCCAAAGTTAATATCCGATTGACTTTAAATTTATACACAGTGTTTAAGGTCATGAGACGAAGAAGCCTATTGATTTTCAGCGATCTCGGATAATTATTGCCAGAGTTATGGCCCTTGATCACATCAAAAGATCCTGTGGATGCTCTAGAGGCCAAAGTTAATATCCGATTGACTTTAAATTTACACACACTGTGTAAGGTCATGAGACGAAGAAGCCTACTGATTTTCAGCAATTTCAAATAATTACTTCCAGAGTTATCTCCCTTGATCACTTCAAAAAACCTTGTGACGCTATAGATGCCAAACTGATCATCCAATTGAAATGTATGGAAACTACATGTTATGTTTGTAAAAATTTTAAAAACGTGATTGAAATAAAATTAAAATTTTACATGTCTTTGTAAAGTTTGGTTACCGTTCTTTGTTGTAATTTATTATTTAAGTACTTAAAAATTAAGCATTTAAGGTCATTTCAATCACGTTTTTAAAATTTTTACAAACATAACATGTAGTTTCCATACATTTCAATTAACCCATCATCCCATTAATTATTCAGTAATTAAAGTCGTAAAGTCCAAATCCATACAACCCACATTATAAATATAAATAGACGATATTTATTGAGCAGACGATATAAATAGATACAGTCAGTCACGTGATGCGCACTCCTGAAAAGCAACCCTCTTTGTTTACAGTGACTTCATCGGTTTTTGTGGTCACGTGCTCTTGAAGAGTCACATGCTTGTGAATATATGATTTTTTTTTCGTCATGACATATGAATTTTTCCGTCTTGAATGTATATTTTTTTGTCTTGACATGTGAAAAATGCTTGGAAGGTGATGAAAAAATTGTTATATACTCGATTTTTCCTTTTCCATACAGAAAAACGGTCTTGCAATTAATTCCGCTTTGGCTTGCCATACATATCTGTGAGTAGTATTGTATTAGAATAGGCAGACTGGAAAAACCATACAGTTTGTGTCCAAATTTGCTATTATGAAATATTGTGAGTTGTTCAAATAAAAAAAGAAAAAATTGGATTGATAGGGACCGAAAAGTACAAAGTATGCTATAAAAATAAATCGATCATTAATCCAACATATATATTTGTCAAAACAAGTTTGTGTTTTTTCTTGAGGCCACAAAGATACCTATTAAAAGTAATATAGTAATATGGTTTCTATGACCATACTGTCTATTTAACTGATTATGGGTTTCATATACTGTAGAGAAATCATATCTCACCAATCAAATTGAATGAGTGATAGGTTAATATATAAAAACAGTGATAATTTGGTAAAAACACTAGTTATGTATGTCCTTTTCATTGTCAATATGACCATCAAATTCTCTCTTGTTTATGAAATATTAAATTTTAAAATTTTAGGATTATAATTTAGAACATAAATTATTAGTCATTGATGTTAGATTTAACAGACTTCTTTATATTGCTGTCTGTCACACTTTGTCTTTGTTACAAAACTTACACGATTTCATTCACCAAAAGAAATACATTTCCTGAAGTTTACATGATTCATACAATTATACAATTATTAAGACACTTCAAAGTTCAAATATTTGTTTTAACAATTCATACAATTGAAGATCCCTCAAATATTTCGGATTGACAAAATGTTTATTAATGGAGATCCTGATTGATGTTTTTTTTTTATTTTTCTTGTATTTTAATCCCATATACCTTGTTAATACAATAAATATTTAGAAAAATGTTCAGTAATAATATTATAATATTATACAGATCTGAGTTCAAAGTACATAATATATGTGTTTAATTATGATTTTTGTTTTCTTTTGGCTATTTTGGAATAATGTTTATTCGTTGATATGGTGTAAATCAAAAAACACTTGAGAATTATTAGCCTGTTGTATACAATGATAGTGGAACAAAAGTTGATAAAAGGAGGTCAGTTGAAGTTGGCTGCAATCTGTTCAGTTCAATTCAATCTCTACTTTTGAAATGGTAGCCTAATCTGAAAATTTTAGATCTGTAAATTAAGTAGTTGTCAAGATATTACCTTTTGAAAAACTATTTCGATATAAGGCAACTGAAATAAAAAAGTAACATCACATCATACTTATTGCTCTGCCAGTAAGTCCTTATGGAAAAAGCTTCTTCCTTATGTTTAGTTGGAATGTTCCTTTCAATCATTTTGTTAAAATAAACAAATGAAAGCAACAAATTTATATTATTGAAAACATATTTTAGTATTTACTTTTTAAATCAAAAGGATTGTCGGAAATATATAGTTTGTTATTTTTGGTAGTATCTTTGACTTTCAATGTTGTGCTTTTCCTCCCTGCCAAAAATGACAGACTACTACAATTTGAACTTTATTGTTTAGATTAATGTCACAAGTCTCCCCCCTTCTCAAGAAGAATATCTGACTTCGATATGGCTGGTATGAGAGTCTTTTCAAGATGACAAGGTTCTAAATTGCTTTATGTCAGATTGACCAAACTATAAATTTCTAATTATGGAATGGACATGGCCTATACCTTGCAAATTAGCAGGCACTTTGATCATCTAGATACATTCCTATATTGGAACCAATATTAGATCAAGGCCAGGGTATTTTTACATCACTCTGTAGTATTTATTGGAAGGTATTTATTTCTTATCTGTCCTATATTATTACTGTTAATTACATATTTACCTATTTTATGCTTGAGTTTTCTTACAAATGATATATTAGGTCATAGGTGTTGTACAACTAGTCAACATTTAAGAAAAGAGAGAATGTATGAATTTTTGTAAACAAAACTAAATAGATTTAATATGTATATATTATGCATGTTATTATGGAGTATATAATACACTAGCCTATATTTATTGCAATGGCAAAAATATTAGAATTTGAATCAAAATAGTTTTATCCAATGAAATTTATTGTGCATATCATTGATATATGAACTGTATTAGTTGATACTGGTTTCCATGTTGTAGTTAAGAGATAGATGTGAAACAAGTTAATCAAAATAGCAACAATTTATTTTACAATATAAACTATTCCATTTTGAAGGACAAAACCCTTTGGTGGTTTTTGGAAAAGCTAACATATCTGTGTATTGTTGGAATGGATCTATTTAATCAAAAGATCATTAATCGTTTTACAAAATTAACTATTCCATTTTAAAGGACAATGAACCTTTAACTTGCCTGTTGGCATATTGGTCATTTTTCTGGGACAGGTAACATTTTATATGTGTATTGTTCCCATGGAAATATTTGGTTGTCTGTTAACTATATGGAAACCAGCTTTGAGTATATAATACATTTAAGGAGTGTATTCCATTTAGAGTGTTTCTTATAATATATAATGTTTTAGTTATACTAAATTGTGAATGATCAGATTATTTAATTGAGTTGTGTAAAAATGAAATATTGTTAAGTTATTCAAATTAGTTTAATCTTGGACCTTAATACCCTGTTATAGGGTTTATGTTTAAAATAGTTGACAATGCAATACTGAACTTCATTGTTCCCCGCCTTTCAAAGAAAGCAGGAACAATTAAAATGGGTTGGTCCGTCTATCCTTTTGTCTGTCTGTCACACAATATCTCTTCTTCTATTTGAGCTAGAATGTTTAAACTTGGTGTTGTGGTTTATTAGGTCAATGCTTTGATGGACTTCGAAGATGTGCCCTTTCTGCTTAAAGTAAGCAGAGATAAGCAATTTGATTGGTTGATGCTTTGGGACACAATAACTTTAGTTGTGATTAAGTGAGAGTGATCAAACTTGGTGTATTGTTTCATTAAATCAATACCATGACTAGGTTCGCTAATGAACATTTTCTGCTTAGGGTACTATGTGACAAAAAATGAGGTCGCATTTTCTCAACTATTCTCTGTTTCTTTTAACTCACATACCCCACTTGGAACAGAATATATTGAGTTAGTAGACAGGACATTTGAACTTTTCTTACCCCTACGCATTATTTTTGTCAATGATCTTTGAATATCTGAAATTGTTATGTATGGTTAAACTAGTTTCTATAGTATCGACATGTAAAGGTACTGCTGATATCAGCAATATGGTTGTCTTGTATGTTAATATAATGTTATTACTATACATGTCGCATATATAAATATGTAATAAATTAAAGTTATATATAAATATATAAGTATAAAAGAGTGTATGATCATATCATATTATTAATGTTAATATTATAATAAAAGGTATATGTACTGATGAATATGTAAGTTATTGACATTAAACTTTGGAGAATAAATTATTCTCTTAAAAAAACATTTTTGTTGTGATTTATTGATATGCTTTTACTGTAGTTCTTTAACTTCTTTGACATTCTGTTAACAACCATTTCATTTCTTTGACAGTCAGAGGCTTCAATATTTTAGCATAGATGTAATTATTCAGACGTTAGGCTGTTGTCCACAAATTCTTGTGAACACTATACAATCATTTTGAAATTTATATATGTTTTTTTAATGAAATGAAGAGGCCTTTTTCTGTTAATTACTTCTAAAGTTATGGATCTTGTTTCATCTTGTATAACCTTGTGGAACATTGTGAATGCTCTTATAACGAAAGTATCATCCGCAGGACTGGGTGGATAACCAGCTAAAAACTTGTAACAAGTTAAAAAAAATGATCTTGTTAATTTAAAGTTAAAGTTCTAACAAGGAAATCTAGCTTTGTGAGTTCAGTATTTTTTAACTTTTTGTTACCCGTTAATTTTCAATGAGTCAAGTCAAAATAATGACTCTGCCCAACCAAGATCATCCAATATGTATACAGGTAAGTTCAAACATTCCTGTTTATTTTCAAAGTTCTAGCCCTCGTTTCTCCTTGTATCTTTCTAAAATTTATATGCCTATTGAATTTCAACAATTTCCATTAACTACTTCTAGATTCTAGAGTTATGCTAGATTCTAGAGTTTCACCTGCTAGAACTTTGCAAACTCTTTAACAATGAAAGTTTTCAATCTATCTTTTCATTTTTTAATTTCATTGTGGACTTATCATGGGATTTAAGTTTTTGATTTTGATTTTCCTAGTCATTGGACATACACCTTTTATGCTTTTACACAATTTGCGTACAGGGAGAGGCCATTTTGACAAGAAGTTTTGGTCTGATATTCGCGAAATTCAAACAGTCATTACGGTGTAACAGTGATATATTTAAAAGGTTTTGAAATCGGATCAATAATGTGACCTCTAAAGAGTCCACAAGCTTTAAAACACAATTTTTTGGTACAATTTGGGGTCATAAGTCATAATCTAGGTACAGTCTGATGTGCAGGTCAAGATCTTGGGGATATAAACATATATTTTAAGTTTCATCAAAATGGGAGCATAATTGTGACCCCTAGAGGATCCACAAACTTGGTATCGGTATCACATTCTTTTACACTATTTGAGTACAGGGAGTGGGCATTTTGTTGGGCAGGTCTGGACCAGGGTTGGGATTTCAAAATTTTTCTTGTCGGCCATTTTTACCGAAAATAAAGGGACATAACTCCTTATCGTTTTTTTTTAAGAATGTAGTTTTTAGACCAAACAATAAAATCACGTGTCAACAAAATATTCAAATTCGTACGTAATAAAAACAATAGGTGCACTTCGTTATTTTTCATATCTAATTCCTGTACCGTATTAAAATTTATGCCAGTAATAATATTTCTAAAACATTATGTGATGACGTAATACAATAGAATGAAAGCCGACTGCCGGCTACTGTCGATCCATACTGTTTCAAATTCCTCGAAAAGTACCGTATTTTCGGGTCATTTAATTCGATACATTCTTCAGCGGTTCGGCATTCGTCTTATGATCCGTTTCGGCTTATATACGGAGGATAAAAAATGTTATCCCCATATTCATTTGGCAGTAAACTTCGCTCGTTGTGACACCAGCTGCTAAATAATAACACTCAAATCAAGCACTATTCCATTCGACAACATACTGTTTCAAATTCCTCGAAAAGTACCGTATTTTCGGGTCATTTAATTCGATACATTCTTCAGCGGTTCGGCATTCGTCTTATGATCCGTTTCGGCTTATATACGGAAGATAAAAAATGTTATCCCCATATTCATTTGGCAGTAAACTTCGCTCGTTGTGACACCATCTGCTAAATAATAACACTCAAATCAAGCACTATTCCATTCGACAACATTGCCTACCGTACTTATTTCTTTATTTAAAAACATAAACCTCATTGAAAATATGATCATACATCCGACAATACGCCATGAAAATAGAATCTTTTCGTCGACATTAGACGCGTGAAATTAGTCACGTATTCATTCGGAATCTGTCGAGTTTTACCGAGTGGTATTCATTTCATAGTTTCACGAGTTTCCCGAGATTTCTACTTCCGTTTAAAACAAGGACAACTTTGCTCTGAAAATTCTAAATACGCTTCGAACGACGCAATTTTGAGAACTTCTTTTTAAAATCGGCAAGTTTACCCAATATGTAAACCCGTACCGCATCGCAGTTGTATAGGCGTAGGTACATTACATATCACTTACCGTCATACAGCCGCGGCTAGATGTAGAATTATGGAATTCAGCGAGGTTTGCCGAGTGCTATAACCAGGTGCGATCAGAAACAGAGTTCGCAAGGTCTAGTTTATTTTTTATACGCCCACATTGAAATTTATACACAGTGATTAATGTCATAAGACGAAGAAGCCTGTTGATTTTCAGCGATTTCCGATAATTAGTGCCAGAGTTATGGCCCTTGATCACTTCAAAAAATCTTGTGGACGCTCTAAAAGCCAAAGTTAATATCCGATTGACTTTAAATTTATACACAGTGTTTAAGGTCATAAGACGAAGAATCCTATTGTTTTTCAGCGATTTCCGATAATAATGACCAGAGTTATGGCCCTTGATCACCTCAAAAAATCTTGTGGATGCTCTAGAGGCCAAAGTTAATATCCGATTGGCTTTAAATTTATGCACAGTGTTTAAGGTCATAAGACGAAGAAGCCTGTTGATTTTCAGGGATTTCCGATAATTAGTGCCAGAGTTATGGCCCTTGATCACTTCAAAAAATCTTGTGGATGCTCTAAAAGCCAAAGTTAATATCCGATTGACTTTAAATTTATACACAGTGTTTAAGGTCATAAGGCGAAGAAGCCTATTGATTTTCAGTGATTTCCGATTATTAGTGGCAGAGTTATGGCCCCTGATCACTTCAAATAATCTTGTGGACGCTCTAAAATCCAAAGTTAATATACGATTGACTTTAAATTTATACACAGTGTTTAAGGTCATAAGACGAAGAAGCCTATGGATTTTCAGCGATTTTCGATTATTAGTGCCAGAGTTATGGCCCTTGATCACTTCAAAAAATCTTGTGGACGCTCTAAAAGCCAAAGTTAATATCCGATTGACTGTAAATTTATACACAGTGTTTAAGGTCATAAGACGAAGAAGCCTATTGATTTTCAGCAATTTCCAATAATTAGTGCCAGAGTTATGGCCCTTGATCACTTCAAAAAATCTTGTGGATGCTCTAGAGGCCAAAGTTAATATCCGATTGACTCTAAATTTATACACAGTGTTTAAGGTCATAAGACGAAGAAGCCTATTGATTGTCAGCGATTTCCGATAATTAGTGCCAGAGTTATGGCCCTTGATCACTTCAAAAAATCTTGTGGATGCTCTAGAGGCCAAAGTTGATATCCGATTGACTTCAAATTTATACACAGTGTTTAAGGTCATTAGACGAAGAATCCTATTGATTTTTAGCGATCTCTGATAATTATTGCCAAAGTTATGGCCCTTGATCACATCAAGAAATCCTGTGGACGCTCTAGAGGCCAAAGTTAATATCCGATTGACTTTAAATTTACACACACTGTTTAAGGTCATAAGACGAAGAAGCCTACTGATTTTCAGCGATTTCAAATAATTACTTTCAGAGTTATCTCCCTTGATCACTTCAAAAAACCTTGTGATGCTATAGATGCCAAACTTATCATCCGATTGACTTCAGATTGATACACAGAGTTTAAGGTGTTGAAACGAACAAGTATTTTGATTTTCAATGAATTTTGCTAACTGAACAGCTAAATCCATGATGTTAAATGTTTCCTATACTAATTGTTAGCGTGGGGCAAAATTTTATAAAAAGCAAACAAATCCGGACCGATTTTCACGAAATTCGAACTCAACCGTTATTATGGTGTAACGGTGATATATACGAATTGTTTTTAAAATCGGATTCAATTGTGACCTCTAGAGGGTCGGACAATCAGGGGCCATAATCCAGCAATATACGGTCCGATATGCACCAGTATCAAAAGGACCCAAGATCTGCAGGTTATAAACATACATTTTAAGTTTTATCAAAATTGTGACCTCAAGAATGGCCATTAGATAAAAACATAGTTTATCATACAGTCAGATGCCATCATCCATGAAAAGAGAGAGAGATGGGGTTTAACATCCACTGGACACAAACTAGGTCATTTTGGGACTAACATATGGTTTCAATTTTATTTCAATAATTCGCTTGCGCGTAGGGGTCTTTAGCAGTGGGAGGAAACCGGAGTGCCCTTCTTCGTCTCATGACCTTAAACACTGTGTATAAATTTTAAGTCAATCAGATATTAACTTCAGCCTCAAGAGCGTTCACAAGACTTTTCAAAGTGATCAAGGTCATAACTCTGGCAGTAATTATCGGATATCTCTGTAAATCAATAGGATTCTTCGTCTCATGACCTTAAACACTGTGTATAAATTTTAAGTCAATCAGATATTAACTTCAGCCTCAAGAGCGTTCACAAGACTTTTCAACGGCAATGTACGTTCACATTTCTATGTGGGCGTATAAAAAGGGGGAAACCATTTGGATAGCGGAATGGTCAACGTGTGCACGCTATATTATAAAAAATAGGTCATAGCGCCACTGTCCAGGCAAATTTCACTTACAGAACAGCATATGCCCATCTTTATCCCCATTTGTGCTAACGCACCCCCCACCCCTGACCCAATTATAGAAATTTTTAAACCCACAAGCCCTTTATCATGCACTGTAGTCTCAATCATCCTCAGTTGTGTTCTCACGCCTTCAACTTTGGTCTTGGCAAGAGAATATGGGATTGGCAGGAGCCTCATGTGAAGTGGCATAGCCTGGGGTCACTTTTCATCTAAAATCCAACACTAAGCTACAATATATTGTATAATCTGTTTTTCATCGACACCAGGATGGGAAACACAATCGCAATGGTACAATTATGGGCAAAATGGTAAGGCATGTGCTCTAGCTCAATAATGAAGTCAAGTGGTATCTCCTTTTCAGCAAACAAAATCTAAACGCAGCAGAAATTATGATGAAACATGAATATTAACCTATCCAGATATAGTTAGATCTACTGGGTAAAACCACAATAATGGTAATACCCAGTGGGTATGCTTTTCTTTGCACGCTCTGACCTAAATTCAAGTATAAGACCATGACCCACTTTTTCACAAAAGCAAAATTTCCACCCACTCAAATATGTCCCCCGCCCCCGCCATTCATTAAACAATCCCATATCTAAGTTAGTGGTATGCACAAGAAGGGTAGGAACCTAGGCACAATGAATATGTCTAGAAAAATCTAGTTTCAAATGCAACAGCCAAACAAAATCTGCTAATATTCTAAGTGCAGTAAAATATTTGTCTTGAAAGTCAAATAATCTTGATAAATTAATAATTATTTATCTCGCTGATAACAAAAACATATGTGATTATAAAACCAAAGATAACATTTTTATTGAATGAAATAAGACAAAAATATGATCAAAGAAATAGTAATTTTTACTAGATGTTAAAATAATAGCACTAACCATATAATAATGCTTGTAAATAAAATTAAATTAGCACATGAAAATATAATTTGGCACAGAACTGAAGAAAAGTGTATATTTACTTCTATCACAAGCAATAAACTATCATAAGTTTCTTTTTCTGGAGTATCATTTACATATCACCACATAACCTAGAAATTAATGGTTTACTTTCTTCAATGAATATATCTACACATGTATAATACAAGTTCTATTCTATAACCTTTAATAGTTCATGTGTACTACGAAGTACATGTATAATACATAAGATATTTCTGGCACCATTTAGTTATATTTACACAGCACAATACATATGGTAATACCTCAGATTTGGTCATCTTTAAATTCACCAATAGACAAGTCACCCAAAACTATATGCATATGTGCAAGATATAATTGTGTTCAATATCAAATATGGACTTCAACCAATTACAATAATTAGGCAAATTATATCAAGTCATACTTTCCTTACACGTCTCCATAACCATATTTCAATATCAAAATTAAAAAAAATATATTATCACTGTTTGTGACGGATTCTTCTGGATTACAAAGGAAACAAATTAGAATATCCAAACATTAGAATCACAAAATTTGAGAGGTGAACGACTGTTCACAAATTCTACTTAGAAACATCCATGGTCACACGCAAAATAAACGATGACACCGATAAAGCTAATCATAATGCTCTTAAAAACCTACATTTGTAAGTTTTCAAAAGTGGGTTGAGTATATGGTAATACACAAAAACAATTCAACATAACATATTAACAGAAGAAAAAAAAAGGTTTAGCACATAATTTGTAGCAATGTTGTGAAAGTTTATCAGTTTTCTAGTCTTTATTTCCATAATAATCACAACTTTTTGGCCTATACAGCTTTTTAATTATCACTCATATTTTCAAAGCTGGAATTAGATAGTCCATGATAATTGTTCATTTTAATGTTCTATAAAACGGATCATTATTAATCCCATTCTTCTTCATCTCCTCCCCCACCAGTTGCGTTAGAGCCAGCATTATTGCCATCAAACCATTCATTTGAATCGCCACCACGTCCACCACCGGATTCATTACGTCTAATATCTTTACCACCAAACCTACCACCAATACGGCCACCACCTGATTCCATGGCACTGGCAGCATAGCTCTCTAACCATGAGGGCACACCTTGACTTGCTTCATACAATATCCTAACCAAACTCTTAGCAAGGGAAGAATCTGAATCATGCGAGTAGAAGCTGGTTGCTCGGCCAATATTACCACATCTTCCAGTTCGACCAATTCTGTGAACATATTCATCTATAGATTGTGGCAAGTCATAGTTTACAACGTGTTTAACACCAGGAATATCTAGACCACGGGCAGCCACATTAGTTGCAACCAAGATTGGAGCTTTACCAGTTTTGAAGTCTAACAAAGCCTCTTCTCTCTCTCGTTGAAGGCGATCACCATGAATACTTGTTGTTGGGAATCCAGATTGACTTAGATATGAAGCAAGAAAATCTGCATTTCGCTTTTGTTCTACAAAAACAAGTGTTTTGTCTGTTCCAGCATCATTCAGAATGGAACAAAGTTTTTCTCTCTTTTCAAGTCTATCAATTTCAAAAAATAATTGTTCAACATCTGTATTAGCCCCACCAACTCTACCAACTGTTACAAACAGGTAATCATTCAAGAAATCTGCTGCCAGTTTCTGAATTTCTTCAGGGAATGTAGCACTAAACATGAGAGTTTGCCTTTCTGTTTTAGAAGGCATACCCATTGTTTCAACTAACTTTCTAATGTCTGGTTCGAAACCCATATCTAACATTCTGTCAGCTTCATCAAGAATTAAGAATTTACATTTAGCAAGACTAATTTTTCCCTTATTAATAGTGTCTAAGAGTCTACCTGGTGTACCTACAACAAAATGTGCCCCTTGTTCAACTTGTCTAAACTGATGCCCAACAGATGTGCCACCATATAACACAACTGCCCTCAAATCTGTACCATGTGCAAATTTTCTAGCATCTTTCCATATTTGATCAGCAAGTTCTCTAGTTGGTGCAACAGTTATAGCTTGTGGTGTTTGAATTTCAGAGAACTGACTTGACTGTAAGCCTTCTTTCATCATACAAGTTATAACCGGTAAAACAAAGGCTGCAGTTTTTCCTGAACCAGTTTGAGCACAGGCCATAAGATCACGACCTGCCATAATAATTGGAATGGCATATTTCTGAACTGGCGTTGGTTTATCATATTTGGCTTTCCTAACATTTTTAAGAAAAGTGTCTCTTAACCCTGCTTCATCAAAATTACTAATAAATGATACTGGTGACCGTCCGGATACTTCGACTGGAATGGAATCATACTTGTCAAAATTGATACCCTTTTCAATGCTCTTAAACATTTCCGATTCATCATTACTTGGCTCTGGTGGAATATAAATTTCTCTTTTCTCTCCATCTTTTGTTTCTGCGTTTGGACATTCTCTGGACATATGGCCTTCTTCACCACATTTAAAACAACCTTTGCCTTTTGAATCTCCTCCACCACTTGGACACTCTCTGGACATATGACCTTCTTCACCACATTTAAAACAACCTTTGCCTTTTGAATCGCCACCACCAATTGGACATTCTCTTGACATGTGACCTTCTTCACCACATTTAAAACATCCGGAGCCTTTAGAACCACCACCACCAAAACCACTGCTACTTCCTCCGCTCTTGGCAGCACCCCCGAATCCTCCACCATCACCAAATCCTCCTCCAAATCCGCCACTTTTAGTGCCACCACTATCACCATCACCAAATCCAGAAGAGCTTCTTCCACCACCACCAAATCCCCCAGAGCTTCTTCCACCACCACCAAATCCTCCAGAGCTTCTGCCACCATCACCTGCAGCACTTGGGCATTCTCTTGACATGTGACCTTCTTCCCCACATTTAAAACAGCCTTTTCCTCTTGACTGGCCACCTGCACTTGGGCATTCTCTTGACATATGACCTTCCTCTCCACATTTAAAACAGCCTTTTCCCCTTGACTGGCCACCTGCACTTGGGCATTCTCTCGACATGTGACCCTCTTCGCCACACTTGAAACATCCAGAACCTCCTCCACTTCTACTTCTGCCATTCGTGGATCCAAATCCTTTGGAACCACCGCCAAAGTTTCCACCACTGTTTCCTCCAAAACCACCACTTTTCTGGAAACCTGAATTTTCGTCTGCGCTCCCAAAACCATTTGACATCGGTTTGCTTCCAAATCCACTTTCATTTCGTGACTTTCCAAAACCGTTTGACAAGCCACCTGGTTTGGATGTGTTATTATTGTTATTTTCGCTATTTATCTCTTGTAGAACACCACGGCCAAATCCTCGGCCAAATCCTTTAGTCTGTTTGGACACCATTGTGCCATTCCCGGAGGGTGTCTCGTCCCAATCTGCCATGTTTTTTAGCCCACGTGGTTCCTTCTCAGTTACTTTATGCGGACTGATTCCCCAGAACCTTTCCCGCGTCTGTATAAAATGTTGTACTTGATTGTCACTCACACGAAGCTGTTTACACAGATGTCTACGTGATTCTATATTTAGCTATAGGACACGGATGTCAACGTGATTCTATATTTATCTATATGACGCATCTGTCAGACTGACACTTGCCTGTCTTCAATTTGGGCAGTGTTTGTTGGATGGGTCATTTTTATTTAGCATGTTTTGTTATGATCAACGAAGGCGCATAGAGATTTCTACCCGAAAGCAATTATATGATGGAATTGAATATGGCAGTATTAATTATTGTAACACAAATCATAAATTGACTTGATAATTGGCCATTGGCTAATATATTAATTGGCAGTGTTTGTTAGTATCTTTATCCTTTGGATTTGAAGACTAGGAGGTTCTGGGTGACCGAGACTATGTAGTCGATGTCTGTTCTTTCATTGGCATTATTTTTTAATATCGCTCCTAACACCCGTATATCTTGATGCAAAACAACAAACTATGGAAATATTTATTATTTCTATTATTATTAAATTACTAATTGTTATTTTTGGAGCTGCCCCGTGGAAAATATCCAGAATCTTTAATACTTGACGAATCAAGTAGGACCACACAAGTCTCGGTTATCATTTCTTCTATTGGAGTGACAAAATTTAGACTAAAACGTAAAAAGAAAAATGAATACCCTAACGTCCATTAATTTTATTCATATTGCATAACATCAATACAAAAACAACACAGTAAAAAAACACACATAGGGCAGTTTCCGAAAGGTGGATAAAAGATTCGAAACTATTGCTGAAAACAAAAAAAGAACTGAAACCGGTTTCCGTTTGCTTGAAGCACGTGTTCAAGATGGCTGTAGAATCACAACATCAACATGTGCCAGGGCCTTTAAAACAGAAAAACAAAAACCACAAACATGGTAATCATAAAAGTAAAAGAGAATTGGCTAAAGCATCTAAAGGTGTGTACATTGGATATATTTTACGGTTGATCAAATAATTTGCCACAGAATAAACTATCACATGATGTTATAGCACGGATTACTGTTTATATTCATAACAAAACGCAACACAAGGGGGGTTTAGAGGGCCCTCCCCCAGACAAATTTGGTAAATTAGATTTAATTTGGCGCATTCTGACGTATTTCCGGAAGGTAAATTCCAAAATTACAGGTCTAAAAATCGCCAATAAAATAAGTTTCAAGTTTTCAAGCCTGAGCAGGGGGGGGGGGGCTCTGGACCCCCTGGACCCCCCCTCTGGATCCGCGCCTGTGTTGTTATCCTACTAAGTGTTAGTTATCATTATGATTATCATTATTACTTGGATTATGTTTTGTTATTGTATGTACCTCTAATTATAATTTTTTTTTTTTAATGGTTTCTTCTGATTATTACTAATTCACAATTGGTCTGATGATAAGAGATGTTAGGTTGAAACCCTATTCAGGTTGGCCTTTGATCAGGAGTAATGATTAACCTGTGAATTTATCCCACTAAAAAGAGTTATTAATTATTATCGTTTGGATTATGTATTGTTATTGTATGTACTTCTGATCATGTTAAAGTGCGAATCCCGAATTTCATAGAATCTGAAAATTACAAGTTCGTATACGTATGAAATTTTAACGCCAAAATACAGAGGAATTGTGTATTTACCTTGTCTGGCGTGATAGCACCACTATCAAATATCCGGACACTAGACTTTTTAAATAGTTCGGGCCAACCACTTGATAAATGCGACTACATGCGATACCTATTGTACACTTCATAAATAGAGAGCTTGGTTTGAGTGTGATTGTTGGCGGTCAGCGATAACATGAGAAATGCCACTGCGCACACTCAGCATGTAGACGCGTATTATCCAGGCACTTTTTAGGATGCAACCAAGACGCCGGTCTTCAAACACAGAGCAATACCGACAATTGGAAATTTTTTGAAAACGTATCACAACGCTTGAGGTAGTTGCTAGGGGCTAAGTTATAAGTTATTAAAGGCCTTTCATACAAAATTAAGCAATTTTAAGCCCCAAAATGTAACTGGGATTATTCCTTTAATGGTTTCTTCTGATTATTATTAAAATGGTGTAAGCTAAAATTATGTATAAATAGGCTGACTAGATGGATATTTGTCATTAACTTGAAAACGTGACCTGTACGTGTTACGAAACATCGTTATTAAATTATAGAGAAGTATCCATATACCTTGTGTTGTGTTTTGTTATGGATATATAATCAGATCACTTCAGTTGAGTTTGTAAAATAGAAGCTACTGTTGTCTGATTCATGGTAAATAATAAACAGATTTCTACGATTATGAACAAACTACTCTACTTTGTGATCTTTAAATGGCATTTAGTAACTAGATAGAGTAACAACAAAACACATACTTATGGAAAACAGTTACTAGTGTATTTTAGGCGACGTTTCGTAGAGTATTCTCTCAACGTTATCAACGTTACCATAAATGTTAGCCTTTTAGCTCCTTTAAACTATTACAATACAATTGCTATTAATACATTTACATGAAATTGTAATTCAGAAGCGTAGATTGAAGTGGGCTATATTTCAGCCGCTGGCTGTCAGATTTCAAGGTAAGGTCACGTGACCTGAAACCCCTATTCATAACCACAGGAATCTGACCTAATAATCGTATACTAATACTAATGCTGGGGTGCCCCACCGTAAATAAATTTCTCCTAATAGCTCGACAATTACACCAAAATATTTATAAATATACCAATCCTTTAATCTGTTTGATACAATTATAGTAACTAAATGAACGACCATGTTGTACTTAAAAAGCTATGACCATTTAACCAGGAATGGGATTTCGCATGTATATTCCGAACTTTTCCGACCCTAATTTCCAAATGCCTAAAATTGCCTGACCGGGAATAAATCAAGACATAGTTATAGTACCCACGTAAATTTTGTTTTACTTATTTCGCCTACTTTCATATTGAATTACAACTGTTTAGAGATCGTTTATGTGCACACTAACATGTACAAGGGACCTCAGTTTTTTCTCAAATATTATGACCGAATGATCATATGTTGTCCCTTGCACCACTGAATCAAACCTTTAAAATATCTTTGTTACACCAAACATGACCAACAATCACGTTTCAATAATAAATCAAACCATAGCCATAGTACAGGAAAACAACTCCCATGGTATATTACAAGTTGACAAACAAAATGAAATGAATAGATCGCGGAAAAAATTGCAATACGATAATTCAGGTTCACGTTGGCTTGGCTTTAACTGGTCTGCCAGTTTAGGCAAAATAGACATACATGTATTTTTAAGGCCAGTCTGACAATCCTGATGAGCTTTCTATACCAATGCAGGGATCAAACATGAAACCTTCCTTTTAGCGAGCCAACATCTTACTAAGCCACCGTTGTTCTTGTTATTAAGAGCATACTGATGCTTGAATCATCTCCTGTAAAGTAAAACCCTGTAGTTAAGTTTATAGTTCAATATTCTAATGCATTAAAATGTTATCTTGAAAAATCAACCAGTTGGCGTGTAATATCAATGAATCGAAATAGTTATTACAACACCTGTCATGTGATGAACGGTACAATGTGATGTTTTGGTTTTGTGATAAGTCATTAGTCAACTAGTTTGCTTGTTTCTCAATGAATCAAAATAGTTCATTACAGCACAGGTCAGATGATGAGGGGATTATATCACATTTCGTTTTGGTCTTGCAACATTTCAATCTCCTGATATTTCGCCTTAATGAAATTTTTTTGCTTGGGTCATCCTCGGTATCCCCAGTGGTTTCATTCCATTCTACTCCTCTAACCCCTGGGTCAATCTATGGGGAAGACAAGTTTTCAAATTATCCGCCCTGGATGATTGTGGTATTTTTATCGACCAATTCCATACATCGTTTATGGCAAAGGGAAATAAACTCATCTGACAAAGTTAGGAGTTAGCCTGAATTATTGTAATTGCATTTTTATTAACAACAAATTATTTAATATTATATTAAGGAAGACCGAACGTTTATATCTATTCATGTAGGGTCAAGAGTTTTATTGAGAATGGTTCGTCATTTCCCAGAGTTTTACATGTACGTCCACGTGATATCGTGGACAAATTATTGTGAATACGGTACGTTTAACGTCCGCTTCCACTGATGTGATATGGCATTGCCAAGTAAAAGTTCAATAATAATAAACATAACAGAATGAAACATTTCAGACAAAAAATCGAATAGTAATAATAGTAACAAATGTGAAACATAGATGTTATACATATTTGAAATCAGCAAAACTTACTACATATTTGATAATACAATTAATTATAAATGAATTAGAAATATATACAGTACATTATTTACATAAATCATTCATAAATGGACTTGGATATGGTTATCTACCCTTATAAAATCAAAGTCGAAACGACTGGTTTGTTAACTGTTTAATTGGTTAGTAGACATTATCTACAATTTGAAATCGTTGAAACCAGGGTATAGTGGAGTAGAACGGAATGAGAGCACTGGGGATACCGAGGATGGACTCGGGTAGATGAATCTGGTAAAAAGAAAAGTTTGTGAACACAATAGTCAAATCAGTTTATAGAGAGAGAGAGAGAAATGGAGTTTAACGTTCACTCGACACAACTAGGTCATTTCGGGACTAACATGGTTTAATTTTATTTCAATAATTGGCTTGTGCGTAGGGTTCTTTAGCAGTGGGAGGAAACCGGAGTGCCCGGAGGAAACCCACGAGGTTGAGAAGGCGCCCTTATCTCCATGCCACATACTCACACCAGGGATCAAAACCACAGCCGCAAGCCAGAGGTGACCGGCCAGCTAGAGGACGAAGCGCGACACTCTAGACCACTAGACCATCCCGACCCCCCAAATCAGTTTATAAATAAGAAAGGATTTTATAAAGATTACACACAGGTAAATGTACCATTCGTCATCAACTACAGCTCGTGGGTGACTGATAAGATGAATTTATTGAAAAATAGGCCAACTCAATGCACAAAAGTTATACATGTATAATTTAAAAAAAGAATTATATGCTGATGAATTCATTTGAACTTCATGGGGTTGGATGGCCATATGGTTAGCACGTGCGTGCTGTATCATAAAGCCTGTCATTGAGTCAACTGGCATGGTTTTGAATCCCGGGTTGAACGTGACATGGAATAGGGTCGTTTGTCCAACCTCGTGGGTTTTCTCCAGGTACTCTGGTTTCCTCCCACTGCTAAGGACCCCTACACGCAAGCGAATTATAGAAATAAAATTAAACCATACGTCAGTCCCGAAATGAAGTAGTTTGAGTCGAGTGGTCTTTAAACCCTATTTCTCTCTCTCTCTCATTAGAAATTCAATTATACAGGTACGTCTAAGATAAATCATGACATTTCCAGACCCTTTGAGAGGACGGGAAATGAAGTTAAAGATGCAATTTTTAATTAATAAAGTAATTTAAAAAATTAGTGTTTAGTTATTATGTACAATGTACATCTTTAAGCCTTTCTTATATTATTTAACAGGACGTGTGAATCTAAAGACACTGAGTAAAAAAAATAGTTTTTTTATGAAGAGAACAGAAAGAAAAAATCAGGTAATTAAACAATTGAATATAATTCTTGTAAAATTACAAAACAAAGTATGTTTAAAAATGCTTTGAATAGATAATTATGAAATGACTTATGTCACAGAATATCAAGAATTTAAAACTTACACATATTAGAACAGAATAACCTGCTTATTTTTTGACAAATTACATTTTTCAAGTCTGCAGTCTTACGTAAGCAAAAAAGAGAAGAGGCATTTGAGAAAAAAAGACAAAGAGGAACCTCAGGCACACCACCAACATTTGTGGTAGGTACAATAATCACATTATGAATTTGATGTTATTTTTATGTGGTTGCATTTAGATGGGGTCTGTCAGTCCATCAATATTCCACATTCTTGTTGGCACTGAAGATGCTACAAAAAACATACATATTATTTATATTGATGTGTTATCTTTTCTCATTTAACTGAATAATCTTATTAAACAGGCATTATTCAAGGGCTAAATCTGCATATTGAAGGTTTTTCCTTAGGCCTTAAATGCTATACAAATTATTAATTAGACATTAATTAACATGAAAAGACCATAATCAAGTCAGGATGCCATCGGATGGCTCGAATTTTAAATAGGTTAAAAATGAATTATAGTCACTTTATTTGTTATCTTAACAACAGTAGTAATGACAGTCATGGCTACACCGTTCCTCTGAGGGAAGTAATTTGACTGAAATTGTCAACATATTCCCTTGTCATTATCAATTTTTTAACTATTATATAGTATAGTGATAACTCAACTATTTATTTAATCTTACATAATGTCCCTTTGATTTTTCTATTTATTAGCTACTGTAACCACAGATTTCATTGCAGTCCAACCATTTATAATATGATTGCCAAAGTACCAAAAGTTTGGTTTTATTTTGGTTTTGTAACTTGGTTATTTCAGGTGATAGTTTCTTTACACAGAGATGTCAATACAGACACCTGTCTAGAATGTTTAAAAACCTGTGATGATGAATTGATCGTGAAAAGAAATGAACAAGGAATTACACATTTTACGTAAGAACCATTTCATCATATCACAGTTTAAAAAGGAAATGATCACTGTTTTCTAAATTTTCTGTCATATTTAATGAGAGAATGAGATTCTATATTTTAGAATTAAGTTATTTGGGGATTGCATGTCACAGATTTTTAAAAATTGTGAGCTTGACAATTTTGGATGGTAGTATGCAATGGAAACTGCCTAGCAGACCATAACATTGTGGGTAAGACGCTGGCTCGCTAGCCTGGAGATAGGGTTTCGATCCCTGCATTGGCCGAGAAAGTTCATCCAGACTTTCCGACGTGATGCAGGACGGAAGGCCTGACAAGGAAATCTGTCTAGTCGTTTGGAGGGGACAAAAACAGAGGTCCTGTGTACACATTATGGCTGGCAATCGATCCTGTTTGTGGTATCGATTATTGCCGATCATCCGCCTATCAATAATCGATACCACAAACAGGATCGATTGCCAGCCCTAATGTGTACACAGGACCTCTGTTTTTTGTCCCCTTTTTTGTATCGATTATTGCCGATCATCCGCCTATCAATAATCGATAATATCGGTAAATTATTGCGACTTACAATTGGTTTGAAAGCAATCATAATTTGTACACGAATAACAAATTATATGCGTAGTGCCGCTGTCTTGGCAAAATTTCCATCATAGCACACTGTATATGGTATGCCCATCTTCATTAGCCCAGGAACAGAACAGTAGGACAATAATCACCAATTCATTTCATTTCCATACTATTGTTTTTCTTGGTAACAATATGATAGAATTTTAAGTTGCCTATTAAAGCCCCAATAACACTCTTGTTGTAACTGAATAATATGTCCCAATCTTCATTCTGGTCAACAAATCGTATTATTTTAGAATATTCCAATTAATTGATGATATAAATTTCATCTTAACACACCTATTTTACAAAATTGGAAAAATTCAACCAATTGATTTGAAAAGTCTAACGTAAACCTTTTCAAATGTGACATGGATTTTAAAATATTTTCGAACCCTCTGGACAAGTAAAATAGGTTGTAATGGATAATTTACACAACAGGTAGGACACTTAAACATCTAATACTTAGAATAAGGGTATTATTTATTTTCCGGAGCTGCCAAGCCAGCAAGAATGTTATTGTCCCTTTAAACTTTCACAATATTTTTAAATTTGTGCTTTGAATTTTTCAGGATTCCAAGATTTAAGAAACGAGCATCTTTTTTTACTCCTGAATATGGTAACCTGAATGCTCTTTTAGATGCAGTTAAAGTTGCTGATACATTGTTATTATTAATATCACCACAAGATGGTATTGATGATTATGGAGAATATTGTCTCAGCTGTTTATTTGGTCAAGGTTTACCAGCCGTCACATTTGCTTGTCCAGTAAGTATAATATTGTTTGCAGAATTAGTACATGCAAATGACCTGACATAGTACTTTCAATTAACTTCTAGGATGTTAGTAATGTACAATAAAATTGTCTTATGGCATTTGAGCTGTTTTTATACACTCACATATGGAAATGTGGTTGTATATTGCTGTCACGTCTGTCCGTTGTTGCACTGTCCTCATTTTCTTGTGAATACTTTACAGGCTACACTTATTATCTGACTAGTTGTACAGTCTGTCGTTGCACCCTCCACATTTTCTTGTGAATACTTTACAGGCTACATTTATTATCTGACTAGTTGGAAATCTATATATATTGTTTACATTAGTGAGACGAAGATATACTAAAGTGATCATCCGATCTGTATTAAATTTACATGTGCTGTTTAAATTAGGAAATTGAAGAACCCATAGAATTGCAGCAATTTCCATTTATAACTTCTAGAGTTATGGTCTTTGTTGAACCTTGTGAGTGCTGTAACGACTAAAGTTATCATCCAATCTGTATTAAATTTGCACCTGTTATTTGAATAGTGTAACAAAGAAGCCTATTGAATTTCATGAATTTCCATTTATAACTTTTAATGTTATGAGTTTGACCCCATGTTGAAACTTGTGAACACTCTAACAACTTAAGTTATCATCTGATCTGTATTAAATTTTACATGCATTATTTCAATTAGTAAATCAAGGAAGCATATCAAATTTGAGCAATTTTCTTTTATAACTTCTGCAGTTATGACCCTTATTTCACTTTGTTGTCCCCCGCCTTTCGAAGAAAGCAGGGGACTATTAAAATGGGTTCGTCCGTCTGTCCGTCTGTCTGTCTGTCTGTCTGTCCGTCTGTCTGTCCGTCACACTTTTTGGGACACAATAACTCTCTTCCTAATTGAGCTAGAATGTTCAAACTTGGTGTATGTGTTTATTAGGTCAATGCCTTGATGGAGTTCGAAGATGAGCATTTTCCGCTTAGGGTAAGCAGAGATAAGCAATTTGATTGGTTGATGCTTTGGGACACGATAACTCTCTTCCTAATTGGGCTAGAATGTTCAAACTTGGTGTATGTGTTTATTAGGTCAATGCCTTGATGGAGTTCGAAGATGAGCATTTTCCGCTTAGGGTAAGCAGAGATAAGCAATTTGATTGGTTGATGCTTTGGGACACGATAACTTTTAATTGAGCTAGAATGTTCAAACTTGGTGTATGTGTTTATTAGGTCAATGCCTTGATGGAGTTCGAAGATGAGCATTTTCCGCTTAGGGTAAGCAGAGATAAGCAATTTGATTGGTTGATGCTTTGGGACACGATAACTCTCTTCCTAATTGAGCTAGAATGTTCAAACTTGGTGTATGTGTTTATTAGGTCAATGCCTTGATTGAGTTCGAAGATGAGCATTTTCCACTTAGGGTAAGCAGAGATAAGCAATTTGATTGGTTGATGCTTTGGGACACGATAACTTTAGTTCTAATTAAGTGAGATTGATGAAACTTGGTGCATAGTTTCATTATAGTAATACCTTGACTAAGTTCGATAATGAGCATTTTCTACTCAGGGTAAGCAGAGCGATACGCAATTTGATTGGTCGAGACTTTGGAATACAATAACTCTCTTTCTAATTGAGTTAAAATGTTCAAACTTGGTGTATATGCTTATTAGGTCAATGCCTTGATGGAGTTCGAAGATGAGCATTTTCCGCTTAGGGTAAACAGAGATAAGCAATTTGATTGGTTGAAGCTTTGGGACACGATAACTTTAGTTCTAATTAAGTGAGAGTGATGAAACTTGGTGTATAGTTTCATTATAGTAATACCTTGACTAAGTTCGATAATGAGCATTTTCTGCTCAGGGTAAGCAGAGCGATACACAATTTGATTGGTCGAGACTTTGGAACACAATAACTCTCCTTCTAATTGAGTTAAAATGTTCAAACTTGGTGTATATGCTTATTAGGTCAATGCCTTGATGGAGTTCGAATATGAGCATTTTCCGCTTAGGGTAAGTAGAGATAAGCAATTTGATTGGTTGATGCTTTGGGACACGATAACTTTAGTTCTAATTAAGTGAGAGTGATGAAACTTGGTGTATAGTTTCGTTACAGTAATACCTTGACTAAGTTCGATATTGAGCATTTTCTGCTCAGAGTAAGCAGAGCGATACGCAATTTGATTGGTCGAGACTTTGGAACACAATAACTCTCCTTCTAATTGAGTTAAAATGTTCAAACTTGGTGTATATGCTTATTAGGTCAATGCCTTGATCGAGTTCGAAGATGAGCATTTTCCGCTTAGGGTAGGCAGAGATAAGCAATTTGATTGGTTGATGCTTGGGACACGATAACTTTAGTTCTAATTAAGTGAGAGTGATGAAACTTGGTGTATAGTTTCATTACAGTAATACCTTGACAAAGATCGATAATGAGCATTTTATGCTCAGGGTAAGCAGAGCGATAAGCAATTTGATTTGCCAAGACTTTGGAACACAATAACTCTCCTATGAATTGAGTTAAAATGTTCAAAATTGGTGTGTATGCTTATTAGGTCAATGCCTTGATGGAGTTCGAAGATGAGCATTTTCTTCTTACGGTAGGCAGAGATAAGCAATTTTTGGATGACACTTCGTGTTCAGTTTGATTGCTCGATACGTTTGAAAAAAATAAATGTGCGATTAATTAATATGTGTCATCTATTTATTTTGGGATTTCGGCGGGGGACATCAGCCTCACTGTTGGCTTGTTGAACCGTGTGAATGCTCTATCAACTTAAGTTATCATCCGATCTGTATTAAATTTACATCATGCATTTTTTAAATTAATAAAACAAAGAATCCTGTTGAATTTCCGCAATATCAGTTTATTACTTCCAGAGTTATGGTCCTTGTTTCCCTTTGTTGAACCTTGTGAACACTCTATCGCAAAAGTATTGTCTGATCTGTATTAAATTCCCATGCAGTATTTGAATTAGTAAAATGAAGAAAACTATTGTACTCCAGTTATTTTAGTTATGGCCCTTTTTTCTTTTGTTGAACCTTGTGAACACGCTAATGACAAAAATTATCATCGATCCATATTAGATTTAAATGCAGGGGACCCTACTCTGTGTCATGTACAACCGGGGAATCGAAACCATGCCGTTCATGAAAGTGAAACAAGGGTCGTAACTCCAGACGTTATAAACAGATATTGCTTTAATTCAATAATTGGTTTGGACGTTGTTGTCTTTAGCAGTGGGAGGAAACCCGAGGACACAGAGAAAACTCATGAGGTTAGACAGGCAAGCCTGTGATTTGAAACCACACCAGTTGACTCAATGACAGACTTTATGATACAGCGCGCACACACTAATCATTCGGCCATCCACCCCCCCCCCCTGATTATATTAAGCAAGGATTATAAGTCTTAATGGGAAGTAACCTTTTTCACTGTCAGGGTTACCCCTTTCAGTAGCATGATGTTGAAGACTAACATTCAACATGCTTGAAATATCAGAATTTAGCACGGGAAACGAATACCAATTGCAACTCTGAACACACTGCAACCCTGGATTGCATAGTGACACATTGTCTAAAGTACACATTGTAGAAGGTACCACTCAGTTTGTAATTAGCATTTTTTACTTATAAACTATAAATCCAATTCTATTTTCAGGGATTTAAAAATCTGGCTGTTAAAAAACAAAGTGAAGCCAGAAAATGTCTTCAGAATACCATTGAAAAAAGGTAGGAATGATTGTAATGTTTTACTTACACACTATATTTGCATGTATGCAATTTTAGACATCGTACAATACAGTGCTTGTATGTGTTATTTATTCTAGATGTTATTTATTTCAGGTTTCCATCAGAAAAATTTCATGCATTAGACACGTCCCAGGATGCCTTAATGATTGTTCGACAACTAACTGATCAAAAATTACGGCCTGTTTATTATAGAGAAAATAGATCACATATGGTGGCTGAAAATATCACTTTTGAATTAGAATCGGCTGAGGTATGAACGTCAATTCAAGTGATCATCATTTGTATTTTCAGTTAATATCTAATTCTTCTCAAATTGATGTCTTAACATATAATTATGAAAATAATAGACCCCAGTGATGTTCAGCAACTAAGTTAAATTTATCAAGGTAATAATCGTTTCACTAATACTGTACAGTATTTGATCTTTAACTTTTATTCTGGCACGTTGAGGCTTCAAGCAATATCATACATGTTTACATGTAGCTATACTTTTTCTTCTAGAGTCAATTTGGAGTTTTGAAGGTAACAGGATATTTAAGAGGCAGAACTCTGAATGTAAATGGTTTGGTACATCTTCCAGGATGGGGTGATTTTCAGATGAATCAAATAGACTCGGCAACAGATCCATATCCTCTTCAACCTAGAAAATACAAAAATAAATCAACAGGGGTCTGTATTTATGTGTATTATTTTTTCTAGTCTAAAGTTTATAAACCTTACTGAGAGAGTTGACCTGCCATTTGGCATAGTTTTCCTTTAGTATCTGTCCGATGACAGAAGAATACTGTGAATATGTATCTGTAAGTTAATGCAATTAAAGAGCTGATATTGGATAATCATGCATTTTACTAAACTCTATGTTTCTAGGATGTAGAAATGGAAAAAGAAACTGTCCATGTTTTAGATAAAGCTGATCCTAAACAGCAAGAATTATTAGAAACAGAAGTCATACCAGACCCTATGGAAGGTGAACAAACATGGCCGACAGAAGAAGAATTAGCAGAAGGTATGGATTGTGCAAAGCACTTGAGCAAATTCCACAAATTAAATAGCAGTCCTTCACGTTTAAGGCGCGCTTTCGCTCTTGCGCCTCCCGACGCACCTCGGGGGAGTCATTAAGTACACCCGCTAATTAGCTAAATCGCTCTCCTCATTGAGATTAATAAATTACAGTACTTTCAGGGTTTTTTTATTATTAAAACTGCATGTGTTTGGCGTATAGTGACCGTCTGCAAGCAATGAACGTTCCCGTCGTAAAACTTTGGCTGCCATAATTCTTCACCAAACATCTTGAATACTAATGTAACGCTCGTTTTAATTGGATAGAAGTCTAAAATCAGCCAATAGAATACGATGCTACTTGACGCTTAATATGTCGCCGGATGTTGATAGAAATGTCCGCGGGTATGACACGTCTATAATAACGTTACATTGTTTAAAAAGTTTTCATGTACCCAGTACCGCTTGTCCCGTTGGCATTACGTGGATTGTTGCTATCGATAAATCTGGAGATGGTCAGAACTGTCATGTATAATATGCTACATTTTTAAATTGGAATAACTCGAGGGCAAATAGCCACGGTGCGGGGACAAAATAGGTTTGCAATTTGTGCGCTAATCACGCTGATAAAGTGATCAAACCGGCAACAATTCGAGGAAAATATAAATGACATAAAAAGGTTATGTGACAAAACTAATGTAGAATTACTCTTGCAGTATAAATAAGAAGAGTTGTTTTTACGGGAGCTTTTTTCTCAATTTCTAAATTGGCGGGAGTGTTTTACGGCTCCCGTACCATTTCGTAAACGTGAAGGACTGGAATAGCAATTTTATTATTTTGTGAATTCTATTATTTAAATGTGACAGATTGTTCTGTACAACTGACTCATATTGCACACAAAAACAGGCTATATTCCAATTTTAATGACACTTAAATACACACATTCATAAATTCTGTACTTAGATTTATTTTGTCTGTGCCATTTGGAGAAAACTGGGGACGATTAAGGTTTGTCCAACCATTCATATCCTCATGTGCAAACAAATAAGAATACCCTCTTTTTATTTTGAGATTAAATTTTGGTCGAGGAATATCTGGTGACTGGTGATTTTCTTTGAAGAGTGTAAAACTTAATTGTAAAATGAATAAATAAAGTATTGACACATGAATTATAAAAATATGCATTTTATCACACAGCTGAAGCCCAAGCCAAGAATAAAGTTTTAAAAAGAGTACCAAAAGGTACATCAGAATATCAAGCTACATGGATTGTTGATGATGATGAAGATGAAGAACAGGTAAGTAATATTTAAATGAACTGTCACTTAAAAACACAGGAAATTTAGGAATATAAAGTTGAAATAGTTTGATTCTTGTGGACATATTAGCCACAATAAAAAAAATGACTTAACTGCAATGGCATTTAGAGTAGTCATGAATGCTATTTAAGCGGAAGTTTTGACCAATTTATGCAAGTTTTGTTTTATTATGTATCATTAATAGAGTGATAAAAAGGAAGAAGATGATGAAGAAGATGATGATAGTGATGTTGATGAGTTTAAGGATGCTATGGAAACGGTTGATTCTGAAGAAGAGAGAAATGAAGATGATGAAGAATTTGAAACGGTATTGTACATTATAACTATACTGTTTTTAACTTTAAATTATGTTCAATGCAACTTGTATTTATACGCCTACATTTTTATGTTGAGGTATATTGTTGTTGCCCAGTCTGTCAGTACCTGTCAACAATTTGTTTGTGAACACTCTACAGGTCACAATTTTCATCAAAGTTTGACAAAACTTGCATTATAGGTTTATCTCCCTAAAATCTCTGGTCATTTTGACTTTGACATGTATCTGATCATGACTTCATAGATTATGGCCCCTGATGGTACAAAACTTGCCTGGCAACAGCCAACTGCTGCTTACTTGATTTTTAAAACCGTTCATAAAATTAATATCCAACTGACTTTGAATATGTACACATTGTTTAAGGCCATGGGACGAACAAGCCTATTAATTTTCAACGATTTCCGATAATTACTGCCAAATCTTTATCAAAGTGTTTAAGATCATAAATCATAAGACAAAGAGAACCATTGATTTTCAATTTCTATTAATTTCTGCCCGAGTTATAGCCCTTGGCTGCTTTGAGGAATCTTGCAGTTGCTCTACAGACCAAAGTTCTCATCCAATTGACTTTAGATTAATACACAGTTTTCAATGTCATGAGATGATGAAGTCGATATTCAATAATTACTGCCAGAGTTATAGCACTAGACCTCTTTGAATATTTTTATACGTCCACATTCATAATGTGGACATATTATGCCGTCGCACCTGCCTGTGTGTGTGTGTGTGTGTGTGTCTGTGGGTCGCCTACAGGGCGCAATTCTTTATGGATTTTCTTAAACTTTGTATACTTATTCCTTATACCCTAAGGAAGATCCCTATTGTTTTTGGTGCATGCCTGACCCCCAGGGGCAGAGCCACGCCCATTTCTAGTATTTGTTTGTTTGTCGTCTACAGGCCAAATTTCTTAACTTATAATCTTGAAACTTTGCATACATATTGTTTGTACCCTAAGGAACATCCATATCGTTTGGGGTGCATGCCCAACCCCCAGGGGCAGAGCCACACCCATTTTCTTTTTGTGTGTCGCATCCAGGCCACAATTCTTAATCTTAAAATACTTATTCCTTATACCCTAAGGAGGATCCCTTTTGTTTTGGGTGCATGCCTGACCCCCTGGGACAGCAACGCCCATTTCTTGTATTTGTTTGTCTGTCGTCTACACGCTGCATTTCTTAACGTATCATCTTGAAACTTTGCATACTTATTCTTGGTACCTTAAGGAAGATCCCTATTGTTTTTGGTGCATGCCCGACCCCACCTGCAGGCCACAATTCTTAATCGATCGTCTTGAAAACTTTTTTATGCTTATTCCTTATACCCTAAGGCTGACCACTTTTATTTTTGGTGCATGCCGGACCCCCTGGGACAGAGCCATGCCCAATGTTTTTGTGTCTTGTGTTCCTCTACAGGATGCAATTCTTAACAGATCCTTTTAAAACTTTGCATACCTATTCCTTATACCCTAAGGATGACCCCTATTGTTTTTGGTGATTTCCTAACCCCCAGGGGCAGAGCCATGCCCATTTTTACTTCGTGTCTGTGTGTGTTGTCTACAGGCCACGATTCTTAATGGATCGTCTTTAAACATGGGATAGTATGTCCTTATAGCCTAAGGACGACGACGGCATGTCCCGACTCTCAGAGGCAAGCCACGCCCAATTTTTGTGTTTGTCGTTTACAGGCTGCAATTCTGAATGAATCAGCTCAATACTTGGCATATGTATTCTTTATAGCCTGAGGGCGTCCACTATTGATTTTGGTGAATGTCCTGCCCCCCAGGAGCAGAGCCACGCCCACTTTTTGCCTCTAGCATCTGAAAGCCACAATTCTGAATGGATTATCTTGGTATACATGTACTTATTCCTTATGCTCTAAGGAGGGCAACTATTGATGTTGAGGCCCGACCCTCAACACTAAACAAGCCAAACGCCTAGCCTTCTTGACAAAGTACCATATCAATCAAAGCAGGAATGTGGACGTATATTGTAGCGTTAGCGTTATGTTTGTTCATGCTCTACAGGACCAAGTTATCATCCGATAAACTTTAAATTTATTCATAGTGTTTATGGTCTACTAATATAATAATTGGGGAATCTTGAATGTGCTAACCTCTTTGTCCAACACTGGGATTGACAATGGGATCAGACCCAGAAACACCTGTCTGGTTAATAATGTTGAGCCAACGTCATACCCACAAAGCAACATCTTAGTTTGTAGAGGAATAATTACAAGAAGTTTTATTTTTTAAAATTTTTATAGATGACAGTTACAGAGAATAATGATGACGAGAAATATGATGCTAATATGGATATGGATGAAGAAATACGTGTGTATGTTATATTTTTGATATAACTAGAAACAAAGTAGGATTGAGTATAGAAATGACAATACTGTAGATTCCACAAATCATGGTCTCAGATCCTTGAGAAGTAAATTTTCTGCTTCCTTTTCTTTAAAGGCATTCCAATCATAAATCTGGTTGCATGAAATTTTTTTTTTGTTCCATCCAAATGACCATTTAATACCCACCTTCTTAGCATGGTAAAATTCTAACCAGAATCATTCTGGACAAAAGATCTCAGTCATGGACTACAGAATCCTCCTTATCTCCTTCCAGCTATGTTATTACACCCTTTCCTCCCATGTTATTGCTTTTTCAGATAATTGCAACCACTAATTTTATTTTATTTTTTGAATTGTTTAGGTTAGAAAAGTTAAAAGAAGAACGACAACATGCTATGTTTCCAGATGAAGTCGACACACCTATGGATATCCCTGCTCGAACCAGATTTGCCAGGTAACTTTCAATGACTTGGAAAAGTGGATATATAATAGGTGTTGTGTATATGAATTAGTAAACCAGATATTCTTTTAAACATTTTGATAGCCTTATAGACAATACAGGAAGACTGAACAAAGACAACCAACTGGTTGCTTGATTTCATACTGATATATACTGACTATTCCAGCTTTATAGTAAGACTTGTAGACCCTGTAGATTATTGATACGGTTTACTATTAATTTTGGAGCCATGATATCTGATTGTAAAATCTGTGTTATGGAGCCCACTTCATTCTGAAATCTGTTGACACAAGATGGAGGTAATATTTGTTGCTTTCTTCAAATTTTGTTGTCTGAAGTTGTCTCTTGGCATAATATTTTTGGAGATTTGTTTACCTTTTTTTTTCAGGTATCGAGGTCTAAAGAGTTTTCGTACATCTCCTTGGGATCCTAAAGAAAATCTTCCGTCAGATTATAGTAGAATATTTCAATTTGATAAATTTAAAATGACGCGCAAGAAAGTTTTAAATCAAGAAAATGATGATGGTGCTTTGGTTAGTATCATTAATATTGTATTTATACAAAAATCTAAAATTGAATTTATGATAATAATAGACAAGAATTATGATTATGTATTAAATTAATTTCAGCCTGGTTGGTATATAACTATACATGTAAATAAAGTTCCTAAAGAATTTATGGGTAAGTAGTAATTGACCGTTCTATTTATCTAGTGTGTATTTTTCAAAGTTTAAACCTTCAGGAACTTGGTTGTGCATACAAACCACCAAACATTAAGAGGCTTTTTCAGGTTGCCACCTTTGATCCAAATTTTAAGCCTAAATTAATAAAATGATGATCGTCAAGAAATAAATTAAACCCCATTTCACTCTCTGGAATGGGGATCACGTGGGTAAGGTGCTGGCTCGCTAGTCTGGAGGTCAGGTGTTTGATCCCTGCATTGGCCGAGAAAGTTCATCGCAATTTTCCCACGTGGTTTCCCCTTGTCAGTGATGCAGAACGGAGGGCCTGACAAGGACAGCTGCCTAGTCGTTCGGATGGGACGATAAAACCGAGGTCCCGTGTACACATTGGCGTGCACGTAAAAAGATCCCTTGGCAGTTGGAATTTGATACAAGAGTAGGCCGTAGCGCCGCTGCCCGGGCGAAATTTCCCTCATAGCACACTGTATGGCGTATGCCCGTCTTCCATTAGCCCAAGTTAGGTGCAGAAGAGTAGGACGTTAAACCAAATTTCATTTCATTTCATTTACTCTCTGGAAAATGACAAAAGTACCTGAAATCCAATGGATTGGTAAATTCACACTTTACTACAAGTGGTTGATTATTCAGATGCCCATTCTCTAGCTAATGGCCATATATCTTAATTTTACTCCTCTTTTCTGTAAATCTTCGGTTTAAGTGTATGATATCGTATTAAACGATTTATTTGTATAATTTGTAGAAAGCTATAAACCAGGTACTCCAGTCATATTGTTTGGTATATTACCACATGAACAGAAGATGTCAATCCTACATTTTGCTATTAGAAAATATGCTACAGCTACCCAACCAATTAAATCTAAAGACAGATTAATATTTCATGTGGGTTTCCGCCGTTTCACAGCCTGTCCTATTTTCTCCCAACACACAACGGGTAATAAACATAAGGTAAATATTACAGCATATTAGTTACTACTATTCCCATGCTGTAGATCACAGGTAAGATCCACTCTTTGCCTGTCAGGGGGTTGTCATTGATAAAGGTTATATTTTGGAGCACTGATTTAAAGAAGTTTATATGTTGTGGAGTATGATATTTTGTTGACACATGATTTTTCATTGTTGTCGGAATCCGCCTGCTTAAATAACGACAAAGCTATGCCCTTTTATTTTCAGTAAATATGTCATACAAGAAAATTTTTTAAATAGCAACACTGTCGTGGATTGATCCTATATTTGCATGGATTAGTTAGTGTTGTGTTGTGCTAAACCTGTACATAACCTAAACAACATGAATTACCATATAGTTCACTTTTACAGCTGTCTAACTTATTTTGAACCATTCCAAGCAGTATATTATCATGATTTTTAGATCAGTTTAATATTAAGCATGTTTTTATTTGTAGTTTGAACGTTTTCTACCTGCTGATACAACTTGCGTTGCTACTGTTTATGCTCCTATAACATTTGCTCCTGTACCAGTCCTAGTGTTTCAACATACACCAGAAGGTTAGTTGTTTATATTGTCTTATTGCTCAATATTCTCAAATTAAAAAGCTTTAATTCTGATCTAATCTTTTGGTAATTTTTATGGGTTATTTATAATTAGCTCATAACTGTTTGGACGACTAGGCTGTATCTGCTGGTGAAAGTTTGTTTCATTGCCTGGCAGCCTAAGTCTGATTAGTCATCTGTGATGCTCTGGGTCCATTTAACCTATAATCATAATTTCAGCCATAAAATACCATGTAACTGTAGATTTTTTTTTTTTTTTAGGTTCACATGATCTGGTGGCAACAGGTTCACTATTATCCGTGAATCCTGACAGAATTGTAGCTAAACGTATAGTACTCAGTGGACATCCTAAAAAAATACATAAAAGATCTGCTGTAATAAGATACTTGTTTTATAACAGAGGTAAAATATGACACAGGTTATAGTGGTTATACTAATTATTTAATCTAAAACAGCTGAAACCTTCTCAACTTATTTTATTCCTTGGCTGTTTTGTAATGTATTGATTTTGACCAAGTGGTCATAAGGAAAGACTTGCATCAAAAGGGGATTAAAGTGCATAGGCTACTACAGGGATAGTGAGAAATTATTGGAACCGTTCAGATGTATGAATGAAAAAAACATTTATACTAATTTGAACTTCAGGAAATGTTACATCTTGTGTTGTCTTCCTGAGGATATTTCAATTACCGTATTTTTCGGTGTAAAAGGCGCATGCGTAGATAAGGCGCAGGGCGAGTTTGGCACAGATATTTCAGAAAAAAATAAAAGTGCATGCTTTAGGCGCACCCTTCTCCGGCGTCTTGTGAAACACGTGCAATGACATACGTGATTCAAATACACTTGGATCTCCAGTAACTGGGCCAAACTTACTGCTTACAGTTATACATGTAATAATTACCGATATTTAGCCGTATCAAGCTTTATATATATTTCTTTATGAAACAAGTAACGATATTTATAGTTTTTGCATTGCATAAGACTTTATATTTATTATAACATTAACTTTCTATTGAATTGTTTCATATCTTAAAAGGTAATTCTGGCGCTCGTACGGTAGTCAAATTGTCGTTAAAGTCCCGATAACAACAAACATGGCCGTCTATTACTTTCTGTTAAATTCACGAGGTATTGATGATAAACAAATGATATAATAACTGTAGAAATAATTTATTATAATCAGCTACTCACGACTTAAATCCTGACTACCGGTAAAAGAGAAACAATACTTCCAGTTCATTTAAACTATCCAAACAACTGACAATGAAACGGTGTCCATTGCCCCGCCCACTACACGCGGCATGACAATACCCAAATTGTAGCCATTTAGATCTATCAGTAACATAATACAATATTGTTTTAATACCAATCAAAGAAACAATGATTTTGTGAACTATAAACAACTTCGTAAAGCATACCGTGACAACTCACCGGTAGATAATTAACGATACCGGTAATTTATAACAATGTATCAATCAGTGAATCTATGTTGCATGAAACTATCGGTAACTTGAAACGGCTTGATGTAAAATTTGCAGCTATGTATAGAAAATACCAACGAACATTCCATAAAATTTCTAAAAATTATTTTATTTAGAATGGCTACGAGACGAACCGTTAAAGAATACGGTAACAGTGTCGCGGGTTGTGAATTTTTATTTTGGCGAGTCGAACGTAAGACGGCTATGAATTTGTAACTTAATAACCAAGTAAGGAAGCGCATAGATAGAGCGTGGCACGTTATCCACAAATAGAGAAAGAATTGGTTGGTTGACTATGTCAATGATATACGTCGAGCAGATTTGCCGTTTCGACGACAGGTTAGACTGAACAGCTTCAACACATGACATGTCAGTTTCACCGTAATCCCACCCTTACTACCGATGACTTATATTGAACCAATGAAAATGCTTGTATGAATGCGTACCCCGCCCTATACGTCAACTTGACTGATAGCACCATCGACCTGGAACGGGGACATGTGTGGACTGTTGGTAATGGCCAATTTACACGGAATAGCAGAAATATATGATGTGGAAATAGCAAGAAATATTACCGATACGAATGCTATTTTTTGAAACATCGTTAAAGTAGAATGGCTATCGGCCGATGGTGTTTGCATTGCCGGTTATGACTAACAATATACCGTACACGGATTAGCATAAAAGGACGACATCTTTTTTTATGCACGAAATAACAGAAATACGGGCGATAATTATTGACATATTTTAACCGTATCTAAAAGATTATTGATGAAATGGACGCATTTTAAAATATCTAAAACATTTATGACAAATATAAATGGACACAAAGGGAACAATATTGTCTTTAGTTTGAGTGGTAATATATCATAAACTTTTGAGGTAGCGTCACCGGGCCGACATTTTTTGATTGTAGGGCAATTATTTCTTGAACTCCCGACTTCAGTGTAGACACGGGAAAAACCTGGATTTGCTTAACGTTGTGTATTAGGCGCACCCCTTCTAGAAAATAAAATATTTAGTAAAAAAAGTGCGCCTAATACACCGAAAAATACGGTAATATGTTCTGTAATACCCAGATATTATGGAATGTGTGATTTACTCATTTGATTGGTTGAATATTCCCAAATATGCAAAGAATTAGCCAAATATGGATTATGTAAACAAAAATTGAAAACTGGAATCAAGGTAGCATTTTCTAAACGCTATCTGTTGTAACAGAGCTTTTTAGGTCAAGCTGTTACCAAATTACCTGAGCAAACCCTAATTAATATTACATACTGTAAGTATTGACTTTTGAGTTTCCTGTTAATACAAGGATATATATCCCAGTACAGATTAAATTAATGCAATTGATTTACAATGTATTATGGTATTTTGTAGAGGATATATATTGGTTTAAACCAGTAGAATTAAGAACTAAATGGGGAAGAAGAGGACACATAAAGGAAGCTTTAGGTAAGACAATATTAACTTTAATTTCACCAGTGAAACATACAAATAAGCTACATATAAAGTAGTATAACGTTAAGGCAAAATAGCTATCACATTTGTTTTTTCTGTCCCCTTTCGTTTCTTAATCTGAACTCAGAACGTTTAGTGATTTGCACAAAACTTTGCCTTTTTATTTTTCGTTTTTTCATAAAATGTAACTTAGTCTAATCTGTAGGTGTCTGTGGTTTCTGGAGATAAGTGCAAGAACCATCCAGTATTTCTTTTTGAAACTTTCTAGATTGTTAAAAAGAAAAACATTTTTTTTTTTTTTCATTTCCATGGATGTAGCCTCAGACTGAGAGTGGGCTTCTTGTCTGGATCAAGTCTTAAAAACGATTCAGTATTTTGTGAAACCTTACATAAACTCAGTATTTTGCAACAGGGAGGTGTATGCCCTTCTTACTGTTATCTGTTTTAGTAGGTTAAAAATTTGGGACTAGTCTAACTAGACTAGACTAGATTTGTCATTTGGGTTATAAAGTCATCTGTGACACTATAGATAGAAGAATTTCACATCTTCAGTTTGGAACAGTTTGCATGTATTAAACAATAAAATTTGAATTTTTTTTTAGGTACACATGGTCATATGAAATGTGTGTTTGATGGTGGATTAAAATCCCAAGATACTGTTTTAATGAACTTATATAAACGCATGTTTCCTAAATGGACATATAACCCCCATGTTGAATCCCCACCTGTGATAAATGAATATAAAACTCCCATGGACACCATTGATGAAGAAGATGAGGAGGCACAGAAATTATTTGATTAAGAAATAAAGTGATAAAAATGATATTTAGTTGTTCAAAACTTTAATAGAGGAAAACATTGTTCTCACTTGGTGATGACCATTTTCTGCTTAGTCTAAGAGTCATTAACTCCTATTGAGGTAGAATATTCAAACCTGATATGTAAGTTTGGGTTAGCATGTGCGTGCTATATCATAAAGCCTGTCAATTGAGTCAACTGGCGTGGTTTCGAATCCCCGGTTGTATGTGGCAAGGAGTAGGGTCGTCTGTCCATCCTCATGGGTTTTCTTTCGGTCCTCCGGTTTCCTCCCACTGCTAAAGACCCCTATGCGTAAGCCAATTATTGAAATAAAATTAAAATCATATGTTAGTCCCGAAATGACCTAGTTTGTATCAAGTGGACGTTAAACTCCATTTCTCTCTCTATGTAAGTTTGTTAGGGTTAAGTCTTGACTGAGTTAGATGATCAGCATTTTCTACTTGGGCTAACAACTCTGCTTCTGATTGAGGAAGGGAATGAAACTGATAAATAATTTCATTGCTAGATGTAAAAGAAAATAATTGTGCAGTAGTTATATACTTTAGGAATGAGATGGGACATCATAAGCAGCTAAGCTATTGATGATGTCTTCAGAAGATTAGATAAATCACAAAGAAAATAATTCATGGTAATACATATATATTTTTCACTTACTGACAAACAATACATACAAATTATTAAAGTTAATATACAATTTTATCCATCTTTCATACATTGCCGTTCATACATGCCCTTCAGTATAATCATACTGTCAGCATACCTCATTTCATTACTAAATGCAGACGTACGCCATCTGAAATATAAAGAAATTTAACAACCATTACAAGAGGCTTAACTCCTTGTGAACAAAGGCAAAAGAATTTTTATTTTTTCCCCTTGTGTCAATACTTCTGCAGTCTACAACCATCCTAAAATAAACATTTCTGATGCAGTGATATTCAAGAAAATGAACCCTCTCGTGTGCTACCAGTATAATATGTTAAACTATGTTAGCACTTGGATTTTTGATAATGACATTCAAGATACTTTTCTCGCATACAAAGGGTGTGATTTTATGATATCTATGGACTGAAAACATATTCAAACTAATTAATCCATCAAATTTTGTATTCGCAGGGAGATACCTCAAGTTATAAATAAACTGTTATTAGAAGCCATGTCCTTCACATCACTTCACTGTATTTTTCATTACTTACTGTCCATTTACATTACATATTGGGACCTAATTAAATTCTTAATTATTTTCTGTCAACTTCTTTTTCCAAAGTTCAATTGCATAGTATTTTTGTGCATTGACACCCCTCAATATTCCCCAAACCACCTAATCATTTGATAAATAACAACAGTTAACTGCTCCGTCAGTCAAGCTGGCACACAATAAGCTGGCAAACAAAAATCGGGTTGCCAGTTTATGATTCCCTGACATTTTCACCCAGTATTTGCCCCATCAGTGTTTTTCGGGTATTCCAGTATTTTTCTAGTAAGATTGGGTATCTATACTTTCCATACATACCAAATTTGCCATACATTTATTGGAAATAAACACCTGATAAATACTTTCACAACAATGTATCTTCAAGTTTTATAACTTACTTGTATCTTGTTTCTTTCCATCTTGCCATATGATTTAACAATAACTGTTCAGGTGGAGGAGCTTCATTAGACTAAAACATATCAATCAAATATTGGGATAAAACTGATGACATCTGTACGTAGTTACAGAACAAGGAATTTGAATTAAAGTGCCCATTATAATTTTATGAGATTTGTAGACCTGGTTGTATTTTTTGTAACATCCTGTGTCAGTTGTAGGGAATTGACATATAAAATGAACCACATTCTGCATTAAATGACTCTGATATGCTCTTTTTGTGCTTGGCTCAAAAAATATATTCAACTTTTTGGGTGCATGGATTTTGTATTTGGAAAATTTGTGACATGGTAAAAATGTGGAACACAGTCTGATCATGGTGGAGATGTCTAATTTTATTTCTGTAAATTTACAGTAAGAAATCCAACTGTAGTTTGATGGCACAACCCATATTACTTACAGAATGTATATCTATATGTTCTCGTGGTTGTGGTACAGGTGATGGTATCCTCATGTCCATGTAAATATCAGAAACTTCTTGTTTTATTGGTGGAGGCAATTCGTGAACATCAGGATAGCGATCGATCTAAACATGTAGAGAAAAACATGGGCTCTAAATACTTTAATGTGGACTTTAACCAACTAGGACATATTGGAACCAAACACATTAGTATATCCTCATTCATGTACATGTGCAAAGAGATTGTTATCAAGAGAAAGAGGAGACAAGATAAAAATAAGCTATTTCTTGTTACTTATAATCGTATAATTGTGAGATCCAACTCATGGGCATGACCCACAAAGCTTAAACCACTTGAGCTTAAGTGCACAAGACTTTTCTATATAATTAAGATTAAGGGCACTTCAACTAATTATTACAATCAATGTAAATCAAAAGGCTGTGTTGTCCACTTGATACAAACTAGGTCATTTCTGGACTAACATATGGGTTAATTTTATTTCAATAATTTGCATGCACGTAGGGGTCTTTAGCAGTGGGGGGGAAACCGGAGTACCCAAAGAAAACCCATGAGGTTGAGCAGGGGTTCCTACTCCTTGTCACATACTACCGGGAATCCAAAACCATGTCAGTTGACTCAATGACAGGCCTTATGATTACAGTACGCACATGCTAACCATTCGGCCATCCCCTCCCCCCCTTGTTGTCTCATGAATACATACATAAATTTCAAGACATTCAGATTCAGATGACAGCTTTATACTGGACAGGACAGGAGTAACTACCATATACAACCATATTTCAATGTGTGTATATAAAAGCATGTTTTTTATACTTTTCATTACATTTTTTGCAAACATCAAACTTTCAAATCCTACTCTAAGATACTCACTTCATCATCATCACCAGGTTTAATATCCTGTACAGGAGATGGTGACTTAGGTAATGGTGCTGGTAGTGTGTTTTTATTCTGGGGATCATTTCTAATCCAAGAACGACATACAGGATATAGAGGTGTGTTTTCATCAAACAGGGCTAGATCAACACTACGGTCAAATAATTTCATCACATAAGTGTCTATAAAAAAAGAATATTACTTCATTAAAGTTATACTTATAAATAATCTGACATAAATCCAAAGTGGGATTATCTTAACCTGATTTTACTGTTTTAACAACAATCTGTTAGTGAAAGTTAAAAATTGCAGGATTAAACTACAGGGGCCTATTTCACGAAATTTTAACTAAGATAAGATCCCAATTTTAGTAATTTGATTGGATAATATTAGATTGATTTTAGTGCTTAGCCAATCAAAATTGAAGTATCTACTAAAATTGGATTTTATCTTAAGTTAAAATTTCGTGAAACAGGGCCCCGATCATTCATTTTACTTGGAATGTGAAGACTACAGAACAAGATAATTTTATTTGATCCTTCACAGCTGTTAATAGCCTATTACCGGTATGTCTTTACTTCAGTTATGCTTGTACGTCATGGCACAATCAACAAAGAAGTTTGAGAATATGTAACTTTAAAGCGAATGTTAATTTTCATTTTATATAATTAAGTACCGGTATATAAAACTTGTGTGATTAAATGAGTCTATGGAGTATGATTAATTATATTTTATAACTATATCGTATTTTCCATCACCACCAATTGGTTCGATATGGATTTCAATGTCAATTTAGAAAATTTAAAAAAAAATGTTATACATGTATGGAAGTCTTTTTTATAATACTAATGATAACTGTTTAATTTTATTCTACTTACGATGTGGCTGACCTGATCCCAGACTACCTAAATCATCTTTTCGCTTCCTTTTTCGATTTGATTTTGATAATGATTTTCGTGGGGAAGTTGAAGGGGAACTCAGTGTTCTGAAAAGAAAGGAAGACTACCAGATGCAATATATTATGAAAAAAAAAATCTGTTAATTTGAAATGAGTTTAATGCCTCACACATTGTTCATTTTGATACAAACCCAGTTTGTATGAACAGACATGGAATACTTCATTTGTGCTATCAGTTTACATATTGGACTTTTTTTTGCATCCCATAGGACTATTTGATGACAAGCCTTGCAGGTGTTACATTCGTGTCAACTTAGCTTAAAAAATCCAGGCAATTTTAACTGCCCATACGAATCGCAGTTATTCAAACCTGGCACATTTTTGGTGTACGTGTTAGTTAGTGTCTATGTTTAAACAGATTACCTTGGACTTGAAATATCTATATGACTTGATCCCTCTCCATCACTGGAAGGCTGACTGCAAAACACATGAAATAAACAATTACATGACATACAGATAGCCTACATGTAATTTAAATCTGTAATTTAAAATTAAAAAATACAAATTTGTTTTTGTTTAAAAATCTTTCCTAATAATTGAATTAAAATTTGGATAGAAATGTATGTGTATTTTGATGGCATAAAATATTACAAATGCGTCTGTCATTTGCCATGTATATACTAGCAGTTATAGCAGTTTATGAAAACATCCAATTATTGTTTTTTCAGTTTAAACATTGAATGTTCTTTCTTTTTTATTACCTGTCATCTTTTTGATCCACCAGATTCTGTAGTGTAGCACCAAGGTGATTTCTTGCTGAAGCAACTTCAGCTGAAACAAATTTAGAACAGACTTACTGTATACTATTTTACAACAGATTGCAGTCTGTGGTCATCAGCAAAGAATGTCAAACGCATCCAAATGGATGAGTGATGAGCACTGCCCCAAAAAGGTGGAGGTTATGGTCATGATTACTACTTAAATGTATACATGTAAAGTTTATGTATGTCACTGCACAGTTTCCATATAATACTTGAAAGACTGTACTACATACAGATTGTTGCATGCTGGGAAATTGTATTACATGTAGTTAGAGGAAGATACAAGTTGAAAAAATTCCTTTGATTGAATATCTTACAGATTGATATTAACAAACAGCCAAAGATGTAGCCTATTAGTGTATTAGTATTAGGCACTAACATACTAAGTTTTATATTCTATGAATACTAAAAAAACCCTAGGTATTCAGCATTGTATTTATTAGCCATATTTTTTATTAAGAAGACCTATTTTTAGGTGGGAGTGACTCGGTATAATACTGTTGTTGCGTCTTTCCTAATGGCAAAGGCCAGAGGAGGTAACTCTACAGAATTTACTTCGTCAATTATTCAAATCTGAATAATATGATAGTCTTAAGACTTAGACTCTTACATTGATTAGTATTTAGTTATTTATAATTATTATAAATAAATAAAGTAAGTCAAGACTCAAGAGCGTTCGGTAGCACGTCATTTCGGTCCAGCGTCATTTCGGACTCAACACAAACGTCGTTTCAGACTTAGTCCGGCGACTTTTCGGACTTATTTGGCGTCATTTCGGACTCAGTCAGGCGACTTTTCGGACTCTGATTAATAATTAAAAGACTGTAGAAAATTTATGTAATGGTACAGCTGTTTGTTTTTTGGTTTTATGTGAGACTGATAGTTGTCTTATTTAATTGATCAGCGAATAATTGCAATCAACACATGGCCGCCATTATCAATGATTGACAGCTCACGTTTTTCATCATCCACCAAAGAACCGCAAGATTTCTTTCCACATACTACAATAACATCGGAATTATCGGTTAATCAGCTTTAATTATCCCGCTTTGATCGTTGCTATTCCTAATATTTTCCACAGAAACACTTTGCTTTGTATGCACTAATTTATCGATTGTTATTGCCAAGCGGGAGGAATGCATGTCAATGTGCAGCACGGATTATCGTTAACAATTTCTAGGGACTTGTAAAACGAGTGCATGTCGTGTAAATAATTATTTATGTTGTATGTCATTTTCAAATAAATTCATCAGCATATTATTGGTTTTAAACAAATACATTACTTTTACGGGAAACGATGATTATCAAAGAACCGTAAGTGCAACTAATTTTTATCGTTTGGTGGAGCCTTTTACTAACCACGTGTTTCATGTTAATAAATATTTTCTTTCGTGTTTTAAATTGGCCTATTTCTAATAAATTCATCAGCAACTTTTTTATATACATAGTACAGCGATACATGTATAAAGAAGTAAAACCTTCGTAAACATTCAACATTGGAAATTTTGTCGTGTAGGTTCGTTATGCACGACTCCACATGCTCATGATGCTGAAGGCCTACTTCAACTTGATGGCGAGCGGTAAATTATATAATTTTACCTGCAGTGCATGTTATTTTTTGTTGGGCTATTAAGAATAGCCACGGCGTATTATATATTGATTTGACAGTTGTGTTCAACCTTTCCTTTCAACTTATTCCAGAGTGCGAAGCGTCACCTACCCGAGTCTGAAATGTCATATACCCCCGAGTCCGAAACGTCGAGGCCATATTTTTTGGTGTCCGAAATAATGACGCGGGACCGAAAAAACATGTAATCGAGCGTTCAGTGCGGAACAAGAAAACAAAACAGCCAAAAGTTAAAGACGTCTGAATCATCTTTTGACATACCATGTTTCCCTTTCCCCGACATAACAAAGGTTCACTTTTGAGTCTTCTTTACAGAAAGATACGGCTATATCTTTATGATTTGATAAACAATACTTTAATCGAAGTCGAACAAGCCGCCATTATTCTAAATTCAACTTCCGGTCCGCACTTGATTAGTGAATTAGTTTGATCATGGATTTAAACTTACTACAAATGGAATTGATTTACTCTATCTATATATGATTCAAAAAATCTGCTTAATTTACATCGTAGTGAAGTACCTTTTTACTGTAATAAATAAAATTTTATCTATTATATATATTTGTTAAAAGAATGAAAAGCAAAAATATTTAGAGGTTCTAAATTCTACATAATATCGACAAATCTAGTAAACCACCAAAATGGCTGACAAGGATCATTCCGACGTGTCAACAAACCAAGCAAATAATCCATTAACACGGAAATTAAATAAAATTTTAGAGACAAGACTCGACAATGACAAGGTTAGTATATACACGTACGGATTCAACCAAATGTAAGTTGATTGTGCCATGTGAAGTCCATATTCTAACTAACGCTACAGGGTGGATTCTTTTTCGTCTGGTACAAACGACTAGGCGTTTTTCCTTTCCAGGGGGTTGGGATGGCCTACTGGTCTAGAGTGCCGCGCTTCGACCTCTAGCTGGCCGGTCACCTCCGGCTTGCGGCTGTGGTTTCGATCCCTGGGTTGAGCGTATGTGGTGTGGAGATGGGGCGCCTTCTCAACCTCATGGGTTTCCTCCGGGCACTCCGGTTTCCTCCCACTGCTAAAGACTTCTATGTGCAAGCGAATTATTGAAATAAAATTAAACCATATGTTAGTCCCGAAATGACCTAGTTTGTGTCGAGTGGACGTTAAACCCCATCTCTCTCTCTCTCTCTCTCTCTCTCTCTCTCTCTCTCTCTCTCTCTCTCTCTCTCTCTTTCCAAAACCCTCACCCCATTTCCTGCACGACTGACAGGGGGAAGCCATCTTCAAAACCATGGAGAACTTTCTCAGCCAACATTGGTCTCAAACCCCAAACCTACTGCAAAGTGAGATAACCTACTCAGCAACCTGGCATGGATTATGGATAGTGGCTGCTGGGATTTGGCAGGGCCATCATTCAGCAAATACCGAATTGTTTGATTCAGTTTATATCACTGAGAAAGCTTGAATTTAGTGGATTTATCCTTTGAATCCATACTTATTACTTATGTTATTTTGGTGGCATATATGCCACAAAGCCCTGCACAGTTAGTTACAGGGTATGTGTAAAGAGCAAGGTTCAATTCCATTTGACATACCCGTAGGCCCTATTTGCCAATTGTACAATAATTTCCATTTTAATGATAAATGGCATATGATCAGTAACAACAAGCATATTTGAAAAATTCCAAAAGATTTATTATTTCATTTCCAAGAAGCTGCACACATGAAAACAATTTTACACTGCCACTTTAAAGATCATAATGTTACACTGTTAAATACAGTGCCGAGTCATAATTAAAAACAAAAACATCCAATGGACCAAAGTGTTATCAAGCTCTTGTCTGTGTGTGGTTGTAGTTTCCCAGCCCTTGTCTATATAATATAATACCTAGTAGGGTTATAATACCTGAACAGTGACCTGTCTGATTCTGTCATACTAGCAAGTAGTATGTTAAAAACATTGTCATGCTCATCTTGGTAATTCCCTCAACATGCCTAAGAATAATTTCTCTTTGAAAGTTAATTTTGAATTAATTTTATTCTTCAAAGGACATGCTGGAAGCCCTCAAGGCTTTATCAACCATTTTTACAGAAAACAATCTGCGGTCGAGAAGAAATTTACGAAGTGATATTGAAAAGAGAAGTTTAGCTATAAATGAAGAATTTTTACAGTCTTTTCAGGCTGTGAAGGAGGTAATGTACTACTATTTAGGCCGATTTAATACTTTTTCCAAGACCATCTTTTCTTAGATGTTTTACCCTGATTGGGTAAAGATATGCAAAGAAGTTTTTGGAGGCTGAAAATGAATGGAATAGAAATATATTCATAACTAAAATACTACTATGTATTATATTTTCTGTAATTGGTATTTCTTACAGCAACTGGATAGTGTCTATTCTGATGTAAAAGAAATGAATGAATGTTGTCAAGATATGACTAACAGACTCAAGGTAAAGGGATTCTTACAGTAAAAGTAATTGACTACATCTGCTATTAAATATCTTTAAGATGTTCTGTGTTGAAAACTTACAAAACTATATAACATGTCTAGTCACAGAAAGATTCTCCATTTTATCCTTTTTTGCAGGCAGCCAAAGATCAAACACATGATTTAATCAGTCAGACCACAACTCTTCATGCTGAAAGGTGAAATTAGAATTTATTTTAGAAATACATTTAAGAAAACCTGTAGATAAATATGTATGAATGTGTTCCGATTTATTTTAAAGCACAGCAAGAATACATCCCACTGGATTTGAAAGACTTCTGCAAAGTCATTATGTAGTTGAATTCTTTCATTTACTCATAATATGTAAGAATATAATCTGCCATAATATATATTATTCAAGTCTTCTATTTCATGTAGGTAGGTTAATATTTGCGGAATATTTCATAGATTTGTACACAAAGTATCTTTTTGTTGATTGTGCTGTGCACGTAATTTATTTTTTAAGAGTGCATCATTATTTGAGGATTTAAAATTTACACCACATAAAAGACATACATATTATTTTTCAGTCAAAAACTACAAATGAAGTCTCAAGTTGCTGATGCTTTCCTGAATAAATTTCAACTGAAATCCGAAGAAGCTAAAATTATTCGTGGAACACGAGATGGAGCTTTACATCCTGTAAGTTATTTAAATGTGAAAATCTCTCAAATTTTCTAAGCATTTTATGGGCACATTTTTCTTTCTGGAACATTTTGATCATGAATTAGATAATTTTCTAGTTAAAAATGCATTATGTAATATCTAAATCTGCCAATTGCAGATCTTTATTTTGGCTTCAACTCTCTAGACCAAAGTGATTGCAGACATTTAGACAGATTGAAACATGATTACCATTTAATGATTTAATTAAAAATGGTGAATTGTTATGATAATAAACAATCTATGCCACATCTTGTCAAAACTTCAGACAGTGATATCATCACTCAGAATAAAGTAACTTTTAATGAAATTTTCAATATATTCATTTTGCATTATCTTTTGGGGAATTGTTGTAGGAAGTATGGCACAGAAATATTATCATACCATTTAACTCACTGCCTGAACTTCACATGCTGTTTTTTAAGAGAACAGAACTCACATCATTGTGTGTGTTTATATATGTAGTGCTTTGAGCACCCTCTTGGATGAATTGGGCACATGATGGTTATTTGTATGAACATAGATACTATTGCTTTTCTGTCGCAGGAATTTTTCAATGCTTTAGCAAGAGTTAAACAGATCCACAGTGATTGTAAATTTCTACTGCGCACCAATCAACAAACAGCTGGGTATGTAATTTATGAAATAGGGTATAATGTCCTACTTTACTGCATCAACGGAGCTAATGAAGACAGGCATTTTATGCAGTTTGCTTTGAGAAAAATTTAACATGGACAGCAATGTTTGATTTCTTTATTAAAAGCACAAGTAAAATTGTAAATTGTAAAACTGTGCGTAGGAGACGATAAGGTTAAACATCTTTGGAAATTATAGAATTATTTCAAATACTAATCAGCGTTTGAAACCAAAGTGCACAATATACTTTTGTATAATATTCCTAAAACAATTTTTTACAGACTTGAAATTATGGAATCAATGGCTTTACACCAGGAATCGGCTTATGAAAGACTTTATAGATGGACTCAAAGTAAGTACTTTATATAGTAAATTATCTTATATTGATTTCTTTACAAAGATTGAACTCTTACGCTTGCATCAATCTCCAGTAAAGATAAAATTATGGATTTGTTTTGTAGTTTTATGAAAAATAACCATATTAAGAAATCTGTACTAAAAGAAAAATCGAATTATTTTCTTACATTGTACCCAGGTTAACCAGATATCAGTAGTTTATTGAATAATGTCATGTTGATTTTTTAATTGTAGATGAATGTCGAGCACTGACTGGGGATTCACCAGACATATCACCTGTTTTATGTGATGCAATGAAAGCTTTGTTAGACAGACCAGTTTTATTCAAGTAAGTATATGCTATTAAACTATTAGGGGGGTTGGGTGGCCGAATGGTTAGGGTGCATGTGCTGTATCATACGGTCTGCCATTGAGTCAACTGGTGGCGTTTCGATTCCCCAGTTATACGTGGCAAGCAGTAGGATCGCCTGTCCAACCTTGTGGGGTTTCTCCGGTTTCCTCCCAGTGCTAAAGACCCCAGCACGCAAGCGAATTATTGAAATAAAATTGCAGCATATATTAGTCCCGAAATGACCTAGTTTGAGTTGAGTGGACGTTAAACCCCATTTCTCTCTCTCATTAAACTATTATTTTGCTGAACCGGATAAATCTAACCCATAAGTATCAGTGAAATGGAATACTTCCATTACTATTTTATCTTAAACATTCTTTTTTAAAACCGAGTCAACAATTTTAGTTATTGATTTTAACAATTGTTATTTCAGATATTCTATAGATGAGTTTGGAACTGCTCGTAGAAGTGCTGTTGTTCGTGGATTTATAGATGCATTGACTCGTGGTGGTAAGTTTTGTAATCTGTATTCCTGAAATATTTATCATTATGTGTTTGATTTTTAAAATTTCTTGGGCAGTTGTGTATGTGATATTATTACTGTTGGGGTTACTTCCCCTATGCTGTAAACTAACAATTAAAGAAAAATATCTAAAATATAAATGTAAATAAGCTTTAAGTCCAAAGTCGGCATGACACATTTTGGACAAATGTGTTATTTAATTAATTTGTGTATGCAAAGGACTGTTTTACAGCGAAGAAAACCATAGAAAGCTTACTAGATTGAACCTTGGAAACTGCTCACCATCTCAGTTGATTACTTTGTAATATCCCATAAACTTTTAGTTTAATATTATTTCATCAGTTGGGAATATATGTATATCCTAATATTTGATATTTTATGTTTTCAGGTCCAGGGGGCACTCCAAGACCAATTGAACTTCATTCCCATGATCCATTACGATATGTTGGTGATATGATGGCATGGCTTCATCAAGCGACAGCTTCAGAAAAGGAATATCTTCAATCATTACTTAAAAACTGTGAAGGTTGGTATCAACTTTAATAAAATCTTCTGTATTTCATCATTCTTAATTTGCTATATTATTCTTTATTTGATAAAACAAAAATGTTACTTTTCCTGAATTTGAGATCATATTTATTTGATACAAGATACCCGTCTATGTGCTATTATTATAGTTCAGATCATACTTATTTGATACTGTATATAACATGTTACTTGTTATTATTATAGTCCAAGAATCTCAGATTGAGGATGTATTGGGGCATATTACAGAAGGTGTATGTCGTCCCTTTAAGGTAAGAAAATTATAATCAAGTAACAGCTATTGATAATTTAGTAAGTCTTTTCTATCTGAGAAGAATTACATTTTGAACAATATAAAACAGTGCTTATCATTTTTATACGCCCACATAGAAATGTGGACGTATATTGCCGTCGCCCCCGTCCGTCCGTCTGTCGGTCCGTCCGTCCGTCCGTCCGTCGGTCCGTCCGTCCATCGTCCACAATTTCTTGTGAACGCACTAGAGGCCAGGGTTAATATCCGATTGACTTTAAATTTATACACAGTGTTTAAGGTCATGAGACGAAGAAGCCTATTGATTTTCAGCAATATCCGATAATTACTGCCAGAGTTATGACCCTTGATCACTTTGAAAAATCTTGTGAACGCTCTAGAGGCTAAAGTTAATATCCGATTGACCTTAAATTTATACACAGTGTTTAAGGTCATGAGACGAAGAAGCCTGTTGATTTTCAGCAATATCCGATAATTACTGCCAGAGTTATGACCCTTGATCACTTTGAAAAATCTTGTGAACGCTCTAGAGGCTAAAGTTAATATCCGATTGACCTTAAATTTATACACAGTGTTTAAGGTCATGAGACGAAGAAGCCTATTGATTTTCAGCGATATCCAATAATTACTGCCAGAGTTATGACCCTTGATCACTTTGAAAAATCTTGTGAACGCTCTAGAGGCTAAAGTTAATATCCGATTGACTTTAAATTTATACACAGTGTTCAAGGTCATAATACGAAGAAGCCTATTTATTTTCAGCAATATCCGATAATTACTGCCAGAGTTATGACTCTTGATCACTTTGAAAAATCTTGTGAATGCTCGAGAGGCTAAAGTTAATATCCGATTGACTTTAAATTTATACACAGTGTTTAAGGTCATAAGACGAAGAAGCCTATTGATTTTCACGGATTTCCGATAATTAATGCCAGAGTTATGGCCCTTGATCACTTCAAAAAATCTTGTGGATGCTCTAGAGGACAAAGATGATGACCGATTGACTTCAAATTTATACACAGTGTTTAAGGTCATGAGACGAAGAATCCTATTGATTTTCAGCGATTTCTGGTAATTAGTGCCAGAGTTGTGTCCCTTGATCACTTCAAAAATTCTTGTGGATGCTCTAGAGGCCAAAGTTAATATCTGATTGACTTTAATTTATACACAGTGTTTAAGGTCATGAGACGAAGACGCCTATTGATTTTCAGCGATCTCTGATAATTATTGCCAGAGTTATGGCCCTTGATCACATAAAAAAATCCTGTGGACGCTCTAGAGGCCAAAGTTAATATCCGATTGACTTTAAATTTACACACACTGTTTAAGGTCATGAGACAAAGAAGCCTACTGATTTTCAGCGATTTCAAATAATTACTTCCAGAGTTATCTCCCTTGATCACTTCAAAAAACCTTGTGACGCTATAGATGCCAAACTTATCATCCGATTGACTTCAGATTGATACACAGAGTTTAAGGTGTTGAAACGAACAAGTATTTTGATTTTCAATGAATTTTGATAACTGAACAGCTAAATCCATGATGTTAAATGTTTCCTATACTAATTGTTAGCGTGGGGCAAAACTTTATAAAAAGCAAACAAATTCTAATGATTTTCAGATAATTACAAAATGAGTTGTTACTCTTTATCAGATTTTAGTGTATAACAAATGTTTCATTCCCAAAAAAAGTAAAAATATGCGACAACCCTTGTTGACTGCCCGGACGATTTAGCTGCTGTGGGCGTATGTTTCGTTGCCTGGCAACCTATCTTTAATTATTTGGTTTATTGCTGTAAACTAGCCAGTGTCAGTTCAGCTGCTATCTTATGTTAGACCTCTGAGTGAATCCATGCTAGGAGTTTATTTACCATTTATATTTTGTTTTTGAAAATTGAGATATTGTTCAAAAAAAGCAAATCAGCAGCTTTAATGAAAAATGAATGTGACAACTGTCCACTTGTTGCTTATTGTGAAAGTGTCAGTAGATGATTTTAATCTTTAATATTTCAGGTTCGAGTTGAACAAGTTTTACTGTCAGAACAAGATGCTGTGACTTTATATAAACTTGATAATCTACTCAAATTCTACCATAATACTATCAGGTATTACACATTATATATTATCATGAAATGATGAATCTCAAATTAGTGGTCAGAGAAGAAACATCAGGATTTTTCATACTCAGTTCCCATTCTCAATGGCAATGGTAACATGTGAGCAGCTGATTTGGAGAGGCCCTATGTTGAAATTTATGACGCAGGCAAATTATGTTGGAAAGACTGCTCTGGCAAGGAAAAGTATCTAGTTGTTAGAATGAGATTAAAAATTGAGGTCCCATGTATGCCATTGACAACATGTTAAAGATCCACTGATAGTAGATGGTTGTGTTGCTGTCTTGGCCAGTTTCCCATCATAGCACACCGTATGGTATATTCTTTTTATCATTAGCCTGTTTAGTATACTGTCACTTAACAAACAACCAGATAATAGTTTTTCTTTTTCTTCAGACAAATAGTTAATAATGAAGCTGCGCTGTTGTCTACTTTGACTGAAATCCAGGATTTAAGCCACAGGATGTTTTTTAATAGTTTGACGTGTAATGCTAATAAACTATTAGACAGGGTAAGCTTTTATTTTCTGTACTTTTTCAATTTTGGGGCAGCAGAAATATAATGATATTGTTTATAAGTTGTATTAGTCAACAGTTTTGAAATACGAATATCTATTTATTTCGGTCTATAGTATGGGGACAACAATCTCAATTTTGGTTTGTTTTTAATAGAAGTAAACCTAAAATTTATATTGTAGGTTGAATTGCCTCCTCCAGATCTAGGACCCACATCATCATTAACGCAGACGTTACAGTTATTACGTGATGTATTAGCTTGTCATGATGCCTCGGTTGTACCCATAGATGATAAAAAACAGGATTTTAAACAGGTATTCATTAAAATATTCATAGATAAACATGACTGAATTTGCTATATATACCTTGTCCAATGAAACATTTAATCTTCATTCAACCTCTATCGTCAAGGTTTGCAACAATTAAATTTGAGAAAGCTTACGATGCCCCATAAGTTTTGAAGAAGACATTAACAAGCTGAGGAAAATAGTCCCATTATTAATGTAATTTAGGTAACAATGAAACCAAGTTAAATGGGATTTCTGTTGATAGCGGAGCTAAGTACTACTTTCATTTTAATTTCAACCCGTCAGGGAATCTTTCTCATATTGCCAATGGTACACACAGGACCTTTTTGTCCCATCTGAACAACTAAATACTTTCTTTTTGAGCCCTCCGCCCTGCACCATTGACAAGGGTAAAACAGGCTAGCTAGTGAGCCAGCACCATGCTCACCTGGCCACCTTGTAGGGTGGAAAGCAACGATATCAAAAATATATAATTTTGCTTCATTTGATGACTGTTTAATTTTAGATCTTGTCATGTGTGGTTGATCCATTGCTACAAATGTGTTCAGTGTCGGCAAGTAGATTAAACAGTATAGATATGGCAGCTTATATGATTAATGGTATTTATCTCATGCAATCTACATTAGCTCTGTATGAATTTACAGATACAAGACTTGAAATGTTACAGGCCCAGGTATAGTTTTATCTTTCATAATTTGATTATTCTCAAATAATCTTCTTTTATTGGAACATTTAGGAATTGAATATTCTCAGTCCCTCAAAGAGTTTTAATCAATTAAACATGCAAATTTCAGCTAAAAGGAATGCATTAACTTTATTTGAAACTATCTTGATCAAGTACCATAACCGAAACAATTGATTTTGTCAGGATTCTTCTGACACCTTATCTATTTTCTGACTGGCAGAACCATGACGGGACTCAATTTGTGTCACTCGATTGCAGTTCCATCAATTATAAGTGTAAATTTAGTCTGTTTGTACATGATTGTTTTTGTTTCATTGATTGTAGATAGAAGCACATGTTGATACTCTAATCAGTGAACAAGCATCATTTGTTTTAACACGAGTAGGTTTATCAACTATATATGGTATAGTAGAAAATTATCAACCATCAAAGGTATTACTTTTATATTAACTGATTTATTTCAATAACCTCAGTGTGTCATGGGGTCAATTTTGTCTAAATAGTGGGACTATGGCTGCCTCTTGTATTTAACTTCAACTGTCACATGTTTCTCATTTTTTGGTCCTGTCTGAACAACTAGACAGCTGTACTTGTCAGGCCATTCGTCCTGCACTACAGCCAAGTGGAAACCATGCTTGAAAAATCATGAGGAACTTAGTCAATGAACACCTGGAGAGAACCCAAGACCTCCAGACATGCAAACCTGCTTCTTACTCACTGAAACACTGATTTTAACATCTGCTTGTGATATACAGTAACGAATTTAGTTTTAAAAATTCTTAACAAAAGTCATAAGTAACTGATTCCAAGAGTACCCAAACTTATATAATGTGACATTGCATTAAAATTGTGACGTCGTCTTGCACTTGATATTTTGCATACTGAGTGTGTATTTATGTTTATTTTAGGGACCATTATCAGGTATACAAGGAATGGATCCTATAACTGTTAAATCAGCTATGGTAGGTCTAATGTCTGTATATTGTGCCATAGAATGTAATTAAGTCTACATTTTGTTAAATTGTGCCCTGAGATATTTCACATTTTTAAATCAAAGAAAACTTCCCACTATATTTTTAACAGAGAGTTGAGATTGAAATTTCTTTCCGAGTTTCCCATTCTTAAACCAATATGTTTATCTTTTGGTATGGAATTAACTTGTTACTTTTCTGATAAAGAAGACAATATTAGGATTGAACACAAAGGAAAATGGACATTTTTACTTATACAAAGCCTCAAGAGAGAGCTTACACAATCAGTTTGTACAAGAAAAGTATATACAATAAATTACAATTGTATTTTTTTTGTCCGACTACAAAATTTATGTATTGATTAATTTTTTTTCAGAATAAATTCGATAGTTATCTGGCAAGTCCTGATAGTTTAACATTACCACAGTGTAGTTTAATACTTAGTGCTTTAGTAAGGTGAGGTTCAAGGAGATAAAGCTCTTAAATTTATAAAAGCGTTAGATCGGGTTGTTTGATGTTATATAAGTTAATGGTGATTGAGAAAGCTCCCCAAAATTAAATATTGCTTTTGAAAAGGCTGAGCAGAAGTTTGCTTTACTTTAGTTTTATTTCCGGTTTAAACTGGCGATTGTTGAAAACACCATCACAGGCCTAAGCATAAAATTACTGATTTATATTTCAGAGATAATGCAAAGAGAAGAGCAGTAGATTTAATATGTCAAGCCTATAAACAGATGTATGAAGCTATTTATAAACCAACAAATGAATATAAAGAACCTCAGTCCATAGTACCCAGAACACCAGATCAAGTTGTTAAATTATTATCATGAGATTAAATTGTTGTGTATACAATTAATTTGGCTATCACAATTTTGGAAAAATCATGAGCATCAACTTTTGAAGTTGTTTAATGATATTGTACATTTTGAACACAATCCTGTATATTTTTGTGAACTATTTAATGGTGTTTATTTAAAAAAAGACAGTCAGCAAACTTGGGTTCTTAACTTTTTTACAAGCAGGAATCAAAACCATGTCACATGCCTCAATGAAAGACAGACTCTATGATCTAGCAGATTAAACTACCCCCCACCCCCTCCCCTGTTTATCTTTTAAAGGATTCATCATACAACAATAGTTCTTGTAATATAAGCAATATCAAGTTGTGGACTAATTTATTGTAATAAGCAACATCAAGTTGTGGACTAATTAATTGTGTTCATTATTAATGAGCAAATTATTTGGAGGGAATTGTAGTATTGATTGAAAAGACATTTGTTTCAGGCATTATTTATAACAGAAACTACTATTTTGGATGTCTTTTTGTTATTATTATTTGATGGTTTCAATTTGAAATGATTTATGTATACTGTTATTGTAAATGTGGGAATAAAAATATTTAATTTGTTATATTGACCAGATCACTGAACACTAAATCAGACCGGCTATGCACTATTGACCTCAGAGCTGTGAAGTGCCTCATAAATATAATATGTAAATGAAATTTGTGTGCTTTGATTCCCAGGGAAGGAAATACTGTATTAATATTATTGGCTTTTTATTTAAAAACAAAAGATGAGAATAAACATCCAGCCAGCACTTACTAGCTAATTTCAAGAGACTAAATAGGGTATATTTACTTTAGCAGTGGGAAAAAAACTGAAGTGCCGATATTTCTTTAAGTCAACAAAAATTGCCATGCAAAGGGAATGGGACGACGAGAGATTGCTATAAACAGACAAAATACAATAATCAGAGGAATTTATCACCAGTCACATGTCACAATACAATCAGATTAGAAAAAAAGACACTAAAGCTTTGTCTGGAAAAAAAGATAGCCATAGACAGCATTCAAGTTTATCCAAAAAGAAAGATAGGTTGCCAGGCAACGAAACATACGCCCACAGCAGCTAAATCGTCCGGGCAGTCAACAAGGGTTGTCGCATATTTTTACTTTTTTTGGGAATGAAACATTTGTTATACACTAAAATCTGATTAAGAGTAACAACTCATTTTGTAATTATCTGAAAATCATTAGAATTTGTTTGCTTTTTATAAAGTTTTGCCCCACGCTAACAATCAGTATAGGAAACATTTAACATCATGGATTTAGCTGTTCAGTTATCAAAATTCATTGAAAATCAAAATACTTGTTCGTTTCAACACCTTAAACTCTGTGTATCAATCTGAAGTCAATCGGATGATAAGTTTGGCATCTATAGCGTCACAAGGTTTTTTGAAGTGATCAAGGGAGATAACTCTGGAAGTAATTATTTGAAATCGCTGAAAATCAGTAGGCTTCTTTGTTTCATGACCTTAAACAGTGTGTGTAAATTTAAAGTCAATCAGATATTAACTTTGGCCTTTAGAGCGTCCACAGGATTTTTTGATGTGATCAAGGGCCATAACTCTGGCAATAATTATCAGAGATCGCTGAAAATCAATAGGCGTCTTCGTCTCATGACCTTAAACACTGTGTATAAATTTAAAGTCAATCGGATATTAACTTTGGCCTCTAGAGCATCCACAAGAATTTTTGAAGTGATCAAGGGACACAACTCTGGCACTAATTATCAGAAATCGCTGAAAATCAATAGGCTTCTTCGTCTCATGACCTTAAACACTGTGTATAAATTTGAAGTCAATCGGACATCATCTTTGTCCTCTAGAGCATCCACAAGATTTTTTGAAGTGATCAAGGGCCATAACTCTGGCACTAATTATCAGAAATCTGTGAAAATCAATAGGCTTCTTCGTCTTATGACCTTAAACACTGTGTATAAATTTAAAGTCAATCGGATATTAACTTTAGCCTCTCGAGCATTCACAAGATTTTTCAAAGTGATCAAGAGTCATAACTCTGGCAGTAATTATCGGATATTGCTGAAAATCAATAGGCTTCTTCGTATTATGACCTTGAACACTGTGTATAAATTTAAAGTCAATCCAATATTAACTTTTGCCCCTAGAGCGTTCACAAGATTTTTCAAAGTGATCAAGGGTCATAACTCTGGCAGTAATTATCGGATATCGCTGAAAATCAATAGGCTTCTTCGTCTCATGACCTTAAACACTGTGTATAAATTTAAGGTCAATCGGATATTAACTTTAGCCTCTAGAGCGTTCACAAGATTTTTCAAAGTGATCAAGGGTCATAACTCTGGCAGTAATTATCGGATATTGCTGAAAATCAATAGGCTTCTTCGTCTCATGACCTTAAACACTGTGTATAAATTTAAGGTCAATCGGATATTAACTTTAGCCTCTAGAGCGTTCACAAGATTTTTCAAAGTGATCAAGGGTCATAACTCTGGCAGTAATTATCGGATATTGCTGAAAATCAATAGGCTTCTTTGTCTCATGACCTTAAACACTGCGTATAAATTTAAAGTCAATCGGATATTAACCCTGGCCTCTAGTGCGTTCACAAGAAATTGTGGACGATGGACGGACGGACGGACGGACGGACCGACGGACGGACGGACGGACCGACAGACGGACGGACGGACGGACCGACAGACGGACGGACGGGGGCGACGGCAATATACGTCCACATTTCTATGTGGGCGTATAAAAATTGTGGCCTCTAGGGAACAGACAAGCTAAATTACAATAAATAAAGAGCTATAGCTCCAGAACAAAAAAAAAGGAATTGCTATCAAATTCAATTCAAAATGTCGTCTACTCAACAGAAACACATACTCCGCGCTGTGTTGCGTTTGATTAGAGGTAATCCTACTACACACTGCTATTATGAGTGGATATTGTTAATTTAAATTTTGATTGGTCAGTAGTCCGTCTACCAACCAATCACTAGCTGCCCTACAAAAGCTTTACATTTAAAACGAGTGCCAATATTGGACCAAATATGTTTACATAACGTTACGTCATGGCTCACGATTTTATTATGCCTAATTAACCCGTGCATAGCAGAATACTGCAGTAAAACTAATTGCGTAACAAACGAGGCTATCAAGTCGAATGAAATGTAAACAATACTGTTTGGAAACGAACATACTTTCACCGTTTTTAATACATTAAATCACTGTCCAAAGTTTTAGGGAAGACCCAGATTAAACGAAGGACTGTCATGTTGCTGTGCTTAAGTGATAGCTTTCATTGAACGGAAAGAATAGACACACTCCCGCATAAGTTCAAGAAACAGACGCTATTCCAGCAATGGCCAGAGAGGGATTTCTCGGGTCATTGCTTCAGGAATATGCAGAAACATGGTTTGGAAAACATTGTTACTCTGGAGAGCAGACAAGCAAATGTGAACGAACCGACGGACAGGGCAACTGCATTATACACCGATACATGTGGGTGTGTATAATGAAAAAGAAAAGTCATGTGCCTTAATATGGAAGAATTACAAGTATTTGATAATTTTCTGTTGAGTTACTTGTCCTCACTAAAACAATACATAAATTAAAAGATAAATATAGTACCGGTATCACAGTGTTCATAACACAAAACCCAACACAAGAATGATCAGACAAGAGGGCAATAAAACTTTTGAAATACATTTTGTTTATTAAATTTATTATTCAATAATATATAGAAATTAACACATAATACAGTAAACTGAGTAAAATATAAATGAAACATTATTTGATTAAAACTGAGAGCTTTTTAGATATATATTAATCAAATCACTTAATAGGAGGTGGTCTTAACCGAAGAAAGGAATGCAGATGCCAGTGCATTGTATATTCTTAAGAATCGATAAAGGAATGATAAACACAGTGACAGTTTGGTATTTTTAAAATGCGAAGCTTATCGTTTAATAAGTGAAAAGATATCAATGTGAACACTTTAACCATGTGAACACAAAGCTGATGAAAATAAGTACAGTTGGTAGTAAAACTTTATAATTTGTATTTCTGTTAAAATCAATCAACAGCATCAATTGTTTCAGTTTACTTACACTCACTGAAAAATAACTAAAATATAAAGTGTCTTAACAAAACAATTTCCATTTGGAATGCAATTAATATTGGATAATGATGATTTAAGTCACTCTCTCCATACAATTGACATGATCAACTATTTACTTTTAAAATGCAGATGTGACCTCGACCATTGATGTTGACGTACTATTATTTCAAATAATGGCACGAAAAATGTGTCTATTGAATATTTTTTATACTAGATGAAATATTGCACTCATGAGACAATTACATTGAAATGCGAGTGTAGAATAGTATAAATATTTAAAGTTGTTTAATGGTCTCGAGCCAGATATTGTGTAATATATTGGAGCAAAATCTAGACTTATGTACTAGCTGTTGACCATTAAACCATACATATTAATCATGAATTTGCCCTGGGCAACATTTAATAAACCCTGATTAGAGCATGCATATAATCTTACATAAAAACAAAGGATACTCCCGCCTCATCCCCTCACCCCCTTTGGATTAAAACATATTTTTCAAGAAGTCTTTGTGAAAACAGTAACTTGAAAGTGAATTGGGACATTATTTTAAATATTCATCTTGTATTTGAGGTTCAAGTTGTTCTTGATCTGGAATCACTGGTTTGGTATTTTTGGTCTGTTCCATGGCAATGGCATAAGTATAAACTCTGGAATCAATAATATAACCTTTCTTGCTATATTCTGAAATCAAGATACAATACATATAAAATAACCGTATTTGATCAAAATAGCCACTGTCATCTCGTCCTTAGTGGTTGTGCCAAAACAAATGTGGACTGACATGGGCGACAACATATGTCCATGTGAAAATGTGGGTGTATAAAACTTTAACTATAATCGATAATAAATAATCTACACTACATCTTCAAACATTCATAACTTTGCTAAGAATAAAGTACTTTGAATGATATGTTCAATATTTTATAAATAATTGAATAACTATTTTTTAACTATTATAGGAGCTGTTTATCTAATTAAGTGAAAGAATAGACACACTCCCGCATAAGTTCAAGAAACAGACGCTATTCCAGCAATGGTCAGAGAGGGATTTCTCGGGACATTGCTTCAGGAATATGATCCCGTCCCTACATCAGTTTTATAAACTGATAAATATTTTAGAATATGATATAACCATGCTATATTACCTACCGTTTAGTTTACTAAGCATGTGAATTAACGGCACCACCAGAACTTCTATAAACTCTGGAACAAAAGATTCTTTTAAACTTTTATGTCTGACAACATTATGATTTACATATTGGCCACCATAAGCATGTTGTCTGATTTCAAGATTCATTCTTCAAGAGTTACTGCTATGCTAATTCTATTGATTATGAACCAACTCTTTTAAAGTATTAGTTCATCTGTATAGATTGCTCCTAATATTGATAGATGTCAGCATATTTTTAATTAGCAAAGCTAGAGTATTAAAGTAGGTCTATATGTTAATCTTAATTATTAAAATAATATATTATTATGTAATTCAAAATAAGTACTGACCTGATTCTTCTGTTCAGCCATAAGTTGAATAAAATAAAAGTGAAAGTAAATTAAATGAAAATAATAAAAATTGACTCATTAAATATTTCATTAATGCAACAGGATAATACCAGAGTTGTCGGCCAGCTTCAATACCTTTTGTGTTTAATCAGTTTACTACATTTACATTACTGTATATGTATTTCTAAGTACTTGAACTACAAATTACCCTGGTTTTCAAAAACATATGTCTACTAAATTATATTTCAATTGTGGACTTTTCTATTTATCAAGAGATTTATACAAATGATGGACTTAAAATTCAATAATAAAGTCAAAGGTATGATTATTTTCCTTACCTAAATTTGGTGTTGGTACTTTATTTTCTATGTTATCTCCATCAATCTAATAATATCAAACAAATAATTCACCGTTTTATTCTGTGTTTAAAATAATTAAACATACATTATGCAAGAGCTAAATCTGCCTTTTGCAGGTTTTTCTTTATGATTTAATTGTTATATAAAGAATTAAGTAGACATTTATTAACATATCAATATCATAATCAACTCTCGATGCCATCAGATACTATAGATCCGCGTTTCTCAACCTGGGGTGAATTCACCCCCAAGGGGGGAATGGCTCGCGCCCAGGGGGTGAATGATCACACACCCAGTAACTTCAAAAATGGTCATATAAAGGTTGTGCAGTTGTTTCAGCAGTCCTATGAGAGGTGAAGTTGCATTTCAAGATTTCAGTTGTCAACTTTTTCTCAATTTCAATTTGAAATGATGATCGTGCTTGATCCTGGCAGCCTAGGCCTCGATCTCTAGATCCGCCCATCAGTGGTTGCCATGTGATAGCTAGTTTACTCTGCTGTGTGAGTGGGAAACAGCGCAGGTGTCCATTGTCATTGTATGGCCAGCTCATTCAACAGACGAATCCCCAATTTAGTTCCATTTTTATACGTGCTTTTGATTCCATGTGATTTTGATTCAAAATCATGCCCCCAAAGAAGCGTAAATACCAAGAAGAGTATGTATCGTTCGGGTTCAAGTCGATAACAGGCGCAAATGGGGTCGAGAAGCCTCAGTGTTTCATCTGTGGTATGGTTTCCCGGCTTGGCGACTACGGCGCTCGCGGTCAGTAACCTCCTCAAAATTCTGGGGGTGAATGGGCCGGTTGAGAATTCATTTAGGGGTGAACGGTGAGAAAAGGTTGAGAAACGTGGCTATAGATTTTCAATAAATTTAAATAAGATTTGTGGTTGTTGATTTAACATAATATTGGATAATCAAGACTTTGTTTATTACCGTAACAATGGTAGCAATGAAACTTAATCATAGTATAAATTACCTACCTCAACAGTTATCATAACAACTGATGTATTACCTACACCAGGATCTAAAGATGTTGCTGGAAATAATAATATTACATATATATATTTACACTAGTAAGTTCATGTTCTATAACAATTTATCTCAAATTAAAAATCCCCTACATGACACAACCCATTTGATTTGGGTTAGAAATAAAATTGTTGATCTCACCGGATTCATATTTTAAATTAATTGGGTGTACGGTTCCAGTTTATTAAAATTAAAAGTTATCTTGAGTTATCTATCTGTTCAACTTTTTACTTTTACAGTTTGTGGATGCAATACATAAAAATATTCCATAATTAAAAATGAGCTGGCTGTTTGAAAACTTCTTCTGCAGGTCTTGACATTAAAGTTTCTAGTGGTGGGCCTATTATGGGTCTTTTGATATTTGCTACTTTGTCAGAATACTGTGTGTTAAGAGTGCAGCTTTGGAACTAGACCAGTGATATTTGTCTCATGTGTATCACCTAAAAACCTGCAGTGTATCACTGCTGAGTGACACAAGTGCAGAAACCCCTGTATCAAAGTTAATTTTGTTGTCGTCCTACAGATTAAGCTGTGTATTTACCTGGTGATATATGTTTACTTCTACCGACATAACCTGTTTCTTCTTTTAATTCGCGAATAGCACAATCATCTGGGGATTCTCCTTTATCAATTAAACCAGCAGGGAATTCTAAGGTATAGTTTTTCATAGGAGGTCTATACTGTTTAACTAATACAATACAATCATATTTCAAAGATCTTCTTAATAATGGGATCACCACTACAGCTGAAAAATGTATAAAATAATTTAGCAAATATAATAAAAGATACCAAACTTGTTACAGAAAACAAGCATAGGATTAGGGGCAAAGTAGCTTGTCAGGGTGTTAAGACTGCTAAGGTTTACAAAATCAGCATTCAAAATTTAAATGTGTAGATCATAATCTAAAATTCTCGATTTCTATACAGTTCTTCTTGGTTAAAGACATTTGAAAGTCAAAATATGTAGACAGTGATATTACTTTATAATATTATGCCAATAGCTCAATATCACATCTGTAGTAGAAGTAAAGTATAAACCTAATCGAGTCCTGATCATACAATTATTAGAGAATTAAAGTTACATTATGGGAGATAAGATAAACAGCTCTCCGTCTAACCGTAAACATTTCCCCATACCGTATTCTATGATATATTTTTCTTTGATTTTGTTTTATAATAAGCGATTTTTCGAGGCAACATACCCTGGTTGTTGCACGTTTTAATTATGTATATTATGTATTTTATTATGTGTGTAGAATAATAGACCTTAATATATTTTATGTATAGTGTAGAGTATCTTACAGTACATTGTTTTTACTAAGTTTTAGTATGTCCGGACATTTTACACTAACACATAGTATTTAACTGCAGTGTCTCGTAGGCCAATATTGGCCGGAAATCTTAATGCACCATGTACTGAATTTTATATATTGATATATTTTATGATTTGTGACACTTTAATAAATAAATAAATAAATAAATAAATAAATAAATAAATAAATAAATAAATAAATAAATAAATAAATAAATAAATAAATAAATAAATAAATAAATAAATAAATAAATAAATAAGTAAAGTATAAACCTAATCGAGTCCTGATCATACAATTATTAGAGAATTAAAGTTACATTATGGGAGATAAGATAAAGAGATGGCAGTTCTCACTAAAATAGTTAAACACCAGATATATATATATATAAATAACTACCATCAGCTGCTTGTGTTGTTGTTGTTGTTCTATATACAGCTTCCCATACTCTATAAATTACAAAATATCTTAATAATTACAAACCTTCCAGATTCAGAAGGCATATAGAAGCATAGAAACCTCTTTGTAATATTTAATTCCGTTTTCTGATACTGGTACTTAAACTGTCAACTGTTTTTTAATAAACAACTTTATATATGGTTTAACTTCCTATATATCAGGGGTTGGGTATATCAAAACTCAATATAAACATAATACCCTGTAAATTATGTTACTTTATTAGTTAGGGTTGTATTATTGTAAGTAAACCATCATATAAGTTTGTTTAAAACTTACCTTTCTTTACCAGTAGGATCTGTATAATGTACATTATTTAATGACAACCATTTACCTCTTGCTACCTCCTAATAAAAATACACATATATCAAGTTAAATCTGATCAAATTATGTGTAACTCAAAATAGTAGCCTACTTACTATATGGCCTATCTATCTCATTGTGAGTTTAGATTTATATGTAGAGAAGGTAGGTTAGGTCAGTTGTCTACATCTTGGGATTGATTAAACTATATCCGCCATTTTAAAAGACAGAAGACCATGCTCCCATTGACTATTACTTTGGATAAAATAATAGATTTGAAATAATTCTAACAAACTTGCCTCCTGTTTGATAAATTTACATTCTGAATTAAACTTGTTGTTGTTCATTATTCTTCTGCAACAGCAACTGAAATAATTTGAGTCTCTAAAACAGAAAACATAATTCTTATATTAAACCAAATTAATTTATAAACTTAGGTTGCCAGACAATTGTTTTGGCATCAAATAAAGAAGGGTCGATTTTCGTGAACAGATTCTGAATTGTTACTGAATATATTTAGCTGTCATATCAATAATAAGAACTGTTACTAGTGTAAATTCCAAAATAAGTGACTTAAGTGTGCTACTGTAAAAAAATATGGGAAAATCAAATTACAACTGACAAGAGTTCTTTGACTTGTATGACATAGTAAATACGAACAAACTGAAGCTCAGTCTTTTGTATTTAAGAAATGTCTAGTCATTCTTCCTTGTAAGTCCTTCTGGATCCTACACAACAACAACATGACAGTATTGGCCTAAAATATACTTTTGAATTTTACAATGATCTTAATCTTTATAACCACACGGTGTTCGATCCCTGCATTGGCCGAGAAAGTTCATCCCGATTTTCTGGTTCCCACTTGTCTGTGATGCTGGACAGATGGTACATCTTAAAGCTGCCTAGTCGTTCGGATAGGACACATTGGCATCTACGTAAAAGATCCCTTGACAGTTGGAAGTCGATTACGAGTAGGACGTAGTGCCGCTGTCCGGGCAAAATTTCCCATATCGGAGCAAAACGTATTTCATTTTATTTCAAAGATGTGAATCAAGATATTTTGGAACAACCCTAAGAGAATGCAGCCATTCTCTTATTCATGAATTCTGTAATTAATTTGAACGTAAATCATCATTAAAATTTATAGACATTTGAACACAGAATTTGCTCAATAAGTTGAGCCTTTGTTTACAATTTGGAACAGGAGCTCTAATAATAATAATAGGGTCATGTTGTATACTGTTCTGAATGGACGTAGGCCTAATATGGGTCATTCCAGCCAATATATAATATGCTGCATGCAAATAAAAAAAGTTGAAAGTTGAAAGTTGTTGACCTATTGTATTATTGGAAGAAAATTACAGAAAAGCTTTTAAATCACAAATAGCATTTAAGAAAAAGGAATTACTTGGTTAGATATTATAATTACCAGATGATCTAGTACTGGAACCACGTTCCAAATTGGTATAGTACAGCTTTACTACAAAACAAAAAAAAACGTGGACGTTGTTTATAAATTTTACTTTGCAGCGCCACCTACTGTGTTATTAACCGAGTCATTAGGCAATCTCAACGACAGACTCACCCTACCTGCAGAGAAGTGACTCTGACACAATGAATAGCCATGATATCCAGATGACGTTGTCTAAACCTCGCAGGTCATGGGGTCACATCAACAAACAAAATGTCAACATTACAAGAAACAATGTTACACTGTAATAAACAAACCTTCCTGCAGCCTTTAGGACCGTATAATCCGTACAGCCATAACGTCTATCGCTTCTTCCAATGATGATTTTTCACAGAAATAACATCTACAACTCTAGATTTGACGTCGGCATATTGGCACTATTTTGTGCTTCAGTCGTGTCTATTTCAGATATACACAATCAATTTTGTTAATGGTTTTAGCGTGGGAACTGACCAATAGTAAATTTATTTCAATTCTAAACAAAAATTTAAAACTTAAACGCAATTTTTAAAAAATAGCCAAATTCTGGCTGGGATTATACTGAGCAAAATGGCCATTCATACGTGCATTATACTACATTGTTGTTTCAAGTCTTCAAGGAACTTATTTTATTATGGCCACATAAATATCTCAGATTTACTGAACACCCCCTCCCCCCCCCCCATAAAAAGGCCAAAAAATATTTATGAAGTAGTATTATGCATTTTAAATCGATCGTCATTATTTTAATTACCGGTATTAATAATGTACGTAGATGGCTTTTGAAAGGATCTGTATTCCATAGTGTAATCAACCAGATATTAATATTGTCCTCATTTTTACTCTAATACACTCAACCTGTGCAGTGACCTGGTGAGATAGTAACATCAAGTGTGTGTGGGGGGGGAGGGGTAGTATTGGCCTCTCTTTGGTGATAGTATGGGCAAGAAGGTCACAAGTAATCCAGTTGAGGTCGAGGTCTGGGGTGCTAATTATAATATAATACCCCTAAACACCCTATTTTTGCTATTTTGAATTGGTTTTATTCGGTTGACAATTCTATGCCTAATATCATTAGCAGTAGAAGCATCTTTTTGGGGTCAGGAGTGCGATCCCAGTGAAAATTTGGTATACAGTTATGAGCGCATTTTCCTCTAAAAATAAAATTATATTTGCCATTAACCGCAATCAACTCACAAGCAATTCTGAATTATTTTCTTTAAATTTGTATATATTTCTATCTTGTCATCAGTTGAAGCATCCCTTCCAGGTGTACAAAGGGAAAACTCACCCCGTCCCTGATCTTGTGAGAGCTCCCTGGTAGAGAAGATTAGCTCTTGTACAGTGAGAGAGAAATGGGGTTTAACGTCCACTCGACACAAACTAGGTCATTTCTGGACTAACATATGGTTTAATTTCATTTCAATAAAGGGTCTTTAGCACTGGGAGGAAACCGGAGAAACACCCACGAGGTTGGAAAGGCAACCCTACTCCTTGCCACGTACAACTGGGGATTCGAAACCACGCCAGTTGATTCAATGACAGGCTTAATGATAGAGCGTGCGCGTGCTAACCATTCAGTCATCCAACCCCCCTCTTCTTGCACAGTGAACAATAATCTATTTGTTTCAGTCATCCCCTGACATCACCATAAACAAACATCAACAAATACACCTCTAGAGAATATTTTAATATAGTAAATGCTGCACACTAGTTTCATCCACATTATTTTGGGAAGGAACAGAATCAAGCATAAATTGCAAGAAATTGACAACCGTTTCTTTGATATGACATTGCATTAACAACTTACTGAATTTGATCCAAAATAAAAAAAAGTTGGAGTGTCCAATTGAGAATTTTGATGGGATGTTAATGGAGGTATGTTGAATATTAACACAATCCAATTTGAAATTACTCTTTAATTTTCCGATACATTTAAATAACTATATTACATGAGACATGATTAAATCCCCAAAATGTTCAATTTGGGAAAATAATAATAAACATTGAGATACATAAACAAATATTCTTAAAAATTGTCCCCATGTTGTGTTTTTAAAAAAAAAAAAAAAGGCAAAACAAAACAAAGATGAAGCCATGATAAAACAAGAAACATTATCTCATATATAAGTATTGTTTATTTTTAATTTAATCTTTTACAGAGACGAAATTTTTGATTTACAGATACAAGAATTTGAAACATTCCTAAACAAAATATCTACTGTGATTACAAGTAAAATAAATTATTTCTTTACAAATAAGAACAATACAGCAGGCCTTAATTAAATGTCTATTGTTTAAGTCAAGACTAATTACATTAATCAGATGTTTTTTGTAATAACGTTTATTGCTCAAATCACCTTTACTAATTGTGAAATGCTAGAAGTGTTATAGAACAGACGAGAGACTAAATTTTTTCAATGATAAAATATAGGAATAACCAAATACAGCTGGGAATTCATAATTCATAAAAGAAAATTGTGACACAAGCATGTTTTTTAAGTTTCATTAACATTGATGTATGCCGAAACATCTTACATAACTCGATTTGAAAAAGTAACCAATATGAAAAATATAATTGGCTGAACAAAAATGCATATTTTTCATTTGTTGTTTCTTGCAAAATGAATCTGGCATTAACACATGTTCTATTAATTTTACACTGAAAAGTATTACAAGTTTTGGGTTAACAGGCAAAAATCTCAAAATTGGTTAAACAAGTTTGGGCTATTTAACATAAAATAGTAATGAAAAAAAAATATCTCTTAACTGTAACTACATCTATATATTCAAGAATGCATAGAGAAAATAAATCACACATTAATGATATACGGTCTGCAAATTTAAAGTATATTGTGCTTATGGGGCAGATTACAATAAAATGATCAAGCTCAGAGAATTACCTTACAATGAATTACCACAATATGTTTCGACTCGAGCTAAAGTGGTATTTCACCTTAAAGTAATTCTGAACTGGGTATTTATTGTGAAAGTGGCAATTAGTAGGTCATTAACATATCAAGAAACAATACAAAGTACAAGTATAAGCTTTATTTAAAGCGATGTTCTGTCTGTCTTCTACATCAAGCTATATTGCTAGTTTAAAAAATAAATAAAGAGAGACCATCAGCTGGCAAATTTCTTGTAATGCAAGTTCAATTTTATATATATGTATATATATATATCCAGCTCATAAATACATTTCAACTTATGTAATAAATTTGTTTTGTTATCTATATTTCAATCTTAATACAGACAAAATCAATAAATTCCATTAACATAACTTCCCTTTTGTTGATATTTTATCCATTATCTATATAATATTAAAATAGATTGAAAAATGTACTACACAAAATACAAATCATTTCCATTAACAACTTAAGATGTTGGATGTGACAATCTGGGTAATCGTCAACAAAACCTTATGCTTGTTCTATAATAATTACTGTCCATACGTGGTTGTGTGAATACACAATAAACAAGTCATTGAACCAAATAAAATGATGCCTCTTGTTTATCTAGCGACGTGACTAGTAATTCCACTCGTAATGTTCCAGCCAGCATCTCAATTGAAATGATTTGTATTTTGTGTCACATATTTTTGAATCCATTGGAATATTATTTAATAAATCAAATCTAATCAAATGGCAATCGTTGGAGTTCTCCATTTAAGTTGAAAATGCCTTAAAGAAATCTCAATGGATCATGTTCACATGTTTGTGTAGTTCACAAACAGATTTACATTAACATTTATTTAACATGTAAAACATAATCTGAAAAAAACCTTATTAATCAGTACAATACAGTTTAATTTTTGTTGGGAAAAACAGAACAGTTATTATATCTATATACAGACAACAAATGTATTAAAGATGATTTTGAATTAAAATTGGATTAGACCTTACACTGGAATCAGGAATCAAGAAAATTATGAAAAATGGTCTTCTTACAGATAAATACGGTAATAATACATTTCGGTACATAATAGGTGTCAATATGTGCAGCATCTGAACAAAAAAAAAAATCTTTTTTAATTGTGAATGTCAGGGTTGACAGAAATATACATAGTCTCTGATATTCACAAAACAATGATGACACACTTTAAAAAGCTCAAACAACAAAATGTACCTAGTTGAGCCCTTTTCCTTTAAGTTGTTTGACGGCTAACAGTGTTGTGTCTCTTTCACAAATTGTCAATGCATCTCAGTTATTTATCAACACAATATCATTGAATATTATTGTTCTTTGCCATCGCATATTTTCTAGTCCAATCTTTTGCTGTGAAAATATAAAATTAAAATACTTAAGATTCTGTATTATTCAATCCCAAATATTTTGTTTAATTCAACATAATATGGAAATGTTTTTTTTTAATATGCATGATTAGACTAAACAATGGAGCAGCCAGGAATCAAGAACTTGATATCGTACAGAGGTCATAATAAATCATTCCAATACCCATAACAAAGATATCCAAATATAACTGTAGCAGTTTATAGCAAGGAATATCTGAAGCAAGTACATGACAATATTAAAATGTAGGCATATAGAAAATATAATATTGATATGGGTTACCTGTTTCTATGGCTTGTTGTTCATTACACTTCCATAGATCAGCAACATTATTGTCTAACGGATCATCAGGGTTAGGTGCACTAAGCAGGGCCTGGATGGATAGTAGAACGGTTCGTATCTGTAAAGCTGGGCTCCATTTGTCTACAAATAATAAATCAAATCTCATTGTCAAAATTCACAACAAACCATTACATTTACTACTACCATATTTGCCGAAGGAAATCAATTCCTCAAAAGATCTAATCGCAATTACAGTACATTAACGTTAAATTTAGTCTTTCACCCAAAGTGTTATCAAATTTAAACATGAGTAGATACAAGAATTCCAATTACTCAATTAGATAAGGCAGGAGACTAGGCAAATTTTACCTAGTGTGTCCAGAGTCCAGAATGATTCGTTCGAATCAATGATGTTTGATATTTTGCATTTAAATTGTCATTCACAGTGTTTATATTATAACTTATAAGTGTGATTCGCAAAAGACATTGCCCAATAATAGAATTCATTAGCCAATCACTGATGTCGAGAGAGTCATGAATTCTTTGAATCATTGATGAACTATGTAATTCTGAGAAAGAATCAGAGCTTATGATTTTATGGGAGAGAGAGCATTTCTATACAATGCTTTCCTGCTGGACCGCACGATGAAGGGAACCCAATAATTCCTATTCTCCCACCTCTTTCTTGGTCCCTACCATATTTAATCATGTGTCTGGTGAATCGAGCAGAAAAATTGGCGAGTGTGTCCATTCAATCACCAAATGAATTTTGTGCCGACTGATTCAAGCAGAAATTCATCTTGCTTGTCACTAGTACATTCAAGAATATAAATACCATTAACTTTTCAACTTTTTATCTTTCTTATTTCCACAAATATAATAGATAATCAAAAAAATAATATACTTCATAAACAGACGGAACAATATCTTGTTCACTATACCGTACCTTTAAGTATGTCTAAGCAAATTCTACCAAGTTTATCTATATTAGGATGATATATCTTTGTCATAAATCTAACTTTTGGGGCTGACATTGGATACTCCTCAGGAAGGAATAATTCCAATTCAAATAATCCTGAATGATATGGTGACTGAAAGGAAAATTAAACAATGGTATTAATATATAAACATAGATACGACTGGATCATATTTTAAAAAGTCTTAAAGGTCCTGTTAAACCTTATTTGTGACAAACCACAATATAGTATTGTTAAAGATACATAGATAAAGCGCTGACAGGCCTCACAATCATAGTTCAAAACTACTGTAGTTAATGTAAAGGGTATTTAGAGATTGAATTTTGAGCTTAGCCTTGATCATCATTATTAAAGTAGGTACGATAAAAAAAACATAATTAAAGCAGCGTTTACACGATATAACCAATCCATGCAGCCGTTGGATGCAACATATCGGAAGTGTTTACACATTACATTCTCATGATATGTGTTGTTTGGAAATTGTTTGAAAAGGGTAGTTTGGATGCTGGGGGTTTCACAAAATTTCACCTCCCCTTTACAGAGCTATTAATTACTCTATTCATTACATCCATTTTAAATGATGTGAAAGCAACAGAAGAAAGCATCTTTAATAAAAATTAGCAGGAATTCTGGTTGCCAAGTCAGATATGACGTATGACGTTGTCTAGTATAACGCAATTTGATTGGCTATTGCATTAATCCATAGGATGAGAATAGAACAGGTCCTATCCATACAAGCTGTTCATCTGACCTTTTATCTGATGAGTGGATCAGATGTAGTAGGTAGTTATGCGAAACTGAATACAGCCCAGAGTTTCGCAAGCATTCCCACAACACCAGATAGACAATTCTGACCAATGGCAGTGTTTAAATTTAAAATCAGAATATCAGAGTGAATATATAGTAATTGTCTTATGTTATTTATACCTCTGACGGTCCTTTAATAACTACATGGAAATATCGGGCATTATGATCATCTGGAATGGCACTGATTCCAGGAACTGGTTCCTGCATCAAACGCTGCGTTTCCTGAAATAGACACAATATAAATATGAACACTTACTTACGGGAGATCAATCAAGAGAGTAATCAGATATTTTAGCCTATTGAACAGTTTACAGCTCTTGTTATCTGCTATTTAACACTAAACAGGATTGGTTTAACCGATGCAGTATCTCAGAATGAATTTTACATTCAAAGTTTGCCTCAAGTCTTGTAGTTTTATTTCCTTATTATAAAGAATTTTCTAAACAAAAGTGTTAGATCTAGTAGGCCTACAAAAATACATTGTTCTCGGCAATTGGTGACCCCTCAGCAATTACTGAACCAAAGGGCATGTTTAAATTACCAGATTTAATCTGTATACTTCAAGTATAAAATGAATCTGAAAAATCAAAATATTTTTCATGCCACAAAGAACGTTTGTTGCTACCCTATTTAGCCTACTTCTTTAGCAAACATGTTTGCAGTTCAGCAAATAACGAAGTCGTGGACTTATGATTAGTCCAACTACAGAACGTGATACTAGACCAATAAAGGTCTAGTACTAAGTGATGCCGTAGGGACCATTTCCTTCTGAGAAACCCGAATGAAAATTTAATGTCTATTGTCGTATCGCAATGTCCAAATCATGATAGAAAAATCCTCATAAAGAGAGGCATATAACGAAATATGTACAAAAACTATTAAAAACTATAAAATAATGTAATTGGTTGATAAATCACTTTTAAAATTCTTCTTGGGAGCCCCGCCATTCGATTTATTTAATTTATTGTAGACGCAATTTCTCAATCCACAATGAAAGAAGATTCCAATATGGCGGATGAATGACTAGCTTTCCTGTTTGTTTCGTAAATGTCATGAAGTTGACAAAAGATGCACATACGAAGACCAATTTCAAACATTCGGCTTATTTGTAAAATCTAAAATTATGAAAAATAATTATACTTGTAAAGGATTACAAAAAGAGAAAAAGGAAAGAGATACAGTCTTGAATTCGTTATTAAGGGGAATCTGTAATTCTTAAATGGAGTTTTCTCCCTTGATCCACATGATGATGATTCGATAATTGGATAATTCGGAATAATATAAGACTCCCAAATTTTGAACACGCAAAACTGCCCAAACGTAATCAAAATAATCCAAAATGACCCACCCCTTTGTCGGAGTGGCAGAACCGGTGATATACCGAGCTCATGTTTAATATTAACCATAGATCTAAATAAATAACTATATTTTTATTAATTTGATTTTTGATACCGGTGGCGGTAACTTAAAAAAAAACGGCTGTTAGTAGCCTAAAGAAGTCCGAGAAAAAATACAAAAAAAAATATCTTTATTAATGACTACAGCATAAAGTTATGCCTTGAAACATAGCCGGTGGCCACTCTATGTATGTTTGCCAGCGGTGTTAAGCCCATGTCACAATTACCCTCGGAGCCCTTTTTTGGTGTAAATTATAAGGGGACCCTAGGAGATATCGAATGCAGCAGACGGGAGTTAAAAGGTAACCCCCGATAGTTGACCGAATGAGAGTCTAAAGAATGACCATCATGTTCAAATCTAAGTTAGAATCGCTTGGTCATCAAATTGAACTGCTAATCTTGTAGACTAAACCCCAAATGTATGTGTGTGTGCTGGGGTAGGAATGCGGTCCATTCCCTCCCCAAATCCGGTACCTACTTGCTTGATGCCTTCATGGGGTACAGGTCAATTAAGCTCATAGGCATTGGTTTGTTATGGTAGTCTATAGGCCCTTCAAGCTTTTATTCCTTACGTATTTATTATCAGTTGGTTATGGATTTACGCCGAGCGTATATATAGATACGTGTAACTATGTCTACAATATAAGTATAAGAAAACTTTTTATCAGGGGAATAACAAAAATCGATTGGTGGATTAAAAAAAAACCACGGCACTAAAAAGGTCTTTGTCAACCCGGTCGGGATAACGTCAACCATGGCAATAAAAATCCCTTTATAGTCTTTTTGCGGATGGTACGAAAAATTCCCGTATAAGCATTGGTATTCCAACACAAATGATGCCTTATTATGATTAGAATTCACACAACATCAGTGAAACCGATAATGGTCAAAATGAACGCGAGTCATTCCATGTCAAGTGTGTCTAAATTTTCAGAAATTTACAGATCTGTAATGTATACACAAAGTTCTTTAACGCTAACAAATTTGGGCTGTATATCTTTACTAGAAAGGTTAAAACAAGATATCTGCAACTTGAGTAAATTATTGATACATATTTTTGTTTCGAAAACTTATCGGTAACTCATGAAACTCAAATGCCCGTCTCAGTCAATTTAAGCTACAGACTGCAGTCATTCGGGTCCGTCGTCAGCTCATAAAATTGCGGGGGAGGGGACTACTGAATTTTTTGAAGGGGCTGAGGATGTTGGCAAAATATTTTATTTTATTTATGGGGGGGGGGGGCAGTCATTTTGTTCAGTTTCTATTTTTTGAATATACAATAACATATATTTTTTCCAGATTTTGTCGAGGGCTTCGATTTCCCACCCCTTGCCCACTTGACATGGAGTGACCCACGCACCCCATTAAAAATTTTGAATTAAAATCAATCGGGGATTCGAAGAAAATATTTGCTTTTGATACCTAAAACATAGTTATACGTTCGTTTTTACAAGAAGCCGGCCTGTGATGACTCACAATATAACCCTTTAGAAGTAAGGACTCTTTCTCCCATCAATAGTTTTTAAAAAAAAGAGTAAGCACATTCCGACGTTGTAATCGCCCACTTCATTATAACGACCACGAATATAATCATGTGAGTGTCACTATAGTAACAAATCTGTACACTGGGGATTTAGTTAATCCTGATAAATCAGTTACTGTATAACTACATTCTGTCTATAGGACATTGGTGAGAAAATAATACGAACAGACAGTTATACCTCATACAGATCTACGAAAATAACACATTGTGTTAGGATTTTAAATTTCAAGTGGTATATTCTGATCTCTCCCATACACGATGTCTGGAGCAATCACGCCCCAACCTAGGATGTCTGAGTAAGTGTAATTTTAGAATACCAGGGAACTTTAATTGTTAAAATTTATTTGTCAGACTATCGTCTTTTCCGAAACAATTATCTGTTAAAAGTATGACGTGCAGCTACTCTCTACAGTAAATTGGTTAAAGAAAAAAAATTCCCGAGTTTTATTTCGAACAGTTTCTCCGCACACGAGCAAAGCTAGCTGTGTGTATATTCTGTTATGCAAGGTAGGTGTCAAACTAGAAAACTTGCAAGAATAGAATTCTATGAGGTAAGAACTCCCGACAGTATAGATTTGTTTTATCTATTCACTGTTCGGGGAACTTCAGGTAACAAAGGGAAAATAGGGTGACAGTACTACCAAGACCACCAATCTTTAATATTTTAACAGATATATTCGCAGACAGCAAAAGTCCCTACGAATAATAATGATATTTCATTTCGTTTTACTTCCATTTTTAAGTTTTATCGGTTTATCATGGTAAGTCGCTCTATCATACAATGACAAGGACTGCACCGTTTACGCAGTTGTGGGTTTTACTGTCGAGAACTGACCTAAATCATTCCGTTGGTAGACCGCAAGAGGTGCGCATCTGTTTTTATTACAAGTCGTTGCGACGATCATACGTCCCCCCCCCCTCCCCAACAACGAAAGCATCATTTCTAGAGACGCCAGGATGGGAGTGGGAGTCTATTATATGAGAGACCATAATATTAACCGCTGTAATCTACTTATAGTTTATCGTATTTAAGGGTTAAATATTATTGACATTGATATATACTTGTACTTGTATTTGTTCAGATCTAGGATTACATAATCCTTAAGTTGATTTTTACTGTTTAAATATACTTCAATTTGCACTCGAAACACCTAATTATATTGGTAACTTGAAAATATTGTACTGGCTGTCAAATCAAGGCAGCTTAAAGTGTTTTCAAGGGACAATATGCAGTCAGAACGAAAGTCAAATAATATACATTTTAAGACCATATATTCAATTAGACAACAATGATAAACACACAATTACGTAACATTATATTAGTTGAAAATGGAGCTTGAGCAACATCTGCACACAGCGTTGTCCATGTGTTCGAGAAGAGAAAATCTCAAGAACGTCTGAAGATGTCTGCCTCCAAATGATCTTTTTTTTATGAAAAGGGTAATTAAAAATAAACATTTATATTGAGTGTTGGTAGGGTTAATACTTGGAATTGGCGCCTTCTGTAAAGAAGTACATCATCAAATTATTGTATCTGAAAGTATATTAAGTGTCACTTTAAATTAGTTTTAGACAATCGTGTTCTTTAACGTCAAACTCGTAATTGCGATGAATACCATTTGCCACAAGATGTGCAGGAAGTCTAATTATCTGTGTGATTTGGTGTCCGACTGCAAGTATTCTTACCAAAATCATATTGGCCCAAAGATTATTCACATGATTGAATCTAATTTGAAGTTTACATTAGTTTATACAAACTGATCCCGCAGTGAATATTCGCTTGGCCGCTACAATCACTGATAAGCATGACATCGACGAGGCTTAATGAGTACGGCATATTAACTTTTTAACTCCGACAAATTAAATTCTCAGACATTTTTTTGAGGTAAAAGAAAAATAAATAAAGATGTTTGAAGTATTTGTAGTTAAAAACTATTTCCTATTTAGTGTAAATGAGTATTAAAATGAGTAAAATGCATCATTTTGTCCGAAGCAGTTAGGTGTTAAGTAAACATTGCACGAGCCGTTGAGCCAATGATTGGCGCCGTGTGCAGTCAACGCACGTGTTATGGACATTCATCTGTTACAGAGATAATTCGTAAGTAATTCTCTGTGAAACAGATTGTATTTTATATTGCTTTGGCGCGGCCACCATTAATCATCGTGGGGTAAATACATAAATTTATCCGTGTAATATTTGCAAAGTTATCATTTTTTTACTCAATAGAGTGTATTAACTTACTTGTTAATTTCTTACACGAGGAGAGTATTTACATGGCCAAGCATGTTGCCCGATCCCATTTATATTTTGTTAAACTTGTAAAAATAAATTGTTTTAAAGGGGAAGTTCCTCATACATATTCATAATCTGGATTAATTTGGATTGAAAGACGCTTGAAAATCGGTATATTGTGCAACTGTCTGGGATACTTTTTGGAAGACATTTTCCATATAGGTTTGGCCACAAGTCCCCAAATTGTACACAATGTATGTGCCTAGAGAACTATATCTCTCTTAACTTAACATTAAGTCGCTTAAACAGGAGCTACGCTATCCCGTTAAGCAAATGTTGCAACCATTTCCGAACCACTCAATATTTTGATTTGGAATTTTCAGACAGGGTAAATAGGCTATGTCGGCATTGTTTTTTCCCTGTATTTACCTGCCTAACTCCACTCTTCTTTACGACGCCTTGTCAAACTTTTAAAATCTGAAAAGCTTTTAATGACATCATTTGTATAAGTATAAACGTGTAATGAAAAAGTCCATCATAATTTGGACGCCAGGGACTGTTAAATTTTGTTTATTATTTTTTATTTTGTTGGATGCATTGATACAAGCTAACCTGGTGATCCGTGTTTAATGCCAGTATTAACATAATTAGATACAGTCACTTTAAACCTTACACGAGAGATCTATTTCAAGGTTATCAATTTATCAAAATATCAACTCGAACATGCTATGATAGTTATAATTTCTTTTACCGGGGGTCCACAACTTGACAAAACTACGCGAGGTGGCTTTGTGTCAAAAATGTTATTATTAGTAGACTGGGGCATTGCAGGTTATTTTGGCTTCGACGCGCCTGTGTGATAACGTCACAATCAGTATAAGGACGTAATTTACTTGTGAGGGTTAGCTAACAAGTTCCTTTGTGATTCTGTTTTCCTTTTGCAAACTGCGGGTAAGTTAACAATACATCTAATTTAAAAATAGACGGATTTCTTTTGTTATCAAGAATTATGATAGTCCAAAGCTGCAATCCAAAATTTATGGAGCGGAATTCGCGACATAATTCTAATGCTTGCTGTAACATTATATTACTTTTGACTTACTGTCGGATTTTTAAAAATAAGGAGGATTGTATATAGTATATATAAAAAAAGATTTACTCTATAGTCTATGGCCGTTTTCGTTTTGTAAACATTTTCACAAATATTATGACAAGATGCGCAGAAAACGACAAAACTGAGAAATTAAAACAAATAACGTTAGAATTGTGTTCTTTAATTATGTCAAAATATTTACAAAACTAAACTGACTATCTGCATTCATATAAAAAAAAAATAAAAATATGACAATCAGTTATGTTTATTAAAGGAAATACAATATAAATTCTAACTGCATTATTTAAGAAATGTTAATTAGAATTATTGTATAAATAGCCAATTTATGTAAGTAAAAGTAAAAAGTTAAATGCATTGAATGAAGTACGCACAGTACCGGGTTACGAGTTATAATAATGTCACAAATTTCACTCCATAAACTTTGGTTTGAAATTGCGAAACAAATGGGAAGATTGTGAACGTAATATCTATAAAACCGAGGACCTTTAATACGCGTGCAAAAGCTCGAGACATATTTACGTGTACAATGTAGTAACATTTCATAGTCAGAACAAAATATGAGACACCGCACCTTTACGTTGTTACTTTAAATATCTCTAATTATTATTTTATAAAGTTTACGTTGACCGAATGAATATAGTATTTACTGGGCCACATGGCCAGACTGTCTATTTACTTTACATTATTAACGACAGGGATATGATGGATTATATAACATCATAATATATATATATATAGATTATATAATATGCAGCGACCAAGTTTTATGTAAGAACATGTCCAATATTCAATTAAAAAGCTGTTTTTCAATACATATTGTTAAAACCAAATAATTTGTAAGTAATTCCAGAGTCTGGTTATGGACACGTAAAACAATAGTGGTGTAGAATTTGCCCGGATAGAAAGTTTACACGATTTTTTGTAAGAACTGAATTGGCATGTACTATCCTATAAATTCCGAATAATAGGCAACGCTATAAATACTCCGGACAGTTGTATTATTTTAGTACACGTCACAGTATTATTCTACAATATAGACAAGGGTGACAACCCTAAGAATATTTTACAAAGGTTTTTGTAACTGGTCTAGGCAAAGGATAATACATAACTTCTATGTAGGTGAAAACAGAAATCAAGATTTTTTTTTTGTTTCAAAATGAGCCCAGCGGGGATGGCGTTTTTCTCAATGATATATTTATTTTCAACTTCTTATGTTGAGATTAGATCCTCCTCGTGCAAATCTGAGCAACACCCAGGTCTGAAATATAGGAACATGTTATCTGATTTTTATTCACTATAGCTTTACGGATCAGGAGGAAATCACAAATGATATGCAACATAGGCCTAGTTGCCAGATTTTGTTGAAACCTATCCAGTGATTTACGAGAATTTAGCGTGCAATCTTTCGTCCCCGCCACGTTTTTTTGCTATACGACCCGTAATATTTTGCATTATTACAAAAAGGCAACTTTTGAACATCTCAGTTATGTCAGAGTATATATTTATTGACATCCTAGTATAATGGTTATATAGAAAAAGAAGACTACATAGTCATAATTGTGGCCTTATGTCCATTAATATTTATTTATGCTCTGCCATCTTACCGGTGACGGTGACAGCAATATCATACAGATGTGCAATTTCGTTAAATATAATTTTGTGTTATGATAACAGACCGCGAGTATTACCCGACCTTGTCAAAATTTCTTAATTCTGCTTAAATCATCAGCAGCGTGAGGTTTGACTTATTCATATTCACATTCAAAAAGGTTATAAAAAAAACTATCTTATTACTTAATGTGATATAGCCACCTACTATTGTTGCCTTGTACATAATGGATTTATAAAGAGTTTAGCCTGAACAGGTTTTATAGCAGTTCTATAAATTTTAAGCCTTTACAAAATTTACACTACACTATTATCTATAATAGTCTTTTATAACATTAATACGATTTGTGATACATGTGTTTTATATGTTAATCCAATTAGGGCCTCGGATTCCGATTTCATGTAGATCAAAGAATAGTTAAAAATAATTATGTTGAGGATTACTGTATGATCTTCCTTTAATTACCAATAATTAGTAACTTATAAACAGCCTATTTTTTACTATGCCAATCGGCGGGTATAAAATACCCAGTGATGCCCACCATTGGGAAAGGACATAAGTGGACGTAAAGCTCCAGGAACGAACGAACGGTTAGATATCTCCCCAATCGTAGTCGAACAGTTACTATGGTTAGTCAATCTTTCATTACTATTATAATACGTGTGGTTTAATGGTCGAGAGCGAGGCAATAAGTAATATTATGGAAACAACACGAGTGGCGTTAGTATTGTTTCAATATATTACGCAATGTCTTAAGCCTGAGACCATCACACAACTTAAAATACAGACAATCGCGCGTGTTTTGCAATGAAATACGTCACACGGACCCAAAATTTTAACTAATACAGTGTATTAATAAATAATGTACGCTTGGCACGTACCATTGAAATAGTGATACGTCAGCATAACAGGATGACGTCACATCTGTATTTTAATACAGCTTATGCAACAACCCAGAGTAAATATTTTTACTCTGGGATAAATACAGAACACCTTAGGGCTAAATGAATTAGCTGATTATATGACTGGTCGACGAATGACTTGGACTACATGCATCCACAATGACCAAATTATTATGCCAAAATAGAATTGGTCTGACACATTGCAGTTGGTTGGTGAAGCAGTTGACATCCTCAGTTGGGAGCTGATGACTTCACAGGAAACAGTGAAATCCGAGGTTGTGCCCATGATATAGCCTATTTACCGAAAATGACAGATAATATTCGCCGAGTATAATATTATTCGGACAAGCATTTTTTCCAAACGCAAATCATTGAAGAAATCATTGGACTGAATCGAGTTCCGGGTTATCTTAGGCTACTTCATGCGTATAATGTTAATATCAACGCTATTTTTATTCAACAATCTTTATAGATCGTATTATTAAATATTTCACTGTTAATAAATAATTAAAATCTTTGTAATAAATTCATGGTCACGTATATGCTATTATAATTGACTGGATTAATATGGAGTATTTTAGATTGACACTAGCCCACTTCTCATAGTCCAAACAACTGAACTCTTAGATTCTAGTAGGCGGTTTCAATGATCATTTATATCTTAAGTACATCATGTTATCATTTCTCGTTTCAGGATGACATTCTGGACAACTCCAAATCCACTTCGACTCCCTAAAACCAAAACAGATCATTGGTCCAAAATGAAAATACAGGTAAGACAGCGAATCGGACCAACTGATTCCAAATCTTAATGTGGGTTTTCTTATTTTACGAAAATAACAATTATGCTCAGGTTTGGTGACATTTACTTCCAGTCTTATTTCAGAGATACGTAGAACAACGCTTTTTACACTTCCATCCAGTCACCCATAACCACAGATTCTGTTCATAAGTTCATTTTACTTCTAGATTCCAAATTACCCCCTTCCTCCAAGACAATCTCCTGGGCGCCGCGATCTAAATAGATTATCATTTTAGTAATATCAGTTTGTAATCAGACCTATATAAGTGTCATTATTAATAAATAATTGATTGGATAATACCACATTACCTTGACATTTGATTCAAGATAAACATTTTATAACTGATTAATTATATTAATTACCAGTCATGTCACGCTATACAATTCATATAAAAGCTTTAAGTAACGGTTTTTTAGTAACGGTTTAGTTAGATTTTACCAAACATGTTGCTGAACACCAGGTAGGCAGTAGATTTACTATTACTAATATTAATTACAAGCGAATAAGAAACTGTTTTTTTTTTCTGCAGATTAATGCTAGAATTTCATATTGTCTAAGAAAGTCAAGACATGTCTTTTGCTCAATAGGTTGTCAACTGACTTTTTTTTTTAATAATTCTGATGGTAACAGTCTTTAGTACTAATTGAAATTGCGCATATTCTTTTTTTTCTTGGATCAGTAGATAAGAAACCTCATCTCTCGACCATGCAAAAACAATCATGTTGTTGTTCTTAGCGCTTAACGTCCGCTTCCACCGAACGTGATATCGCAGACAAGTCTTATCATTTTTATCCGTCCACATTCATAATGTGGACGTATTATGCCGTCGCCCCTCTGTCTGTGTCTGTGTGTGTGTGGGTGTGTCTGTGGGTCGCCTACAGGGCGCAATTTTTACTGGATTTTCTTCAAAATTTGTATACTTATTCCTTATACCCTAAGGACGATCCCTATTGTTTTGGGCGCATGCCCGACCCCCTGGGACGGAGCCACGCCCATTTCTTGTATTTATTTGTTTGTCGTCTACAGGCTGCAATTCTTAATCGATCGTCTTAAAAACTTTTATATACTTATTCCTTATACCCTATGGCTGACCACTATTATTTTTGGTGCATGCCCGACCCCCTGCGGGACAGAGCCACGCCCAATGTTTGTGTGTCTTGTGTTCGCCTATCAGGATGCAATTCTTAACAGATCCTTTGCATACCTATTCCTTATACCCTAAGGGTGACCCTATTGTTTTTTGGTGATTGCCCAACCCATGCCCATTTTTACTTCTGTCTGTGCGTGTTGCCTACAGGCCACGATTCCTAATGGATCGTCTTTAAACATGGGATATATATTCCTTATGGCTCAAGGACGACAATTGCATGTCCCGACCCCCAGAGAAAAGCCACGCCCAATTTTTGTGTTTGTCGATTACAGGCCGCAATTCTGAATGAATCAGCTTGGTACTTGGCATATGTATTCCTTATAGCCTGAGGGCGTCCACTATTGATTTTGGTGAATGTCTCGACCCCCAGGGACAGAGCCGCGCCCACTTTTTGCCTTTAGCGTCAGAAAGGCACAATTTTGAATGGATTATCTTGGTATACTTATTCCTTATACTCGAAGGACTGCAACTATTCTGGTTGATGCATGACCCTCAACGCTAAACAAACCAAATGCCTAGCCTTCTTGACAAAGTACCATATCAATCAAAGCGGGGAATGTGGACGTATATTGTAGCGTTAGCGTTATGTTTCCTTTTTATTACCTTAGCGCACGCGCAGGGGTCTTTCCTGTGGGAGGAAACCGGAGTGCCCGAAGGAAACCTACGAGGTTGAGAAGGCGCCCCTTGTCACATACGCTCACACCAGGAATCGAAACCACAGCCGCAAGCCAGAGGTGACCGGCCAGTTAGACGTCGAAGCGCGGCACTATAGACCACTAGGCCACCCCAACTCCTAAAAACCAATCACATCGGGTCGTCTATATATATCTCAACTCTGCATTCACGTGACAAGGTCATTTGGGATTCGATCCCGGTGTTGGCCGTGAAAATCGCCCCGGGAATTTTTCATTGTGGTGCAAAACGTAGTGTCTGGCACGGAACAGGGCATATTTGTTCGGATGGGGGATTCCGTGCAAAGAGCCATTGATAAATTCATTTCGAAAGGAGTCAAAGTTTCCCATCTCTTTTATCTCAGTTGGTGCACGACTATAAACACAATTTCATTTCATTTCGGTTTTAATTCTTTATAATGTATGTTTATTCTGTATTGTGTTCTGGGAATATGAAAATAAAACATAGCCCTATATGGGGCTCGGTGGATAAGTAAGGTACAGTGTGGTAACTTTATTTACCAAGCTGTAGATGTGTTATATACAAATAGTTTTTCTACACACACATCATGTTGAACATCCAGCCAGTCAAACATTTGACATGGCGCTTGAACTAATTTATAAGACAGGCTGTAGTGTCTTGTGTGCTAATATTAGTTATACGTGGTTAAAACACATTCTTCTTTTGACCGTATAATGACGTAGAGAAAGGTGACTGGATAATGCCTGTTGAAACAGGTGCAATACCATAGTTTATTAGAGCTTCCTATCATAGATTTGACAGTTCTCTGTTATAAATAGCGGACCAACGTTCGGTAAAAGTATGGGTCCTCACGAGTCCAGTGCAAAGGCTTCCACAACCACAAAGATACCACTTACATTCTGGAATTAGTGTGATGAACCCAAAACGAGAAATGAAAGATAGATAATGGATATAGATATTATGGTAAAATTTAAATATGTGGTCGATATAAATAATGTTAATGGTCTAGACGTAATATTGTGGTAAAAACTAATGATATTATACTTAAAACTAATGACATAATTCTGGTTTATAATAGCAAAGACATTAACTGAATTGCAATTGAATTGATCGAGGAACTATATCTCGGCCAACACAGTGAGCGTACATGTATGTTGGATCACCAACTGAGCAACCGCGAGTCCGCCACCATACTCCTCGCAGTGTTCGGTTTGATTAGAGGTAATCCCACTACTCACTGCTGTAATAAGTGGATATTGTTGTTTTAAATTTTGATTGGTCAGTAGTCCGTCTAACAGTAGTCCGCCCGTCTAATTGCGTGACAAACTAGGCTATCAAGTCGAATGAAATGAATGTAAACAATACTGTTTGGAAACGATCATACTTTCACCGTTTTAATGCCTAAAGTCACTGTCCAAAGTTTTAGGGAAGACCCAGATTAAACGTAGGACTGTCATGTTGATTGAACGGGAAGAATAGACACATTCCCTCAAAAGTTCAAGTTCAAGTATCAAAAAACAATCCAGCAATGGGCAGAGAGGGATTTCTCGGGCCATTGCTTCAGGAATATGGTCCGCCACTGGCTAATTATCAAACACAGCACGAGTAACAAAGCATGAGGTACATCATATTCCTGAAGCAATGGCCCGAGAAATCTCTCTCTGACCATTGCTGGATTGACTTCTGATTCTTGAACTTTTGCGGGAGTGCGTCTATTCTCCCCGTTCAATGAAAGCTATCACTTAAGTACAACAACATGACAGTCCTTCGTTTAATCTAAGTCTTCCCTAAAACTTTGGACAGTGATTTAAGGTATTAAAAAAGGTATAAGTATGTTCGTTTCCAAAGAGTATTGTTTACATTTCATTCGACTTGATAGCCTCGTTTGTCACACAATTAGTTTTACTGCAGTATTCTCCTATGCACGGGTTAATTAGGCATAATAAAAGCGTGAGCCATGACGTAACGTTATGTAAACATATTTGGTCCAATACTGGCACTCGTTTTAAATGTAAAGCGTTTGTATGGTAGGTAGTGATAGGTTGGTAGTCGGACTACTGACTAATCAAAATTTAACACAACAATATCCACTCAGAAGAGCAGTGTGTAGTGAGATTACCTATAATCAAACGAAACGCTGCGCGGAGTATGGAGGTACATACGCTACGAGAAGGTAGCCAAAAACGTTGAGATATACTGAAACACGGAGGGTTGAGAGATGAGGTTTCTTAACCAGTGGTATAGATGTACGTTTCCTTGTCTAACGAGTTATCGTTTTTTATGAATAGACGTTGAATATAGTCTTATTTCATAAAGATATATAATATTCTGAAATTCACGACCCCCCCCCCCCCCTACTCTTGGTATGATTTACTGTAGATCAGAAACATCATCTCTCAACCCTCCGTGTTTCGATAAGCATCAGTATATTTCTCTTCCTACACGTGCAAAATTCTATAAAGTAAAAGCGGTTTACTGATTTCTGCGAAAGTTTTGACAGTAAACGAATTCTCTTATTTAAGGGTTTTTTATTATTTAGAATAACAGACCTCTTTCATTTGTGTCAAAAATCAAATTATGATTTCAAACAAGTATGCCGAGTTCCGATAAGAAATTCGACAATTCCATACAGCAAACGCGTGAGAAACGATTCAGCGGAGCCGAGCTATAAATAGCAACCTAAAACTCCAAAATCCACCCCTTTGAATTAATCTATAGATATATTATAAGACTCCGATAAAGAATGTGTGTTAAAATGTTGGATGTTATTCAAGGTAGATTTGATTGAAATCACAAAGCTGCATGCATTGTTATTAAAATCACAATCACAAAAGAAGTGAGTCAATATTGTTTGATCAAATAAAAGATATTGGAATAAGTTACGATGTAATTTTATATTGTTGATGTATGGGAATATATTTCTACATATTAAAGGAGCTAAACGTCTAACTCAGTATTTTCCATAAAATTCTAAATGAAAAAAGGCCAATTGGAATTCAAAATTGGCCCAATTCTATAATAGTGATGTTGTTATCTTGCTGTGAAAATATCTAATGTTTTTAACATAATGAAAATGTTAAAATCAGTACACGTGTCGTGTATTCTATGGGTTCGAGCGTCATTTGTAATGCACACAGAAAACATACACTTCAAGACAAGTATGTGTAATTAGTAATGGCTAATTAACAAACGACAAACTACTATAATACGTGTATATAGAGTGGGTAAAGCAGTTGTAAACGGCTGACGGTCAATTTGGACTATTCACGTATTTCATTTTGATTAAAATATAAATCACTTTATACATTTATATTACATTCACAGGTGCTTTTAGACCCATTTCGTCTATTTTGAGGTTCCAAATAATAGAACCCCGCGCGCTTTAATATCAAATTTAAAAATGTTAAATCAGGTGGTCAAAACAGCACAATATATTAGTTTTGTTTGATATCACGATATGACAGGACGTTATAGTGAGAAAGGGTTGTCTATAGGAATATAGGATGATCAAACAGTTGTTTAAATTCAGATCTTTACCATTTCAGAATAATTTCAATGGAGAGTGTGGGGAAACCACTGACGTGTATGGAAGAGCTCGAATTGGAGGTACTCAATATTTTTTTGAATCAGAATTATTGAAATGCATAACATGAAATCTTTTTGGTGATCACATTTGATCTTTTTGGTGATCACATCTGATCTTTTTGGAGATCACATCTGATCCTTTTGGAGATCACTTTTGATCATTTCGGAGATCTCATCTATTCTTTCTGAGTTCCTATGTGATGAGTTCCATGGAATTATTGCCATTTTTATGATTACGTAAGAAAGCTCATCGAATTGGTTTATCTCTCAGAAGCCAAATGCACCCTCATTAATCTCTGTGTTTGACCACACAATATAATACTTTGTAGAAAATAATGGTGATCAGTTCGGAGAATTGTTAAGAATTGTGGAGAATTGTTAAAATGTTAACAAATATTACTTTTTCAGATGTATCTGCATCGTGGGATCCGTCAATAACCCTGAAACACCATAAAGAAATGACCCGTTCGTCAGGACCCAGTAACCCTTTAGTAGATAACCTTCATTCAAGCGCTATACCCAGATCTCGGGCATCTTTACCGCCACTTAAAACATCTTACAACCAGAGAGCTAAAGATGGCTTCAGATTCTGGTTAATACAAAAGCCCATTCCAACAAATTGTAAGTAAATTTCAATTTTCATTTTATTTTATGTCATGTGGACATGTTGTCGCCCATGTCCGCCCGTTCATATTTGTTTATGGGCTTACAATTTTAGCACATATCGGACCGTAACTTCCTGGAACATCGCGCTTGGTTGTACGACAGTCGCCTTCTTAGGTTGTGAACCCCCTGGAGGGCACAATTATTGTTATCAGATTTTGTATAACACTTGCAATAGGCCTATGTATACCCCAAAAATCTTGAATGAGTTAGATTATGTTGCATATTGGAAGGTAGCTTCTTGGACCGTCTTGGATTATTGTACCCGAGTGTCCGAAAATCGTTTCAAAGCTTGCAGATCATGTACAAGTGGTACTTTTATTCGATTTTAAATACCGCTCAAAGATGTTCTTTAAACATCAGTTATGGGTGAGTTCGATTGTAGTGTCTATAACTGTCCGTCCTGGCCTTTTCCCTTTACAACATCTGTCTTGATAAGATGCACGGAGTTAAAGGCGAGATCAAGCCTTCTATTGAAGATGGTTATACTTTTACCAAGTCTGTGTACTCTCATATTGATGCCACACTTTTGGTTTGATTTAGATAGAGGGTCAAAATCACCTTCCGTATAACCTGTTAACATATATTTTTCTTAGAATTTGATGTGACGCATTAGGCCTGTTAGAAGATCAGCCCTAATGATTTTCAAATTTGGTATGAAGCATTGAAATCGGTTGGGATTGAGTCTGTTGATCTTCAGAAACCCAGTACTTTCTGTTCCAGAAAAGCTTATTGTCAACATGATGGAGATCAGATTTTCCATAACCTTACCATTTGGTCAACATCCCAATTTTCATTTCGGTAACGCTGTTTTGTGGGCTTATTTCAACACTTTGTGTAGCTATCGTTTTTTAAACAAATAAGATTAATTGGGATTTAACGTCCTACTTTTCTGCACGTACTGGGATAACGAAGACGTCATACATATTTGCGCGGACGTTCTACTCATATTTTGAATTCCTCGGTTTTTCGTCCCGACTGGACGATTTTCCCTGCCAGGTCCATCGCTCTGCATCACATACAAGGGGAAACACTTTCGCGGAACTTGTCGGCCAACACCGGGGTCAAATCCCTGATTCCAGGTCTATAGTGAGTCAGAGCCGTACTCACTAAAGTTTTGAGGTTGCCTTTTCAGACATGATGAAGGAGGTGTCCCACGGTGCCGTAATAGGCGTTTTACATTCATGCGTGACCATGGACGTCGAGACTAATGACCCCGTCAAACCGGAGTGGCGTATTTACTGCATTGCAGCGACCGTGTGGCGACCAGAAAATGCACAAGATCGCCGGCAAACGTGAACACAACGCGAGAATATGTTCCAAAAAATTACAAACTTGAAAAGAGCCGAGGTCTGACAGCTTTCGATCGCAGAACCTTGGCGCTTGTTTTAAACTTGCTCAAAACAAATGCCGTGGTTCGGTGATCATTTGCGACCATGGAGACCACAGGACGATATCTGGCACTTCCACCAACCACGCTTTTACCGCGCTTATGGCGATCATGACCTGCTCTGAGACCATTTCCGGACGATATTCTAGCGTTTGCACCACGCTTTAGCCACGCTTATGGCGATCTTGACGCGCTCTTAGAATATTTTCAGACGCCGGCCAGGGCTCACGGTGGTATAAGATTGTGTCAGACCGCTTTGTAATTTTTGTTTTTAAATTATATTTTCATGATTTAAACATTTCACCAAAAATTCAAGAAATGTATATGTTGTTTCTAATTATCGATTCTTTTTTTCAGTTGGTAAATATGGTATTGGCAGTTATAAAACAGTATTAGGAATCGGTAATGCCCCAAGAACATAAATCCAGGTCTACTTAAGTTTTAAATTCGACGTGCAGTAACGGTCATATATTTTAATGTATATTGGAAGGTGTTGTGTGGGGTTGGATCTGCAACCGTATTTATATACAGTGATGTACTTTTTGGTCGGAAATAAACAGGAACTCAATGTGTTATCGGATTTTCCACTGTCCAACTGTAAATACCTCTTGGAACAACGTATAAAGCCTTCAAAATATGGTAGACCGGGTCCAAAACGTACTCCGTCTATCTCATGCAGAATCTTTATTTAGTTTTTATTGTAGGCCTATTTTTAAAGTACCCGTCCAGATTTGTTATGTTTTCATATTTGTTCGGGAATTAATTGTTCGTTTAGTTTGTTTGTCTACATTTAACACGTGGTAGTAATGTTGTTTCTTTTTGCGTGTAATTGTGGAATCTGTTTAATTAATTCATTTTCGGTCGAATCGTTGATTTGAATATAGGCTATTTCGAAATCTTTAATTTTATATTGATGTATGTACATAAATCGTAAGAATTGGTTAGTTTTTATGTGTGTGTTATTTTATATTCCATGATGATTTTCGCTGAAATGTTTATCATGTTTGATTATTGTATATAGAATTTTGTTTATTCAGGAGTGAACACTCTCGGGACCGAAAACACTTCTTACCTTATATCTTTATTTTATTATACCTTTAACCAGATTTTTCTGTTCGAAATTAAACAGTATGATCTTTCGTCGTTCAGAATGACAGAATATACATGTACCTTCCATCTTGAATTTAGATTACGTGTAATATAATTTGTTATGTCGCGCCAGATGTAATTTTGAAACTCGTTAAAAAGGTTGTAATTTAAGAATAAGGAGTTGATGTATATGGACCATATCATACCATACCAGTATTATTAAAATTATATATGGCGGTTTTATATGACCTATATGTATATAAAACTACTATATGTAATTATTGTATTATAAACATGTAAATGGGTGTTCGTGATTTATATTTCGTGCATTAAAATCATGTGTTGATTTACTAATATTACAAACTGTCTTTTTGTGTGTTTGGGTTTTTTTTTTAACACAACAAGGATTTTTTTTATCGCTTATGAATTGTTTGCTGTTGAGTATGTGAGAACCCCAGTTAACAAATCACTTGAATTAGCAAAAAAAACCCCCAAAAAACCTTCAGAATTCTAGATTGTTGAATGGGCAAACTCGAACGATCGCTATCATAACACAAAGTGATGCGAAAGTCTCTGCCCACGTCTCCCAAAACCCCATAAATCAGTTACCGACAAGAAAAGCACATAGCTATTTACCGAATATAAATGATTTTTGACGGGCAGCTTTCTCCATTTACTCGTTGGAATATTCGGTATTTTCTATGGGGGCGTGGCATAAGATATCCGTAGTCTCTTGTCTTGATAAATGTAGATTGAGGAGGTGTGTACTTCTGCATAACTCTTCGTTCTAGGGGCTTTGAATATAAAAAAAACACAAGATTGTTTATTATTAATAAACATTATTTTAGTCGGTGTGTATTTTTAGAACACAAATTCCAAGGTTCAATCCCCCTTAACCTTTCTCCTCCCAATATGCAATTGTATGCTCAAATGAACGTTTAAGCTCTGTCACAGAAAAAAGGTTTATCAGACACATTCAATGGCAAAGTGTGTTTAATGGAGCAAACCCAGGATGACAGATATTTAAGACTACCCAGGATGACAGATATTTAAGACTACACAGTGCTGTAAGAAAAACAACAATATGATACACTATGACTAGAGTCTCCCACGATCTTGGGGACCCAAACTTTAATCTACCAAGCCTTTAGATTACTCAGACACTCACATTATAAAACAAAACCTTATAAAATAAATGAACTTTTATTGTTTATTTACTTAAAAAAAATTCAACTTCATATCACATTAATCATCTGAATCACATTAAAGATATGATGATGGGTGATTTTAATAAATAACAAACTTCTATATTTCTAATTCTTAATCACACATAACATACTTTCTGTCACACTCTAACAAATATTTACATTAACAATAAGGAAAGGGCAATATAAAATGGTAAAGCCTGTAAAAATACTTCTTTAACCTCAACAAAAACTACAGGACCCTTACAACATAGGTCAAGTAGTTTGGCTACTAGGACCCAGACTTCAGATGGGTGCACAGATATCTGAAGGTCACAGTATATAATAAATCAATAAAAGATTAGTGTGGCTTATTCTTGCACTTTAATAATTTTAGCAGTTTTGTTTTTACCATACACTGTCTAGTCCTTGCTCATGTTCTCTTCGCTTCCCTTTTTGTGGACAGTTAGCGTGGAATCTCAATCCACTATTTCATGACAGTGTCAAACTTTTTAAAACAGCAAATTTGATTTTTTGAAAATGAATGTAGGAATTTTTTGTTATCGGGTGCAAGAAGTTGGCCTTTCCTAGAGCGAAATAGTCTGAAACCGACTGATCAAGCAAAATAATGTATAACTATTTTTTCATAACTTTAAGCATGAATTAAGGAAAAACAATCAATATATATGTAGCTACAATCACAACTAAGGTGACATTATCTAAAGAAGTGATTATTTCCTGCAAAATCAAAATGTATCTAACATAGAATCATACTCAAATTGTAGACAAGACGCAATTATACTCTGTAAACTGTCTTTCATTTTACCAATCATAATATTTCGAGTCAAACTACATAATATGCTTACATGTGCTCAGTACTTATAACCCAGCAAACACAAAACATTTAAAAAACGTTTTTTGGGGGTTTCTAAAAGGTTAGGTGAAAAGAAATGTTTATTGAACGTTTTATAAACGTTTCAAGTAAAGGTTTTTTAGAAGTTTTCGATAAACATTTATAAAAACGTTTAATATATGTTTAAATAACGTTCAAAATTGACGTTTTCTTACAAAACATTTTTTTAACGTTTACATTGAAACGTAGTAAATATGATTTTTTTTAACGTTTATGAAACGTTTATAAAGAACCCAATAAATAGGTATAAATCACCCTACACGCCATAGGAATATATAATAATTTAAAAACATTTATTAAACGTTTAAAACACGTTTATCACTTACGTTGCTTGACGAAACATTATTATAACGTTTACATGCAACGTGATAAACATGTATTATTTTGTGTTTTAGAAACGTTTTTATAAATGATAATATAAACGTAATAAATATGTATTATTTTGTTTTAGAAACGTTTTTATAAATGATAATATAAAGGTGTTTTTTTTTAATGTTTCTTAAAAGTTTTTATATATTTACCAAAAAAGAATAAATGCAAGAATAAAGATCAGTAAAAAATTTTGTTTTTTGCAAAATATCTATAAATTAATGCAAGTTATGTTAGTATTTTATTATATAATCTGTGTTAAATTACACGAAAATATAACGACAAGTTTTCACTCTCCAAGCGTGGGTATAAAAAAACAGCTTGAGGAATGTGACCCTGTTGAGAACAGATTGAACTTTCCATTATTTAACATTATCATTTTTTGTTATTATAAGTTTGAGACTTGGTCCGTATACTGATTGTCTCTATATCAGGTTTCACAAGACACTGTGTTGTAATCTATATAACCCTTTGTTTTAATTAATACATGCGCATTACAATATTTTAAGCCATGCTTTTTGTCTATTGAGCTATTGAGAAGGACGACTTCACACAAAGTTTAAGGTATTTATAACGTTTAAACATATGTATTATTGTCACATTTCAATTAGTAACTGTTCAGTGTTTTATTTATCATGTTTTAATAGTTACTTAATATTTATTAGCCCAGATATATATGCCTGTTATTATTGTTTCATTCCATCGCATTTAACCGCCTTTCGCGGTGATTTGAATTTTGAAGAATAAATATTCCTATTGCAGGTCGATTTCTTTGGGCCTGAATTTTCTAAATTATTAATTAAACATTAATAAAATCCATTCTACATACCTATAATGCCCAGAAAAGCGAAATAAAACTAAAAACCAATATTAAATGTTTTATTTTAAAAGTTTATGTTATGTGTTTAGGTCTACACATATTGCCTGATTTGCAAAATCTGCAATCAGGTATTATGTGTAAAAAAAGGGTAGGAATTTTAGTCATTTCGTGTAATGTCTGGAATCTTCAGTCATTATACACGTATTGCCTGGTGCTCACAGGCTCTTCGTGAAATGACTGATTCATTTAGTCATTACGCGAAATGACTGATAACACAGATTGACTGTAACATATATACATGCCATTGTTTACTGCCTTTTTAAAAATCACAGTGACACGACAATTTGAAACACAAGGTATGGACCGAGATTAAAAATACCAAGAAGAATTAAAGGTAAAGCGGTAGACATTGCAGAACAATATAATACAAACTATTACATGGTAGAGAAAAGAGATAGTATTGCTAAATAATGATGTCTGCCAAAATTCTGACGAAGTAACATCTACAATGTACTAGCCTAGATAACGATCTAGGCCTAGGACATGAAAGCTATGACCGTGTCGTCAACAATGAGGACACGCATACAAAACAGTAACAGAAGTCAGGATAAAACGCAAAGGCACAGATAAAACTTCATGGCTTGGATCGAGCACAAGTAAGTTTAAAGCTGGTATAATGGGATCGCTTTTCTTTGCATACTAACTTGCAATACGTACTTTGGCATGTCTGTAGATGTGTATTAATAATTTCAGAATGGATGCTAAAAAACAGAGAAGGAATGAGTACAAGAGAAACTGGATGGCTGCTACAAGATCATTGAGACAAACAACTAGCATCGGAAATACTGAAACTGATGACATTGACAATCAATCAGATACATATCACAACAGTGATGAAGATACTCTTGGCGAACACCAACCAACTTCTGAAATGACGCAACACACTTCTTATACAAATACATCAGTGTATGGAATTGATACAGATAATCTAGCAAATGAAGATATGATTTTTGATTGGTATCCAACAGATCAAGCTATAACATTATCAGATAGTGAATCAGAGTCGGAATTGGAAACTAATTCTGATATTTTGGCTGCTGATTTGTCACAGTGGGCAAATGAAAATTCAGTAATGCATAATACCATGGATTCTCTTCTAAAAATTTTAAGGAAACATGGACATTCTTCTTTGCCTTCAACAACAAGGACTTTGCTGAGAACTGTTAGAGAGGTAGAGACTGAGATGAAGTCGGGAATGGAATATTTCTATTTTGGTCTGGAGAAACAGTTACTCGTTAATTTCAAATTATATCCAGAAGAAATTCAAAAAGACGTGTTAATAATTAATATTTCTTTTAATATTGATGGTCTTCCATTGTTTAAGAGCAACAGTACCAGTTTATGGCCAGTTCTGTGTTCCATTGATGTTAAGCCGGTAAAAGTTTTCCCAGTTGCTATAACCTTAGGTAAGACCAAACCTTCAAATTTAGAATTTTTGAAAGACACGATCCAGGAGATTGACCGACTTGTACAAAATGGTTTAGTTGTTAATCAACGTATTATTCGTGTTAATTTGAAATGTATCATTTGTGACGCTCCTGCAAAAGCGTTTGTGAAAGGGATAAAATTATATTCTGGATATTATGGCTGTGACAGGTGTTCACAACGTGGTGAATGGGTAGGTAGGATGACATATCAAGATGTTCACAATTTGGATATCAGAACGGATCAGACATTTAGAAATTTTTCCAATGATGAACACCATCATTATTTGTCTCCATTTTGTGATCTGTCTATTGACATGGTAAAACAATTTCCTATAGACTATATGCACCAGGTATGTTTGGGTGTCATGAAAAGATTACTGTTGATATGGAAGAGAGGTAAGAGAGGAGTAAAAATGTCAGCAAACCAAATTGATGAAGTGAGTAGAAATCTTGTTCGATTAAGAACCTTTATTACTTCAGCCTTTGCGCGTAAACCAAGAGGTTTAGAAGAGATAGATAGATGGAAAGCAACCGAGTTTAGACAATTTCTGCTCTACACTGGAAAAATTGTTTTAAAAGATGTTTTGCAACCGGACATGTACAAAAATTTCATGGCATTTAGTGTTGGTATATCAATACTTGTAAGTCCAAGTCTTGTTCAGAAATATTTAGAATATGCACATGGACTCCTGGTTTACTTTGTTGAAGGTGGTAGACAGCTGTATGGTCCAGAGTTTCTTGTTTATAATGTGCATAGTATGCTTCATCTTGCTGAAGATGTTGGCAGATATGGTAGTTTAGATGGTTGTTCAGCTTTTGTATTTGAAAATTATTTACAAAGATTGAAAAAAATGGTCAGATCAGGAAGAAACCCGTTGGTACAAATTGTAAAACGTCTTGATGAGTTGGAAAAATTTCAACATGTGACTGAACTTAAACACACAGTGATAAAGACAAAGCCACCAAACAACTGCTATATCATTGATAGCAAAATTTGCTGTGAGGTTGTTGCCCAAACTACCAACAATGATCTTAACCATGCTAAAGACATGATTCTTTGTAGAGTTTATGAAAGACCAGAACCAATGTTCAACCATCCATGTGATTCAAGACTGATTGGAGTTTATAGAATTCGCAGAAGAAATGCACGAATGAAACTAATTTCTTCAGATCATCTTCAAAGTAGTGCTATGATGATTGACCTTGGACAGGGGGCTCCAGTGATATTTTTATCAATACTGCATGAATTTTGATAGTGTAAGTTTTTGTAACTGACAAATTTTTTTGTGCACTTAACTGCACTGTTACTTATTTGCATCAATTTAAATTAAAATGACACAATTGAGACATGTTGTGTGTTTGTACATTTTTATACACCCACATTTTCAGGTCCGTCTGTCCGTCCACCCACATGTCCCTGGTTGCAAAATGTGTGAGTATCTTGCATGGTAACCGCTTGTTTGTTTTTTTGTATTACAGATGTCTGTTTTTGTTTATGCTGTTGTAGAGTTTTTGGAAGAGTCTTCTGTAGATGTGGTTCATAGAAACTGGATCGAAAGTTCTGATGAGGTAAACATTACTGTTAATCAGAACATGTATTAAATTGTAATGTCTGTAGTGTATAACTGCTCATATTGATCACGCAATTTAGTATTCAAAAATCAAATTGTCAAGGTGCAAATGTAATTAGTTCTTTTTATGAGCAACAAATATTTGGACCAAATTATTAGACCTATCACATAACAAATTTTGTGTTATTATTCAGTTGTTGCGTCAAGGTAATCAAGCCATTCTAATGTTGTATTTAATAATCTTTAGCTTAATTCATTTTTTATACCTATTTTTTGGTAGAATATGTTTTGTTATTGGCCTCCAACTGTCGCCAATATATACAGTAGAGTGAGAAACGGAGAAATACCAGACAAGGAACGATGGAACAAATATAGGATTAGGATTTTTAATTATACAGGTACATGCATCATATTCATAATTTATGTTTAATCGTGTGAATCATGATACTGATCCGATCAAGAGAAAGTTGTGTCGGCACATCCATAGTATTTCGTAGCAATACAATGCACTGATAGGCCCTACATTTCAAAATATGAATGCATATATATTACAGATGATTTTGACAAAGCTGTGGCGTATTCCAAGCGAGCAGAGAATACCAGCAATATGGAATCGGATGATGAGGGCAGGCAAAGAAGGAAGCCAAAGAGATATCAAAATGATTCGGATCAGGAAAATGGTATTAAATGTTTTATATTCTTACATCTGGATAAAGAGGCTTTTGAAGTCAGGCTAAAATATATATATTTTTTAAAATTTGGTTGTCCATCAATTGTATTTTCGTCTTCTCTAAACTAGTTTTGAACAAGTTGTAAAAAATTGTGTTTGTTAACACAATGTACATGTATATTTAATATTTAAAAATATTAAATATACAATGTGTGTTAAGTTCTCCATCTGTAACAATCTAGTAGTGCTTCTTGTTATTTTCTGACTTTCAAGTGCACGTTTAATACAGTGGTTTATTTTACCTGTGCTGGATAGAAAGATAACAGGAATTTGTTGATTCGCTTAGAGTACACATATGTACTGATTACCCAGTGTTGCAACTTCAATACTGTTAAAAATTGATGCAGTCTCAACATATCAGTGAACTGATTGGAGTTTCTTTTTAAATGAAAGAAAAGGATAAGTGTGACAATTTCTTATCAAAATATTTCAGATGTTACCGATAACGTCGAGTCCTCTAAAAAAGTTGGTAAGAGTAAGAAAAGAAAGGAATATGCTTCACAATCTGACAGTGATGAAGGAAATTGTACGTTATTTTTTTTTCTAAATTGAAAATTCCATGAAAAAAGAAATTTGAACGAATAGACATTGTTTTAAGGGCCGATGTGTGTTAAGTTCTCCAGCTGTAACAATCTAGTAGTGCTTCTTGTTATTTTCTGACTTTCAAGTGCACGTTTAATACATTGGTTTATTTTACCTGTGCTGGATAGAAAGATAACAGGAATTTGTTGATTCGCTTAGAGTGCACATATGTACTGATTACCCAGTGTTGCAACTTCAATACTGTTAAAAATTGATGCAGTCTCAACATATCAGTGAACTGATTGGAGTTTCTTTTTAAATGAAAGAAAAGGATAAGTGTGACAATTTCTTATCAAAATATTTCAGATGTTATCGATAACGTCGAGTCCTCAAAAAAAGTTGGTAAGAGTAAGAAAAGAAAGGAATATGCTTCACAATCTGACAGTGATGAAGGAAATGGTACGTTATTTTTTTTTCTAAATTGAAAATTCCATGAAAAAAGAAATTTGAACGAATAGACATTGTTTTAAGGGCCGAATAGAATTTAATAAAATTGACTAACTGTTGTCCGAGAAGAAAAAAAATATTATTTTTGTTTCAATCAATATCTTGCATGGCTTAACTTTTTAAAACATTAACGTTTGCACAGATGAAATAGAGATACCAAGGAAACAAACAGAAATGAGTTCTGGTTCACAGACGCTTGTTCCTCCAATGCCGCCATCATACCCAACAACATCATTCCAGTCCACACCACACAGAAGTCCAGAAGTTAATGCCCATTCATGGCCCACCACTCCAGTGAGAACAGAAACAGAAGACAGTATGTATTCAGACTATTAAAACATATCACGATCTAAAATGTTGTCAATTCATTATAAATATTTGATAGGATTGCTTGATTAACAAAATATTATAAATATCTATGCATACAATCTTGTTTTTTTTAATGTGCAGATTTTAGGGCAAGGTTAATGATCCAAAAATTAAATAGTGTATTGCAGAACCAAAATGAAATTCTAACTGCAATTAAACAGTTGGCAGGAGGAAGGGGTGCGGTTGGAGATGTGGAGGAAGTAATTATTAATCCATTAAACTCAGCCAAGGAAATGGGTGAAATAGAAGAATCCTTAAAGCAGTCTGATTTTAAGAAAAAAATGGTAATTATGAGTATGTCATACACTTGCACTCAATCACTCAATTTGTCAAATAATCTGTAATGTTAGACCAATTATAAACTACATGTACTGAGTAGCGGATTAAACATTGAAACTTAACAATAAAATTGTCAATGTCAACATCTAAAATGTGTCTGTTCAAGTCTACAGTAAAAATGGAATTTGTTTAAAGACAGCAATCGGTGTTAGAAATGGTTTTGAAATTAATTACAAGACTGGAACTTTAATTAAAAAAAAGATTATTAAAATAAACATTTAGGATTCATTTTGTATTCTTTATATTTACCACAGGCAAAATATATGTCCTTTATTGTATTTATATTCCTTTTTTTGGCAGATGTTGTTCCTTAGCTCCCAAGGTGGACATAGTTCAGGGAACTGTCTTAGAAGGATATTAAGTAAATTAGGCACAAATAAATTATGGTCACTTTACAGCCTAAAGGGTCGGAAAGGGAAAATAGCTTTCGAAGACCATCCTCTTTGCAGAATAGCAATGAGTAAGTTCAAAATTATTTTGTACCCAGCTCACACTTTTCAATTTTTGTCTAACCCGAGAAGAAAACAGTGGGACATTTCATATTACTTTTCATGCAGTGGCAGAAACTTTTTATATTAATATATTTGTTTCGGGAAGGGGTGAATTATCATTCTTGCCTGAAATTATGCTCTTTCTTAGTAATTGCGCTTTACAGGTGGGACATATTTTTGTGTCCACATTTGTTATACCTATTATTAAACTTGGTCTGTTAAAGACAATTTGCTGTCAAGTTAATTTATACATACCTTTCAGCAACTATATACAAGTACTAAAGCTAGCAATGATATGCAAGATGCTTGACAATTGTTATTAACTATTATAGGTATACATATTTTTACTATATATATATATATAATCTGTTTCATAACTGCTATGGGGTTTTCTTAAAAACGGTGGAAAAAGTTTTTTTTTTTTTATTCTTTCCAGAAGCATGTATAAAAGTCTTCCCAAAGACGAAAGTCAGTGATATGGAAGACATAATCATTGATTATCTGAAGCAGGCCCCGCATAAGCAGGGAGGAACTAAGTATAAGGTAACATGAATAATAAAAAGTTCTTGGTTGAAAAATGTAAAAAATAGGTAATGCTATTGTATGTAGCATATGCAGTGCATCTTTTAACCAATACATAATGAAGCTTATGGCAATTTTAATATTGTATTCATTTTAGTAATGTATGAGTCTTGCTTTAATTTTTTCAAATAAATCTTGAAAATATGCCTAGCAATCAGCCTTTTGAAAGTGTAAAACTTCTAAGTGGTTTTTCGAAATTTGTTGCATAGTGCTACACCTAAAACAAATCTAAGGTTGTCCTGCTATTTTTTGTGCGTTAAATCCGGACGACCAGCTCAACAATTTATGTTGACCTGCTGGACTTCAGATTGCCCTGACATCTTCTAAAATGGAGTGATACTGATTGAGATTCCTTGTTTGGTGTTATTTTCGTGGCTCTGATGTATTTTGTACAATGTCAACTTAAACCTGTGTAACGTGTATTTATTTAAATGTAATGACTTTTATTGTTATTTCAATTAACAATGACTTACAGATACCCTTCAGTACTAACTGAAAATATAAATAATCTAAAACCTAATTATTATTAGGAAATTTTGTCAAAATATCTTGATAATAATGATTTTTTTTTTATTTTGTTCATTTTAGAAACCAGAACCTAAAAAAAGGAAACCAATCGAATCAGACTCTTCAGAATTTGAGGAACTATAATGCGAAGGAGTTTGAATTTATTGTTTGTATTTAAATACGACCACATTTTCACATGTATGTATATTGTCTGTTGCATGTTCACAACTGTTTGTGGACACACTCTACAGGTCACAAGTTTTATCCAATTTATCATATTTTAAACCAGAACTCTATGTTTATAACCCAAACTTCTTGCAGTTCCTTTTGATATTTAAGGGGGGGGGGCGAATGGTTACCGTGTACGAGTTGTATCATACGGTCTGCCATTCAGATAACAGGCATGGTTTCAATTCCCGGAAGTAGGGTCGCCTGTCCAACCTTGTGGGTTTTCTCCGGATCCTCCCGTTTCCACCCACTACCAAAGACCCCTACGCGCACTCGAATTGTTGAACCATATGTTAGTGCCGAGATGACCTGGTTTGTGTCGAGTGGAAGTTAAACCTCATTTCTCCCTCTCCCCTCTCTCTCTTTTGATATTTTTGCTTGTCGCACCTTAACTTCTGGATTATAACCACTGATTGTACCAAAAGAATCATGTTATTCAGCAATTGAATTTATGTTTATGGTTAGTTGTTTGATTTGACTGAAAATAAAACAGAAGTTTAATTTGATTGTAAGTGTTAAATTATCTTTTTTAAATATAATTATGTAATTGTATTTTGTACAGCTATTAAAACATAGATTCTAGACTGTGAAAATAAAGTTATAGAAAATCGTAGCAATAATAGTGGTTTTGAAATTCAGCTGGTGTCATTTGTTCGAATCAATGGGTAACGGAATGAAAAATAAAATGTATAAGTAGAATGCAGAGGTGTTTTTTTTTTAAATAATGACGTCAACATGTACAGTCAACCAAAACTTTAACTTTTCTGAATTAAGAAATTGTAATACACAAACAAAAATATATGACTGGGAAAGAAACTATTTTAAAACGTTTTGGCTAAACGTTTTTTATATTAAATTAAGAAACGTTGATAAAACGTTCGAATTAACATTGCCAACAACGTTTTAAAGACGTTTATTTTATGTTTGTTCAAATGTTTTTTACAACGTTGTTTTAATGTTTCTATTACGTTAAAAAAAACGTTTAGCCAAAACGTTTTAGAAACGTTAAAAAGAGTCCACATTTTTAGGTTTTTTAAACTTTGAAAATAAACGTTTCAGAAACCAAAATGAAACGTTTTTAATACGTTTAAAAAATGTTTAATTGTTTGCTGGGAATTTGTTATAAATGACTTCCTAGAAGGTTTTTACGACAAACATGTGATTATACTGATAGCTTGAGACAGACAACTTTATAGCACCACATATGGGAATGTTGAAAATCACCATTTTATGGTGCAAACATGGGGTATGAAATGAGGTTTTTAAAAAGCTATGGTCTACTAGTAACAGCTGACACCTCAACACACAGAATATGCCATTCTGTTAATTCAAGAGGACAGGATTACAAGAGCCACTACATGCAGTATTGTAAGAGAGAGAGAGAGAAATGGGGTTTAACGTCCACTTGACACAAACTAGGTCATTTTGGGACTAACATATGGTTTCAATTTTATTTCAATAATTCGCTTGCGCGTAGGGGTCTTTAGCAGTGGGAGGAAACCGGAGTGCCCGGAGGAAACCCACAAGGTTGAGAAGGCACCCCCATCTTCATGCCACATACTCTCACACCAGGGATCAAAACTACAGCCGCAAGCCAGAGTTGACCGGCCAGCTAGAGGTCGAAGCACGGCACTCTAGACATCTAGGCCATCCCAACCCCCCTAGTATTGCAAGAAGAGATGAGAAGGGTTTATATCCCCAACATGGAAACACTGAAATGAATGTGTGCCTGTTTGAGGTGGAAACAATTTTACCAGGTAATCCCACTACTCACTGCTGTAATTAGAGGATATTGTTGTTTTAAATTTTGATTGGTCAGTAGTCCGACTACCAACCAATGACTAGCTGCTCTACAAAAGCTTTACATTTAAAACCAGTGCCAATATTGGAACAAATATGTTTACATAACGTTACGTCATGGCTCACAATTTTATTATGCCCAATTAACCCTTGCATAGCAGAATACTGCAGTAAAACTAACTGTGTGACAAACGAGGCTATCAAGTCGAATGAAATGTAAACAATACTGTTTAGAAACGAACATACTTTCACCATTTTTAATACCTTAAATCATTGTCCAAAGTTTTAGGGAAGACCCAGATTAAACGAAGGGCTGTCATGTTGCTGTACTTACGTGATACTTTGATTGAACGGGAAGAATAGACATACTCCCGCAAAAGTTCAAGAATCAGAAGCTAATCAGGAATATGCATCAGAACTATCAATAAAATCAGTGGTACATTTACATTGCACTTATTGAATTGGAGTAGTAATGTAATCTAAATTCACCACTGAATGTCTCAGTCAATAATAATTATCAAAATAGAAGTCCAGAACAACCAGTGTACTACTTGTACGATGGAAATACCCCCCCCCCCCTTTATAAAATCAGAGCTTACATACTAGATCAGTGAGGTAGGTAATTACAGATATAGCTACAACAGTCTAAAATCTACTGTACCCATCATGTTAGTGAGTAGCAAAATTATATAATACATTAATTGATGATTGAAAGACTGGTCATTATTGCATAATATCCCAGGTATGAACTTCTACCAGGGTGGAGTCTATAATTAGATGAATGAAATGTTTTATGACTATAACACAGATATTTGGAACCACACAACTCCAAATATTTTCACTATGATGATTTAAGGTAAAATATGTATTAAAGGCTTGATGCATCATTTGTATCTTTACTAAAATATCCAATTTCTCACGGCTTATTACACGCTAAGAATATACTCAGATTTATCATCGCTAGGTGCTTGCAATATCAAATTACTCACGGTTTAATACATACTAAAAATGTATTCAGATTGATTATTCAACATCTAATTTAGAAAACCAAATCAAAATACCAACACTAGATGATCTCCCACCTTGGGTTGAATTGGATTTAAAATTAGACCCATCTGGTTTCTCTTGTACAATAAATGATGGCAACTTCTTGTTACAGTCGAGCAACGTATATTGATGGAATCAAAAGATTTTTGGGACTGATATTCCTTATCAAGATTAAACCTTAATTCACAATATTGTAGTTTGTAAGTGATTCCTATACAAGTAAATGATTCATCAAACTTTTAAATGACTTATTGTTAAAATCAACAAAAGTAAAGCACATTCTGTGGTTACAAATGCTAAAATATAGCTTGCAAATAGATAGACACTATGCATCTTTGAGTACTTATATCCCATGTAAATAACATGCTATGAGTATTTATGAATTATCTGCCCCAACAATTTATTAACACTCTCTCGTTTCCACATCAATAAACCAACTGTAGAAACTAATACAACCACTGGTATTATCTTTAATATTCTCTGTGTTTTCTTTTTATGTTTTTGGATTAAATCTGGTGGCTTACATTCTATCATCTTTATCTCCTATAAAAAAAACACAGATTATTACTCATATTGATTTCATTTAATCCATATTCAAATACTTTCCATAATAATGTGGATTCTATCAAAATTCTTACAGATCTATGATACTTCAGAGATGGTGGGTGTAACCGTCACCATGGTACTACATGTAGTTACAATATTAGCTAGTGCATTACCTACTCTGTCACGATTGAGAGAGAGAGAGAAATGGGGTTTAACGTCCACTCGACACAAACTACGTCATTTCGGAACTAACATGTGGTTTTAATTTTATTTCAATAAATCCTTTGCGCGTAGGGCTCTTTAGCAGTGGGAGGAAATCGGAGGGCCCCAAGGAAACCCATGAGGTTGGACAGGTGACCCTACTCCTTGTCACGTACAACCGGAGAACCAAAACCACGCCAGTTGACTCAATGACAGACTTTATGATACAACGCGCACACGCTAACCATTCAGCCATCCACCCCACCCTCTGTCAGGATTGAAATAAAAACCAGAATATTGAAATTCAGGTAAAAGTGATGCATAATAGAGCTGGGTTAATCAATAAGTAATATTCAGTTTTCAGTGATTGTTCAGGTTGTGTAAACAACAAATCATCAATATCAATCTATCATATTATTCATAAGCTGATAGGAAATTAATTAGGGTATACCTTATTTAATCTTTTCTGTAAATGTGTTAAATGTGTTTTTAAAGCGGTTACATTTTGGTAAGCATCATTAGTTTGTGTAACTAGATGACTAGGACTTATATTGCCCTGAAATTAAAATACAGTACATCACACATATCAATTAGTAGGATTTTTTAGTCAGTAAACTTTGATTTGATTCATATTAAAACTTGTGTGCAAAGTGAAACAATTCATCCTTTGAATTTAGTACAATCTGATTAAAATACAAATCAATATTTTGTTTCATTTTTTTATACTTTCGATGGCCTACACTACATTAAGATCTGATCCGTTGTAGCGATAGGTCATTGCAGAGGTCATATGAGCGGCTATTGACATTATGACATCAGAAATTTGTTTAACCAATCAGCACTGATGTCACTTGTGGATTACCCACAGTTCCTAAAACTCGCTGTAAAAGATCATTTCATTGACTTATTTCTCAGATGAACAAGAAAACCTATTATATAACAACTCTTTCAGATCCTAGTGTAGGAAAGACAAGAAAATAGAAATTTTGAACTATAAAAGACGAAACAAAATAGTATCTGTTTTTTAATCAGATTGGAATTTAGTAGTACACTACAAGACACAATATTTTATTCTCATAGTCAGGTATATATGAGGACTATTATTTATAATTGTAATCTACACTAAATACGAATATTTCCTTTCAAAAGTATTGAATTTATAGTATACCTCTATATTAGTTAATAGTTCGGGATTTTGTTTAAGTTGATCGGATATAAACACTATAGAACTGCTGATATACAAGATATGTTTAGATATATTAGATACCATAGCAACTGCATCAACACAACTGTAACGAAAACATTATTACAAAAAAAATTAATCAAAAACACATAATAAATATCTGATTGTTATTTGATCATGATGGGAAAATGCAGATTAGATTAAAATTCATCATAGGCCATGATCAATATTTCTGTGTAAAATACCTCATTGTACTATTAAAATATGTCCACATAATTTAAATCTTGTAAACTTGAAACTTCGGAAAGATTATTCATTGGGGCATTAGGAAGAACTCTATAAAGTAAATAAATTTTAATGTCTTTCGCAGAGATATCTTTCTGTCCTGATTTATACTTTTAAAGCTTATTAACAGTATTTGTTGACAATGATTTTAGATCAATCATATATAAAAATCTGCTGTCTATTTTCTGATGCACTGACAAGTTAGTTTTAATTATGCCACCAGATAACGGATTAAATGTACTTCAAACTATAGTCTTTGTAAAAATACCAGACTAGGAATATAATATCTATAGATATAAATACCAAATTGCGAAAAATACCTTATATGTTTATTATAACGTGGTGATATTAAACTTGTTGTTTCCCATTCTTTTTTATGAACAGCCTGTATTCCTTCCAGTATCTTCTTTCTAACACCAATCTGTTCTATACCCATCTGAAGACACAATTTTATAATATCATCAATTAATGGGTATTCTACATATTATAAATAGTTTAGGATGGGGTGGGGTGGGGATCTGACATATCCAAGGCTTGTACACAACGAGAAGTGTGATCGACGGTTCCCTCTAAATAGTAAAGATTGCTAGCACAAGCGAATTATACAAATAAAGTTGTACCTGACTAAAACTGGTGAGATTAGCTGACTTTTGGTCAAGATATATAGACAAAAAACAAAAAGCTGTAATCGAATTTAATTTAATAAACACTGACTAATTCCCCACATGTAGACTGTTTCAACATCATGTACCATCTCTAAATTTCTTGTATTCATTCAGTATTTTGCTTTCACTGCATTGTTATATTTCTACATGTTAAAGTTGAGAATAACATCACATTTACTAAAGAAAATAGACAGATAACAAATTAGAATCAATACTACTTACATTGATCAGATCCTCTTCATTTAAACACAGAAATGTTTCAAAATCTACTTGTTGTTCTTGGAACATATTAATAAAGTCTGTGAATCCAAGACCACTCAAAAATAACTCCAACTCTCCAAATTTAACATAGTCTGTTAAACTGACGACATCATTGCCTTGATTAATAGTTGTACCAGTAGCCTCATCTTGATTGGCTGGAGTGATTTGTGTCTTTAGTTTTGATTGGTTATTTATTGCTTCACGAATAGTGTTAAATGAATGTTTTGCAGTGTTTGTAAAACAGTAATTACTGTCTTTAACCAACGTCTGTGGAATACAATCACCGGCTCCATTCTCTAGTTTTGTTGACGGATCCCTGAAGAAATAAGAAACAAAATATTATGAACTTATATATGAGGTGCAGGAGATTCCTGTGTCTTATCTCTAGCTTATCAAAACAGCCACTTGTAAATAAAAAACAGAATATGCTTTAGAACAAAATTTCTCATCCTGCTAAGCACTATAAAGCAAAGCAGGAAATTGAAAGTTTAGAAAAGAAAAAAATGAGAAAAAAATACATTATTTAGCTGACTTAATAAGACATGTGATAAGCTGTACGGTGCCTTACAAAAAACAGCAAGATTAATTAACCTGTTTATGCACTAAAAATGAATGGAAGTTGACCTTTGTTAGAATTACTAAGGTTTCTTAGTAGAAACCAAATCTTGTGCATACTTATGTCATCAGTATAGGCTGGGGGTGTAAAGAGTCAATTATGTACCTTAATTTAGTATCCAACTGATTTGTTTCTGCCATGACACCATTTGTCGTTGCTCCATTAACCTTTGTATCACCATTAACTATGGTTGAATGTTGTTGCTGGGGGAGTGGTTTCCCTTCTAACAATGCTATCAGCTAAAATATAAAAATTACAATCTTGTTGGCTATGTGAACTCATGCTTGACAAGATGTGTGCAGTGCAAGAGGAATAATTTTGCTCAGAAAGGATTCCAATATTTACATGGGCTTACCTAGTTTTTTTTGTCCCATCCAATGTACTAGACACAATTTTCCTGATAAGTGATAACCGCCTAGCTTGTAATTTGGGACATTCTAGTGAAAACAAAAGTGCCCTATGCCTTGACTACACCTTTCCCCAAAAATGTCTGCTTTTGTGATAGGGAGTAGTGAAATAAAGATTGTTTGATGAGAAATCAAACTAATATTCACTAATAGCAATAGATATGTGTAGGTATAAATTCTTTGCATCCAGTCACATTGTTATAATTTACAGGTCACAATTCTATGGAATACAATTACTGCTTATTACTGAATGACGTTTACTGAGGCTTCTCTAGTCGTTATCAAGCAATGATAAAATCTAAAAAATAAGACAAGTCAATATATACATGTACATAACAATACATTCTCAATGCTGACAAAACAGGGATCTCCCTTAATTTGCACGTACCTAAAAGAAATCTAATTTAATTAAGGATTATAAATTTGAAATGCTATTTACACCATTCAATAATACCACTTAACTGAAAATAAAAACAAACTGACTAATTGATTAATAGGTAATTTGTTGTGAAGTATATACAATGATATGTAGGTTTTAATCATGACAAACGTTCTAAGAAAATGGAATTTGATCAAATGCTATCAACCACTCCTTTCACTGAAATAAACACTAATGATTAATGAATTGATTGTTGTGGAGTATATACAACGATTTGATCTGGTTTTAATAATGACAACATCCCAAGATGAGATTTGATTGTATTATGACGAAAAATAATTGATAGGTTGCCAGGCAACGAAACATACGCCCACAGCAGCTAAATCGTCCGGGCAGTCAACAAGGGTTGTCGCATATTTTTACTTTTTTTGGTAATGAAACATTTGTAATACACTAAAATCTGATTAAGAGTAACAACTCATTATGTAATTATCTGAAAATCATTAGAATTTGTTTGCTTTTTATAAAGTTTTGCCCCACCCTAACAATTAGTATAGGAAACATTTTACATCATGGATTTAGCTGTTCAGTTATCAAAATTCATTAAAAATCAAAATACTTGTTCGTTTCAACACCTTAAACTCTGTGTATCAATCTGAAGTCAATCGGATGATAAGTTTGGCATCTATAGCGTCACAAGGTTTTTTGAAGTGATCAAGGTAGATAACTCTGGAAGCAATTATTTGAAATCGCTGAAAATCAGTAGGCTTCTTCACCTCATGACCTTAAACAGTGTGTGTAAATTTAAAGTCAATCGGATATCAACTTTGGCCTCTAGAGCATCCACAAGATTTTTTGAAGTGATCAAGGGCCATAACTCTGGCACTAATTATCGGAAATTGCTGAAAATCAATATGCTTCTTTGTCTTATGACCTTAAACACTGTGTATAAATTGAAAGCCAATCGGATATTAACTTTGGCCTCTAGAGCGTCCACAAGATTTTTTGAAGTGATCAAGGGCCATAACTCTGGTAGTTATTATCGGAAATCGCTGAAAAACAATAGGCTTCTTCGTCTCATGACCTTAAACACTGTGTATAAATTTAAAGTCAATCGGATATTAACTTTAGCCTCTAGAGCGTCCACAAGCAATGGTGGACGCCGGACCGACGGACGGACAGACGGGCGAGACGACAATATACAACCACATTTCAATGTCGAAACGTCGCTCAGTAATAGGCAGTAATTGTATTCCATAGAATTGTGACCTGTACTGTATACTTTAGTCCAATTACTAAATGCCATTGAAACAGTTTGTTATAATTTATTTAGACTTTCAAAGAATAAGAGATAATCTATTAATTATTCATAAATTCTAAACAATTAAATTGATGTAATGATGTACCTGTTGATCATCTTGTCCTATAGCTAGATCTACAGGTAATAAACCATCAGTATGTCTTAATAACTTATTACATCCTTCCTTTAATAACAATATCACTACATCTACATGGTGGCGATGTGTTGCCCACGATAAAGCCTAAAATATATAGCATACACAGCATGATTGGTTATATATTTATATCTTACAGGTATATTGTCTTTTAGATTCATGTGCATATTTATATCCATAAAATTTTGTATGGATTTGTATGGAAATAAGTAAAACCATTATATTTACATTGGTTTATCATACATAATATTTATTAAAGAGCACATAAAATGAGAAAACTAAATTCATTGAGCTTATAGACATTGTTTACTATATGCATTTTACGGCAGTTTAACATCGATCTGATGAAAATTAATTCAGATATCGTCACTCAAAGTCGCAAATATAGGCCTCCCGTAAAAACGACTTGGCCAATTATTGAAAACACTCTTAATCACCTCAGACGCCAGTGACGTCACAGTGACCGAATGCATATTCGGGATGTTTATTCCTTAATTACCTATATACACCCGGCGTGTGTATTCGTTAACGCCTGACTGATTCCTTAATCCCCCTAATTAAATAACAATTGACTACGGAATAATTTGTTTTGTAATTTAGAATTTGTTTTATAAAGATAGTTGTTGTAGCCATATTCCCCATGTGTTTTTTTTTTTATCAGAATAAGCCGACCGTAAGCAAACAATAATTGGCTTCTGATTGAAACAAGATTGGTGTGGAATTTTTATAGCCGGCGCTACTGACATCTTTTGAGCCGATAGAAATTATCAATTGTCGGCTTTTAAGAAACGAAATGGTTTCAAATAATAATCATATAAACTTAGATCACCAACATTTGTATTATTGATCATTTTATCATACACCGAGCGAAATGGAGGCAGAATATTTGGAGTTATCATGTAGCAGTAGTTCTTTTAGCTCGGGCAGTGTATCGGATACAGATACGTCGCGAGAAATGATTAATATAGCGCCATATATGTTTGAGCCGTATTTATCTGACTGTAGTAGTTCCGTAGAGGATGGCGATGTAGAGAATACGGGATCTAACAATGGCAATCATCCGATTGTTGCGAGACTAGATTCTCTGGAATGGTACGTACCGGAATATATAATATTTTACACACTTATTTTTGTGTTCTAATTTGTTGACTGAATGACAGTTTTAAAATTTTACTAATTTATCATATCTATTAAATTATAGAAAATGGCATGAGAAGCTTGATTTCTCGATTGAAGGGTGTAAGTGATCAAACAACAATTTTTTGATTGGTTAGAAGCGTCTAACTGCGGGAAAATATACAGTTACTATTGTACACAATTTAATCATATGGAAGAAATAGCTAGTACTCGTTGACTATTTTGTTATTTGATTTCAGATCGAATCACCGATGTTTTTATAATAAAGTTAATGTTAATCATATTGTTTGTATGATCGTATGATCATTGTTTTGTTTTTAATGAATTATTCTTGTATTGTTTGTTAATTGGCGTTATGATTTTAGCAATTTTGATTGTTTGATTAGTGTTTATTGTCAGTATCAGAAAATGCCGAAGTTAAAATCAGAAAATGCCGTGGTATTTCTTAATAACACAATTTGTAGTCCTTCACTTAACAGTCATGTAACTTGCAAACGTTTTTATTCATCCGTCGATGATAGACAATGATCACGTGACAACCATAACTGAAATGGCTACAAAATAAAATTCTGTACGACTATGATGATATAGCCTTCAATATTTGTTAAAATTAACACCCTGTCAATACGTACGTAACTAACGTACGAAAATTAAATGGTAATAGGTAGGGTGAGTCTGTCGTTCAGATTGCCTGTCAATAGTGTATAAAATAAAAAATCGATTTAGAACTGCTTTATTGGCATAATGCCAACCGATATGTCACGGATCATTAGAATTCTCCAATGAAGATTCTGTCGGGGAAAACATCCACTGTTTCTCTGTCCGTGTATTCGATGTTCCATCAGGGAATTATATCCAATGACGATTTAAATTTACGTAACAACTGGTCAGTGAATCCATCAATGTATTATCCAGTTATTATTTTAATATCTACCGGTACCTGAAATTCACATGGACAGAGCGTGGAAGATGTGCAATTCTGAAACCATGCCGAGGCTGTCTTCAAAGACCACGTGGCTTATTTTAATGCACCTTTTATGAATAATCAACAAGCTTGTTTTGAATATTTTACCGGATTATAGACAGAATATCCATATCCCGAAAGTAAACTATGTCGTGTAGACGACTTTACCAACGTATTGCTATATCTTCAAATTAAACTAAGTCTTGTGGACGCAGGCGCGGATCCAGGATTTTTTGCAGGGGGGAGTCTAGGTTTGATAATTTTTTGAACTAATTGCGCTCAACCAATTAAGGGGGTTTTGGGGGCCCTCCCCCAGAAAAATTTGGTAAATTAGATTCAATTTGGTGCATTCTGACGTATTTCCGGAAGGTAAATTCCAAAATTACAGGTCTAAAAATCGCCAATAAAATCGCATAGATTTAAGTTTCAAATTTTTAAGCCTGAGCAGGGGGGGGGGGGTCCGGACCCCCTGGACCCCCCCCTGTGGATCCGCGCCTGGGACGACTCCACCAACCTATTACTATATCTTCAAAACGGGTGTAGACGACTTAACCAGGTTTTTCATGTGGATGACTTTGCTTGTGGACGACTTGACTGGCATTCATCGTAGGAATGGAACCCGGGAAAAGTTTTATTCTCTGTTTGCGTATTCCGAAAACTTCAATTAAGTTAGGTCGCAGCCCATAGCAATCGTTCGTATATCACTGTTGTGACTGTAGGTTGCCAATCAGGATTTGAATTGTTTACAAACGCAATCCACTTTTTCCGTAAGATTTCATCCTTGGGAAATTTATGAAACGCCGACACATTATTCCCCTTTTCCTTGCTGGAATTTCCACAACTCTCAATAACACAACGATAATACGGCATCTTGAAATACACTCCGAAATATTCTAGTCACAAATATATAATCTATTACAACTCAAGACGAGAAAGGTCGGCTTTTGAAAATGCTTTGACTATTATAGTATAGTGATATGTAGCTTACGTGTAAAATTACGAGTTAATGATTACGCCAGTCAAATGTTAATTGGACCGACAAATACACACGTGTTAACTGGCGGTGTGTATACAGTGATATATCGTACAGATAGTGCTATATTGTATAGATAATGTGTATAGATTATGTGTAGTGCCTGTGACGTCACCAGCCAATCAACCGGATAAAGGTTGTAATTGAAAATTTGAAAACCGTTTTTGGCTGTCTGATGTTTAAACGTTAATATCTCAATTAATTTTAATCAGATTGGAGTAAGCTTGACGTAAAATGAATGTAGTAACCCTTGGCTATCAATATATGCAATTAAAAATTATTATTTTATGTGGTCTTTAATGGAAGACCTAGAATTCAGAATCAATGCAATCTGATTAAAATACAGATATAAAATTTCGTTTGTTTTTTTTAAATTTTGGATGGCCAACACCGAGATCGAACTCAGACCTACTGGTTAGGGAGTTACTGTCTTACTCTAGAATATACCCAAAGACATTCAGTGCATAAGAGAACAAACAATACTTACTGTCCATCCACGAGAATCTTGTTTATTTATAGAAGCCCCATGATTAAGGAGAAATTTTACAACTTCTATCTGACCCTCACGAGCAGCATATAATAATGGTGAGATATGATACCTGAAATATCAACTATATATTATATTGCATGTTGAATAAACTTATAAATACCATATAAATGTTACGGGGGTTTGGGATGGCCTAGTGGTCTAGAGTGCCACGCTTCGACCTCTAACTGGCCGGTCACCCCTGGCTTGCGGCTGTGGTTTCGATCCCTTGTGTGAGCGTATGTGGCATGGAGATAGGGGCGCCTTCTCAACGTTGTGGGCTTCCTCCGGGCACTTCGGTTTCCTCCCACTTTGCACAAGCAAATTATTGAAAAAATATTGAAACCATGTTAGTCTTAAAATGACCTAGTTTGTGTTGAGTGGACGTTAAACCCAATTTCGCTCTGTCTCTATAAATATTACAATATTACAGTATTTTGTAGCTCAGTCATCACTCATTAAGAAAATTATAATAAAGCAGCAAGAAAGGGGAATTTAATCAAAAGAGGAGGTCAATAAAGTATGCATCCAAATATGACAGATCAAATGAAACATAAGTCAGATATGATAGCTCAATAGAAACTACATACTAAGTAACACAAATATGACAGCTCAGTTGAAACAATAGATGTGATAGTTCAATTGTAACTACATAGGAGAGTGACATGAATTCCATGTGTAGTTATTAAATACTCAAAATCTACTTGAAAGACAATAATGTACCTATCATAATCATTAACATTAGCTCCTTTCTCAATCAACAATCGAACACATTCAAATACACAGTCAGGATCATGACGCGATCCACAAGCTGCCATTAAAACAGAATATTTATCTATAAAATACAATTGAAAAACATTATGGTTTCATTTAATAACAGTGCTTGTATAAACTTGGCTTAAATAACTATCAATGACTACTATAGTTTTATGTATGATAATTTATCAACAATATATAATAATATAATAAAACAGCTCTTTTAAAACTTATTTCATTGCTACAACTATTTTTCTAATTCAGAAAAGAATTATCTGTAGATTCTAAGTGACTTAAGGAACATGATAAAGTAGATACTTGTTTGAAAGTTGGGATTCGCTCCATTCACCAGAAGGAAAGCTACAAGATCTGGATTAGAGGAGTTAGCTGCATACATCAATGCTGTCCATCCTGACTGTAATACTGTATCTATTGGTACACCTGTAACATAACATAATATAAATCAATTTCTCTCTGATTGAAATTGTATCTGAAACCTATATATACCATATCTTTGGCCTCTGATACCTGAGCTTTTGACGGAATGTGTCTATTAAACATTAAACATAACATAATATAAATCAATTTCTCTCTGATTGAAATTGTATCTGAAACCTATATATACTGTATCTTTGGCCTCTGATACCTGAGCTTTTGACGGAATGTGTCTATTAAACATTAAACCCATGGACCTTATAAGGTCCATGATTAAACCACACTAAAGAAATCTACATGAAATGTACTGTTAATGATAGGGCCTATTAGAATTAATAAAATCTGTAGAGTTTACAATCTGATTAAAATACAGATGTATATTTCGTTGTTTTTTATATTTTCAATGGCCTACACTACATGAAGATCTGACAAGTTGTAGTAAAAGGTTGTGTCAGAGGTTGTACCAACGGCTTTTGAAACTTTGATGTCTGACATTGATTAATCGATCAGTGTTAGCGTTTCTAGAGGTCTACCCACAGTTCCGTGCATTGCACAGCAAGAAGTTGCTGTATCAGATGGTTACATTGGTTAATCCTTCACGCCAACCAGAACGCAGGTAGTTAAGGTAATAAAAACAAATCTTTCAGATCCTGGTGTAGATCATACAAATAAAACAAAATTTTATATATAAAAAACGAAATGAAATAGTATCTGTGTTGTAATTAGATTGTACAGTTAATTGATAGGTTACCTTGTTTTAAACACTCAACAAGTACATTCATATCTCTTTTCATAGCAGCTGCTCGAAAGTCCTCTAATGTATACTTGAATTTTATTTTACTGCTCTGTTGTGGAGATTTTGGCTGGTGAAGTTGTTTATCATTCTGTAAAAAAAATTATATTTGTTTCACTCTATCCCCAACTTTAATGAGCAAAAGACAGATTCTAAATAATAGCGATACATGTATAAAATCAGATGCCAGTGTTAGAGTGTCAGACCTAGGTTCCCAGTTCAAACTGCTAAAATGGTGACAAAAATACATTCTAAATGGACAAAGTCTTCTGAATGTCCATATTAAGCTGCAGTACACATGTATGTAAGAAAATATCACCCTACCCCAAACTTTGTTCTAGTATAGGCCTATTTGACTATAGGCCTACTAGTCTAGTACTATACCCCTACTAGTTACTATACTTGTAACCTTAAACTGCGTGTTTAAGGTTACAACTGATACAGTCTAAGAACCTTTACGCATGTTCAAATAGGTTCAAACGCACAATTGTCAACACATATCATTACAGTTTGTATTTGAATGGAGACTGGACCATTAAAATAATTACCGTACAGTTTTTCTTTGCATAGCGATGTTTATGTTGTAGGCCTAATGATGTATTACGCAACTTGCCGCCATGACACTGGCCAGTTGAAATTTCGCATAGCAGTTGGGTTTCATCAAATCACCTTTATTTCAATGGGAATTGATTTATTATATGTTAAGCTATGTGCAGGACAGTTTTGGGTTAGTTTATGTCTAAATTAAGGGAGCTATGGACCAGTAAACTTTTTGTAGTCATTTGACTAAAGAACTTGCGCAGGAAAAGCCCGTACTGTGCCTGGAGTAAGACGGAAGACATCAGACATCAGTAGTGGAACCATTTCTATACCCCTAACATCTTCAATAGAAGGCTTGATCTCGCCTTAACTACATACATCTTATCAAGCCCTTCACGTAATACCCTGTATATTTCGCCACCAAGTTCGATTGTCACAAGCCCAGCTTGGGAACCTATCAGTTTCATCGGTCGTCGTGAATTACAAGTCTCGTGCTTTATAGCTAGAATGCCTACATGTGACAATCGAGTTGCAAAGTTCAAAGATCGATCAACGTCACGGTTGCTGTTTTCACACAAGTTTCTCAATTTAAAAAACCCTGTTTGTTTACAGTGTGTTTGGTGCCACGAACTCTGATTGGACAATGCTAATTAGTCTCTTGTAAAAACAACGAGCGCAAAGTTCGGGGGATTGCGAACGTTGCTTTAAGGAACATGTACCTTTACAGGCTATTTTGGAGTCCTTCAGTTCTAATCTATTTTGCACTGTAATTCTTTTTTGTTCGCCAAAAGGAATCATTTCTGGCGATATCCGACACACATTTAGGATAATCTTATATATTTGGTGAATAAAACTGGTTAATAATTTCATATAAAAGTTGGCATTGTGACTGAAGGGGAACAACTCCATTTATAAAACAAAATTTGTTTAGTCTTCGCATTTTAGCTATTACAATGGTTTCCAATTACAACTTTACCTTATTTTGTTTGGTAATATTATGTTTTGGCAAACCAACAACAGGAGCTGACAAATTTGTATTGACATCGCCCAACTCGTCACAATCGAGGATAAATCCATCATTAAAATCGTCGTATTCTTCGCCTGCAGGAACAAATTCTTCCATGTTTTCTTGTGGTAATATCAAATTTTGACCTTCGGTTCCGTAAGAGCGAAACGAAATTTAATCAATGATCCACCAGAACTAATTTATATCGTCATCCTATTTTAAAATAATTGAATATATACAATTCATAGCCAAACTGAGACATAACTGAAAATAAATAGGAAATAATAATAACCGATTTCTCGATTTTCTTTAAAACAACATTGACGTCTTCCGTGTAATGTAACGACCTTGACAAAACTTTGTAAAATCATTACTACTTGCTCTGAAAAATGTCGAAGTACTTAGAAAAGTTTAGTCGAATGCGAACAATAATTGCAGATAATGGGGGATTAATAAACTCGATTAAAACTATTTACAGGTTACAAAATTGTTTTAATCACATTCACTACACACTGCATAAATTGTTTCAATGACATTAGGCTAGATTATTTTATCAATTGAAATGGAGTATTGGCCTACTACACTGTTATAGGGTTGACAACAAAAAATTCAGCTATCCTGTATGACTTTGATTCTTTTATTTCTGGATAGGGCTTTCCCAAAGCTTTACAATGACACCAAAATGAGCTTGGAAGGCCCTATATTAACAGAGTTTTGCCTAATTAACAGTCACTAATTAACGCTCTTTAGGTCTGAGTGAAAGTGAAGAACATAGTTTGAGTTTCGTATCAATGGACAAACCGACGAGGAAGAAAAGCAAATACACAAATCGCACTGGCGTATCTATGGCGTGACTTGTGATGACGAAATTACCTACCTACAGGTCACAATTCTCTATGGGGTACAATTACATATATTGTATTCCATAGATTTGTGACCTGTATACTGACTTTCTGCAGTCGCAGACTCTTGACTATGATGAAGTATCACTATATAAGTAATGTTTGAAGTCAGATGTGGTAGTCCGGGCCATAATACAGTGGCATCATTTAGAGTAGGCCTACGTCGACTTCCCCATGATTTATCATTTTATTATGGTATAGTTATTTAATTTCTGGGTTACCTCAAGACGGGTTTCAGAAAATAATTGGACAGATTCTTTGTAGTACAAAGTTTGTACCATACACAATAAAAAAAAAAAAATCTTGGCTCAGAGTGGTTATTTATTTCACAGAGATGAACCTATCATTTGTATTGAGCATTGATTGAGGGGTGTAACTTGTTTCGTCCTATTGAGCTTAAATTCCTAGTATTTATATTATCTATGCACATTTTCTGTCTGACTACTGTGCAGCCTGGCAATAAAATTAATATTAGCTAATTACATGCATAATCTATCAATATATGGATGAACTATCAGCTTTAGTAGAGCCTACATGTTGTTTTACAGTTTAGACTTAATTCCAATTCAAATTTATTCTTAAACATCAATATATTTTATTTGTAGAACTGATGAATTAAAATCTGGACGATTGGTTGGCGAAGATGGTTTTGGTAACAAGTATTATGAAAACAAATCATATTTTATGGGTATGAATATTATGTAATGTTTACATTGCGTTTTGAAAAAAGTACATAATCACGATTAAGGAATATGAAGGACTTTGCATTATTTATATTAATGTAGATTATACTGCATATGTTTTATGTGAATGAGATTAAGAAATTGTATTGAGAATCTTTACTGTTAAAGAATGAGTTAGTAGACCACACAGAATGCCAAGATCCTTAAAATAAATATAACTTATTCATTTCATTGTAAGTAGGGGGTTGGATGGCCGAATGGTTAGCACATGCATGCACGTTGTATCATAAGGTGTGTCATTGAATCAACTGTTGTGGTTTCGATTTCCGGTTGTGTGGGAGTGTGACAGGGAGTAGGGTCACTTGTCCAATCTTGTGGGTTTTCTCAGTGTCCCCTGATTTTCTCCCACTGCAAAAGACCCCCATGCGGAAGCAATTATTGAAATAAAATTGCTCCATTTGTATTTGTTAGTACCAAAATGACCTAGTTTGTGTTGAGTGGAAGTTGAGCCTCATTTCTCCCTCTCTCTCTTATTGTAAGTAATATAATATACCCATCATTTGGTTTTCAGGTCGTAGTCGTTGGGTAGATTATACACTAGCAGTTAATCTGGATTATGATGGAAGTCAGGTTCCACCAGAATGGTAAGAGTTTAAAATCATTAAAGCTAGACAATTTTTAAGAAAAGTCTTTTGAAAAAAAAAAAAAAAATTGTTCTACTAAATAGACAGTAGGACATTAAGTTATTTTGGACCATCTTTCAATTTAGGCATAGTTATCAATAAATGTGTTGTGAAATTAATACATGAATCATTGTCAGTTTTTTGCTGGCTTACTTTAGTTTTATATTTTTATTTTGTTTTGACACAACACTGCAATCTAGACCAAATTGGCAAACACTTAACTTAATCAATTAGCTTGGCAATTGAAGGAATCCAAAAATTAATTACAGTATGAACTTTGAGTATAATTTCTTTTTCAGGCACAGGTGGTTACACTATATTGCTGATGAACCCCCAACAGAAGCTCAGTTAGTAAAAAGAAAGTGGATGATAAATCATAGTGAAAACCCTACTGGTACTGATAAAATATATGTTCCTTACAGTACAGTTAAACCTAAAGTACAGGCCTGGAGTCCACCATCTAAATAATTCTATTAGTGTTGTGTAGTAGAATATAAGAATGAACTAACTAATATAAGACATTATTTCACCATGTACAGTGTATATGGTGTGATTTATATTTATGGAGAGACATTTAGAGCCTTTAAGATTATCTTGTAAATAATGAAAGTCTGCTGTATTCTTGAAACGAATAAAATAGACAAACTTCAACTATATTTTTTTTTAAAATTTACTTTTCTTTTAAAAATCATAGATGTTGATGACATAGTTTAAATTCCCCTGATGTATGTGGCAAGGAGTAGGATTGCCTGTCTAACCTTGTGGGTTTTCTTTTTGTCCTCCGGTTTCCTCCCACTGCTAAAGACCCTTACACACAATTAAGTGAATTATTGAAATAAAATTAAAGCATATGTTAGTCCCAAAATGACCTGGTTTGTGTCAAGTGGATGTTAAACCTTATATCTCTCTCTATTATCTCCTTTTGATGGGGTGATCATGTGGCTTAGTGGGTAAGATGCTGGCTCGCTAGCCTGGGGGGCGGGTGTTCGATCCCTGCATTGGCTGAGAAAGTTCATCCAGATTTTCCGCCGTTGTTTCCCCTGGTCAGTGATGCAGGACGGAGGGCCCGACAAGGACAGCTGTCTAGTCATTTGGATAGTACTGAAAACTGAGGTCCTGTGTTCTCATTGGCGTGCTCATAAAGGATCTCTTGGCAGTTGGAATTTGATATGAGAGTAGGCCGTAGCGCCGCTGCTCGGGCAAATTTTCCCTCATAGTCCACTGTATGGCGTATGCCTCATTCCTTTTGATGGAAATTTTACTTTTATACCACTGTGTTTACAACCAAAAAATTCCATTTACTATACATTCGATTTATTATGAGAAACCATTTCTTTTTAAAATCCAAATCTTTGGTTCAATCCTTATAGATATCGGAGGAAAACGACGAGGCGTAAACTTCATTCCAGCAAAACCATGAATGGTTGATTGTAGAGTATGTGTTGACTCATAAAGCTTATTGTTATTATAATCTAAATCTGTTGCTGCCAGTAACAGATGAGTAAATTTATTAATAGCTGGACCAATTGGTGGTAAATCTTCAGATTTATTATATCTGAAATATAATAAGAAATACATTACAGCAGAAAAATGGAATGTCACTGAAGTGCTCCCTTATATCTTCATATAATACACATATATCCATCCATAAAGAAAAAAGAATAATTAGTTTTAAGTTTTAGAAACTCTTAGCAAAAATTTGATTTCTAAACCTCAAGTAAACTAAAATGTGAAACGCTGCAGCAGAACCGTAGGGCGTTAAACCCCATTTCAATTGGAAACGGTGCAACTGGAATAAATCACTACACATCATTTAATGTATAGTTACTTCCCTTTGTCAAGATAGCATTTCAGAGCATATAGTCCATTTGACATAGGGTTTCCCTTCATACTTCTGTTACGAATAAGCCAAATTTTACTTGTTATGTACTATATAATTTATCGTATAAAAGTTTATTCAACAAAATGTACGATAACATGAAGCCGATAAAATAATCCAAGGCTTGTGCATTGTTTCATTTAATGCAAGTGCTAGTCTATTAGTGACAGTAACCTCTCATTACAGCATAAAATTATCTTCAACTGAGGTATACTGTATGTAGTTTACAATTCATTCTGTACATTATTTACATGTACCGTAGTTAAACAATAGTTTTAAAATATAAAGCTACTTACACCCAGTTATTGTTGATTTGAGTAAATCTTGTGATTCCTGTCTGTGCACTGTACACATCAATATGGACTTTGATTTTATCTATAATCCATAAAAAGATAGATCTAAACACATTAATATACCGTAACATAATTTACAGTTTGACTATTACAAAAAATAAATGTTAAGAATAACGCTTTATTAATAAAAACACAACCCATGAATTTTCAAGTAATCTTGATTAAAGATTTATATACAGTAAAGGTGATAAATATGTTCCATGTTAAACAAGTTTTAGCATATAGCTGTACACTATTAATATCATGCCTCAGCCTACTATTTAGCCACAAGTTTTAAAATCTAATAGTTGACAATTCCCTTTAAGCCTTTGCTGTTTTAAATCCTACATTTATATAAAGTTACCTCTTAAATCACAAAATTGAACTTGGAAGAACATTTTTTAATATTGAAAACCTTACATTTTCAATCATAAAAGTGTGACAGTAAGAAATCTGTGAGTGTATATACCTGATTTATTTTCTAGAGTATGTAAAGTATATAAAGAATGACCACCAGGATAATTATGATGTGATATATAGAGAAAACCACTTGTTGCCATAATATTGCCAACTAATAAACATATACCAAATAAATACATTATGGACTTCGTTCTTTTCATCCATCTACAAGACAACAAATATAATAATTATTACAAGTCCCACTTACGCATTTTATCTTAATTGAAGTATCAACATTTATCTGTAATTACATGTGACCCGCTCCCACGAAACCAGATGCTTGTCGCACAACTTCATTTTGTACTATGGGCACAAAAGCATAAACTGTATGCCTTCTTGTTACTATTAATGAGCCGTACTCAACACCAGACGATACAACAAATTTAAAAAGAATTGCATTTCTGGAAAGCTTAGCTGTGGACTATTCAAATATGGTGCCAGCTCTATTTTTATAAAAACGACCATCCGTCGGGTTTTGTGGGAGCGGCTCACACATACAGTATTTTTAACTCATATCATCTTCAATATATTTTTTTTTTATCTCACTTGACCATTTTATAGAACCACCATCCCATTAAATACATATATAATTTAGAGAAATAGTAAATCTTCATCATAATATACACATTTTAAAGGCATGATATATCTAACGAAAAAAACAAAAAAAATTCAATTGACAAAATCAACCAATTATACGTCTTTATTCTGATACATCAAATAAGCTAGCTGACAGACCTGAATAGGTGCCTTATAAAGGTATAATGCATATAACCAATTATACATCAACCATACAGTTTTATACACACATAGACATAAAAAAATATACTTACAAATAATGAAGAGCAGCACCAATTGCAACATTGAACACAGGGAATGTATAGATGATAAATCGTAGTTCTTTATGTGGTAAAAAGGAATAGAGACAGATAAAGAGTATGGCTGGATAGATTAAATATCGTGTTCTTCTATCAACTAAAGCACCAAATGGTACCAATACAAAGGTGACAGATAAAGCTCGTAGTAGTGCTGAATAAAAATACCATAAAAATGGTTGAGTCTATATCAGAATTAAGGACTAATAATATTTCAATGATTAACTATGATAGTAATAAATACAAACCTCATGATCAGCTGTTAGCTATATGAACTCCACGGCCCCCTTAGATGAAACTTGCAGTATCAAGTGTTTGATAAAGGGATATGCATGCACTGTTCAAAGTTTGAACTCCAAACAGAGCTGTAAATGGTAGAATAAAGAGATTGACTTTGGAATTTGTCAAGTACCATTTGTTCTTGACTTAAGAGACTACAAGGTATTTCAATTCATCATTTAAGCTACAGCTATTGCACAATATAAATTGCAGCACTTGTTACATTCAGAACTTTTAAAAACTGATGACTGAAGTACATGTATTTGTGATAAAAGATCAATATTTTATATTATCTAAAAATAAAGAGGAAACACAAACAGAGGATTGTCAGATCTAATGCCCACCAGCAGCAAACTCGTTTGTACTAGGCCTAATACCCATGCCAACAAATCCTGCAGTGCATGTATAAAAAACAAGCTGTTATGATCTCAAAATCAATAGGGTTCTTCTTTATTTCAATATATCTCCCAAGAACTCTGACCTGTATCACATTCACAAGCTTATAACAAAATGAATGATAAACAGGGAAATAAGTCTTGGATTTGAGTTCAGACACTTAAAAATTTTGATAGCGTTCTCCTGAAGCCCATATGAAAAATCCCACCAGGAGTTAATAAAGTCTGTTAAAAAAAATTCTCCAGGTAACAATAATATTGAAAGGATACACCCCAGTTTGAGGATTTATTCAGAATAATATTATACCACCACACTTCTCCTTCTGGCCACAACCATCTTCTCCAGAACCAAGAATCAACTAAAACAGTTAATCCTGTAGAAAAAACAAAAAACCTGATTGAAAACCATTATGGCTTACTGAGATGAAGCTACAAAATACACCCATAATGAAAATCTATGATACCCGATCAATATTCATAAAATACTTACCTAAAAGAATTACTGCTGCTAATAAAGAATGAGCTATTAGACCAGCCAGGTATGACCACTTGAATTTCCTTAAGATGATACCTTTCATGAACAAGGGAGCCAGAAACAAAAACAGTTCTGAACGATAAATTATAATTGATGCACCTGACAACCATATAAACAAAACATCTTGTTCACATAACCAGGCAGACAGAGCAAACAAAACTGAAATAAAAACCAAAACATGATGAATAATCTTTTACTTATAATTGTTTTCATACAGTAAATGGTCCAAATTTTGGTCAAATATATACGGTGCTACATATAGTATTTCTTTGAGAAGAATTGCCATTTAGTTTGACTCTCAAATCAATTTTCTCATTTAAAAATGTCTTCATTTGCAGGAAATGAGCAGGCAATCAGTTTGTTACATATTAAAGAAGGAAAATGATCTTATAATTTTCTATTACCCCAAAAAATGGAAATCATGTACCTGATAAAACCTGCTTCTGTTATGTACAAATGTTACAGATTGTGTTAAATGTACCTATTCTAAAACTTGAAACTCAGTTGAGTTCCTTCACATAGGAGTTGATAATAATATTATCAATGATATGTGTTTCTGATACATTTTCATTAGCACAGTTTGGAGCAAAACAGTAGGACGTTAAACCCCATTTCATTTCATTTTCTGATGGATTAGATATTGGCATATACATTAACTAACTAGTTGAAATTTTAACAGATTTGGCACATTCCATTTTTGAATTGAATACTAACCCAGTGCCAGGGCAAATACATTAGGTAGTGGTCTTGACATGTAAAATAGAAAATGAAATTGAGTCAAACTGCATATTATCAACCATAATTTGACTCCTTTTCCAAACTTTGTACCCACAGCTCTTGTAAAGGAAATAAAACCAATAGCTACAACCATACCAAGCCAAAAACGAACTGAAATAAAAACAAGACATAAGATTATACATATCTACATAAGACAAACAAAAACATTTGTTTCAGAGTGATATCAGTATCTGACACTTTGGATTGTCAACTTAAAAATAAATTCAATTCGTTCTAGATAGGAAATGGTTTAATTAATTAAATTTATGTTTATTTGGCAAACCATAGTGTGGGATCCATAAATTAACAAACAACTACTTAAAGATCTAGATGTATGCCCCAGCCATCACTTTAAAGCATATCTTAAAATACTGAGAAAATATTTGGTGGGTTGAACTGGGTTCACAAAAATATTTAAACTGCAAAATAAAGATGTTAAATTTATCTAAAGTATTGAAATGTCACTTTACATGAAATCAACGAAAAAGTGCCCCAGTAAGAATCATAATTTTAGCATATTTATTTGTAGATAAGTCCAAATGTAATGGTGTATTTTTCTATTTTAGTTGAAGTATAAACACAACTAATTTTCTAATGCCTTCTAGTTCATCTAATGTTTTAAAATAATGTGATTGTGCACTAAATTCGTTTTCTATTAGAACACATACTACTGATATTTTTCTTGATTTATACATTTCACCATAATTATGACAGCTCTATTTTAAAACTCATATTAATGTTTACGAGTAATGTGCAAGAGTGTTGTTAGTGCCCTTGATCATTAACTCACATGTATATAAGTTACTATGGAAAATAGTACTGGTATAACTTACCTATGTATTGACAGAAAAATTTATCTAAGTATAAGTTTTGAGAGAGTGTGACCATTGGAGCTGATAAAAAGGATATGACTAGTGGTCCGAGAAAACTTCTTGGAACAACACCAGGGAATTCAAGGTGATCATACTAAAACAACAAATACAAATAATTCAAAATAAATGTTGGAACAAATAGGTTGAATACTGTAAACAATAAATAAATGGGAGCAGTGAATTAATGATTATAAGGAATCATTGTGCTGAAAATGACTATCACCAGTTGCATTAATTTTAATACAAGTCTATACTGTAACAAAAAAAATATTAAATTAAGTGTAGCTATCTAATTAAATGAAATTAGATAGAGCTAATACTAGTCTAGTTTGATCTAGCAATAACAGCTGGGTCAAAAATTGGGACAAATAATATAGATATAGCTCACCTGTTCTATGTCAAGTTTATGAAAGAGAATGTCATGTATGGCTTGGATATTAAAACTTTCTTCAACTTTGGTATAAGGACAAATAAGAAGGTGAACAATCATTACACCAATAATACTTAATTCCTCTATAAAAACCATCTTTACAATATCTGAAATGTAAAAATATTGCATTAATTCAGTTATATCCCAAACCACTGGTAGTTTCCCTTGACTAAATTACTTTTAATGCAACATGTTGCCACTGATCATACACTGATCAGTTCTAAAGATATTATTTGTTTAAGTATCGTAGTCTAAAGATCTACAATTAAGAAAGACACCCCAATAACGATATGAGATAATTAGAAGGATCATGCAACACCTTCTTCTAACTCCATCCTAGTTACTTTTGGAACTGCCTCCGAGCAGATGATGTCCACTGACAGTTCCTGTTGGGCCCTACATGTATATAGCTGCAGTATGAAAATAACGCTCTTCCCCATCTCTGTTATAAGGCTGTTTTGGAATCCTTACCTACAATTGTTCACCTTCATTCTACTTTATTCACCAAAGGAATCATTTCTTGCCACAGCTGACACACATTTATAATGAATCAACACTATTTTCAAGTAGATTTTGCGATTAAAAACATACGCAAACTATGTTTGAACTGATCAGCCACGAGACTCGAACATGCGTAAACTGCATGTTTATTTCATTGCTAAATTCTACTTGAAAATGGTGTTGAATTATTATAAATTTGTGTAAAATATAATGAGAAATGATTCCTTTTGGCGGAAAATAGAAGGTTAGGTTTCTAAAACATCCTGGGAACAGTGGTGGGAAAGAGTGGTATTTTACTGTATTGGTATTTTCATATTGCTGCTACCTTGTATGACTATCTATAGGGCCCGATAGAAACTGTCAGTGTCAGTGCCATCGTTCGCCAAGAGACAGTTCTCAATGGAACTAGCTCCATACAATCATTCACTCTTTCATATTTGGGGTTTTTCTTACAATGTCTATATACATTCTGTCTTGTCCGCAGGTTTATCTTGAAGATTTTGTTTAGCGCGTTGTGCAGTCCTCCTGCACTTATTATTACTCATCAGTCATTAAGAACCAGTAGTAACTGTTAGACTGTAGGCCTAGTACTAGTCTACAACTAGTGCTGGGCTCAGAAGGCTATGTAAGGCTTTATGTCATAATTAGACAACACTTATTTCTGTATGGCTGATAAATACCATCTACGGATTAGTTCAACTATAATGTTTTCAAAGTCATGGTACCTGTAAAACATCAATTCTGTTAAAATAATTGAAATAATTTAATATGCATTGATGGGCGCAGACATCTTGTTTTTAAAATCCCCTCCCGGAGAAAATCACAAAATGCAAAACTAAATCTAAATGAAAGATAATTCAAATTCAAATAAAAGATAATCTAAATTCTCATTCGAAGATGCCCCATGTCATAAAAAAATATATTTTACAATATTTAAAAATCATACTAAGAAAAGATCTTTCTAGAAAGCAGTAACACGAATTTAGTACACATTAATTCGTTTCGTAAAATTAATTCTACAGTTCAAAATATTAATTTGGTTAAATTTGCCTCGATTTCAGACATAAACACAAATTGGAAATGGCGTCTTCAGCTTTATCTGAAGATGAATTTCATCGTTTACAGGTATCTATGACAATTCAATTTGCAATTTCTTCGGTGCATTATAGTGGAATGAGAGTTGAATTCATTGTCCCGATAACCAACGACTTGACATATCCAAAAACCCACTACATACAACAATAGATTGACAATGTCAATGAGATTCATTTCTAAAAAAAAAGAGTCAAAGACGGCACAACCCATTTGTATACGTCCACATCATTGTCTTCTCCCTAGTCCGTCTGGACGCCCGTCCGCCCGTTCACATTTTGTTTGTTGACGCTTTCCAGGTCACAGTTATTATCCAATTTTTACAAAACTTGAAATGTAGGTTTATATTTTAAAGATCTTGGTTCTTTCGATATTGATATTGGCATACATGTGCGTATCGAACTGTAATTAAATGAATTATGATGTATGGCCCGTGATTGTACTTGAAAACCATGTTATTAGTTTGTGGCCACTCGCGTGATGACAATTTTTATCCGGCTTTATAGCTTGTTCACTATCCATCTTTTGCAAAATGTGGGCGTATCTTGCGTGGCAACCGCTTGTTCTTAAAGCCAGAATTGAGAATTCCCCCTTTGACTTTGCCATATATACAGGTAGATTTGAGACTATGACAAACTATTCTGAAGACTTGGTTTTGCTTTAATATCTGCCCATTGATTCAATATTGCAGTGTCACCATATTGACAAAGCTTAATCTCCACTACTTTCTTTTTTACCGATACCAGTAGTCTAAGTCTGGAACACAACCATGATAATGTTTGTATTTATATATTCAATGATAAGGTTTGACAATTAAAGGTAATAAAATCAGCAATATGTAGATGTATGTACGATTCAGATAACGATCTGAATATTATTGAATTGAATAGGCTTACCTAAATGCCCTTATTGGATGTTTTGTTGGTCAGAGTTATTAAAATGCACAGTGGCAGTGTACGTAACTTTGTTAGTTGATGATACTGAATTTCTTTTGATGTCAAGAATCAAAATCTATGTAATTACGATTGGTGACAGCTTTTCTGTTGTATAGAAAAAGACCGAACACAAATTGGCCGCCTATTCGGCTAGCCAGCTATTCGACCGATCCAGCTGGCCACCTGTTCGTTGGCCACCTATTCAGAATTAAGACAACAGTCGCCCAAACTCATCTATTTTTACCAACCAATAAAATGCAACGTTACGTCTATCAAATGAAAGTAGAATAATATATTATTTTTTATCCATTCCTTTAGCTCAGAATAGAGGTGTAATTTCGCATTATCGTACAAAATTCTAGACATTCAACTAAATATATTCCGAAAGGAAATTAAATAGGCTTTCCAGATATTATTAGTAAAAGTTGGCACAATCATATTAAAGGGGTGCGCTCTCATCCTAAACGTCGACAATTTTTCAATATTTTAAACTCAAAGAACGGTAATATTCCGAGTCAAAATTCGCACCATCGTACAAAATTCTTAGCAACCAGCTATATATATTCTGAAAGGTAATTGATTACGCTTTTCAAATATTTTTAGTAAAAGTTGGCACAATCATATTAAAGGGGCGCCCTCTCAACCTGAATATAGCCAATTTTTCAATATTCTATATGTAAAGATAGACCGGTATTTTATTCGAAGTCCAAATTCGGACCATCGTACAAAATTCTGAGCAACCAGCTATATATATTCTGAAAGGTAATTGAATAAGCTTTCCAAATATTATTAGTAAAAGTTGGCACAATCATATTAAAGGGGCGCGCTCTCAACGTGAACATAGCCAATGTTTCAACATTTAAAGTGAAAGAACGGTAATATTCCGAGTCGAAATGCGGACCATCGTACAAAATTCTGAGCATCCATCTATATATATTCTGAAAGGTAATTGGATAAGCTTTCCAAATATTATTAGTAAAAGTTGGCACAATCATATTAAAGGGGCGCCCTCTCAACCTACAAATAGCCAATTTTTTAATATTTTAAAGTGAAAGAACGGCAATATTCCGAGTCGAATTCGGACTATCGTACAAAATTCTAAGCATCCAGCTATATATATTCTGAAAGGTAATTGCATAAGCTTTCCAAATATTATTAGTAAAAGTTGGCACAATCATATTAAAGGGGCGCGCTCTCAACCTATAAATAGCCATTTTTTCAATATTTTAAACTGAAATAATGGTAATATTCTGAGTCAAAATTCGGACCATCGTACAAAATTCTGAGCAACCAGCTATATATATTCTGAAAGGTAATTGAATAAGCTTTCTAAATATTATTAGTAAAAGTTGGCACAATCATATTAAAGGGGCGCGCTCTCAACCTACAAATAGCCATTTTTTTAATATTTTAAACTGAAAGAATGGTAATATTCTGAGTCAAAATTCGGACCATCGTATAAAATTCTGAGCATCCAGCTATATATATTCTGAAAGGTAATTGCATAAGCTTTCCAAATATTAGTAAAAGTTGGCACAATCATATTAAAGGGGCGCGCTCTCAACCTGAACATAGCCAATGTTTCAACATTTAAAATGAAAGAACGGTAATATTCCGAGTCGAAATTCGGACCATCGTACAAAATTCTGAGCATCCATCTATATATATTCTGAAAGGTACTTGGATAAGCTTTCCAAATATTATTAGTAAAAGTTGGCACAATCATATTAAAGGGGCGCCCTCTCAACCTACAAATAGCCATTTTTTTAATATTTTAAAGTGAAAAAACGGCAATATTCCGAGTCGAATTCGGACTATCGTACAAAATTCTAAGCATCCAGCTATATATATTCTGAAAGGTATTTGCATAAACTTTCCAAATATTATTAGTAAGAGTTGGCACAATCATATTAAAGGGGCGCGCTCTCAACCTACAAATCGCCATTTTTTCAATATTTTAAACTGAAAGAATGGTAATATTCCGAGTCGAAATTCGGACCATCGTACAAAATTCTGAGCAACCAGCTATATATATTCTGAAAGGTAATTGGATAAGCTTTCCAAATATTATTAGTAAAAGTTGGCACAATCATATTAAAGGGGCGCCCTCTCAACCTGAACATAGCCAATTTTTCAATATTCTGAATGTAAAGACAGACCAGTATTTTTTTCGAAGTCCAAATTCGAACTATCGTACAAAATTCTAAGCATCCAGCTATATATATTCTGAAAGGTAATTGCATAAGCTTTCCAAATATTATTAGTAAAAGTTGGCACAATCATATTAAAGGGGTGCCCTCTCAACCTGAACATAGCCAATGTTTCAACATTTAAAATGAAAGAACGGTAATATTCCGAGTCGAAATTCGGACCATCGTACAAAATTCTGAGCATCCATCTATATATATTCTGAAAGGTAATTGGATAAGCTTTCTAAATATTATTAGTAAAAGTTGGCACAATCATATTAAAGGGGCGCCCTCTCAACCTACAAATAGCCAATTTTTTAATATTTTAAAGTGAAAGAACGGCAATATTCCGAGTGGAATTCGGACTATCGTACAAAATTCTAAGCATCCAGCTATATATATTCTGAAAGGTAATTGCATAAGCTTTCCAAATATTATTAGTAAGAGTTGGCACAATCATATTAAAGGGGCGCCCTCTCAACCTGAACATAGCCAATTTTTCAATATTCTCAATGTAAAGACAGACCAGTATTTTTTTCGAAGTCCAAATTCGAACTATCGTACAAAATTCTAAGCATCCAGCTATATATATTCTGAAAGGTAATTGCATAAGCTTTCCAAATATTATTAGTAAAAGTTGGCACAATCATATTAAAGGGGCGCCCTCTCAACCTGAACATAGCCAATGTTTCAACATTTAAAATGAAAGAACGGTAATATTCCGAGTCGAAATTCGGACCATCGTACAAAATTCTGAGCATCCATCTATATATATTCTGAAAGGTAATTGGATAAGCTTTCCAAATATTATTAGTAAAAGTTGGCACAATCATATTAAAGGGGCGCCCTCTCAACCTACAAATAGCCAATTTTTTAATATTTTAAAGTGAAAGAACGGCAATATTCCGAGTCGAATTCGGACTATCGTACAAAATTCTAAGCATCCAGCTATATATATTCTGAAAGGTATTTGCATAAACTTTCCAAATATTATTAGTAAAAGTTGGCACAATCATATTAAAGGGGCGCGCTCTCAACCTACAAATCGCCATTTTTTCAATATTTTAAACTGAAAGAATGGTAATATTCCGAGTCGAAATTCGGACCATCGTACAAAATTCTGAGCAACCAGCTATATATATTCTGAAAGGTAATTGAATAAGCTTTCCAAATATTATTAGTAAAAGTTGGCACAATCATATTAAAGGGGCGCGCTCTCAACCTGAACATAGCCAATGTTTCAACATTTAAAGTGAAAGAACGGTAATATTCCGAGTCGAAATGCGGACCATCGTACAAAATTCTGAGCATCCATCTATATATATTCTGAAAGGTAATTGGATAAGCTTTCCAAATATTATTAGTAAAAGTTGGCACAATCATATTAAAGGGGCGCCCTCTCAACCTACAAATAGCCAATTTTTTAATATTTTAAAGTGAAAGAACGGCAATATTCCGTGTCGAATTCGGACTATCGTACAAAATTCTAAGCATCCAGCTATATATATTCTGAAAGGTATTTGCATAAACTTTCCAAATATTATTAGTAAAAGTTGGCACAATCATATTAAAGGGGCGCGCTCTCAACCTACAAATCGCCATTTTTTCAATATTTTAAACTGAAAGAATGGTAATATTCCGAGTCGAAATTCGGACCATCGTACAAAATTCTGAGCAACCAGCTATATATATTCTGAAAGGTAATTGAATAAGCTTTCCAAATATTATAAGTAAAAGTTGGCACAATCATATTAAAGGGGCGCGCTCTCAACCTAAAAATAGCCAATTTTTCAATATTTTAAACTGAAAGAATGGTAATATTCCCAGTCGAAATGCGGACCATCGTACAAAATTCTGAGCATCCATCTATATATATTCTGAAAGGTACTTGGATAAGCTTTCCAAATATTATTAGTAAAAGTTGGCACAATCATATTAAAGGGGCGCGCTCTCAACCTACAAATCGCCATTTTTTCAATATTTTAAACTGAAAGAATGGTAATATTCCGAGTCGAAATTCGGACCATCGTACAAAATTCTGAGCAACCAGCTATATATATTCTGAAAGGTAATTGAATAAGCTTTCCAAATATTATAAGTAAAAGTTGGCACAATCATATTAAAGGGGCGCGCTCTCAACCTACAAATCGCCATTTTTTCAATATTTTAAACTGAAAGAATGGTAATATTCCGAGTCGAAATTCGGACCATCGTACAAAATTCTGAGCATCCATCTATATATATTCTGAAAGGTAATTGGATAAGCTTTCCAAATAATATTAGTAAAAGTTGGCACAATCATATTAAAGGGGCGCGCTCTCAACCTACAAATCGCCATTTTTTCAATATTTTAAACTGAAAGAATGGTAATATTCCGAGTCGAAATTCGGACCATCGTACAAAATTCTGAGCAACCAGCTATATATATTCTGAAAGGTATTTGCATAAACTTTCCAAATATTATTAGTAAAAGTTGGCACAATCATATTAAAGGGGCGCCCTCTCAACCTGAACATAGCCAATTTTTCAATATTCTCAATGTAAAGACAGACCAGTATTTTTTTCGAAGTCCAAATTCGAACTATCGTACAAAATTCTAAGCATCCAGCTATATATATTCTGAACGGTAATTGCATAAGCTTTCCAAATATTATTAGTAAAAGTTGGCACAATCATATTAAAGGGGCGCGCTCTCAACCTGAACATAGCCAATGTTTCAACATTTAAAATGAAAGAACGGTAATATTCCGAGTCGAAATTCGGACCATCGTACAAAATTCTGAGCATCCATCTATATATATTCTGAAAGGTAATTGGATAAGCTTTCTAAATATTATTAGTAAAAGTTGGCACAATCATATTAAAGGGGCGCCCTCTCAACCTACAAATAGCCATTTTTTTAATATTTTAAAGTGAAAGAACGGCAATATTCCGAGTCGAATTCGGACTATCGTACAAAATTCTAAGCATCCAGCTATATATATTTTGAAAGGTAATTGCATAAGCTTTCCAAATATTATTAGTAAAAGTTGGCACAATCATATTAAAGGGGCGCCCTCTCAACCTGAACATAGCCAATTTTTCAATATTCTCAATGTAAAGACAGACCAGTATTTTTTTCGAAGTCCAAATTCGAACTATCGTACAAAATTCTAAGCATCCAGCTATATATATTCTGAAAGGTAATTGCATAAGCTTTCCAAATATTATTAGTAAAAGTTGGCACAATCATATTAAAGGGGCGCCCTCTCAACCTGAACATAGCCAATTTTTCAATATTCTGAATGTAAAGACAGACCAGTATTTTTTTCGAAGTCCAAATTCGAACTATCGTACAAAATTCTAAGCATCCAGCTATATATATTCTGAAAGATAATTGCATAAGCTTTCCAAATATTATTAGTAAAAGTTGGCACAATCATATTAAAGGGGCGCCCTCTCAACCTGAACATAGCCAATGTTTCAACATTTAAAATGAAAGAACGGTAATATTCCGAGTCGAAATTCGGACCATCGTACAGAATTCTGAGCATCCATCTATATATATTCTGAAAGGTAATTGGATAAGCTTTCTAAATATTATTAGTAAAAGTTGGCACAATCATATTAAAGGGGCGCCCTCTCAATCTACAAATAGCCATTTTTTTAATATTTTAAAGTGAAAGAACGGTAATATTCCGAGTCGAAATTCGGACCATCGTACAAAATTCTGAGCATCCATCTATATATATTCTGAAAGGTAATTGGATAAGCTTTCCAAATAATATTAGTAAAAGTTGGCACAATCATATTAAAGGGGCGCCCTCTCAACCTACAAATAGCCATTTTTTTAATATTTTAAAGTGAAAGAACGGCAATATTCCGAGTCGAATTCGGACTATCGTACAAAATTCTAAGCATCCAGCTATATATATTCTGAAAGGTAATTGCATAAGCTTTCCAAATATTATTAGTAAAAGTTGGCACAATCATATTAAAGGGGCGCCCTCTCAACCTGAACATAGCCAATTTTTCAATATTCTCAATGTAAAGACAGACCAGTATTTTTTTCGAAGTCCAAATTCGAACTATCGTACAAAATTCTAAGCATCCAGCTATATATATTCTGAAAGGTAATTGCATAAGCTTTCCAAATATTATTAGTAAAAGTTGGCACAATCATATTAAAGGGGCGCCCTCTCAACCTGAACATAGCCAATGTTTCAACATTTAAAATGAAAGAACGGTAATATTCCGAGTCGAAATTCGGACCATCGTACAAAATTCTGAGCATCCATCTATATATATTCTGAAAGGTAATTGGATAAGCTTTCCAAATATTATTAGTAAAAGTTGGCACAATCATATTAAAGGGGAGCGCTCTCAACCTGAACATAGCCAATGTTTCAACATTTAAAATGAAAGAACGGTAATATTCCGAGTCGAAATTCGGACCATCGTACAAAATTCTGAGCATCCATCTATATATATTCTGAAAGGTAATTGGATAAGCTTTCCAAATAATATTAGTAAAAGTTGGCACAATCATATTAAAGGGGCGCCCTCTCAACCTACAAATAGCCATTTTTTTAATATTTTAAAGTGAAAGAACGGCAATATTCCGAGTCGAATTCGGACTATCGTACAAAATTCTAAGCATCCAGCTATATATATTCTGAAAGGTAATTGCATAAGCTTTCCAAATATTATTAGTAAAAGTTGGCACAATCATATTAAAGGGGCGCCCTCTCAACCTGAACATAGCCAATTTTTCAATATTCTCAATGTAAAGACAGACCAGTATTTTTTTCCAAGTCCAAATTCGAACTATCGTACAAAATTCTAAGCATCCAGCTATATATATTCTGAAAGGTAATTGCATAAGCTTTCCAAATATTATTAGTAAAAGTTGGCACAATCATATTAAAGGGGCGCCCTCTCAACCTGAACATAGCCAATTTTTCAATATTCTGAATGTAAAGACAGACCAGTATTTTTTTCGAAGTCCAAATTCGAACTATCGTACAAAATTCTAAGCATCCAGCTATATATATTCTGAAAGGTAATTGCATAAGCTTTCCAAATTTTATTAGTAAAAGTTGGCACAATCATATTAAAGGGGCGCGCTCTCAACCTGAACATAGCCAATGTTTCAACATTTAAAATGAAAGAACGGTAATATTCCGAGTCGAAATTCGGACCATCGTACAAAATTCTGAGCATCCATCTATATATATTCTGAAAGGTAATTGGATAAGCTTTCTAAATATTATTAGTAAAAGTTGGCACAATCATATTAAAGGGGCGCCCTTTCAACCTACAAATAGCCAATTTTTTAATATTTTAAAGTGAAAGAACGGCAATATTCCGAGTGGAATTCGGACTATCGTACAAAATTCTAAGCATCCAGCTATATATATTCTGAAAGGTAATTGCATAAGCTTTCCAAATATTATTAGTAAAAGTTGGCACAATCATATTAAAGGGGCGCCCTCTCAACCTACAAATAGCCATTTTTTCAATATTTTAAACTGAAAGAATGGTAATATTCCGAGTCAAAATTCGGACCATCGTACAAAATTTTCAGCAACCAGCTATATATATTCTAAAAGGTAATTGAATAAGCTTTCCAAATATTATTAGTAAAAGTTGGCACAATCATATTAAAGGGGCGCCCTCTCAACCTGAACATAGCCAAGGGTTAGGGTTAGGGTTAGGGTTAGGGCGCCCCTTTAATATGATTGTGCCAACTTTTACTAATAATATTTGGAAAGCTTATCCAAGTACCTTTCAGAATATATATAGATGGATGCTCAGAATTTTGTACGATGGTCCGAATTTCGACTCGGAATATTACCGTTCTTTCATTTTAAATGTTGAAACATTGGCTATGTTCAGGTTGAGAGCGCGCCCCTTTAATATGATTGTGCCAACTTTTACTAATAATATTTGGAAAGCTTATGCAATTACCGTTCAGAATATATATAGCTGGATGCTTAGAATTTTGTACGATAGTTCGAATTTGGACTTCGAAAAAAATACTGGTCTGTCTTTACATTGAGAATATTGAAAAATTGGCTATGTTCAGGTTGAGAGGGCGCCCCTTTAATATGATTGTGCCAACTTTTACTAATAATATTTGGAAAGCTTATCCAATTACCTTTCAGAATATATATAGCTGGTTGCTCAGAATTTTGTACGATGGTCCGAATTTCGACTCGGAATATTACCATTCTTTCAGTTTAAAATATTGAAAAAATGGCGATTTGTAGGTTGAGAGCGCGCCCATTTAATATGATTGTGCCAACTCTTACTAATAATATTTGGAAAGTTTATGCAAATACCTTTCAGAATATATATAGCTGGATGCTTAGAATTTTGTACGATAGTCCGAATTCGACTCGGAATATTGCCGTTCTTTCACTTTAAAATATTAAAAAAATGGCTATTTGTAGGTTGAGAGGGCGCCCCTTTAATATGATTGTGCCAACTTTTACTAATAATATTTGGAAAGCTTATCCAATTACCTTTCAGAATATATATAGATGGATGCTCAGAATTTTGTACGATGGTCCGCATTTCGACTCGGAATATTACCGTTCTTTCACTTTAAATGTTGAAACACTGGCTATGTTCAGGTTGAGAGCGCGCCCCTTTAATATGATTGTGCCAACTTTTACTAATAATATTTGGAAAGCTTGTGCAATTACCTTTCAGAATATATATAGCTGGATGCTTAGAATTTTGAACGATAGTTCGAATTTGGACTTCGAAAAAAATACTGGTCTGTCTTTACATTCAGAATATTGAAAAATTGGCTATGTTCAGGTTGAGAGGGCACCCCTTTAATATGATTGTGCCAACTTTTACTAATAATATTTGGAAAGCTTATCCAATTACCATTCAGAATATATATAGCTGGATGCTGAGAATTTTGTACGATAGTCCGAATTTGGACTCGGAATATTGCGGTTCTTTCACTTTAAAATATTAAAAAATTGGCTATGTTCAGGTTGATAGCGCGCCCCTTTGATATGATTGTGCCAACTTTTACTAATAATATTTGGAAAGCTTATGCAATTACCTTTCAGAATATATATAGCTGGATGCTTAGAATTTTGTACGATAGTCCGAATTCGACTCGGAATATTGCCGTTCTTTCACTTTAAAATATTAAAAAATTGGCTATTTGTAGGTTGAGAGGGCGCCCCTTTAATATGATTGTGCCAACTTTTACTAATAATATTTGGAAAGCTTATCCAATTACCTTTCAGAATATATATAGATGGATGCTCAGAATTTTATACGATGGTCCGCATTTCGACTCGGAATATTACCGTTCTTTCACTTTAAATGTTGAAACATTGGCTATGTTCAGGTTGAGAGCGCGCCCATTTAATATGATTGTGCCAACTTTTACTAATAATATTTGGAAAGCTTATTCAATTACCTTTCAGAATATATATAGCTGGTTGCTCAGAATTTTGTACGATGGTCCGAATTTCGACTCGGAATATAACCATTCTTTCAGTTTAAAATATTGAAAAAATGGCGATTTGTAGGTTGAGAGCGCGCCCCTTTAATATGATTGTGCCAACTTTTACTAATAATATTTGGAAAGTTTATGCAAATACCTTTCTGAATATATATAGCTGGATGCTTAGAATTTTGTACGCGACTCGGAATATTGCCGTTCTTTCACTTTAAAATATTAAAAAATTGGCTATTTGTAGGTTGAGAGGGCGCCCCTTTAATATGATTGTGCCAACTTTTACTAATAATATTTGGAAAGCTTATCCAATTACCTTTCAGAATATATATAGATGGATGCTCAGAATTTTGTACGATGGTCCGAATTTCGACTCGGAATATTACCGTTCTTTCATTTTAAATGTTGAAACATTGGCTATGTTCAGGTTGAGAGCGCGCCCCTTTAATATGATTGTGCCAACTTTTACTAATAATATTTGGAAAGCTTATGCAATTACCTTTCAGAATATATATAGCTGGATGCTTAGAATTTTGTACGATAGTTCGAATTTGGACTTCGAAAAAAATACTGGTCTGTCTTTACATTCAGAATATTGAAAAATTGGCTATGTTCAGGTTGAGAGGGGGCCCTTTAATATGATTGTGCCAACTTTTACTAATAATATTTGGAAAGTTTATTCAATTACCTTTTAGAATATATATAGCTGGTTGCTGAAAATTTTGTACGATGGTCCGAATTTTGACTCGGAATATTACCATTCTTTCAGTTTAAAATATTGAAAAAATGGCTATTTGTAGGTTGAGAGGGCGCCCCTTTAATATGATTGTGCCAACTTTTACTAATAATATTTGGAAAGCTTATGCAATTACCTTTCAGAATATATATAGCTGGATGCTTAGAATTTTGTACGATAGTCCGAATTCCACTCGGAATATTGCCGTTCTTTCACTTTAAAATATTAAAAAATTGGCTATTTGTAGGTTGAAAGGGCGCCCCTTTAATATGATTGTGCCAACTTTTACTAATAATATTTAGAAAGCTTATCCAATTACCTTTCAGAATATATATAGATGGATGCTCAGAATTTTGTACGATGGTCCGAATTTCGACTCGGAATATTACCGTTCTTTCATTTTAAATGTTGAAACATTGGCTATGTTCAGGTTGAGAGCGCGCCCCTTTAATATGATTGTGCCAACTTTTACTAATAATATTTGGAAAGCTTATGCAATTACCTTTCAGAATATATATAGCTGGATGCTTAGAATTTTGTACGATAGTTCGAATTTGGACTTCGAAAGAAATACTGGTCTGTCTTTACATTCAGAATATTGAAAAATTGGCTATGTTCAGGTTGAGAGGGCGCCCCTTTAATATGATTGTGCCAACTTTTACTAATAATATTTGGAAAGCTTATGCAATTACCTTTCAGAATATATATAGCTGGATGCTTAGAATTTTGTACGATAGTTCGAATTTGGACTTGGAAAAAAATACTGGTCTGTCTTTACATTGAGAATATTGAAAAATTGGCTATGTTCAGGTTGAGAGGGCGCCCCTTTAATATGATTGTGCCAACTTTTACTAATAATATTTGGAAAGCTTATGCAATTACCTTTCAGAATATATATAGCTGGATGCTTAGAATTTTGTACGATAGTCCGAATTCGACTCGGAATATTGCCGTTCTTTCACTTTAAAATATTAAAAAAATGGCTATTTGTAGGTTGAGAGGGCGCCCCTTTAATATGATTGTGCCAACTTTTACTAATATTATTTGGAAAGCTTATCCAATTACCTTTCAGAATATATATAGATGGATGCTCAGAATTTTGTACGATGGTCCGAATTTCGACTCGGAATATTACCGTTCTTTCATTTTAAATGTTGAAACATTGGCTATGTTCAGGTTGAGAGCGCTCCCCTTTAATATGATTGTGCCAACTTTTACTAATAATATTTGGAAAGCTTATGCAATTACCTTTCAGAATATATATAGCTGGATGCTTAGAATTTTGTACGATAGTTCGAATTTGGACTTGGAAAAAAATACTGGTCTGTCTTTACATTGAGAATATTGAAAAATTGGCTATGTTCAGGTTGAGAGGGCGCCCCTTTAATATGATTGTGCCAACTTTTACTAATAATATTTGGAAAGCTTATCCAATTACCTTTCAGAATATATATAGCTGGATGCTGAGAATTTTGTACGATAGTCCGAATTTGGACTCGGAATATTGCCGTTCTTTCACTTTAAAATATTAAAAAATTGGCTATGTTCAGGTTGATAGCGCGCCCCTTTAATATGATTGTGCCAACTTTTACTAATAATATTTGGAAAGCTTATGCAATTACCTTTCAGAATATATATAGCTGGATGCTTAGAATTTTGTACGATAGTCCGAATTCGACTCGGAATATTGCCGTTCTTTCACTTTAAAATATTAAAAAATTGGCTATTTGTAGGTTGAGAGGGCGCCCCTTTAATATGATTGTGCCAACTTTTACTACTAATATTTGGAAAGCTTATCCAAGTACCTTTCAGAATATATATAGATGGATGCTCAGAATTTTGTACGATGGTCCGCATTTCGACTGGGAATATTACCATTCTTTCAGTTTAAAATATTGAAAAATTGGCTATTTTTAGGTTGAGAGCGCGCCCCTTTAATATGATTGTGCCAACTTTTACTTATAATATTTGGAAAGCTTATTCAATTACCTTTCAGAATATATATAGCTGGTTGCTCAGAATTTTGTACGATGGTCCGAATTTCGACTCGGAATATTACCATTCTTTCAGTTTAAAATATTGAAAAAATGGCGATTTGTAGGTTGAGAGCGCGCCCCTTTAATATGATTGTGCCAACTTTTACTAATAATATTTGGAAAGTTTATGCAAATACCTTTCAGAATATATATAGCTGGATGCTTAGAATTTTGTACGATAGTCCGAATTTGACACGGAATATTGCCGTTCTTTCACTTTAAAATATTAAAAAATTGGCTATTTGTAGGTTGAGAGGGCGCCCCTTTAATATGATTGTGCCAACTTTTACTAATAATATTTGGAAAGCTTATCCAATTACCTTTCAGAATATATATAGATGGATGCTCAGAATTTTGTACGATGGTCCGAATTTCGACTCGGAATATTACCGTTCTTTCATTTTAAATGTTGAAACATTGGCTATGTTCAGGTTGAGAGGGCGCCCCTTTAATATGATTGTGCCAACTTTTACTAATAATATTTGGAAAGCCTATGCAATTACCTTTCAGAATATATATAGCTGGATGCTTAGAATTTTGTACGATAGTTCGAATTTGGACTTCGAAAAAAATACTGGTCTGTCTTTACATTGAGAATATTGAAAAATTGGCTATGTTCAGGTTGAGAGGGCGCCCCTTTAATATGATTGTGCCAACTTTTACTAATAATATTTGGAAAGCTTATGCAATTACCTTTCAGAATATATATAGCTGGATGCTTAGAATTTTGTACGGTAGTCCGAATTCGACTCGGAATATTGCCGTTCTTTCACTTTAAAATATTAAAAAATTGGCTATTTGTAGGTTGAGAGGGCGCCCCTTTAATATGATTGTGCCAACTTTTACTAATAATATTTGGAAAGCTTATCCAATTACCTTTCAGAATATATATAGATGGATGCTCAGAATTTTGTACGATGGTCCGCATTTCGACTCGGAATATTACCGTTCTTTCACTTTAAATGTTGAAACATTGGCTATGTTCAGGTTGAGAGCGCGCCCCTTTAATATGATTGTGCCAACTTTTACTAATAATATTTGGAAAGCTTATTCAATTACCTTTCAGAATATATATAGCTGGTTGCTCAGAATGTTGTACGATGGTCCGAATTTCGACTCAGAATATTACCATTCTTTCAGTTTAAAATATTGAAAAAATGGCGATTTGTAGGTTGAGAGCGCGCCCCTTTAATATGATTGTGCCAACTTTTACTAATAATATTTGGAAAGTTTATGCAAATACCTTTCTGAATATATATAGCTGGATGCTTAGAATTTTGTACGATAGTCCGAATTCGACTAGGAATATTGCCGTTCTTTCACTTTAAAATATTAAAAAATTGGCTATTTGTAGGTTGAGAGGGCGCCCCTTTAATATGATTGTGCCAACTTTTACTAATAATATTTGGAAAGCTTATCCAAGTACCTTTCAGAATATATATAGATGGATGCTCAGAATTTTGTACGATGGTCCGAATTTCGACTCGGAATATTACCGTTCTTTCATTTTAAATGTTGAAACATTGGCTATGTTCAGGTTGAGAGCGCGCCCCTTTAATATGATTGTGCCAACTTTTACTAATAATATTTGGAAAGCTTATGCAATTACCGTTCAGAATATATATAGCTGGATGCTTAGAATTTTGTACGATAGTTCGAATTTGGACTTCGAAAAAAATACTGGTCTGTCTTTACATTCAGAATATTGAAAAATTGGCTATGTTCAGGTTGAGAGGGCGCCCCTTTAATATGATTGTGCCAACTTTTACTAATAATATTTGGAAAGCTTATCCAATTACCTTTCAGAATATATATAGCTGGTTGCTCAGAATTTTGTACGATGGTCCGAATTTCGACTCGGAATATTACCATTCTTTCAGTTTAAAATATTGAAAAAATGGCGATTTGTAGGTTGAGAGCGCGCCCCTTTAATATGATTGTGCCAACTCTTACTAATAATATTTGGAAAGTTTATGCAAATACCTTTCAGAATATATATAGCTGGATGCTTAGAATTTTGTACGATAGTCCGAATTCGACTCGGAATATTGCCGTTCTTTCACTTTAAAATATTAAAAAAATGGCTATTTGTAGGTTGAGAGGGCGCCCCTTTAATATGATTGTGCCAACTTTTACTAATAATATTTGGAAAGCTTATCCAATTACCTTTCAGAATATATATAGATGGATGCTCAGAATTTTGTACGATGGTCCGAATTTCGACTCGGAATATTACCGTTCTTTCATTTTAAATGTTGAAACATTGGCTATGTTCAGGTTGAGAGCGCGCCCCTTTAATATGATTGTGCCAACTTTTACTTATAATATTTGGAAAGCTTATGCAATTACCTTTCAGAATATATATAGCTGGATGCTTAGAATTTTGTACGATAGTTCGAATTTGGACTTCGAAAAAAATACTGGTCTGTCTTTACATTCAGAATATTGAAAAATTGGCTATGTTCAGGTTGAGAGGGCGCCCCTTTAATATGATTGTGCCAACTTTTACTAATAATATTTGGAAAGCTTATCCAATTACCTTTCAGAATATATATAGCTGGATGCTGAGAATTTTGTACGATAGTCCGAATTTGGACTCGGAATATTGCCGTTCTTTCACTTTAAAATATTAAAAAATTGGCTATGTTCAGGTTGATAGCGCGCCCCTTTAATATGATTGTGCCAACTTTTACTAATAATATTTGGAAAGCTTATGCAATTACCTTTCAGAATATATATAGCTGGATGCTTAGAATTTTGTACGATAGTCCGAATTCGACTCGGAATATTGCCGTTCTTTCACTTTAAAATATTAAAAAATTGGCTATTTGTAGGTTGAGAGGGCGCCCCTTTAATATGATTGTGCCAACTTTTACTAATAATATTTGGAAAGCTTATCCAAGTACCTTTCAGAATATATATAGATGGATGCTCAGAATTTTGTACGATGGTCCGCATTTTGACTGGGAATATTACCATTCTTTCAGTTTAAAATATTGAAAAATTGGCTATTTTTAGGTTGAGAGCGCGTCCCTTTAATATGATTGTGCCAACTTTTTATTATTATTATTATTATTATACAACACTTATATAGCGCTAACTTCCACATACGTGTTCAGATGCGCTTTACAATAGATAGATAAATGTATAGGATATATAAAAAATCATTAAAAAGAAAATAATAGTTATAGAAACAGTAAAAATCTAAATATCTATAAAAATCAGTACAAAAATAAATATCTATAAAATACATATAGTGAATAATTAAAATTAATTCAGCAATTAAAAGCCTCTCGGAATAAAAAAGTTTTAAGTTTAGATTTAAAAGTTGTTAAAGAGGTACAACTGCGTATACTAAGAGGCAATAGATTCCACTGCTTTGGGGCTTGAAACGAAAACGATCGTTCTCCATAACTTGAAAGGTTGGCTCTTTTTTCCGTTAATAAAAAGTTGTCTTTGGATGACCGTAACGTTCGAGAAGGTTTATATATATTCAAGAGACATGACAAGTAAAAGGGCGCAATACCATTAAAACATTTAAAAGTTAATAAAAGTATTTTATATTTAATTCTAAAAACAACAGGCAACCAGTGCAGTTGAAATAAAACTGGGGTTATGTGCTCATTATATTTCGTGCTTGTGACCAGTCTTGCGGCAGAATTCTGCACTTTTTGGAGTTTATCAATAATGCGACACGGAAGACCAATCAGTAAGGAATTGCAACTGTCCAGTCTGGAGGTAATTAAGGTACTTATAAGTGTTTGTATTGCGTCAGTGGAGAGGTTACTGCGGATTTTACTAATATTACGTAGGTGATAATAACATAATTTACATACATTATTTACATGAGACTCTAAGTTTAGGTGACTGTCAAACATTACACCAATGTTTCTGGCAGTTTTTACTGGCTCCACAGAAACATCGCCTATAGAAATAGCAATGTTATCTGAAATTTTTGCTTCAACTGTTGGTGAGCTAATTAGAAGATACTCGGTTTTATCATCGTTCAGCTTTAAAAAATTGGTTGACATCCATTGTCGGATTTCATTGATACAGGATTCTAAAATATGCTTAGTTAAAACAAAGCCATCTTTAACAATTGGTTTGAATGAGATATACAACTGCGTATCATCTGCATACAGATGATACTGGATATTATACTTTTTAATTATTTTACCCAAGGGTGAGGTATACAAGCTGAATAAAATTGGGCCTAAAACAGAGCCCTGTGGGACACCGTATAGAAGGCCAACATCTTCGGATGATTTGCCACTGACAACAATAGATTGTTTTCTATCATTTAAATAGGATCTGAGTAGGTTGATTGCAGAGCCAGATATACCGAATTCAGATATTAAACGAGAAATAAGGATGCTGTGGTCAACGGTATCAAAGGCGGCCGACAGGTCTAACAATATAAGGAGAACACAATTGTGATTGTCTAGTGAATTTAGAATGTCATTTTGAACTCGAATAAGAGCAGTCTCTGTGCTGTGATGCTTGCGATATGCACTCTGAAATACTTCAAGAAGACTATTGTCAGAAATGTAAGTTTTTAATTGATTAGCTATGCATTTCTCGAGGATTTTGGAGATAAAGCTGAGATTGGAAACTGGTCGATAGTTGTTGTAATGGTTCGGGTCAAGAGTTGGCTTTTTAATTAAGGGAACAACGATTGCAGTTTTGAAAACATCTGGAAAAACAGCACTTTCGATTGAACAGTTGATCAAGTTAGTTACTGAAGGAAGCATACAGTCGAGGCATTCCTTTAGAAGCCAGGTAGGTAACGGATCAAGGATGCAAGACTTTGAATTTGATGAACAGATTAACTTTTTAATTTCATGATCTGCAACAGGTGAAAAAGCTTCTAGATTGCAGTTTACGTTAGACTCGGCGGTTTTAGTTGTAGTGCTGCCTGATGAAGCTGACTTATTTAAATCATTCCTGATTTTCGTAATTTTGGAAGAAAAGAAGTTAGCAAATCTATTAGGTAAATCAGTTACATCATCAGTTGGAAGTTTTATGACACCATCATTGTGATCGAGTAGCGCGTTAACAACTTTATAAAGTTCTTTCTGCTTATTTTCACTGGATTCTATTTTATCTGAATAGAAATATCGTTTTGCTGATTCAATTTTTCTAACCACTACGAGTTTTGCTTTTTTGAATATTTGTCGATGAACATGTAGACCAGATTTTCGCCATGCCCGCTCTGCCTTGTTTCGTTCGATCTTTGAGAGATGGACATCCTCATTATACCATTCAGTTCCAGCACGAACCGTAACTGATTTGGTTTGTAATGGGAGAACAGTATCTATAATGTTTTGAAGAACAGTGTTATAATGGAGAGCTTTTTCATTAATTTCATTTATTTCACATATTTTGGATAATCCCGAATCCGTTATTTCCTGTTTCAGTGTATCTTTGTCTAAAGTTTTGAATCTTCTAAAACATATATTTCTACGAATGGGCAAAGGTTTTCTGATTTCAAGATCAAGGGTTACGCAATAATGGTCTGATATCAGCTTATCAGAGACGTTGATATTTGTAGGCGATAATTCATTCTCTCTTGTGATGACTAGGTCTAGAATATGGCCGCGAATATGGGTAGGATCAACAATATGTTGGCGTAGAGAATACAGCTGTAGCAGATTACTAAAGCGGTTCGCAGAAACGTTTTTAGGGTCGTCAACGTGGCAGTTAAAGTCGCCAACAACTAATAATTCTGGACCGGATGAGGCAAGATTATTTAATAAAGATGCAAACTCATCAAGAAAACATGGAAACTTTTTCTCGTTTGGTGCTCGATATAGAACAATAATTCTGATTTTCTTAGTCTGAGTACTAAAAATACAATCAATATATTCGAACGACTGGAAACAGACATGATGTTTGAGAGTAACATTTAATGACGATTTGAATACAAGGGCCACACCTCCTCCACGCGAGGATCTTGAAACATGCTGTATAGAATAGCCGTTTGGTAAAAGAGCGGAAATCGTTGTAGAGTCACCATCAGAACTAAGCCAAGTCTCAGTGATCGCACATATATCGAAATCATTTTCATATATGTAATCATTTATGAGGGTAGTTTTATTTCTCACTGAGCGGGCGTTGATAAGACATACCTGTAGATTTGTAGTTGGTCGGATGACCTGAGTGTGCTGCTTAGGTAGATTTGCTAAATTATTAATATTAATTTGTTGCTCATAAGTTTTATACTGACTTTGAGGTCTATCACTAATTCTAACTTTAATTTTCTTCCGACGATTTTTTCCAGCAGAACAGCCCCGTCTTGTAGTTTTCCGTTTCACAATGTGCTTAGTTATGTTTTCCAGATATTTAAGATCATCTTTTGATAAAATATTAGTATTTTGTTTTGAAATCAGTTGACCTTTAGTGAAAGTATAAGTATCAGGGAAAGACGTTGAGGTGTTATCACTGCTGCCTGTGAGCATAGTTTGACAGCAATACAATACAAGTTGGACAAACCTGGCTAATTTGATCAGTGTCATGCTCCAATGACCACTATTAAAACAGATGAATTTGTATGAGGGTAGATTCAAATCGATGATATTTTCATCAAATTAAAATATAATACCATAAAAACTTCAGCTACAGATTCACTATAACTTCACTGATGCACAGATTAAAAATGATGTTTGAAAGATGACTATGAAACAAGTAATTTGAAGAAAAACTGTAGACCTAACAAGGAGCCGCCATGAGCGCTTCACCTGCCGATTGAATTTATTAATAATATTTAGAAAGCTTATGCAATTACCTTTCAGAATATATATAGCTGGATGCTCAGAATTTTATACGATGGTCCGAATTTTGACTCAGAATATTACCATTCTTTCAGTTTAAAATATTGAAAAAATGGCTATTTGTAGGTTGAGAGCGCGCCCCTTTAATATGATTGTGCCAACTTTTACTAATAATATTTGGAAAGCTTATTCAATTACCTTTCAGAATATATATAGCTGGTTGCTCAGAATTTTGTACGATGGTCCGAATTTTGACTCAGAATATTACCATTATTTCAGTTTAAAATATTGAAAAAATGGCTATTTATAGGTTGAGAGCGCGCCCCTTTAATATGATTGTGCCAACTTTTACTAATAATATTTGGAAAGCTTATGCAATTACCTTTCAGAATATATATAGCTGGATGCTTAGAATTTTGTACGATAGTCCGAATTCGACTCGGAATATTGCCGTTCTTTCACTTTAAAATATTAAAAAATTGGCTATTTGTAGGTTGAGAGGGCGCCCCTTTAATATGATTGTGCCAACTTTTACTAATAATATTTGGAAAGCTTATCCAATTACCTTTCAGAATATATATAGATGGATGCTCAGAATTTTGTACGATGGTCCGCATTACCTTTCAGAATATATATAGCTGGATGCTTAGAATTTTGTACGATAGTCCGAATTCGACTCGGAATATTGCCGTTCTTTCACTTTAAAATATTAAAAAATTGGCTATTTGTAGGTTGAGAGGGCGCCCCTTTAATATGATTGTGCCAACTTTTACTAATAATATTTGGAAAGCTTATCCAATTACCTTTCAGAATATATATAGATGGATGCTCAGAATTTTGTACGATGGTCCGCATTTCGACTCGGAATATTACCGTTCTTTCACTTTAAATGTTGAAACATTGGCTATGTTCACGTTGAGAGCGCGCCCCTTTAATATGATTGTGCCAACTTTTACTAATAATATTTGGAAAGCTTATTCAATTACCTTTCAGAATATATATAGCTGGTTGCTCAGAATTTTGCACGATGGTCCGAATTTGGACTTCGAATAAAATACCGGTCTATCTTTACATATAGAATATTGAAAAATTGGCTATATTCAGGTTGAGAGGGCGCCCCTTTAATATGATTGTGCCAACTTTTACTAATAATATTTGAAAAGCGTAATCAATTACCTTTCAGAATATATATAGCTGGTTGCTAAGAATTTTGTACGATGGTGCGAATTTTGACTCGGAATATTACCGTTCTTTGAGTTTAAAATATTGAAAAATTGTCGACGTTTAGGATGAGAGCGCACCCCTTTAATATGATTGTGCCAACTTTTACTAATAATATCTGGAAAGCCTATTTAATTACCTTTCGGAATATATTTAGTTGAATGTCTAGAATTTTGTACGATAATGCGAAATTACACCTCTATTCTGAGCTAAAGGAATGGATAAAAAATAATATATTATTCTACTTTCATTTGATAGACGTAACGTTGCATTTTATTGGTTGGTAAAAATAGATGAGTTTGGGCGACTGTTGTCTTAATTCTGAATAGGTGGCCAACGAACAGGTGGCCAGCTGGATCGGTCGAATAGCTGGCTAGCCGAATAGGCGGCCAATTTGTGTTCGGTTAGAAAAAGGGTCACGTAATAGTAATACTAAACTAACCAAACATGTACATGTACCTTATGTTCTAGTCTAAGAACAGTTTCTAGAAACTAACCTAGACAGTTATAGATACACTTTGGCTGCGATTCCTTAACTTTTCTGAATTGCATACTGATTTAGGTAAATGTTACCCAAGGTAAAAATTAGGGTCTAGGGAAATAATTTGAATACGAAGTACGAACCCACATATATCAGGGTATTTTGTTTAATAAAAATATGATCTATAACTCTAAACCATTAGCAGCCCTAGCTAGATGTACATGTAGGTTCTCTGAGAGTTTCCTGGAAGATCCCATACTCAAGAAAAAATGTACAATTTCATCACACTAATCAGCTTTGAATTTTTGAATATCACGAACAATTGGACTTGTTAATTACATGTAGTACATTATAACCTAGGCAAAGTTTAAGATCAGTGGATTTTAGTGTTTATAACTTTGGAAATAAATGCCAATAAATGAAATGATCACATTGCAATTGTATTACAAGATAATTATTTGTTTAAGGGATTTTAACGAATAATATAATGATGCATTAATTCATCACAACCTTTATTAAAATTTGTTTTTTTACAGCTACAACTGTTGGAGTTAAGAACAGCTAATTATGAATTGGAAGGGAAATGTAAAAAATATGAAAGAGGTATGGAATGAATACATGTACTTCATTAAATTGATTGTGTACAGGTAATTCTGAAAATAAATCATATATCCGAGGTACATGTACATATGTAATAAGTTTAATGGCTAATTTCTATTTTTGTCTTATTTTTTGATGTTTTTGTTTTATAGAACTAACTGTGGGCCAAGAAAGGGTTGATGTATTAGATAAAGAACTTACTAAGGCCAATAAGGTGGGTTTTTAAATGCAAGAATGAGATAACGAATGTGCGCAGGATAATCATTGAAAGAAAGTTTCAGATCAAGACATTTAGCCATTTTTAATTGATTGCCAAAATTGCTTGACTGATGCACTATGTAAGACGTAGATAAAGAGCTAGTCATTTTTTCTAAACTATATGACTTTATTTTATTCTGAAGTTTTTGTAGCATAGATGTTTTATTATCATAGCTACGGTACTACTACTTGACAGTCAAGTCTAAGTCATGATTACCCATTTTATAATTAAACACATAAACGAGTTTTGTTCTAGTCTACTTAAAATTGGAGACATGGCTACTTTACTTTAATCTGGTGGATACCTTCAAAACTTGGTGGTATATTCATGAATATAGTACTGTCAAAAAAATTCTGTGGATTTCATTGGATTTTGTATATATATTTAATTTAAAGCAAAACTTTATTAATTCCCCTGTCACTAATTGAAATTTCAACAACAATTTGACTGTGAAATAACTCTGAGATAACTTCTACTGTGGAGGCAGGATTTGAGTCATCTGATTTGTAATTTTGTGACAAAGAATGATTTCTGTAAATTTTTGTTTTGTCTATTGTAGGTTATTAATAAAAGCAAGAAGACAAAGGTATGTTATTTTTTGTAGCAGAAGGAAATGTTGTTTCTGAAATGTTTGTAATAAAGTACCAGAATGCATATTAACCAATAAGTAAAGCTCAAACAAGAATACTTTAAATGAAGAAGGTTGTTGTTATGACAGTAATTAATTCTTTGAAAATTGTAGGAAGTAGAATTATTGATGCAAGAAAATGATGGACTTCAACGTAAACTTCACAGCCAGGAAGAAGAATTCCGTTTACAAAACCAAACCTTAATGCAAGAATTATCAACTGTAAGTTAAGAGAAAATTTAGTGGTCTTGAATGTCATATTTCTTGCATGGAGTTTTAAATTGTACTATTTCATATGTCTTAATTGTATATTGCTGTTGTCCACATTTTCTTTTGAACTCCTTTCAAACTACATTTGATCTTTTTAGAATTCATATATGTTGTTTACATTAGTGAGACAAAGAAGCCTATTTAAATCAATTGATTTCTGAAAATGATATATTGATTTATGGTCAATTCCCTTGATCATGCTCTATGTAGGCTCTTGTATACACTCTTGTATGCACTCAAAGCATTTATAAACAATGGCTTTGCTGCTGTGGATATATGTTGGTAGGCAGCCCATCTTTTCATGAATTTGGGAAAATTATTGCAGTTTTTTTTATCTATGTCTGAATGTAATTGATGAAAATTTTACACGCACTGGACATCTATCATTCCAGTTGGTGGCTTCAAATGAACAATTAGAAAAAGAAATAACTGCTTATAAAGATGGGAACACTTCAGGGAAGGGAAATAATTCTGATTTAGAAGATGAAGTACGGAGACTTCAGGCCCAGAATGCAGCTTTACAAAAGAACTATAACAGTAAGTTTGTACTTTATCAATGACTGTATTGATAACTGCTATTTTTGAAAATAGGAGTGTATTTGTTATTCCATTTTATAAATGTTAGTGTGTTAATCTACAATTATTAATCACTCAAAGAAGGTAATAAGGACTTGTATTAATTAAAGATATGTTCCTTCAAGCATGAGAGAGTTATCTGTTAAACTCTTTAAAATTATTTATATCTGAAATTGTGACATCTGTAACCACAAAAAAAAATCTGGTTACAAATCCAATCTGATTAAAACACAGATCCAATTTCGTTTCGTTTTTTATAGTTCAAAATTTCATTTTTACTTGTCTTTACTACTCTTGGATCTGGAGGACTTGTTATTTAACTGGTGTTCTGGCTGAAATGAGGGGTCAGCCAATCAAATGGTCTGTCGAATCGACCGTTTGATCTTCATGCGTGGAACTGTGGGTAGATATATACCAGCCAACGACGTCTATACTATAAACACCAGCGGATAGAAATCATAACAAAACAAAAGTTGATTTTGAAAAGCATGGCGGTCGCTAATTGGTTAATCGAATGACTGACGTTATCGGGTCAAATGTCCCGTGCTTGATACCTGACGTCATAGAACGTGAGCTTCCACTGTAACTAGTTAGATCTACATGAGTGTAGGCCATCGAAAGCATAAAAAAACGAAACGAAATATAGATCTATATTTTAATTAGATTGGTTACAAATCCTAATTGCTTAATAAGCCCAAAATATATGAGTCAGAAATGTATATTGTATCCATTTTAATGCAGCTTGAAACAGGTGGATACAAAATATGAAATATGCGTGTGCAAATTATTTTCCAGGCAGTAAAGAAAAATATGACAAGGAATTACTGAGTTTACGAGGAGGAAATGAAGTACCACCATCTACAGAGAGAGAATCTCCTACAGGAGTAGAGGAAAGAAAAGTAGAAGGTTCTGATGATGAAGTTAATAAAATAAATACAGGTTCGTTTTCCTTCATTCCAGTACAAATTCTAATAGTTTACCTGCTGTGATGAGCCATGGTTGTGTAAATATTCGATGTCTTAAAAAACAACTTTTGACTTCATACATTTATCTGAGATTAAGATTTTAGCAAGCTATATATCTGTAGAAATATTTTTTTTTCTATCTTATGATATTGTAGATATGATATAAATATGTATTCTGTGTTTTGTAGAGAGTGCTAACAGCATAGAAAAATTATCAGAGGAGATTCACAGTAAGTCATCTATTTGATATGTATTATGTATGTATACAAGCATTTATCATAGACTGTAATATATATTGTTCTGGCCATTGGCAGATGCTTTATTTTTTTCAATTTTTTAATTCAGAATTAAAAATCAGTCTGGATACAGAATTAGAAGAAAAGAAAATCCTTAAAGAAGAACTTTCTTCTCAAGAGGTATATGTATAGTGGGGACAGATTCAGTTTTGTTTAAAAGGGGGCATGGAAGGGATTCTTAATGAGCGAAATGAGTAGCAGTGTGCTACATCCAAGGTGCAAACCTTCCTCAAAACAAAAAAAATTTAAAAAATAGGCAGCTGCAAAATATCATCTTCTTAAACTGCCACTCTATTGTAATGTTTTTCGTTTGATTTTGTCTTCAAAATCACAAATCTTTATGCACATACATATTGTGGAATTAGTTTTGTTGTTGTTAAAATATATATAATGTGTTTTAAATTTCTTTCAGAAAAAAATGAAAGATCAAATTGTTGTTTTACAAGATGAAAGTGAAAAGGTAAATTAACTAACTATTATTTTATTGCATACATTTGACAATCAAAGAAATCAAGAATAGAAATATTCTTTCAAATAGAAATAGTTTTGATTGTCTTCAGTTATTTAAAAAATAGATAATTATGTTGTTAATTACTCACCTCATTTAATTTGTTGTTTTACAGCTCAATGAAAAGCTCAAGAAAAAACAAGAAAGGTACTTTTTTTATCTATACATTTTTGAAAAGATGAGGGTGTTTGGGTGAAGGAATTTTCTAAACTATCCACGACAGATGGTAAGGTCTATTACCTATGCAAGCAATGGTTTGATCCCAAGCCTTTATGTGGCAACAGCAGGGTTGACTGCCTAATCTCTTAGAATTACTCTGTCAATTCTGGTTAGTCTTCAGTGGCTGTTAAACCCATGCTAGTACAGTTTTGATTTTGTTTTCAGTGTTATCATACTACAGAAAGAGAAAGAAGATATGTTTGCTGAAAGTAGGTAAGTAAACAGATAATAGTTTAGGTAGATATTTGACATCAGTACTTGGTTCAGACAAACAGACTGAATAGTTTACTTTTTTAAGATCTGGTATTAAAATAATATATATTCATAAATCAACTCTTTGATTGCCTAACTTGCATATTACTAGCAGGGTAAATATGGTCCAAAAGTGTCTTCTGATCACCATCGGCAACTAGCAGAAATGTTTAAAAGTGGTGGTGTTAGAAATGACACACCCACATTCTGACAGTGTTTGGATATTTAGGAAGTGGTAAAAAAAACCAATTAGTGACATTTGAAAGAGTCCAAAATATCCAAGGAATCAAAATAAGATCATTTTTGCAAGTATGTAAAAGAAAAACATCACAAAACCTGGACATTTCATTTTAGCATCAAACTGCTAAAAAAAAAGGCTGGACACCGAAAGAGTTAAAATTGGGATAACCAATATTAGTATTTATAGCCTACGGTTAAAGAACTTGATGTGTTACCATGATAAATAACACTTGTGTGTATAATATTAATAATAATGTATGTTTTACAGTAAAAAGATTGAAGAATTGCAAGCAGGCAGAGAAAGGGATAAAAAATATTATCAAGATCTAACTAGTAAATTACAAACAGAAATCGAAAAACTAAAACAGGTTAGATTTTATTTCTTTCAAAATTTAGATGTCAATCAATTGGTTAAATTTTGTTAAATTAAATTCAGATTTGACATATTTTCAGAGCTCCTGGAAGCTTGAAATATCACAGAGCCGTGTTTTTTTGAGAATGTTCCTCATAATCTTCCTGTGTGGTTTCCGCCTTAGCATTGTTGCAGAGCTTGTCAAGCCCCATATACCCTTGACAGTTGGAAAAATTTCCCTCATTAGACACAGCATGTCATCTGTCTGTCTTTATTAGCCCAGTCAACTGGCATGGTTTTGAATCCCCGGTTGTACGTGGCAAGGAGTAGGGTCGCCTGTCCAACCTCGTGGGTTTTCTCCAGGTACTCTGGTTTCCTCCCACTGCTAAAGACCCCTACGCGCAAGCGAATAATTGAAATAAAGTTGAACTATACATTAGTTCCAAAATGACCTAGTTTGTGTCGAGTGGTCGTTAAACCCCATTTCTCTCTCTCTCTTTATTAGCCCAGATGGTGCAAATACTCATTCTTTAGGTGTGAACTGTTGTTATTAGTTTAGATATCATAAAACTTGTAAACATGCCAGATTAAATCCACTGTTCTGTAAATATATTTTAAAGTTTGATATAATTTATAGGTTGGTGAAAATGATCAGACATCAGCAGAACAAAAAGTGCAGCAACTGGAAAAAACAATAACGACACTTCAATCACAGGTTAGTATAAGATTGTGGACATCAAACGCCAAATGGAAAAGAAATCACTAATTTACCTTGTCTGAAAGTTGAAAATAAAATATTGAACTGTTTGGAAAAGATGGCTAGACTTGCTGAAATATCACTGAATTTCAGATAGATTGACAGGGTTAATGTAATGATTTCTATCTGTTCTTTACACAAGATAAAATGGTTTTATTTTCTGAATGTTTCACTTTTAACGCTTGTGCATATACAAGAGGTATTTTGGGCCCCCATGACCATATCCTTAATGTTTGTGAAGAACTGGTTCATACTTGTCTTGCCAGAATTTTATACATTGTCGGCTACTTAATGTCGAGTATATGCTGCAAATAGAATGGACATGAGGCAATGACAACATTCATCATTTGATAAGAAACTACGAGTTTTACATTATCGGACACCGGGTACCTTTGCCCCCCCCCCTTTCTTTTCAACATTTTGCTGGTTACAGGTGTCTAATCTGTTCTGCAATCGGTGCTAGCTTTGTATTTAAGTAGTTTTAAGAAACAATTTGAATAAAGAATTGCATGGTAATAAGATTCTATAAGCACAGAGCATGTTTGTTATCCATATCTATGTAAAGACCAAATTCTGTTGTTTGTGTTTTATAGGTTGATGCAGCAAATATTGTTGGTAATCAACAATTACAAGAACAGACCAAAAAATATCAATCTGAGATTATAGAATTACGTAATAATATCACTAAACTAATACAGGAAAAAGATGATCTGCAAATACAATTAAAGGTAGGACATATAGATAGATTTTAATCATTTATGTTTTCCATGTCTATTTCTATCCGAGACATTTGGTCGCCATGTCAAGTTGTCTAATACATGGGATGTAGAGTGTAAAATGATTGTACTTTCTCTTAAAAATTACATCTGATTATTTCAAAAAAGAGAATTCTGAAGTTACTTAATCTTTGATACAGTAAGCAAATTTTCTGTTTCCATTTTTTTTATTTATGATCATCTCTTTCTGATTATTTAAAAGGAAAGTCAGAAAGCTGTGTCAGATACAATGGAACAGTTTAATGCTGCTCAAAATGATAGAGACTCTCAAATACAATCTTTACAGGAAATCAGCAAGGTAAAAATATCATTTTAATTTGACCCAGTAGCTTTGTCTTTTGATATGTAGTTCCAAAATATATGAAAGTCATGCATATATGAAAGTCATGCACAAGATAATGTATACTTATTTTCTATAACATAATGTCTCCATTATTATCCAATTGTAAAAATACTTTGAAACAAAACCTTATTAAAACCCTAGATCTGAAGGCAGCAGTTATAAAGTTGTACTCCTGTATATGGTTAACACACTGTATATACCTTTGATTTTCTACTTTCTGAGTTATTAGGTTTGCAGTTATAGCAGCTGTAGCAAAACTTTGTTAGCAGAAATCTGTGTATCTTGCTTAGCTGTATAAGATAAAGAGCTTACCCAATTCTAATGATATCTGAAGTTGTCCCAAACCAACTCCCTGGAGGCTGTGGGGTCTGCCATTGAGTCAACTGGCATGGTTTCAAATCCATGGATGTACGTGGCAAGGAGTAGGGTCGCCTGTCCAGCCTCGTGGTTTTTCTTTGGGTACTCTGGTTTCCTCCCATTGCTAAAGAACCCTACGTGCAAGCAAATTGTTGAAATAAAATTTAACCTTATGTTAGTTCCGAAATTGCCTAGTTTGTGTCGAGTGGGGGCTACAATTATCAATTATCCATTGTTTTAGAACATATCAAATAATAAAATTTTATAATTCTACAAGTATTTCCTTCAGTCTTGATTGGTATTAGAGTTATTATAGATAAAAATTATAATTGTATCTCGATTAGTAACACATTATATTTGTTTTGTTTTCAGGTGGCTGAAAAAAGAAAATCTATTTTAGATGAACTAGCTATAAAATATCAGAAAGAAATAGACAGTCATAGAGAAATTGTTAACAGTATGGAGGAAAAACACAAAGATGTGGTTAACTCCCTTCAACAAGAAATCATAACGTTACAGGTGAAGACATCATTTTGTGATTAGTTGATTCTATCAATGTTGCCAGATCCAGGGAGTTGGGGGTGGGGGGGTGCACTTTAGATCATGGGGTCTATCATTGAGGCCAGAATTAGGTCACCAGAAGTTGTTTGTCAGCTTGAGGAAATAGAGCCAATAAGCTTTAATTCCCTTTAATAGACTACTACTACAAATATGTTTATGTTATGTAGCATATGGTGTTAAGAATATAAAAGAATAGGTGCACCTCACTATTTTTCACATTTATTTCCTTACGGTATTCAAATTATGTCAGTAATATTCCTACAAAATTACATTCTTTTCAATTGATAATGAAGCAAAAAGTGTCATGTGTATTTGTCATTGTCTGCATTAAAAACAAACTCTTTATTCAAGATATCACAAGTCTCAAAATGAAATATAATACTGTTTTAGCTTGACTTCAGGAATAGCCATTGATACGACAAACTAAAGTATTATTTGTTTTTTATCTAGACATCCTCTGCTATGGTAATTGTGCTAAGCTTTTATTCATGTGTCTAATAATGAAACTTTTCACCAATTGATCTAATGTTTTGCTATATGTCACGAAAGAATGAAATTGAAATTACACATACACATGGATGATTGTTAAGAATGTTGCTGATAGAAAAAAAAACTTGATATAATTAACATTGGTTACCATTAAATATTGATTATCTGTTTACCTCTCAAATCTTTTAGAACTTTATACACCTGGTCGAACACTACATACATCAAATAAACTACTTTTAAAACCCCAACTAGTCTCTTACTACGGTCATTTCATTTCTTATGATTAGCTCTCTTTTAGTTTTCAACACTCTGGTTTATGCAATAATCTACCATTTAGTTACACAACTCAATATTCTTTTAAAAAACAGCTTCAAACACATTTATTTAAGCATGCTTTTAACTGAAATGTGCATAATCTTGTTGATTTTTTATGATTATTTTGTCACTTTGTAAAGTTCCCCTGAACATGTGATATGAAAGAGCGCATCTTGAAATCAAATGTGTCCAGCGAAAAACTAAAAAATATAAGTAAATAATGTGACTGATATTAAGGGTTATAAATCTTAATTGTTCTTCAATTTAAATCGATGTTAAACATTTATTTTTAGGAGAAAATTTCTGAATTAGAGAAACAGACCATAATGTTGGAAGAATTACAACAAACTCATAAATCTGTCAGTGAATCGAAACAGTGGTTAGAAAGAAGATTAAAAGAAACAGAGGTTAGCAACTGTATACACTGTATACATACTGGTATTTAATTTTGTTTTAGTCTACTAAGTAGCCAATCCTTTTTAGAGAAGCCATTTAAGACATCCTGAAATTTGAAAAAAGGGTCCTTTCACACAAAGAATAATTGTTCTTTTTTAACGTTAGTTTTTCACTTGTGTAGTTTTGTCTGCCACAAACTCATCACTTATGGTTCACATTCACATACCTATTCCTTAATGCAAATTCAGTTATTTGATGTAATGTAGGAGTAAACATTTATTGTAAATCTCCATTTGTTTAGCCATTATCAGGATATTTAAATTTTAAAGCTATCGTGACTGAACAGATTGATGTTGTTTTTTTTTATATTTTTAACTTGTTTTGTTGCTTTATTTATACTTAAGATCGAATTTGTTTTTCATTTTTAAAAGGAAAATCTGGACGAAGCTAAAGTAGACCATGAAACATCTTTGAAAGAAATGAAATCTAGTCATGACACCGAGATAAACAAATTAAAAGAAGAACATCAAGCCGAAGCAGCTCGATTATTAGAAGAACAACAAACATGGCGAATGGTTAGTTTTACATTACATTATATATCATGTTGTGTTTGTTTGTAAATCGATTAGTCTTGGTTTCTTAATGAATACAAAGATGCAACAAACTTTGTTAGTTTTGACTTGTATTGCAGCGAGACTACTTTGTTATTGCAGAAAAGCAAGACATTAATTCCCATTTCAATATGTTATAATAAAAAAAAATCCTGGATGACTTATTGGGTAGTGATTTGTTGTATTTGGTACTGCATATATTTTGATTTATTGTGTTTGTAATTTACTATATATTTTATATGTTTGTGGTTGTAGGGATGGGAAGAAAAAGAAAATACATTACTGCAAGAAATTGAAAATCTGAAAACAAGTGTATCATCACTCAGACAGGTATATTTTTAATTATTTTAAGAATTTATGCAAGCTATGCCTGATATTGTGAAAGACAATGCTCTTGTTCTTCACTATATTTATGTTTGTTTTTAAGAGTTGATGAAAACTATGCCTGATAGTGTAAATAAAAATGACGTTGTTCTTCAAATTGAATGATGTTGCCTTTTTTAAAACTGTTTTTCTTCGTTTTATGTAATGTAGACACTTCTACTATTTTAATCTAGACTACCGGCATACAGGATACTTTCAGTGGAATGTATGTTGAAGCAGTATATTGAAGAATTCTTGAGACAGTTATGCACAAATGATCTTTCAGTTATCTTGGCAATAATATTGTGCAATAAATATTTCAGGAGATTAAAGATGGTGTGGGTGATAAGAAACTTCATGAAAAGAAAGGGTTAACAATGGTATGTTGAATATCGTTAGAAATTGTTTATTTGGATTTTAATGTAAAATATTTGTTTCTTTCAATTCTAACCCTGTGATTGTGAATAATTTTGTGCCTTCTCATAAGATAATCATAGATAAATTAGTTTGTACATCATTTGAGTACAAGAATGACTTTGAGGAAAATATTAAAAGCTAATGAAAATCAAATTTTCAGATAAAAGATTTAAAACGTCAGTTACATGCAGAACGAAAGCGTACAGAAAAATTACAGGAACGTTTACAAGAAGTGTTGACAGATTCCAAAGATAGACAGAGTAAGTTAATATTAGGATACTTTTTGGACTTTTGCAAATGTAATTATGCTGTCGATATTGTGTTGTTCGCTATACAGATGAAATGATTGAAAAATAAAAGCAAATTTTACTTACATAGTTATACTTTAATATTGTGTTGTACAATACAAAAGTGTGACAAATGTTTTCTTCAAAGACATATTTCGATTGAGTTTGTATTCTGTTTAAATAACCTCAAGCTTACATACTCTTATAATTCACAATGCAAGTAATGCAGATGGTAAAATGTAGTCATACTGTATTTCACACAAGTTATATATTAGGCCATGTAAAATTGATACCTTGTTTTTTCTCGCCCGCACGCTTAGGAATAGGGACATGAATATCGCCCGCACTAATTTTTAACAGAATAAACGATCTCCGAATGTTTACAAGTTCATAGTATGCCTGTTCAGGTCAATAGCAATCGATTATACATAGTTAGGGCTTCGGTATACCGTAGATAATCAAAATTGCCTTTCATTACTTAGCCAGAGACGTCTGTTTTTGATAATATCGTCTAATGAAAATATGGATCTGTCAATGCCGACATGCTAAAGTGAAAGTCGAAATCGTAAATAAAGTTAGAATACTTTTTATTGGATGACAGTGGCAGGAAACGTGTAATCTCATCGATATTGACCAAAGAAAAAGCGACTCTCAGGCGAGTCCTGGGTTGTGAAAAATCAACATGTCAGGGTCTGGCTGAGGGTATGGACTGATAGTTTCGCTCAAAATCTGTCAGAAAGCAACGATATTTCTTGACTGGACTATCATTGGTGTGCCGTATAATTTTACTTTTGACGAATTTGTCGAGTCGGCGTACAGCCTGAAATGATGATATAGTACCCCAAAACCTGTTTAAAAGGGATTTGCCATCAGCCGATTTTTGCCATAAATTTTCGCAGGAATGAAAGAATTCAAAACATCACTCAAATTGCGTCAAATTTGGGCAGGTCACCGGCAGTTTTTATACGACCACATTTTATACGTCCGTCCGTCCGTCCGTCCGTCTGTCGGTCCGACGGTCCAGCGTCCACAATTGCTTGTGGACGCTCTAGAGGCTAAAGTTAATATCCGATTGACTTTAAATTTATACACAGTGTTTAAGGTCATGAGACGAAGAAGCCTATTGTTTTTCAGCGATTTCCAATGGCCCTTGATCACTTCAAAAAATCTTGTGGACGCTCTAGAGGCCAAAGTTAATATCCGATTATTGACTTTAAATTTATACACCGTGTTTAACGTCGTAAGACGAAGAAGCCTATTGATTTTCAGCGATTTCCGATAATTAGTGCCAGAGTTATGACCCTTGATCACTTAAAAAAAATCTTGTGGACGCTCTAAAGGCCAAAGTTAATATCCGATTGACTTTAAATTTATACACAGTGTTAAGGTCATGAGACGAAAAATCCTATTGATTTTCAGTGATTTCTGATAATTAGTGCCAGAGTTGTGGCCCTTGATCACTTCAAAAAATCTTGTGGACGTTCTAGAGGCCAAAGTTAATATCCGATTGACTTTGAATTCATACACAGTGTTTAAGGTCATAAGACGAAGAAGCCTATTGATTTTCAGCAATTTCCGATAAGTGCCAGAGTTGTGGCCCTTGATCACTTCAAAAAATCTTGTGGACGTTCTAGAGGCCAAAGTTAATATCCGATTGACTTTGAATTCATACACAGTGTTTAAGGTCATAAGACGAAGAAGCCTATTGATTTTCAGCAATTTCCGATAAGTGCCAGAGTTATGGCCCTTGATCACTTCAAAAAATCTTGTGGACGCTCTAGAGGCCAAAGTTAATATCCGATTATTGACTTTAAATTTATACACAGTGTTTAACGTCGTAAGACGAAGAAGCCTATTGATTTTCAGCGATTTCCGATAATTAGTGCCAGAGTTATGACCCTTGATCACTTAAAAAAAATCTTGTGGACGCTCTAAAGGCCAAAGTTAATATCCGATTGACTTTAAATTTATACACAGTGTTTAAGGTCATGAGACGAAGAATCCTATTGATTTTCAGTGATTTCTGATAATTAGTGCCAGAGTTGTGGCCCTTGATCACTTCAAAAAATCTTGTGGACGCTCTAGAGGCCAAAGTTAATATGCGATTGACTTTAAATTTACACACACTGTTTAAGGTCATTAGGCGAAGAAGCCTACTGATTTTCAGCGATTTCAAATAATTGCTTCCAGAGTTATCTACCTTGATCACTTCAAAAAACCTTGTGATGCTATAGATGCCAAACTTATCATCCGATTGACTTCAGATTGATACACAGAGTTTAAGGTGTTGAAACGAACAAGTATTTTGATTTTCAATGAATTTTGATAACTGAACAGCTAAATCCATGATGTAAAATGTTTCCTATACTAATTGTTAGCGTGGGGCAAAACTTTATAAAAAGCAAACAAATTCTAATGATTTTCTGATAATTACATAATGAGTTGTTACCGGTACTCTTGATCAGATTTTAGTGTATTACAAATTTTTCATTACCAAAAAAAGTAAAAATATGCGACAACCCTTGTTGACTGCCCGGACGATTTAGCTGCTGTGGGCGTATGTTTTGTTGCCTGGCAGACCTGAAATTGGTCCTATATATATCTCAGGACATTTTAAGTTTTTAAAACTACATTAATGTAGTCTGTGGAAATGTAACTTGTAAGTCAAAATAAAAGATATAAATTCAGATGTGTTTGACATTAAGTCTTTTATAAATTGTAGCTGTTTGCTTGAAAAAAAAACCTCAAGTGTATATCATATGAATATAAAGGATACCAAATTCATAGTGTATAAAGGCCTTGCAAAAGTTTGTGTTGAAAATTACAGTTTGTGTTGTGTTTACCACACACCCTCTTAGGTTTGCTCACAGCATGTGGAAAAGAAACAAGGTATCAATTTTACACGGCCTTACGTCATATTACACTTGACTTATTGTTACAGGTATGGAAGATTTATTCCGACCAACTGATCCTAATGACATGTTCCGTTGTGATGATAGGTAATGATCTTTTTTTTTTAGAGCATGAAAAAGTTTATTATACTCACATGTTATAAATAAGGTATTATTGTAGACAGTAATCTTTACACAAGGTGCTCATCCAATCAACTGTATATAATATTGACCAGAATATAAAGGAGCTGAATGAAAAAATGACTTTTATCCTGGACAAGCCCCCTTTAAAAATTCATTTAACAATTCTATAGCCCTAACGAGGGCTTCCACTTCAAAATTTCTCCCTATCGCTTATAATCTGTCATTCTATTCAAGGTTGTAACACGGTTCAGAGAGATCCGTAGGGTGAACAAACTTATGTTATTCGGGTTCAGTCGGCATGCACAACGAATGATTCTAACAGGTGCTAGGAATATTTTTACGTGGGAAAATTTGTGGATATTCTTGAGTATTTGTCACAATTACTGTCTTACAAGAGATTGAAAAATTATCAAAGTAATCAAAAAAGACCTACGGTAGCGAGTTTTAATCTCACCGATATAGAGCCTATGGTAATATGTGTGACCTGCTGGAATGATTTTTCTAAAACAGCTCTTTTTTTGTATTTAACCAAGTAAGAAATTTCTATAATATAAACTATATAAATAGCCAGATGGGAATATTTCATTAATAAATAATTACAGTGGACTCTTGTCACATCTGGCTATTTAAATAGTTTATATTATAGAAATTTCTTACTTGGTTAAATACAAAAAAAGAGCTGTTTAAATAGTTTATATTATAGAAATTTCTTACTTGGTTAAATACAAAAAAAGAGCTGTTTTAGAAAAATCATTCCAGCAGGTCACACATATTACCATAGGCTCTATAGAAAACACACTGACCTTCATGATTTTGAGTTGTAATACAAAAACTTTGAAATGAAGATAACTACTTGTACATGTATATAATTATCATCATTGTATTTGGAAGTTTCAAAAACTGGATGGGAATATTTCATTAATAAATAATTACAGTGGACTCTTGTCACATCCGATGTGACAAGAGTCCACTGTAATTATTTATTAATGAAATATTCCCATCTGGCTATTTAAATAGTTTATATTATAGAAATTTCTTACTTGGTTAAATACAAAAAAAGAGCTGTTTTAGAAAAATCATTCCAGCAGGTCACACATATTACCATAGGCTCTATAGAAAACACACTGACCTTCATGATTTTGAGTTGTAATACAAAAACTTTGAAATGAAGATAACTACTTGTACATGTATATAATTATCATCATTGTATTTGGAAGTTTCAAAAACTGGAGATCCTCACTGGACGTCCAATATAGGTCAACCAAAGTTGAATTCCTGAAGATATTTTAGATCCGAGTAGTTACGTACTTTCAAATGGCTTTCCTTTGACAAAAATTCATAAAAACTTTTTGTCTGGATTAAGTTATTAAAGCCTACTTTTTTACCGGTAACACTAAAAATAAATTAATCTGAATCACAATTGGCCAAGCGACTTTTCGCACATATGGCATATTTCTGAGTTCCGACTATACACGGAAAATAATATGTGCTACTTTGTTATATTACTTACATGTGCTTACAAATATACTTTGTTATTTTTATATATTGACAAGTGTTTACCTATAGTATAAAATAAAGTAGGGGACAGAAGAGAGCAAATTTTTTCGCCTGATTGCGGCGATTTTTAAAATCGCTCAAAAAATATGCTGGTGAATTACTCACAGAGGGGCGTACACTCTCGAGATGATCACTATGTGTGCCCATTCGTTATCGGCCGTAAAAAATCGCTGGCAAATTTCAATCACTGAGATCTGGTGGAAAAATTTAAAACAAACTTATTTGTATTTACTTGTAGTTTTTTTTTTACTAAACTATAACTTCCTTTTGGTTGGATGAAAGCAGAAGTAGAAATAAACATTATGCAAGTTGCTGAAATTTGACTATAAATTTCGATATATGAATACAAGTATGGAATTTGTTTGTTCGAAGTTTCAGCAATTATTATTATTCTGAATACGTTATGCAATTATTGACGTGAATAAAGTATGCATAAATCAACATTTCTGTTGTGGAAAAGACGACTATCCGTTAGGCCTACCCGTGGCCGGTTCATTTCAAAATGGATCAAGAACCATGCTTTAACATGAGATAATGTGGCTTCTATCTGTACAGGCTAAGAATTTTATAGTTATAAGAAAAGACGAAGGGGACGGCAACACTTGATAAAGGGTACGTCTACCCGAAACGTTGTCTGATTAAAGAATCTTCACTTCTACCAAGTCTGTTTGTGATACTGTTTGACGGGGATTTTTAAATTTTAATTTTATAGTAACATCGTGGAGGTCGATCATATCCATGTCACAATTTTGAACCGATTCTGATGAAACTTGACATGCATGTTTATAACCCAAAGATCTTGGTTCCTTTCTATAGGGGGGTTGGATAGCTGAATGGTTATAAATTAGCATGTCTGTGCAATATCATAAAGCCTGTCATTGAGTCAACTGCCGTAGTTTTGAATCCCCGGTTGTACGTGGCAAGGAGTAGGGTCATCTGTCCAACCTCGTGGGTTTTCTCCAGGTCCTCCGGTTTCCTCCCACTGCTAAAGACCCCTACGCGCAAGCGTAAAATTAAACCCTATGTTTGTCCCGAAATGACCTAGTTTGTGTAAAGTGGGTGTTAAACCCTATTTCTCTCTCTCTCCCTTCTATATTTAGTTGGGTTGGATGGCTGAATGGTCAGCATGTGCGTGCTGTACCATAAAGCCTGTCATTGAGTCAACTGGCGTGGTTTCGAATCCCCAGTTGTAGGGTCACCTGTCCAACCTTGTGGGTTTTCTCGGGGTCTTCCGGTTTCCCCCCACTGCTAAAGATGCCTATGCGCAAGCGAATTATTGGAATAAAATTAAACCAAATGTTAGTCCCGAAATGACCTAGTTTGTATCGAGTGGACGTTAAACCCCATTTCTCTCTCTCTCTCTCTCCTTTCTATATTTGCACATATCGGATTGTTACTTTCTGAATTATGGCCCCTGATTGTATGAAAAATCACCATTTTTAGCTTGTGGTCCATCTGGAGGTCACCAGTATTATCCGATTTTAAAAACCGTTGGATTATATCCCCGTTACACTGCAATGAAGGTTGAGTGATATGATATATCTAGGTTGTGGACCATCTAAAGGCCACAATTTATATCTGATTTTGATGAAACTTTAAATTTATAAACCAACATGTCCGGCCGGTTCATTTCAAAAAGCATTAAGAACCCTGCTGTAACATGAGATAATGTGGTTTCTATATGCATGCATTATTCTGTACAGGCTAAGAATTTTATAGTAACATGGCGGAGGTCGATTGTATCCATGTCACAATTTTGAACCTATTTTGATGAAACTTGAAATGCATGTTTATAAACCAAAGATCTTGGTTCCATTCTATATTTGCGCATATCGGATCGTATCTTCCTGAATTATGGTCCTTGATTGTACGAAAAATCACCTTTTTTAGCTTGTGGTCCCTCTGTTTGATTATATCACCGTTACACTGCAATGAATGTTGAATTATATGGTATATCAATTTTGTGGACCCTCTAAAGGCCACAATTTCTATCCGATGTTGATGAAAGTTTAAATTTATGTTTATATCGGTCACAAAGATCTTGGTTCCTTTTGATAATCACGCTATCCGAACATCCTGGATTATGGCTCCTGATTGTTTGAAAAATCACATTTTTAGCTTGTGGACCCGCTTGACGTCACAATTTGCTCGGCGAAAGTTATCATCTGATCTTTGTGAAATTTTTATGCATTATTTGAATTAGTGAAACCACAAAACCTATTGAATTTCTGCAATTTACAATAATTACTTCAAGAGATATGGCCGTTGTTTCACTTTGTTCAACCTTGTTAATGCTTGATTGATGAAAGTTATCATCTGATATTAGTACCATCATTTCAATGAAATCTATGCATATTTGAATTAGTGAAACAGAGGTCTATTGAATTTCAGCAATTTCCGTCAATAATTTCTAGATCAGATCTGTATGAAATTTATATACATTATTTTTTTAGTAAAACGAAAAATCCTGTCAAATTATAACAACTACTTCCAGTGTTGAGGCCCTTGTTTCAATTTGTAGAACCTTGTGAACCCTCAAATGACAAAAATTATAATCTTATCTGTATAGAACTGTCTTGTATTGTAAAGGCCCACAATTACCTGCAAAGGAATAAATATGCGACAAACCTTGTCGACTGCTCCGACGCTTTAGCTGCCATGGGCATATGTTTCATTGCCTGGCAACCTATCTTTGATGCTAATTTGCAGCTTTTAGACTAAAGGAATATTTCTTGTTGGAGGATGGTGAACCTAATGATATCTGGACAGTATGCAATTTGTGTGGATACAAGCCATCATTTATTTGACTACCCTGCCAATAAGGTCACAAGTGGTCATTTGTTGTTATAGTGTGGGACAACCAAGGATGCTAATGATATTGTTATTTATTATATTGTACTATCCAAATCTAATGCTCATTCCAAATCCTAATTTGCCATTAATAGTTTCCCTAGAATATTGTCAATAAACAGACACTTTTCTGCGAATTAATAAAGCTTCCTTCAAAATGACTGCCATTTAGAATAAACTATAGTACTGTCAATCTGAATGCCAATCAAACTCAAAGTTTATAAATACAATAGAGACATGAAGTTGATAGTGTTATATTAATAGCAGGCATGGATACAGAATGGCAGTGCAGGGATGTGCAATTCCCCTCTTCAGTTGGAATTTATTTTTTACTTTTGGATACATATGTATTCATTATAATAATAATGCCTCTCAAGATTAAACATTGAGCTGTGTATATAAACATTCATTTGAAGTTGATTCTATCTGTTGTCAACCCCTATTTTTCATTTATTTTCTACAGGCTCAAAAAAACTATTAGATTTCGAATTAACGTCAAATATACAATAGGACCAATCTTACACATTCTGATTGTTTAGAATTTTATTTTAGAAATGATTTCTGAAGTCCATTATAAGAAATGATTATACTTGTTTTTCTTTATGCTCAGTGTCATCACCTGTTGAACATACAAAGGAATCATCAAAATATATTTTCAAAAAAAAAGATAGTAAATTAATCTCTATAATCAACTTTGTCATTATTGTAACATTTTAACTTATATCCACATGACAAATGTATCTGTTTAAATTCCAATTGATATGAACAATACATGGCTGACGACTGTGTATACTATATATATGGAAAATGTGAATGTCAGCTAGTACCATGTAGTAATATGGATATTTTATGGATCATTACACTACATTGCCTGTGCTAAATGAATACTGTGAACATAATTCTAACTGCTCGGTATTTGTTATAGCTGTTTAATCAAACACATGTCTATAGGACTTGATGATGGATGGATGTCTTGCTTAATTAACTCAAACGAGCTGCTTGTCCTTCACAATTCTTACACTGGCTTCTCTTTCTTTCTGTTATCTTGACAGTGTTGTCATTAACTGCCAGCAACAAATTGATTCCAAGTTGACAAATATTCATCTGTGGAGTAGTAAAAGAGCTAGTGGACTATGAAATAATGAAGTATGATTGTGGGGAATTGTCAGTTGAGATTCGTAGCTGGATTACTTTCTTCCCAATAACATCACTCTTCTACTCAACTATATAATTATATTAAGGCTGCATAATAAAGTAACTGATATATTTTTATATCCAGTAATGCATTAACTAGTATTGATTGTACCAATGAGCAAGTCTAATGTATAAAATGTCAGTCACAAATTTGGTTTTGTAGAAGACAGTTATTTACAGTTTGGATCAATCCATCCTTGGAACACTTTGAATGAAAAGAAATTTCACTTTGTATGATTTATAGAATGATGGTTGTCATAAGAACATTTCAGATGACACTCTTTAATGCTATGGTTCCTCAATAGTCAAGAGATTGTGAAAGATTCGCCTACGTCTAGTTCTATTCTATCAGAAGAATCTGTAGGTGTAGTTTGTCATGATGCTGACTATATGGTACTTGGCAATATATCACTATCACTACCTTCATTGATGAAGTGTTTTTCTACCTAATTAGATGTTAGTTTTATTGATTATATTAGCAACACATCATTATAAAAAAATCAGTCATTAATGCTACAAGTGGTTTTAGTATTATTTGTTTTCCTGAACTTAGTATTCTACTTTCAATACATAGCTTCTCAACAGAGGTCACAATATAGCCAGCAAATAACCAGTCAATCAGTTATATATGATATAGACTGAAAACATTCAGACAACCAGTTATATGATAGAAACAGCCAGTTATATGATATAGACAGCAAAAAACAGACATTCAGTTATATGATAGAAACAGCCACTTATATGATATTGGCAGCAAATAGCCAAAAAGCCAGTAGACAGCAAATAATCAGACAATCTGTCATATACATGTAATATAGACAACAAATATCAAGACAGCAAGTTATACAATACAGACAGTAAATATAACCAGACAACCAGTTAGAGAGAGTTATTAGTTGTTTATTCACACCAATATTTATAAGCTAAAGTAATCGAGTCTAAGAAAAATTAAAATATTTATGTCTAAGCACGTTTTAGAGAAAGAACCACCAAAATATGTACTAGAGCATTGTTCTATTGTGTAAATGTTTAATATTCGTTACACAATCAATATATCTTAAATAGGTGGACAGAGTGTACACAGGCATTAATGGCTATAACCATTGAAAAATATCTTTGTAAATATTTAAATAATTAATAGTTGAGTATGAATGAAGCTGTCACCTCTTTTTCATTGGTTTATTTATTATCAAAATACAGTTTTGTTAGACAACTAATCTATTATCATGTTAGGCGGTTACATCTAATAATCTTTGTCATCATGTCTGTCAAGTAGTTCATCTAAAATTTGTTATAAACTATTAGGGCTGTATGTTTAAGGCTTTATGATTTGTTTTATATATTTAAAATTTAAAAATAATGTATTACAGTATTAATTTTAAAATTTAATCTGCCTCTAATCAGATGTCTGAAATTAAATGGGGTTTAGCATCCTACTCTTCTGCACCTAACCTGGGCTTATAGAAGATGGAATGAGAAATCTGACTTTTAGTATTTTTATTTCAATGAAGTGCGACTAATAGTTAGTACAGGGCGACTGCACAACACACAAATAGTTACACAAGAAAAATTTGCGGACAAGACATAATACAAAGAAATCACAAAAGAATTTACATATCAGATCAAGTAAGAGTCTACTGTAGTGTACAGTCCTGGGCCTGTCTGTAGACCTGCTGCGGAGCAATCCTTAGATTGTAGTAGGACACTGTCATGCAGCTTCCCATTTTCCATTAAAAGATGTTACAAGACATAGAGAGATTATGCAATGTTCTTGTTAATTCTCAATATATTTTGGGTTATGCAGGAGAACCATACGAAACCACCCCAATAACTGACTTAACTCTTGTTGAGAGTTTAAATAGTTGAATAAAAAATACAGATCTTCACCAGGATTAGAATTATTTATTAATATTAAAATGTTTATTTGGTAATCAATATTGTGTTAACTTTTTTTACAGTTCTGTGTCGTCATGGGGTGCTGGGGCTAGTGGTAACAAAGATTCTAATGCAAGTGGACCTCAGGTATACCATAACAACATCATGATATCTTATATACCGTATAAAAACACATTTAACAGTGTGTTAATTCTATCACATTTCTTTTTGATTGAGGTAATAAAACATTTATAAAAATAAACAAATAAAAGTAGTTTGTCTGATAAAAAAGCGATATTTTTATTTCAGTCGCCAAGTCATACAAATACTAGTTTTAATAGTGATGTGGAACAAGAATATGGTGATCTCTTAACAAGAATGGGTGGCATGCAACAAAACTCCTGGCAACTTGAAGAAAAGGTAAATATATTCAAAGAATTAGAATACTGTTCATATTTATATCAGTTGCTTTATGTTAAAAATTATTTACATCAAAAGTTGGTGATAATATTATAGTTATACTAAATCATGTTCCTAATATTTGTAGCATGTTCCTCCGTGATTTCTTTCTGACAAACCTTGTTAGTCTCAATGTGACTTAACCAATATAATGACATGACATTAAACATGTTTCATTATGCAATATTTTTATATATTTTGAAGGTGGCACATCTTGAAATGAGCAATGCTTGCATGGCAGAAGATATTTTACGTAAAACAGCTATTATAGAACATTATGTCATGGAGAGCAGACCAGGTCAGTCAAAAATAATAGACGTTTGTCAGTTTTCGTTTTTAATTAACCATAGAGATTTAAAATTGATTTAAATTCTAGATTAGTGTTCCACTGTATTTCTGCATAGTAAATTAATGATATTTATTTATATATGCTTTTGTTAACTCTGCTTGTAGCCTTTGGTTTCAAATTTTGAAATTTAATGTGGAACTGTTTTAATAGTATCAAAGATGCCTACAATTATAGATGTCTGTAACATCTTCAAAAATTCTTGTACAAGGCCTTTATTGACTGTGGACAACTGATCGTCTAGTTCAGTTGCTGTATATATTGTTTGTTTAAATGAAATTACTTCTTCATTTTAGATCATCGTCGACTTAGTAATCACCATCCACATGAAGATAAAATATCATTAAAGAAAGTTCTAGATCTGGTTAATAAAGGTGAAGACAATGAATTAAAAGATATGAACAAAAAATTACAGAATATGGTGGAAGAAACACTCACTAAAAACATGCATCTTCAAAAAGTAAGTAGTTTATAAGATTTTGACTATATTTTGACATTCCTTGAACTCTCAGCTCAGGACTATAAAATTTACTATGGCACATACTGGTGTAAAGACTGATATAAATCTCTATTGAATCATCTAATGTAGACCATTAAGGCCAGGTTAATGATCATTGTGTTACACTACTCAATTAAAACAACAAAAAGTCTTCAAAACATTCTGTTGTAAACATTGATAGACCATAGAAACATGTTCAGCCAGTGTATTACAGAGCTGTATAGATACTATTTATAACACCAAGTATGCATGAATTGTAAAAACTCATATTATAAGACACACAACATATAACTCAGATACCCTTCGGATCCTCAGAATTCAGGAAAAATTGATATTCTACAAGATCTATCCTCTTGTCATGAAGTAAGCGTGTGAATCAAGATATGTATATAAGAACAGCAATATGTTCAGTGTATTTATCCAGTGTAATGTTGATTGTTTATTAGATATTGATTTTATATGTGTTTCTTTTCTCTAGGCAATATAAATAAAATTTTAAATCAATGAATTTATTTGAAAATAGACCAACTCAAAATGAGAAAGAAAATATTTACAATTACATGATGATATTGATAGTAAAATATAAAGCATTAGCTGCATGTTGACTTTGAATGACCGTTTTGGGAAAATATTAAAAACAGCAAGGGTCAAAGTGGAATTATGGAAGCTGATTTAACAGCTAATCTAGAAATCATAAGTTTGATGTAATCATTGAGTATGATTTGCAGTTGGACAAAGACAGTGAAACTGTCATATTATTTAATGCTAGGTTCCCACTTTTACGATTCGTGCTACGATTGAAATCATGGTTTTATTTCATCGTGGAGTGATCGTGGTGATCCTATCAGGTCTTATCATATATTGAGGTGATTTGTAGCTGTTGTGTTGATCGTTTCAAAACCTATCTGCAAGTACCGTATCATGGACTCAATAGGGACAATCCTATCACAACGCATCACACAACACTTCACACAACACTGAGAACCTTACATTACAAATTATGGCAACAATCAAAATTGAAGGCGAGAATGTGGTTGGAGCAAACAATGTAAACGATATTGTACTATCATAAATAAGGAAGCTGATTCATTTTTTCAAATAATTTGATTGTGCTAGAAATTTGTGTCTAAAGTATCTAAATGAGTAACTAAAACACACCAGGCTTGTCCAGCCAGGTTAATCTAATGATTTGGTCATTGTTTTTTAATAAGAGTTATTTCCCTTAGATCTCTTTGTTTTTAATATATTTCAGCACAAATGAGGGGGATACTTTATAAGTGAATAATATAACATTCAGGTTAGCTTTGAGAAAGATGATTCCAAAATATGTTTTGCAAAGTTATTGCCCTTGTCATCTTATGAATGCTTTGTATAAAAGTTGGCATCTAATCTGCTAAAATTAAGTAATATATATTATTTGTGTAGTTCAGATTAGTGTGACAAAGAAGTCAATAACAATCTTGTGCTCTTCAAGCATTCAATAAATGGGGACATTTGATATGCTTGAATTAGTCTATAAAATTTTAGCAATTTCTCTAAATTGTTGCGTTACTCAACTTGGGAAACCTTTCAACAATTTCTTTCAATTATTACATCATATTTTATAAGATATATTAGTTTTATAGCATCTATCTCAATTAGATTTTCATTTCATTGATTCATCCTGTTGATATTTTGTTGTCCTTGTTTTGGAGTACTGTGGCCTCACTGTATTTAATTAATATAATATAAACATTTATTCCTTATTTTGATCTATACCTATTCTCAAAAAGATTAAAAATATCCTGACTTGATTCCCCCAACTCTCCATAATTATTATCCATGGTCTGCATGCTCAGTACGATGGAACAGAATAAATCCATGTAACAGCAGAGGTTAAATCTATGTAAATAATTGTATATTATTAATAATATTAAAAAGACATTGGGGCTTACAGAGTTCTTATTTATCATTGTAAAAAAGACAATTTTTGGTCTGATGCGATTTGACTGCGCAGTGACATGGAACATGTTTAAAACAACAACAGTTTAATTTCTGGGTTCGAGAGATAATTCCTCTTTAAACTTGACAATAAAAATCAAGCACAACTTATCCAAAGTAGTCAAATATCGAAACCTACAGGCAGAATCAAATAACAGAAAGGGACACACCCAGAAACATGGAACATGTTTGAGACAACAACATTTTATTTTCTGAGTTAAAGTGACGAGTGATCAAATAACAAAAAGGGACACGCCAAATGAGAAAAATTCTTAATGGAAAGTGTGAGCAGGTGTTCATAAAATTCTAAAACTTATTAGCAGGATGCCTTGTACATAATAAACTAGACATTTTATATTTGATAGAATTTTGATGAATAGGCCTAATTCCGAGTTAATTGTAACATATCTCTTGCACTTTGATTAACGTTTTTTGCTAATCAGTATGTTCTAATTGGTTTTCAATTTTTTTAAAAATGTAACTGGTTAATTTGAGCCATGCCTGCGCATCTTATTTAAAATGTTGATTGACAGAAATAAAATATTTTTTGAGAGTAAAAAACATTAATGATGGGAATCAATGAACTTGTGGATTGTACTTTTGCTGTTAGCCGACAGATAAAAAAAAAATTCTTTCCTATTGAACTTAATTCAATCAGAGAGACATTACTTGAGGCAGTTCATTCATTACTTGATTGAAAGATGCTTTGAGAATATTCATTTTATTGAGAAAAAAAAAAGGTCTGTACAAAGTCTTTGATTGCTAATGCATGGTATTGAAGATTTATTACAGTTACTATGGCAACTGTAGATAAGATTAACATGTTAAGATAAAGTAGAAGTCCATATAGTATAGTGTGATAAAATTGTGATATAATTTACCCAAATATAGTCAATGGCTGCAGAATCTATAACTATGAAATTAACATAAAGGAACTAATTTTTGGAAGTAACCAACCGAACACCTACTCAAATCCAAATATGCTCGTTCAAGATATTTTTACGTCAAATTAGCTGTTCAAGATCTTTGTCACATCTTTCTTTTCACCCAATCAAAATCGGGCTTTCAGATCAATTGTTGGCATGAAGCTGGTTAATTATAGATGTAAATAAGCTGGCTGTTATAAAATGGTTTCATTACACACCCCTCTTATCACGAAAACACAATATGATCGTCAAGTCTTGTAACCACAGTAACGGACATCACATGAATGTCATATCAGATTAAATAATTTTACTTTTGTCTGTACTCAAAATGTCTGTCTTATATGTGTGTACGAAAATAGAATCAAGTCTTGTGTGACATTAACTTTTTTCTTTTTCCCTTTTATTTATGGTGTATATTGTCAGCTTTCTGGTTTATCTAAGTTTAATCCATGATGACTGCCAGGTTCGAGATTTCACTAAAATCAGTATCGCTGACATTTAAATCAGACAGACGAACTGGGAAATTCACTTGCAGGTTTGACAATAAGACAGGACGATGATGAAATCCTAGCTTTATATGACATGTTATAGTGAGTTACTACTTCTGACTATAGATTTTAAGATAGTGATACACGCTATTACTGGAAGCTGAATTTAGACCAATCGGTTATTTAAACAAATTCTAGCGGTAGAGGAGAGCTGATATAGCCATGTTATTATTGATTAACCTATAATGGAGAGATGAAAATAAAACCTAAGCTACCACTGGCCAGTGATATCACACCAACGATCTGATTACCACTTGTTTCAATGACAGCTTTCCAATTTAAATCCTTCTCTTGTAAAAAAAACAAAAAGAAAGCTCACAGACATTATTCAATATAAAGTAGGTGGACTCATTTTTAAAAAGTACTTGGTTGTGTTGTTGATTTTGCATTATAGGAATTAATATAGTGTAATTTTTTTAGGAATGAAGCTAGTCGATAGGAATACTTAAAGTATAGCAAATGAATACAAATTCTAGGAATAGGTCTTCACAACACTACTTACTATTGCAGCAACAATTGTAGAACAATTCCCTAAGTTTACCTCTCCAATTATCAAATTTGTTTGTTCATGGGGTTTAACATCCTCTTCTCAGAAGGGTGATATTTCAGACAAGTTTTATTTACATGTTAAACAATAACATATATTTGTCTTTTTATATCCAAATTACCTACTAAGAAAGTCTTGACATAAACAGGTACTGTAATTATTGAAAGTTTAGAGTGAGAGAGAGAGATCAAGAAATAGGATTTACTGTCCACTCTACACAAACTAAGTCATTTAGGAACCAAGTTTGAAAGATTAAGTCTTAAGAGTTTAACAAAATTAACAGATCAGTCTCTTACTGGCCAGCCCGAGTGTTATTATTAAATTATCTGGCAGATTTATTACCTTCTATACCCCGTCTTCATTAGCCCAGTCGGAGGAGAACCGTAGGATGTAAAACCTTATTCCATTTACCGTCTATATCAACCATTTTAAAGTTTGGTAAAATTCAGAAAGGTTTATTTATCTCGGTACTGTTTGGTAAAGATTCATCTTGGTAATATTTGGTTCATCCTGGTAACATTTGGTTCATCCTGGTAATAGTAGGAATAGTCTATATATCTTGGTAATGTGTGGTATAGATTTATCCATGAACCTTATAAGGTCCATGATTTATCCAGGTAATTTTTGGTTCATCATGCGTATGGTATACTAATATAAGAAAACGTTTATATATCACTGTAATGTTTGCTATAGATTTATCCAGGTAATATTTGGTTCATCATGGTAATATTAGGAATAATATTTTTTCTGTCTGGATATTGTTTGAAATAGATTCATCCCAGATTCATCCAGGTAATGTTTGGAATAGGTTTATTTTGGTAAAGTTTGACATGGGTTCATAGTAGTTCACACTGGTAAAACATGTACATTCATTTGGGTAATGTTTGGTGTACATGTCCATTCTGGCAGGTCATGTTTTATGTACATATATGCAAGTAATGTTTGTTTTGGTTTCTTTCTGGTAATGTTTGGAATAGGTTTGTGCTTGTAGCATTAGGTATTAGTTCATTATTTTGGCACATGTTCTACTTAAGATAGTTATGATGATTTATTTTAGGAATATTTTATAACAATTATTTCATAAGAATTTGTAAGCCGTTACTTAATAGTAACACTGGATTACGCTACCGGTACATGTAGAGATTGTGTACTGTAGCAAATTAAGCAGAAGTTTAAAAGAAGCAATATTGACACAATATAAGGTTGGTGTATGATGTTTTCCTAACTTTCACCTCCTGTAAGCAGCCTACAGTGGTGAATTATTTATCTTAACATGGCAACCCATCTACACTTCTATCATGTAATAGAAATCAAAATTTATGATTAAATCTCCAGATACAAGCTTAGTGCTTCTTCTGCCAAAGGAAACACTCATAAATTTGTTTTTGAAAGAGCTTTGTCAAGGTTTCATTGCAAGTCTTATCAGATTTAAGAGGCTTAAAGAGCCATTAAAAAAGAGTGGCAAAAATAGCCTGTATAGTTTGTGGAATTTTTCATTAAAAGTTACTGAACAGATTAATATGCGCTCAAGTTGTGGAAGGATAGAACCAATTAGCAAGTCACATATATATGTATAAAAATTCTCTAACAACGCTTTGCTCTTCTCAACTGGAAGTTCAATTACTAATGGATGATGATGCATACTTTCAACAAATATTTAATTTTCTTGCCGTCTAGCCAGAGGGATTTAACAGCATATTGGTGTTGAAAAAGAAAAACTTAGCCATGTCAAGTGTTCCATGTGCTAAATACGCTGATAGTAAACACTAGAGATTTTTTTGCAGAGTTTATACACCGAAATTTAATGTTGATGTATTATGTCATAATTGTCTGTTGATTTATGTAGAACAGGGAATGTGTCAGCTAGGAGGGATTTAGAATTTTTTGATCAGAAGATATTAAGGTTATATCCCTGATTAATCTTTGAAGGTTATGATTGATAAATAAAATTGCTGATAGTTTTTCAATTGGTTATGAAGACATTTATCATTATTCATACTTCTCAGTGTACGATTTTTTTTTATCAAATTTGATTGTCCTGATAAATGTTTGTTGTAGAAGTGTGTTGATGATTATGTAATTGTAATGTGTAATTACATAAAACAAACATTATCTGTCAATCTGAGAATCATTAGGTAATGTTCTAATTACATTTTTATTCAATTTAATTTGGATATTTAATTGTAGGTGATGAAATTTAAATGTAATATGTTTTATTCATGCCAGTACTACATCTCTCATTACCAAGAAGAAATAAATTCAGTCATGCTATAATTAACAAATTTTTTTTCGTGAAAAAAATAGAGTGTGTGCCAGTCTGTGAGTGATTCATTTCATTTTAATTGAACAGTAGAAATAGGAAGCAGATTTCTTCAATGATGATTCCTCTGCCAAAAAAAAGCATATGAAATATTTAATGGGTTGCATTTTGACAAAAAAGATCAATATGATGAAGAAAAAATGAATATATAGACAAAACAATAGCCACAGTTTATAGTACAATCAAAATGTGTACCTTGCTGCACCAAATTTACAGTGTATCCTTCACAATCACAGGTCAATTGTGTCTCTCACTTTACTCAAGTTATCTTGATATAGTTGGATGGAATTTTAGTGAACATGAACACCGCTCTGTGCAAAATTATGCTAACAATCATAGAGAAAACTCTATGTCTTTCTCAAAATGATCAATTCTTGTGTTGACAATATCAAGCTCCATTCTCTTCTAGTACTTCTTGTTAACTACTATTATTTGTAGGAAGAACTAATGGTAGCTTGTTTAACGTCCCCTTCCACCGAAGGTGATATCGCAGGCAAAGAAGTGGGTGTTTGTAGATTACAAGATCCTTCACTGAATGAAGAGGTCATTATTTCATCAAGGAATAGGTTCACCTCCCTAACCTCATGCGTTTTCTGTTGGTTTTAAGGTTTCCTCCCAATGTTACAAAAGACACAGATGCACAAGGTAGATCATGTTACTCCTAAAATGATACTATTTGTGTTGAGTGGACTTCAAACCCTACTTCTCTCTGTAGATGAAAGAGAAAAAAATTCAAAAATGAATAGATTGCTTGGCCAGATGTAGATTATTATTTTGCTAATTAGTTGTAGGTCTTTAAGTAGTAGTGGTTGATATAAGGAGCATGTTTTACTAGAAATAGATGGTTGTTTTCAATAATCGGATCTTTATCTTAGCCATATGTTAGTAAATTGCTTACACTAACATTGTCAGTATTATAAAATAAGCATATTAAATAACAAACCTACAGCCAAATCTATTGAACATGCAGACACAAATTCTCTGGTAGATAAAGTTCACATTTTTATACCCAGAATTCTGATTAGGTAGATTAATGCTAGATAATTTGAAACATACATGTAGGTCTTAAATGAATTTTGAGGTTTCTACATATTTCACACACTTGTAACTGTATTGAAAATAAATTCATAAAGATTTGAGATTGTTTTAACAATAACACTTCCAGCTAAATAATCCACAAAGCTTTTGATTTGATACATTTAGAAACCACACATTTAGAATGTGTATCACTGATTTGACTAAAATTAGTAAAATGATATTGAATTAAGTGATAATAGGTATGAACAGATATCAAACATTATTTGGAATGGCAACTGGGCCCCAAGCACTACTCATCTTGTTCTGGTTGTTGTTCTTCGTCTTCGAGGCGACACTATGCAAAAAAGGCCTAAGGATCAGCCAAGATGTTGGTGTCTGGTTGATCCATAGTACACCTGTTTGTTAAATTAATTGATGGTTGGCGATATCCTTACTACATACAACATGTGGGTCAAATTAACAAGTTTTTTTTTTCTTTATGTATGTGCATATATATATGTGGGTGTTATGTGTATATCCTTTTATAACAAAGACTGTTTCTGAATAATATCTTGTAATTATATTGCAGATTATGGTAATAATGTTTAATTAAGTCCTCTTTAATCCTACAGCTACTCTGATTATTTGAATAAAAGTTATTTGATCAATGATGTGTGGATTAAGTTCAAGCTGATTTCTGTATATATAATATTGAAAAATGGTTTTCTGCTTTGTATTATGGCTATTTCTAACATGTAGAGCATTGCTTAAAAAGCAATTCTGACAAAGACATGTTTTTAAACCAAGATGTTGTGGACTTAAAGCAATGATAAAACATAGTGTTCTTAGGCAGTGTAAGAATGCCCACCAAATGTTGATATGGTGTTTGGCAAATAGATACTTCTTACAGTGTTATACTATTGAAGAATGGTCAGGTTTATTTTCATTTGAATAGATTAGCATAAATGGTTAGAATTGAGTACATTTTTCTTGATGAATGTTGTTGTATGTAAAGTACCCTCCGGGTGAGTGGTATTTGTTGCAAGATCTGGTTTGTAGAAGTTCCCTGGCTTTTAGCATATGGAGTTGTTTTCATTTGTAAGTTACCAAAATATTGTTGTTTACATGTGTAAAGTGCTTGGCTCTAGTTTAGAATAAAAAACACATACAAAGAAAAAACCCCACTAAATTGGGATATCCTCTCTCTCTGTATAAGCAAATATATACTAGAAAATTGGTCTACTTAATCATTAGTATAGTAGACATCTTTGTTAATATATTAATTTCTACCTTGCTTCTGTTATGTTATGCCCAACCAGTGATGATCCCAGTCATGTTAGAATAGAACAGCATACATGGTTAGGTATTCTGCATATATGTAAAGGCATGTTTCTGAAGCAACGACTGTGAGTTTTACAATATCTGAACGTTGCTAGATTACTGGTACTTTACAATTTCTGAACTTAGCCTCCAGTCAAAGGTTATGACATAGCAACCTCCATGGAGACCTTGACATTGAACAAACCTTGAACTTTGCCACTCAATCATCACAGATAGACATTTTAGCTTGAAAGCGTGAGACTTGGTATTCGCGATGATCAAGGAATCAGATAGGCTTCCAAGCTGTATGAATACCCAATCGAAATCAGTGTCAAAATATGTAGGGTATTACGTGAAGGCCTTGATAAGATTTACGTAGTTAAAGCAAGGTCAAGTCTTCTATTGAAGATGAGGTAACGGAGGACTCATGGATTCGTCAACTCTCTGAGGTTCATGAACTGGTATTCCACTGAGTTTCCTGGATTAATTATCTCTTGAGGCAATGTCTGAGGTGCCCTTGAGAAAGAATGTATTAATATTTTTAAAACACATTATTCCACTTAGAAATTGTCTGTGAAGCTTACAAGCTTAGATGATTTGATGGTTTTGAACTTATGATCCAATTATCTTTGTTCCTGTATGCGATTGGATTTTTCTTTTTTTGTCGTGAATTGATAAATTTTGTAAGTTACTCTAAAAAATATCAAAATAAATCCACATGTATTGCAGACCATTGAATCTGTGGAAAACAAACTTAGTTATTTCATATCTGATTTGACATTTAAGTAAATGGAGATATTTAAATCGATCAAGTTGCCTGCAGATTTTGAAGAAGAAATGCCATATATTTATCTGAATCTAATTATTGTAAGATGCCTAAATGGAGAATCAGTGCAATTTGTAAAAAAGTTGGAATTTACTAAATTAGATATTTTTATTGAACCATGCAATTTCTTTGAAAGGGCAAGAATATAACTAATTAGACTGACTGCTACTATCCATTAACACTTGTCTACATTGGATTTTCACATATCTAAGGAATACTAATGTTGAAAAGAGACACAGAAAGGAAAGGGTTTAACATCCACTCCCAAATGGCACTTATAGATTATTTCGACCTCTAGCTGGCCGGTCACCTCTGGCTTGCGGCTGAGGTTTCGATCCCTGGTGTGAGCATATGTGGTATTGAGATAGGGGCGCCTTCTCAACCTCGTGGGTTTCCTCCTGGCACTCCGGTTTCCTCCCACTGCTAGAGACCCCAACGTGCAAGCGAATTATTGAAATAAAATTGAAACCATATGTTAGTCCCAAAATGACCTAGTTTGTGTCGAGTGGACGTTAAACCCCATTTCTCTCTCTCTCTCCAAATGGCACTCAATAAATTGTACTTAGCAGAGGGCCATTGGGCAATTGACTCATTGTCATTTACAACCGTTGGATCAATGCCTTGTCTTGAAGTCGAGAATAGACCTTATGATCTACACAGTTCAGTTGTTACACAACTTCCTTCCCTCTCCTCAAGGAACTTTTTTCAAACTTCGAAGCCATGAAATGAAGGTTTATATTTTACATAATTTGCCATCAACAACTTGAACAATAAATTATTGTTTAATTATTATTGTAAAACTGGTCTAGGATATACAACGCCATTCTTTCCAAAAAAGAAAAAAAGCAACATAGAAAACCAACAAGTCTAAGTCCCTGTCAATATTTTAATCGGAAGATGTCTAGAGAGATAACCATTATCAAGTTTCATCAGGTCTTACTAGTTTCTCATTAAAGTTAATTACACAGTAATTAAAATTCGGAGATAGTCTGGGGTAGGACCTAATCTAATGAACTTGATCGAGTTGTTGTCAATTGTGTTTAAATTTAGAATTCTACTTAAAACAGTTGTAACCAGACCTGTGATGCAGCTATGACCGGTTTCACCTGTACCATTTAACATTTGCATGCTGTAACTTCCTGTACCAGTGAAATTGGTGGAAACAAATCCTTTAGTAATTTTTGTCCCCCGCCTTCCGAAGACTATTAAAATGGGTTTGTCCGTCTGTCTGTCTGTCTGTCCGTCTGTCTGTCTGTCCGTCACACTTTTTGGGACACAATAACTCTCTTCCTAATTGAGCTAGAATGTTCAAACTTGGTGTATGTGTTTATTAGGTCAATGCCTTGATGGAGTTCGAAGATGAGCATTTTCCGCTTAGGGTAAGCAGAGATAAGCAATTTGATTGGTTGATGCTTTGGGACACGATAACTTTAGTTCTAATTAAGTGAGAGTGATGAAACTTGGTGTATAGTTTCTTTACAGTAATACCATGACTAAGTTCGATAATGAGCATTTTCTGCTCAGGGTAAGCAGAGCGATACGCAATTTGATTGGTCGAGACTTTGGAACACGATAACTCTCCTTCTAATTGAGTTAAAATGTTCAAACTTGGTGTATATGCTTATTAGGTCAATGCCTTGATGGAGTTCGAAGATGAGCATTTTCTGCTTAGGGTAGGCAGAGATAAGCAATTTGATTGGTTGATACTTTGGGACAAGATAACTTAGGTTCATCTTGATTGATGATTTTTATGCCAATACAATGACTGCATTCTCATTCAGTAATGGATTCGACAGTAACAGTGTATAGAAAAGATTGACTCGGACACGAGGGCCTTTTCCCTTGGCCAGAGGGGCCCTTTTGTCGAGCGTGGGGGCCCTTTTGTCTGCCTTTAGGGTCCCCCTAACTAGGGTACATTTTCATTTTTCTCGTCGGTTTTAGCATTTTTCTTTATAAAACACTTTGGGATGACACTTCGTGTACAGTTTGATTGCTCGATACGTTTGAAAAAAATAAATGTGCGATTAATTAATATGTGTCATCTATTTATTTTGGGATTTCGGCGGGGGACATCAGCCTCACTGTTGGCGTGTTACATATGTTACACTAAAAAAGATATTTAAAAGGAGTTCAGCAAACAAAGAGTAATTTTTGTGAAGATGACAAAACTGCCTTTAACAACAAAATATGAAATTAGGACTATAGTAATAATGATTCGAATGTCGACTACTTTTAACAAATTTTATTAAAAATTTGATGGAATAAACTTTTCTCAAGCCTCTTTATAAATATTGTGAAAACAGTAAAAAGTGATTCATGCAAAGTTGGCTGTGATTTGGCAATTTTATTGATCAAGTATGAACCTATTTTAGATATTGACTCATTCTAGTTGCTGATTGGAAGCAAAAATCAAAATTACAATGCAACACAGTCAGGTTTGGAGAGTTTGTATACTTTTTATGCGCCCACATTTTCATGTGGACGTATATTGTCATTGTCCATTCAACAACAATTTGTTTGTTGACAATCAACAGTTCACAATTCTTATCCGATTTTGACGAAACTTGAAATATAGGTTTATCTCTAAAAGATCTTAATTCCTCTCGTTATTGGCATGTATCATGATTATGGCTCCTGATAGTTAGAAAAATCATATTTTTAGCTTGTGGACAGTCTACAAGTCAAAATTTTTATCCGATTTAGATGAAACTTGAAATATATTTTTATAACTCAAAGAACACGGCTCCTTTCAATATTGGTCGCATATAGGACTGCCACTTTCTGGATTATGGCCCCTGATTGTACAAATTTTTTTTTATCCCATTTAAAAAACATTGAAATTTATTACCGTTACACCATAATGATGACTGATAGGACACAATTTTTATCTAATTTTAAAAATTGTTAAATATATCACCGTTTAACCCTGATGAAGATTGTGATGGAAGTTCATAAAAATCGGACCGGAATTGTTCAATGAAATGGCTGCTTCTGGGATGCAAATAGTGTAAAAGCATGTAATACCAATGTTGTGGACCCGCCAGAGGTCACAATATTTGTCTGATTTTGATGAAATTTAAAATATATGCTTATATCCCAAAGATCTCGGTTCCTTTCGCTATTCACACATATAGGATCATAACTTCCTGGATTATGACCCCTGATTCTACAAAAAAGCCAGGTTTTTTGTGAACCCTCTTGAAGTCACAATTTTGATCTGGTATTGATGAAACTTAAAATATATGTTTATATCCCAGAGATTTCGATTTCTTTTGATATTTGCGCATATTGGACCTTATCTTCCTGGATTATGTTCCCTTTTAGCTTGTTTTCTGTCCATCTTCTGCAAAATGTGGGTCTCCCATCCACACCAAAGATTTCAAAGTGATCCAATTATTAGTCTCTGGGAAATGTAGCTACACCATTGTGAAACCCTAAGTATTGGCCATCATTATCACATCTTGCTCTCTGTAAGCCAGACAAAATAATGCCTTGAAAGTGTATTTTATTACATCACGTCTGCCTTATGAAGGAAATTTGTATGTCATAGTAATGGTTCTTTCGACAGGTTTAGTTGAATGTAAATGTCCATCGTCGAAAACTGATTGTCTCTCACTCGGCATGTGGACAGGTTTTAAACTCTTATAATCATTATAATATCACCTTTCTACAACAGAATATTGACAAAGGGATCCTGCAGTAGAAAGTTTTTACCAAGGACAGAGTATCTTCATGGTGAGGTTCAGCTATTCCACCAGCTTCAGTAACTCTGTTTGGCTCCTGGATATATGAAGCGTAACCTGTCTTTGGCAAAAAGTCTCTACCGGATCCATTACCCTCACCTTACCATGTACATTCTGACAATATGTCTTTGTTGTAATTAATAAATTTCTATGAGGACCAGTAGTAATATGAACATACTTAACTACTTATATATTATGTCTCATTGCAGGATCTAGAGATGATGTCCAATGAAGTTGTTCGTCTCAGCAAATGTTGTAATTAATAAATTTCTATGAGGACCAGTAGTAATATGAACATACTTAACTACTTATATATTATGTCTCATTGCAGGATCTAGAGATGATGTCCAATGAAGTTGTTCGTCTCAGCAAACTGACACAGTCAGATTTGACAGACAGTTCTACAAAACAGAAGGAAATGGCATCATGACAGCGCTGAATAATTCTGTCATGGGTTTAGAGCCAATTGTTAGTTATTAATTACATTTATATAATGTTACACGTCCTAATAGATGTGTAATGTTATTAATATTCCATCTTAACAAAGCCAAGAATATTCCTGTTGTTATGTAATATATTGTTACTGCATTGTTTAATATAGAGATATATACATGTATATTAAATGTATTATTATTAATTAGTGCTTTCGTGGATAGAGTTTATCTATTACTTGCAAATAATGAGAAAGTAATAGTATATACGTGAATATACAGGAAGATACAGGAGTTCCTCTGTACCATATGAACAATAACATCATAACACTGATAATATCATTAATGACTATTGGTTATGAATATCATTAGTTTATTTGTATTTTACTTTTATTCTCTTGGATTTGTTCTGAAACTACACATTTAAACATGTTTCATTAAATGGCAAACTATCTTTTGAATTTTTTCAAAACATGAATTTCAGCAAAGCCAGTTTGAGTTTAAATGTCTTAAAAACAATGAATCGCGTGTACTTTTCTTTTTGTTTATAGACACACTAAATATATAATCTTTTTTATAAGTCTGCGATTTCTGAATAAAAAATTCACCAATTACGTAATTTCTCTAGCAGGATTTGTTAAAGTAAGTACCTGTACTAATATGCAAAATCTGTAGACAGCATTCGCAGTTACTATTAATTAAATCGTGCCAGACATCTGATTTTTCAACCAATCATGAAAGCTAAAACTTTGCTGATGTATCAATACATTCCAAAGCATGAGTATTTACCAATTAATGCAATGTACTTTACAAACTAGTACAACAAAAAAAGCTACCTCATTTCATTAAAATTGATTAAATTTCTAATCTGGCTATATATTAGAGGATTAAGCTACTACAAAAATGTAAAGGGATTATTTTTAAAATAACTATTGGCTACTATTAAAGCTCGTGAAGTAATTTGTCAAGTTAATCTCCTCTTTAAATGATTTATTAAATTTCAAAGACAGAAGCCCAGTTAAAACGGGTTAGTATTTTTTTTATTTGATCTCATAAGGTGTGTAATGGTAGATATATTTCAAATTAGCATTGTTCTTCACATCTTGGATAAAAAAACTGCTCTTTGTTTGTTGCAAAAAGACTTAAATATATTGAATTGATAAAAAGTTCAACATGATATCATTTTTATTTGAAATGAGATAAAAATTTAAGCTAAATTTTAATATTCAGATGTCCCTATTATGGATGCATAATGCATGTGTGTATATATAGTATATGTTGATATATAGGCAGAAATTGGAAGCCTTTTTTCTAGGTCCAAAAAATGATTGTAAGCTCATGTGAAATAATTACAAAGAAACACCAATGTCCAGGTTAAGTTTCAAATGATCCTCTTCATCAGAGGCAGTCATCTTGTGCCTGGACAAACCTGATAATAGCTCAAGCAGTAACATCTTCCCGCCTTACTTTTTTCAGTGATTAATAGCAATTGGAAGGTGTTTTCTGTCTTTTCATTGTCACTGATCATGATCAGTAACGAGAGGTCCAAAGTAATCACTTTTATCAGGTCACTCAATGGACAATTCATAAGAAGATGTTTCTGTGTTTTGATTGTCACTAATCAGTAACAAAAGGTTTAAAATAGCCACTTTTATCTGGTTACTCAATGGACAATTCATGGTTATAACTCTAAAACATATATTTGCCAAGAAAGGATTTCTTCTCCAAATCGAAAGCCTCAGATGATTCTTATCTCGGGTTGGAAAAGTAATCAAACTATCATGTTACTGGTATTTAGGAATATTGACTGACATTAGGTTTGTTAAAAGAGATACCAATTAAATGAAATTCTATGAGGGGACTTATGGTCATAAGTCATCACTTCTATGGATTGTGAGGAATATACATACTAACCTCTTCTTCAAAGCCATGGATATTGTAAATGGAGTAAGGTGGAGAGTTATCTGAGGGCAAAAGTGGTTAATATCTTTTTTACCTGAAATATTTACCTTGAAGTTTTATTCAGTGAATAAAGTCCAGCAAACTAATTGTATAAAAAAAACAATAAATACCGAAGAAGGAACATAAAATTTAAGCACACACAAATATATATTCTGTAAATCTTTAGTTAATTAGATTACAATGAAAGGATTTTAAAGAATAGTCAAAACTATTCTCAGCTATAGACTTTCAAATTTATTCTTTAACCCAAGGAATGATTATGGCCCATTGGCCTCTTGTTTATGTTTATATACATTCCCTGTGTAATTAGTCATACACATTGTAACATTATATATATATATTGACTAGAGAGATTTATTTGTATTGGTTGTTGTTGTTTTTTCCTGTATAATTAATATTACTTGTTCTTTTTATTTGTGTATAAGTATATGAAATTATTTATAATTTAATGTGATAGTTTATGTTTTATTGAATTTGTTTAAGAAATAAAAAAGCATCTACAGATATACATATAGATTAGAATAATACTACATTATATATTAGCAAAACAAAGAACAAAAAGTACCTGTATTAGAAAATTTTCTAATTTAATTCATTTCATAGAATAAGTTATACAGATTATGGTTTTCTTGTATAATAATCTTGTCAATTATTAGGAGTGGAACTAACTATATCATTGTATATTGTGTTATTGTCTTCGTCTTTAAACATTCTTACTGTTTATGTTACTGTAAATAGTGCAATAATCATCGATTCAAAGTTTGCTTACAAATAGCCAAATGGTATTAGGACAATGTCTGCAAAACATCAGCCCTCAAAACATAGGTTCAATTGAAGTTTTCGGTACACACCTATTGAATTTCACTGATTTTGATAAATATGTTTTATATCAGATGACGAAATCTGTTGATTTTGGAACATGTCTGATAATTACTTTTAAAGTTTTTACTCTTGTTTGTACAGTTATCATGGGAAGAAAGTCAAGAAACACCATTTTGAATGTTCTGGTAGTACTGGTGACATCACTAACACTTTATTGAATGGGGAGTAGGTCTTCAATTTGAGTGTGGTCATTGTTTCATATCTGTTGTCAGCATAGTGAATCAGGTGGTCAATCTACCAAGAACAAGAGGTCCTCTTTCCAATATCTTTAATGTATTATAATAATGGACTGATATATTCCTGTAGATGAAGACATTGGTCATAAATGAAGGCATTTGTCAATCCCCATAGAATTTTTGGTATGTTTCATGTATGAGCACTAACTAACTATTATATAAAAATAAAGTTATTAGAGATCTGAGATTAATCAACACTAACAGGTTGGTTCTTCAGTAAAATGTATTAAAGATGTTACAAGTTGTAAAACCAATCTGGTGTGTTAATTATTGTCGTGATATTATATAAATAAACTATCTGTTACTAGCTAACAAGGTCAAATTGTAATATGTTCGATTGTTGTCATACTTGGGCCCGTTTTGCTCTGTGTAAGTTCCATAGACTTGTATAGTAAACCGGACCCATAACTGTACTTTACATTGGATGATGACCACTGTCTTTATTTCGTTATCTGGAACCAATGCAAAAAGAGTATCGTTCAAGTTGATATTTAACACCGCTGCTGCGTTTTGGCAAAGAATGTCTACATCCCGATATTTAGGAATACTACCCTCTTTCTTTGAACTGGTCCTGGGTTCAAATTGGTTAAATTTGTGTAAGCAACATATTGCTGAGATAAATATTTTTTTGTTGAAAAAAACCCCAACCAAACTATTATACGAGGGCTGGCTGAACAGTTCTAATCCTGAAAAGAATAGACCATTTTTGGTAAAATAAACTTTTGCCACCAACAAGTACAGTCATTCAGTGAATCATAGATATAACTGCGACTGTTGTCTTATTATTGTATTGGTACCCATTTAAATTGACAGACATGGACGAAATTGGCTATAGGGAAGTCATCAAGTACCTATAACTGAAAGAACTTACCCCAACACAGATACATGGCGACATGGTTCCATTTCAGGGGATGATGCTCCTTCCTTTTCCACAGCAAAGAAGTGGTCTGCAAAATTTAAGCGTGTCAGAGAGAGAGAGAGAAAAGGCCATCGATAGCAACCGGCCAAGAAAGAATAACCTGGTGCATGACATGGCGATGATTGATCGACGTGTTGCCAGCGTTGTGGGCATCTCTCAGGTGTTGAGCACATTATCGCCAGCGAGTTAGGAATGACAAAAGTTTCTGCAAGATGAGTGCCAAAGCTCTTGACTGTTGGCCAGAAACGTGCCAGATTCCTGGCGACAGGTGACAATTTGCGTCGTTTTGATGTAGATCTTGATAATTTTTGAGCCAGATCTGTAACCATGGACGACTAATTTTTTAGGGCGGCAAAAATGTGTACACCTCGAAGGAGACAAATGTAGAAAATAAATGGAAACCATCGACTTTGTACAGGTCTTTCACCAATAGGCTTTTCGGTCGTACCCATTTGCATTTTCAGCTTCATCAGCGTACACAAATCTTCCAGTTCACTCCTTAAACTCAGAATGAATTCAGGGAAACTGGAAAGGAAACCCACGTCATCCTAAAAATCTTTGGTCCACAAATGGGAAACCGTACTTGATTAGATTCAGAAGAATTCACAATGATACACAAACCAATTCGGCCTTATTCTGTTGCGTTTTAAAAGTTCTGAACTATTTTTTTCAGAACAAATTTTATTGCCCTTGCACCATTGTGCTATTTCTTTAAAAGTTTTTGAATGATTTATATCTATAGCTGTCAAATTCAACGCTAGGATCTAGGAGGTTTTAATCTGTTTTTTTGTGTCTTAGAATAAATTCTCAAGAAGAGAAAATTACTGTGTTAGTGATAGACAATTTTACATTTGACGTTCCTGCTTTTTTAATAGGTAGCATACATCATTGCATAAGGCATTTACACAATTGTCTAGAAAATGATAGAGATTGTCAACTCTAAACTTTTATTTATAAAACAGGTTTTTGCTAGGAAGATCGATTTAGGACAAGAAAATGGAACATGCGACTTTCGCCCATAATAAAAAAAACTTTGAAAGGGGAAAGGGAGGGGTGGCCGCGACAAAAAATCCCCATTATAACCCGTTAAAGATAACACCTTTTTGTGCCTTTGTGTGGTAAGAGAATCGTTACTAATAGATGCCACAGTTTTTTTTTTTTTATTCGTGCATATAGCCAAACATTCAGAAGTAATTGGTGTTCCAGATTTCTAACGAAATTTTTGGTTGCTGAAAGACACAAAATCAAATAAACACATTTGTAAAGAACAATAGTATTATAAATGTACCATTACCACAATATTTAAGCATATTCTGCGATAGTTGCTTGGTGAATACTAGAGTTTTGCTTGGAGATAACTACCTTTCTGTTCTGTGTGAGATGTTGGAACAGACATTATAGGAGATATTATGGTTATTCGCTTTCTGAAAAGTAGAAGGAGGGATTATATTACCGTAATTTGGCCTCACAAGAACGACAAAGCGGTAATTTACCTGTGGTGAGCGACAAATAAGGCACGGACCTGGAGAATCCCGAGGGTCCAGAAAAGTTAGTTCTCTTACCGCTCGACTACCGCGACACCAGTCGTAATAGGTCAACCAGCTTCACCAATGCATCTGTTTACATCGTTGCTACGTGTTCTGCTAAGATTTCTTAAATCGGTTTGCATTTTTCCCAGAAAAAATCTATGGGCTAAATGTTGCTGTTTTACTCTCAGGGGACACATTTCAATGATTGCTTTAATCCTGTCCTTAACGTCACACTGTCATTCTTCTTCCTTCCTCTAAGTAATTGCGTAAGAAACAATTCGCACAGAGATGAAGGCCAGACACGTAATGTCAGTTGCTACCTATTACACGATTAATTTATTCCTCGAGGCTAATCTTGAACTCACTTTGAAATCCGTTAGTGGTATCATTGTGTGTGCTGTGTACTGGAAAAGATTTTTCCTTGAAATTAACGAGGTTTGTTGGAAAACTATCTTTTGACACTTTTACTCCATCAGATTATGGCGGGAAAGAGTTCTCGACATTTAAAAGGACCCTCTGGTGACACTGACGTCACCAGTAAATGTTGCATGTTGAGGCCATTTTTTGTCATCAGTAGAAGTAGCTTAAGACACGCAGATGTTTGCTACAATGGCTGGATTATCACGTCTATCTTTCTTTCACGGTAAATCGAAATCAATTTGAAGAAGTTCGATGACATTCTCTGGCTGGAGGCAACCGGTATTAAACTCTTCGTCAATTCTAATAATAGGCAAACATATCCAGTGGTGAAATTGTAGAAAATTGTTGCTCTTTGGTCGTGAGATGATTTTCTATCTAGAAATCGTATTAATGTGTTTAAGACAGTTACTATAGTGGTAGGGTAGAAGTATAAATGATTCTATAAGAGTACTGACAACGCACGAGACAGTCATTTTAATTAGATTTTACCATTGATCGTATTCTGGGTACAACCAAGTTCTTCTAAAATTGGTTACCATCTTGAGTGTTATTGTTCAGACCATTTGCAGCACTAAACGTTCTTCACACTTTTAGGGACTCCCTGGAATTGAGTAAATAGTTAGAATACCATACCGTTTGTTTAATGCCAGTCTTGAATTCAGAGTACATTTAGGGTTTTCATTTGCTCAATATTTATGACAAAAACATCATTATGAGTGTTTACTAGCGCGGAATTAGGTTGATTGAGTTTAATTCTCTATTTATTTGCGTGCAGTTTTTGTGGAACTTTTCTTGAAAAGAATTCCTGGAAGTTGCTAGGACAGTAAAGTCGTAGCATACCCCCTGCCTCCCTTTGCACCCTTTGCTACTTAGTTAAATGGAACAACCCGCGACCTGGAGCTGGATCTAAGCTGCATACAAAACCTAGAGCAACGTATTTCAGAATGCGGGCCACCTTTCGTTTTAAACTAAACATAAATCTGTGTATGACATTTTACCCACAATTAGCACGAACACTTAATTTGGCATCGCGTTTTCGTTTTATGCCAAAAGAAAACCAATTTTCATGGTGTTACATGTAATTTAAAATGCATATCGAATGAAAATTAAGGGACATTATGGCTTTTGTAACAAATGGTATTTAATTTGATATAATATGTGATTCAAAATTACATTCCACTAATCATCAAAAATAATTTAATCAATCGATCGATGTTTTCCCAGGGTCCAAATTTATCGAGAGTAAATCTTGATGTTCCGGATTAAGCTACAACTGGCATGGGTCAGTGATATTCAATCGATGATCTATCTTCTGAATTCTTTACCTAAGAGTACTTGACTTGACAGTTTAATATTTATCACAATCAAAAGAAATTAGAATATGAATCCATGAAAACGGTCTACTTGTGGCTAAAGAAGACTTTGAACCGAGAACTGTATAAAGCATTAGAAACTGAAGGTGTTATATTTTGATATTTTTATGCAAAAAACGTTACAGACTGGTATGCGGCTAATATGCATTAAAGCAGGAATAATTCTCTTAAAGGGAGTATTTATCACGAGGCTTGTCTCAAAATTGCATAGTGGGCGAATTTTCGACAATTTAATCTATCGCTAAATCAAAGAACAGGTTAACGGGAGAGTGATACTTCAAAACATGAAGTATCGCAAGTTATGTTTTAGACATTTTATTTATACGGAAATGTAGACATCCCTCGGATTTTGGTCATCGATGATGTTCAAAGAAGAAATTTGTTCCAAATGGATCAATTCATGAGGAATGAAACTGGTGCTAATTAGGAAGATCTTTTTTGATCTGTGAGCGTGTAGCTGGTTTTATTGCCCCGTGCTGCTCTACTAGCGTCTCTCCGGGCCATATCTCAAATATTCTCATCCCGTCTTGACATGTTTCGTCCTCCCGTGGGATACTAACAGGGTCGTCTTTAATCATTACTCCGTTATTCTCGAGGAATGCACATGACGTCATGATAATTTCCCGCCCTTGACGTCCCCTTAAGAGAGCAAGAAATGTAGAAAAGTATTGATAACTACAGATCTGGCATATTTATGAATTTAAAGTCATCTCGGTTGGATACTTACCAATCTTTCGCTGGAAGTATGACGTTATTTATAGGTAATCACGGCCAATCTGTATGACAAAGAAATGGCAAGTTCACACTCAATGTATGCGAATTTAATCGTTCAAATTATGAAAAGAAAGATGCGTGGACTTTGTATTTTAGCCACGTGATCTTAACGTCCGCTCAAGGGGATTATACGGGGAAAGGTGGCTCTAATAAAAAGCTTTTCCTTGAATAAGAAATAACGGCTGTGGATTCGTTCACTTCCCTGGGATCTGTTGGGAACCGTGTAACACCGAATCACAACCTCTCAACTGCTAAAGCTTGGTGCGTAATGTTATTTAATTATCACAACTACTTTCAATATTTACAAAGAATTGTACAGTGTTTATACGGATTCTTAAAATAGAATTGGCACAGAAAAAGCAATCGATTCCTCCACACGGTACCTTCTAACAGTATTCAGTGTAGTTGGAACTCGTTATGAGTACCACTAATATTCCCCGATGGGACAACTATAATTGTCAAATTGTATCTCAGGTCACATACATAGGCCAGACCACTTTAACAATTTCGTGTATTATTTGTATTTTATTTACAGCACGGTGTGCTCTGACGTCAACACACCACCACGGGACTTACATATGAGCTAAGCGGAACGTTTGTGTTGTGTTGAGTACGGCGTTTGACGCTGATGGTGAAACGGACACTATTATTCATTTTTAAAGCTTTTGGTAACCGTGGTGACCAATGATTTCGTTATTTAACATACATGTATACCGAAATCTAGACTTCAGCTTGCTATGGGTTAATCTCAGTCTCGCACCTTGTTCCTAACCTTTGGGGGGCTATTTGAGGGCTGCCGACTTTGACATACATCATTTACAGGGGCGGATCAAGGAATTTTGAAAAGTGGGGGGGGGGGGGGCGCAGCAAAATGAGGGCACTGACCGCGGAGACGGGGCACGCCACTGAGAGGGTGATTTGGGGGGGGGGGGTCCCCCAAGATTATTATTCGCCATGCCATTCCAAGAGCTATTTGGCTGATATTTTCGTCTAAGTAAAAGTTCGGAACGGACATATTTGGGTCTGAAAATAAGGCACTTTCAGCAGTAAAAAAGGGCACTGTTGAAAAGTAGGGGCGGGGGGCGCGCCCCGTGCGCCCCCCCCCCCCTGAATTCGCCTCTGATTTATAAACCTTTCGAAAGCAAAATCATTTTTCCAACAATGTACTAACGATTATACCTTATAACAATGTATTGAGCAAAATCGATGTTTTGAATATTTGGCTGGCAGTTGGGGAGTATTGTTTCAATGCATCGCAGACAGGTTCGGGGTACACATTTGGAAAAGTAAATAATGAAGCTTAAGATCACTGTATAGCAGGAAGATCTTTCAAGAAGAGAATCTGTGTGAAATATCAGTTGAAAGTAAAAACAACGCCTGCAAACTATAACAAAATCACTACCGTATTGTTTTGAGTTAGACATATCTAACTACCTTGCATTATGATCAAACAGTTACGGGATTTATAATGTAATAACAAACCTTCTTTTGAGAAGTATCTAGTAAAGAATACTTGGGGTATTGGACAATAAACATTAAAGAATGCGGCGACATTAAAACGCTGAAGTATGCACTTTCCTATTGAGATCCTGGATATAACTTCCTTGTAACTTACTTCCAAATCGATATAATATATTGGTGATACGATATATGAGACGGGGGAATCTCTTCATTTCGATCGAAGGTAATTTGGCTCAGGAAGTATACACAGTTCTGTTGCAATTACAATGACCGTGTCAAGAATGCCCGATTTGCAAGACTACAACGCAAGTCCCGAAAGGTACTGCCTTACGTGTTTAAAACCGCACGCTTCGTCGGTTGTCGTCAATACCAGTTATCCCCAAGCTACTCTTGTCTGCAAAACATTGGTTGCTTAATCTGCAGGTTCTAGCTTATCAGTCATTCCTAGAACCCATTTTAAGGAACGTTAATTTTAGTGGGGTCGGGCTTTGGAAATTGTTGAAAAATACATGGTCTCTAGCGTCAATTTGGCGTATATCTGCGGAAACTCGAAGAGGTCAATGCCAAAACACAAAAACTGACTAACAAGACTGTGCGAGAGCCTTATGGTCCACAAATTAACTAATACCGATGACTAAGCTAACACAACAAATCGTAACTCAAAACAGTAGGAATTGATATCTGGCGCGCCTTTTTGCCCAAATTGAAACTTCTGAGAGCACGTCTTTTTATTTCCCAAAGCACGGGTTTCGCTCATCCGAGCACGGACGTGCTCCAAGGTACGTCTGGTGATTCCTCGGAAGGCATGGATACGTATAATTATTGGTACATGATTAATTATTAAAACCGATGTAGCTACCTTCACAGGAAAGGGTAGTTCTTTTAAGAACTGTCTCTGAGCGGACTACGTCCGCTGACAGTTCCTATCTCTTCCTATATAGCTGTAATATGAAAATGCGGTAAAATGTGTTAGTTTCATTTAGCGGCTATAGGAAGCGATGGGAACTGACAACAGATATAGTCCGATCAGGGACAGTTCTTAAAGGAATTAAAGAAATGGATGCTGGAAAAGGAACTCAACTTCATCAGTGACCATTTGGGCGGGTATTTGCTGTCTGGTGTACTTGCAGAGTCAGTAGTTTTTTTTTAGGTCTTTGAGGAGGGTAATTGTGGACATGAACTATATCGTGGTATGTGTCTTTTCTAGCCCTCTAGTAATAAAGTTATCTTTAACGTAATGTTGTAATGTCGCATTTTGTTTCTGATTGGAAAATATCTACAATTAGACAAATTAGACAACATAACATTGCCGAATTGAAGTTCTGTTGTAGAAGTTATTTAAGTTCATTTTCTCCATGGTTTCGAATCCCCTGTTGTAGGTAGCAAGGAGTAGAGTCGCCTGTCCAACCTCTATATTGTCTATATTTGAAACTATCTTTGTCGAATTAGGCACCGAGGTCAGATTGTATGCTAAAGTACGAAAACCATCGTACACTTTCTTATTGGCATCGACAGTATCATTCTGATTTGGTTAGCACTATCAACATTTTTACACGTGTCCATCTGTTCATAAGCAAAAACCCTGTGAAATTCCCTCGAGTGTCGACATGTGTGCCTTCCCATAGAACAAGCTCCTCTACGAACCTCCACCGTTGAAGGATGGGAAAATTGGAAAGTCTTGCGGGAAGTACCCTTTCTGTCTGACTCAGACACAATGGGAGTAGGAATAGAGTGGAATGATCTGCCAACGTGTAACTTAATCCTTCAACGTCATATCAGTTTTTTAATGCTAATACGATTTATCGCATATTGGATGAACTCTGATCCTACTGGTACGTTGAAAAACTAATTTCTTGTGTATTAATAAAAGTCATTGATAAGGAAACCAGGTTCTCTACAAATAGTAACACATGCACTCCGCTGGGAGAGTGGTATCATTATAAAACAGCATTGATACTACACAGACTCTCCGTTAAGGTCAGTTTTACTACATGTATATACCACTTCAATATATTATGGAAATTATCTTACGCTGATCATACGCCAGTGTCACGCGGTCTGAATTAATGGCTTATGTCATCAAGTAGTCCAACAGTTCGACAAGATGAAGGTTCCAATACTAGTGGTTGTAGGAGTTTCAGTAGCACTATTCGATTTCTATGTAAAGCTAGGGCGGCACCAATATTTAGAAATTGGCTGCTGGACTAGTATGGCGTGAAACTATGGAAAATTGCGTTACCCGTCTAAGTTTGTGGAAGATAAGGATTATTTCCCCATTGGGCCCATGTTAGTAAAAAGTGTTGGACTCCATGACATCAATAACATTTCATTTTTAGAATCAACCCCAATAGTATTAAATACACATTGAAATACGGAAGCTAGTATAGGACTTATTTTGGTGTGTTTCAGAATGAACTCTCTTACATATTGATATTTTACAATCTGACACTTCTATATTTATCAGTTGTATATATGGTAAGAGGCCTGGTTAGTATATTACGATGTATTAGGGGGTCTGGTGTATATATATTACGATGAATTATATGGTCTGGTTTATATTCTATATATTACGACACCTTCAAAGAAACAGTGGACGTAAGTTTTATGGTTGACTGTATTCTTTAATAAAACTATAACCCGACAAAAAGAACGTCTCAGTTGTTAGGATAAATATAATCTTTAGAAAGGTTGGGAATTAAGAGACTGTAGCTTTAATTTATATACAAGATCCCAATCCACAGTCTTCGTTTTTTCAAAAACCTGTTTCAGATCTCTCCAATATTATATTAGACAGATGAGTGATTAATGCAGTTTGCATACAACATACTTGATGATGTTTAGCAATGCATGTGTGTACCACTTGTTATATACACGTGTATATGTTTTGGTGTTTTTACCACTGAATGGTGTGTGGTGTTAGATGAAAACAGACGTCTGGGATTTAGCGTCATTGTAAATAGATTAGAAAAAAAATGGTGTTCGTTTAGAGCCGGTGTTTTTAAGTAGCTCGTCATAGTATGACGTCATTACTAGACAGATACCATGTGCAATATACAGGTGAACTATAATTCAACTACTGTATTGGCATAATCACTAGAAAATGAATCACGTGGGTTATTCTATCAAAGCTTTCTTGGTTCGTGGTATAGCAAACAAGTGCAAAAAGAACCAGTCGTAAATGAGAGACTCGAATAGGTTGGAGATTACAGTTGCAATTTCATATTTTTAAGTTATATTTTTAAAATGTATCAAAATAAAGCCGTAAAATAGATTGCATCTATAAACAGTCCTACCTTGTTAAAGAATAGTCCTATTAATCCTATAATTCACTATTGCCAGTTAAGAAATTGGCAAAAATATCATTTTCAACTTCAAATTCAAACGTTTGAAGATAGCCATTACATGAGGGAGAATGGAAAAACAAGGGAGGTAAGTGTGTTATTATTTCCTGTGTCAACGATTTTTAGGCCTGGGAAATAATGCCCATGATCGTATAATAGTGAGTTGACAACCTTTTGAGCAAAAGACATAGAAATAATTATGTTTTTACTTTCTCAGAAAATATGAAATTCCCGCTTTAAGTGCCCAATGGTACTTTTTGGGACCATTCATAGAATCATTCCATTCCATTGTATGATGCAAGTAGGATAAACTGACATTTAATAATGATCGTGGCCGTGATGTCACACGGTGCAACCTGGTCCACGTTGCCAACATTGCTTCGATGGAAAGTGTCCATCATGTAGACTATTCTTTTAACAAAATAAAAATAAAGATATTCAAATCTAATGTTGATTTAACGTCATACACTTAATGTCATAGTCAGGCTGTCAAACACATCTGGTTTGTATCTGTTAACATCGATGCCTACACATTACCTAAAATATAATTTTTGTTCTAATCTTCTACCCATCCTTTATCTTATTTAATGTAATTACTGTAAAACTGTCTTTAGATACAAGATCACTTATTGTGAATCATATCGATAGACTTGTACCTTATGAAGGTGATCGCGGTGGCTAAGTGGGTAAGATGACGGCTCGCTAGCCTGGTGGGGGTCGGTAGTTTAATCCCTGCGTTGACCGAGAAAGTTCATCCAGATTTTCCGGCGTGGTTCCCCTTGTCATTGATGCAGCATAGAGGGCCTGACACGTACAGTTGTCTAGTTGTTCGGATGGTATGAAAAACCGGGGTCTTGTGTACACATTGGCATGCACGTAAAAGATCCCCTGGAAGCTGTAATTCGATACATGAGTAGGCCGTAACGCCGCTGCCCGGGAAAAGTTTCCCTCATATCACACATTGCAAAAAATAAACAACAGACATCAAATCTAGTGAATGGATTCAGGGGCCAACCGTCAGCATACATTGCAATGTACAATCGCCGCGGTTATAATTCTGTCGTAAAAAGGGGGGAAAGAAAGCAATTTATCATGTTTAAATCACTCTTTGTAATGCTTTCCAGTCTTTAAGTGGTCGCTTTGTTTCTGCTTCAAACAGAAATGAAATAAAATGGAGTTTAAACTTAACGTCCTACTGTTCTGCTCCGGACCTGGGCTAATGAAGACGGGCATAAGCCATACAGTGTTCTATGAGGGAAATTTTTCGCGGGCAGCAGCGCTTCGACCAAGTCATATATCGAATTCCAACTACCAAGCTATCTTTTACATCCACGCCAATATGTACACGGGACCTCGTTTTTTCATCCCATCCGAACGACTAAACAGCTGTACTTGTCAGACCCCCTGTCCTGCATCACTGGCAAGGGGAAACCACGCCGGAAAATCTGGATGAACATTCGGCCAATGCAGGGGTCGAACACCCAACCTCCAGGCTAGCGATCGAGCCAGGGTCTTACCCACTTAGCCACTTGATTCCTTGCTGGCAAACAGACGGGTAATTACAGCATACCACCTTTTCTTTTCAGAGAAATCTTTATTATAATACCCTATTTCTACTGTCACAAAATGAAACAAGCTAATTTCTTAAAAATATTCATACTAATGATTTATTCTGTAATAATAATGCTATTGTAACTCCTGACAGAACACATTATCTTCTAAAAAACAACATAGCTATATATCGACCTCCATTTTAGTATGGATATATTAAGCTTACACCATAAAAGAAATCGTATCTGTAATTATGCTTAACATAAAACTTTAATTACAAAATGGTTTGTTTCATTTCTTCATTAATAATATTGGCACAGTTACGTTTTCTGATCTAAATATATCATTATGGAAATGATTTACGCTAAATAACCGTACTCATAGCCTCAGTTTTTATCATCTGATAAACTACGTTTATAGTTCCACCAGCCAACTAAATTGTTGTAATGTGCGAGTACATTGGCGTCTCCAGAGCTTTACATACTAAAATTGCTAAACATTTCATGCAACAGTAAGTTATGTGACGTCATTAATAGCTGTGAGTCTACAACAGTGCCAGATCGAGTCTTTCGTCATAATATATATTCACCATATTGCTCGTGACATGTCTGACGTCATATGTATATATTAATAGATTGCTTAACGAGATGACTGGAATCTGTTAGATGTTTTAAAGTACTATTACTGAGTTGGAACGTAAAAAGTAATTTATTGACAAAGATATTAAGAATGCACCGACTGAGCTAATAAACACAGATATACGCCAGGCAGTGTGCTTTGGGGGGAATCGGAGCTGCGACCTACTGTAGTTTCGAATTTAACAGTCGAGTTTATGTTTTATACGTGATGGCCAATGTGTACACCGTCAAAATCAAAAGGGAAGGAACTACTCGAGACACTTGTTACCGAGCCAGCGATTTACTCGCTGAGCCACGCACAGATTGAGATAGAAACAAATAGTTAAAGGACAATATTGGCGTCAGTCATCATCACATACATGATGTGATAGAACTGGTTACACGCATTCCACATATAATTTTAACACAAGGATGATTGCTACGATAGATGCGTTATGAAGATTTCAAGAAAGGGAAGTGACAAGTGATAACAGATACACGGGCAAATTTCGGCTCACTAATAATTCCTTTTAGGCAGTGAGAGGATATCTGAAAATTCAAAAGAGTAATTGAATGTCACCAGAAAAAGGAAAACGAGAAACTTCAGTCAGTTATATAGAATGAAAACTTGCCTTTCTTGAAATCTTCATAACGTATCTATCGTGGCAATGGTTTCTGTGTCAAAATTATACTTGGAACCTGTTTAGCCACGTGTTACAAAATGTCCTTTAACACAGTTTTTGAAATTTTAAGTGTTTACATGTGTTCTTTTGGGGTCGAAATCATTTGCAATAATTTTATTTTCTCTGGAAATAAATATAAATACTTAATTCACAATCTCTATAATATTATATCTGAACGAGCGGTAAATCTACGCGGCAAAATGCAATAAACAAGAGATTGATGAACTCTTTGTGGGTCAGAAAAGGCACAAATCAAATTATGGTTATCAGTTACTAACCTATAAACGCTGATCTTTTGATCCAAGGAAAGAAAAGATGATTTTAATAAGAACTACAGAAGGCATATACCGGTAACGTTATCGCTCGAGATCATGTAAAAACTTCTTTTGATGTCTACATAACTAATAAACAACAGTAAAAAAAATAGACAGCATTTATTTATTAAGACATAATCAGATTTTCATACTGTGAACAACTGCTATAAGGTTTTATACGCTCAACATGTTCTGTATGTAATCTCATATTCTTATATAATGTTTAAACCTGTTCCTAAAATGAGGAATATTAAACAAATTGTGGATAAATTATTAATCATTTAGTAAAACGGGATGGGGTGGGAGCGGGGCTGCATAAAGTTCCCGTTATCTGGACGACCTTCGGTCGAACGGATTTCGAACTATAGTCGAACTATCTGCAAATGACATTTAGTTCAACCTCTGGTCGTGACCAATCGTGCCATGCGATAAAGCACGGTTGGGATAGTTCAAAGATGGCTAACAAAACTGGTCTGAAAAATATCATAAAATTGCCGATTGCCGTTGCGTTATTTACACCTTGGGCGGTATGAAAAATTAACCAGTTATTAAGAATACATGTCGTGTATAGTCAGTCTACACTTAATAACCAACTGGGAGGATAGCCCAGCCACCACCATCTCCAAAAGTATTGTTCTGTGAAAAGGAACATTCAGCCAAGACCTGCTTTTCGTGGGAAAAGCAAATAATGAACCCTTAGAGAAGGTATATTAATGATGGTGTTCCGCAGCAAGATCCCTTGGGGGTGGGGGTGGGGGTACAATCATGATGGTGTTACGCTACTGAATTGTAAGAGAAGATACATTAATCACTGGCTCTTAGAAAGGATACATTATTGATGGTGTGACGATACTGGGCTCCTAGCGAAGGCGCACTAATGATGATGGTGTTACACTACTTGACCCTTAGAGAAGGCACAATGATGTGGGTTTTACGCTACTGGGTCCTCAGAGGAGGCACAGTAATAATGATCCTTAGAGAGGATCAATGTTGATAATTCAAGGAACTGTGTGATTATATTGGGAATCTGTATCGCATATCTTCAAGACAGTATATCGTGCTATGTCCCCTTCAGCACTAGTGAACCATTATCTTGAACGTTTTACGACATAAATGCAACCACAATAGATGACGCGCCGTTACGGACGACACTGGGGCCATTATTTAGAACTACTACCAGCACAAATTTCATCATTTTCGATATCTCTTCAACCGACACTTCGTCCAATACGAACATGTAGTTGTTCTCCTATTACAATAATTGAAGCATAAGACTGATTAAATCTAATGCCTTAAACAACCACACTCCGTGACCCATTCTACCAACAGTGGTTAGACCTATACCCACTAAGCAACCAATGCCAATGACTTATATCCCTGCAATGTCACACTTGTACTAATATGAATTCCAGTTGATTGAATTTTAGATACATGAAGTCAATTATGGCGGGAAAATTGAATTACATGTGCGATAATATTATTTGGGAGCTGAAATGGGTGGATAAATGAGATAGTGTACGTAGAACGAAAAATTCGGTGGATCAGCCATCAATTCCTGATTGTTTAGTAATTTTAACGAACTAATATTTTATGAAACGAATCGAAAAATACGGAATTGGATACCGAATTTGGGGGAATTACCCCTAAATATACTTATGCTCGACTTCTCTCGGGATAATATTAAAACAGAAGTAGCTAAACGCACAGGAACAAAAGTACAGTCTAAAATTTTTATTAAGCGTTTTGAATTTACAGCCATTTGGCCTTCTTTTAACAGAATCTCAATTCTATATGTGTTATTTGCAATGCAATTCTTGATGGATGTCGTCTATAAATCGAGGTATGCTTATACTCTTTCCAATGAAATTGAATGAAATGAAGTGGACGTTTAACGTCCTACTGTTCTGTTCCTAAACTGGGCTAATGAAGACGGACATACGCGACACAGTGTGCGAGTATCGGCTCACATAGTAAATACATGATTATTGAAGGACAATGTTGTCGTCAACTAGTATTACATATGTTAAAACACATTGTCGTTTACCTAATAATTAGAACTGGAGATTTTACAGAAGATTCGTCTAACCTATATGTTTGTGTTTAAAATGAGGTCAACTGTTCCTGCTATAAATAAACCTAGTTATTGGAGCAGATAATAGTATAATCTGTTTATCACCCTGTAATGTACAAGGATATTAACAATTATAGAGTTATAAAAGAATATTGTATTACCTTCTCGGTAATAACCATGCCGACTGTCTAAACGGTCGGTAATGCATCCATTTAAAGATAACCCGGAAGTGCGGAGAAAACTCTGGTAATGGAATTATTACTGGCTGTGAATGATATAACTAGCCTATCTAATTATTTGAAATTGAGTACGGCTATTTCTTTAGTTAACCTATATTCGCTCTCCAACCTTCTTTATAATATCAAAAGCTTAAAGTCTTACTGTGAGCGACAGTATAATCTGTTGGTACGCCACTGGGCACTTACAAGATATTTCAAACTTAATTTGAACGCAGGATAACCCGGTTCTACAGGATTCAACAAGAAGGTCCCCCCTCCTAAAGAAAACAAGGCCAAAACTGTCTGACTTTGATCCGGTTGTTTTTAACACCCTTTAGTCAATGTGGGTCAATTTCCTTTTTCGGAAACAATCAAATTTTCCACACCTAAATTCTTGATAAAATGCACCCAAATTGATTAATTCACAGAATAATACTCTATGCGTGGATTGAATCGGATTAAAAATGGACACATGAAAAGATTTCAGTGAGATGACAAATGTTGACAATTTTCAATTTATATCTTTGGAAACAGTGAATGGAATAGAACAATGTTTGTTCTGATACTCCTTTCGATCAGATATTCAACTTTCACAGTGTAGTTTTCATGGAATAAATAGTCAGCGACTTAAATAATCAGTGACGCATGGGTCAAAGGTCATATGTATACACCAAACCTTGTATTGCAACTTGCCAAGAAGCTTGTCCCTGTTAAAATATTAAATTGTACATCTACGTTTCTTCTAATAGCCGACATAATGTTCGTAGACTAGAGCATCGTGTCAGACGTTTCGCACAGTTCAGAAAACTAACCACCAGAGAGGACAATGAAGGATCCGTATTAAGGATATGCAGTTCAACTGCATCATCTGTATCCCAGTGGTATCGTTCGGTTCTACCTAACTATACCCTGGATTCATTCTCAGGGAGACACAATCAAGCCAAATTATCCGCCCTTGATACTATTGCTCTTTTTATTGAAAAATAGAACGGGCGAAGAGAAGTTACTCGCATTATATTGCAACTAAGATTATAGTTGTATGTAAACTCGTCTTTGGTTGATCCGTAGAATAAAACTACGATCAAGGACAGATAATTTGAATTCGCTGAAACTCCGTCAATGAACCCAGGGTATAGTGGAGGGGAAATGATTAACCGATATACTGGAAAATGCCACAGGTAGATGAAGGGGTTTTGAATATTCTGCCAGATTAAATTAGATGAAGAAAGCTCTTAGCAACTCATTTCGGGAAGTATCGATATTCAACATGTCCCCAGAATACATCGTCAGCACCAGAAGAGTATTAACTTTGTCATAAGGAAGTCTAGAAGGGGTAGCAAGAAATAGAAATAGATGTGATAGCTAGTTTTATTATAATTTTCGGACCATGAGCCACTGTGGCAGAATTAATTCTAAACTTGAATCAAAATTGAATAAGAAGAAGCTATAATATGCCAATGGACGAGTGTCTTACCTTACCTAAACATCGAAAGTTTTTAACCACATCGTCGTTTGACAATTAAAAATGTTCCTTGGCACTGGGAAGCCCAGGAATAAGAAGCTTACCGGAGTATGGCCCAGCTTATGGTATCAGCACCAGTTGTAGATGTAAATGAAGAAATCTCTGTAGGATGCGATTTGTCGGACTTGGAGCCCTTTTGTTACAGTTTCCTTCGTCCTTGTCAGAAAAGCTATCAAGAACTTATATCTCTAATGTTTCAATTAGTGAAAGTGTACCAAGTGTATATTCCTGATGTCTAGAAAAGGACATTTATTCAGCATTAACCAAATTCAGCATTCGGATTTGTCCGAAAGAACTCATCAACAACTAAATGTAGAAACACTGTCTTGTTTAATTTTACAAACATTAGCAATATAATAAGTCATTACACGAACCTCTGAAACCAAAGAATCTGTTACACAATGTAACTGAAAATTTTGAGATTTACTGACAGTACATGGTGGCAGACTCTAAAAGCGAGTGAAGGTAGGAATATTAAGTATCGTGAGGAACCAAAGCACATTCAAATGATCTAGGATAAGACGCAAGTGATTTTTTGCGCTTAGAAGACATCCGAACTAGGACAGTTAAATAAACTACTAAAGAAGCATTTTGCGATACACATTTGTTGAGTCCAACTATTAAAAAGTTTTGGAATTATACCATTACACCCCCATACAATTAGAAAAGCAAATCTTACATACGAGAAAGTAACACGAAGTAATACGGATGTTCAAACGACATTTCCAGAAAAATGAGAAACATACCAGACACTGATAATGATGTCTCGCAGAACAAAAACAACTATGCTGATGTCAGAATTATTGCTACAAATATTTATACACAATAACATGAAGGACAGTTAATAAAATTGGTGATGTCCCGCAGATTGAGAAACAAAGTCATATTATTATACTGATATATACTATTCAAAAAAGGTAGGGGATATTTGATTTTTAAGTGTTATTAAAGTCACCTAATGAAACTGGTGAAGAAACAAATGACAAAATGAAATGAAGTTCACATTCATCGATTTATTCCAAATGATCGTTAGACTAAGTAAGGCACAGACTGACCATTATAAGGGTAACATGATACCCGGGGTCAAACAGCAAAGTTACCACAGCATCACAACAAAGTCAGTAACAAAGTCAGTAACAAAGTCTAAGGTCATTTTGGTCCAGATTGTCCCGTTCCTGTTGCAACGCAGCAGCAAGTTCTTGGACATTGGCAGGACGTTGTTGACGTTGACGTAACCTCTGTCCAAGCATATCCCAGACATGCTCGATGGGGGAAAGGTCGGGACTCAGTGCTGGCCAAGGTAATGTGGTGATGTTCTGTTGTTGGAGGTAACCTGTAACGACCCTGGCCCTGTGACATCTTGCGTTGTCATCCTGGAAGATGAAACGGCGGCCACGACGTCGTGCGAACGGCACAACATGGACTGCCAAGATGTTGTCCCGGTAGTACTGGCCTGTAACACGCCCTGCAACAACATGTAAAGCCGTTCTTCCAGCAACAGTGATGCCTCCCCACACCATAACAGAACCACCCCCAAATCGATCATGTCTGATGACGTTAACGTCTTGGAAGCGCTCGTTTCGACGACACCACACCCTCCTACGTCTGTCCAAAAAATCAACAGTGAACCTTGACTCATCTGAAAACATCACATTGCTCCAGCGTCGATTATCCCAGTGTTGACGATCCCTACACCAACGACGTCTTGCCTGAATGTGATGATCTCTCAAACAAGGGATCACGCGAGGACGTCGGGCGCGAAGGTGACCCCTATGCAGTCGATTCCGAATCGTCTGGCCACTCACTCTCACACCAGTGTCTGTTTGAAGACGAGCGCTGATCTGAATTGCTGTGATGACACGATTTCTCAAGGCCAACGTACGGATAAATCGATCCTGGGCTTGAGTTGTCGCCCTTGGTCGACCTGAGCGTGGTCTGTCCTGTACAGATTGTGTATCACGGTATCTGGACCATAGCCTGCTTATGACAGACTGAGAAACATTCATCGTCCGCGCCACAACCGTCTGTGTTGTGCCGATCTGTAGCATGCCAAGGGCACGTAACCTTTCCTTTTGGGTAAGCCGACGCATATCAAAATTTGTTTACTGGTCACTAAAACAATTAAACTGATGTTTCCACCCTGGATTTCAATGCCACAATGACTGTAACATTCAAAGTCAGAGTCGTGCAAATCTTAGGTTGGACCCCCATGATGACCCCAAGCATCACCTGCATTCCATGCGGTAGCTATTTGTGCGTTTGGGCGTCACATGTAACTGGAAATGTTTCTTCTGTTAGGTTCTATAGTGACTTTTTTCGTAGTCATTTGCATATTTTAGTATTATGCCCCCAAAATCAAATATCCCCTACTTTTTTTGAATAGTAATGAAGAAGACACGAGTTACCAACAATGTTGTAATATCCCAAAAGATTTCCTGAACGATAATTATTACTGCTTGCGCTGTTCACTAATGGGTTTACTGGTTCTTATCACCAAAAGATGGTACACCAGGCCTAGGCATCCTAATATAGTTATTTCTGCGTGGCTATTTCAAGGTACAGTATTGTCAATTAATAACTTCTTATTTGTCAATCCATCAAATGTGCGGCGAAAGTAGTTTACTATCAGTATGAGAGAAAGAGGGTATGTAAAGCGCTAGGACGTCGACCTATTTAATTCAAGCAGAAAGTCGTTATGATTAACTCCTTTTCTATCTATCACAGTTGAAGAATGAGTTACGAGCTCAAAGGCTCTAAGTCGTGGCGGAGTTTTCTTTTATTGTAAGTCAATATAAATGGCCGGGTTGGTTCACAAATGTCATCTCTACCTCATTTATTATCCCGGAGCTGACAAAACACCCTATTGGCTTAATACATGTATTTACAGAAGAGATGGCGACTCTTTCATCAATGACAACCATTTCTTTTCTAATTTTTTTCCCTGTTCATCGAAAACACAGTTAATTTCTCAATATATTATGTTCCGACATAGTATTACTCCTTCATACCACCATTTAGTATTCCAAACGAGATCAAATACTGTATTATTAAAGTACACTCATTTGAATAAATGGTTGAGTGTGATACATTTTCTGGTCAAATAAAAGTATATTTATGTCAATTGTCTTTTCAAACTTTGGGCTCTTAGTAACTGCACCCGTGTATCTCAGCCAAGGACCACAAAAGAGCGCTTTAAACTATTATTTTTCCCATCTTAATGTTATGTCTTCTCTGTCAATGTAATTGTGCTGAATCTGCTGTATTCCTTCAACTATTTGCAAATGGTTGTGCAATTTACCCGTATTGTCCCATAGGCTTGTGAACCACTTTCAACAAAATTTGGTAGGTATTTGCAGCTGCTTGGTACGTAATGTAACATGGCATCCGGATGAGGTAAATTATACGTTTACGACCCTCTTTACTTCCTTATTGGATGGATTCCATGATAATGTAATGATTAATTATATATTGTATATAATATATTTTGGGTAGGCATAATCTATTCAAGTGACCTATCATTTCATGAAAATAGTCTGTATCATCCCCCGAAACGGCTTGCTTGTACCAATTGGGACACTTTTTTCAGTCGTAAAATGAATGGTAGGTAAACAGATAGTCGTTATGATAATACGTCTAGGCTAAATGGGGAAATTAAAAGTTCTACCAGTAATATTCTTAATGTCTATATGGTACTTAATGTGTTACTTATTCAGAATTACCCAATTGAGTGAGACATGGACATATCGAAGGGGAAATTCATGTAGACATTTCATAGGCATGTTGTTGCAGTGGTATTTATTCAAATTTGTTCAAATGAAGATATGCAACAGAATGTGAATGGACAGCCCCCAATACACAAATTTAGACTTCTCCTAAGACATTTGCAGAACTTCAATTACACTAACTTTCTTATTCCGAATTTTTCAAATAATTGATGTACAAACCAAAAGGGAACGGTCACCCGAATAGCACAAAATAGACATCCTAACTCCTTTGCTTTATCAATGTTTTAATTAAGCTAAAATTATAAAGAAACATGAAACCAGTATAATTAAGTATAAATAATTGGTGAATGGCTGTGTTTTATAATTGTTGAGATACATTTTTAGATTAGCATCTCCAGAACAACTATAATATCTGTGTTTTAATAATGGTTGTCATGTAGTGGACTCCGAAACAGTTATTGATTTAAGATAATTTGAATTACAATGAACCCCTAGTTCGACCTAATATGCCAGAAATTGAATTACTCCGTCGGTGGGTATCACTGACATCTTAATTTCTGTTTTATGGTGCTACCCCCAGAGTCTTAATAAACCATAATATATACAAACTTCAAATAAAATGGCTGACGAACAATTCAATGTCCATGGTAACGGCGGATTGTTGCTAGGGAGCCACTTGGCTTATCTGTATCAGACTATCAACCTTTAACAATATTATCATAAAACACTTGATTGTAAAAACACGTTTTAATGTAAAAAAATACTCAAGAAATATTAATGTAGTTTTTATTTAACATTTTAAAAATGGAAAAAAAAACCCAATTTATTCGTTTAAACTGTAATGATATTAGATCGGTAGATATTGATTAACACAGAAGATCGCGAGTGCACCATGTCATCGAAGGTTTCAGAAACCTTACAAAAGCAAAAGAAACATACTACTATTATTATATTCTTCCCGATGGTGCGATCTTTTCAGATATAAATTCTACTAATCGAAACGACGATGCTCCTAATGGTGTCGTTAATAAAATAGCAAATTGAAACATAAACCGAACGTAATTATCGAAAGTTGCCACAATCTGGAATCAGATGCGCCATATTAATACGTCACATTAATCTGTTTTTAATTTAAAATACGCTTAATAAACCAAACTAGGAAACATGTACTTTTGTTCTGGATCTATGGTATGGAATTTTGTTCGGGAATCGTCCAGTCATCATGATTTAATTCTTCATTGGTTTTTTTAAAAAAAAAAGAAATAAAATAATACATGTATATGTGTACATACAAAAGGGGATACGGGATTCTTCCTTGCTATAGGAAGTGACATAATGTAAGACATGGCGGATTTTTATATTGTTTTTTGCTAATGACTAAAGCCACAATCCATTGGAATCTAAGTTCACGAGAATTTGTTCTGGGAGTTACGCAAGAATACACCAAATTTTTTTTTCAATCCATTAAAATCCCCATCACTGCATCGCTGTTCTAATTATTATTGTCCCCACCTTCTAAATTGAAGGTAAGATTTGTCCTTTTTAAAATGTCTTAAGAAATTCTTTCGGAGGAGATTTCCATTAGGTGTATGTATAAAACCACTAAGGTGTTTCCTTATAGAAGATGTTTCCTTAGTTTAGGGGATCTTATTAAAGTGCTTTCCGAATAGATAATTTAATTTAACCAATGGGTGTAAGTTTTACACCTGGAGGTCGGGTGGTCGATCCCTGCATTGGCCGAGAAAGTTCAGCAATAATATCATATAAAAATCAAAACCTCCCCTGTGTATCCGTTCCAGGGTGAATCTAAGGAACCAGAAGCCGTGCATTACACGGGTAACCACTGTCACCGAGAATTATACCATGATGTTCACTCGTTCAAATTGGGGATCAATACCACGTCTTTGAAGAATCTTGAATCGTGAGTGCTCCATCGCCACATGGCGAGTATGACATGAACATTTATTGAACAAACATTCTTCCTATTGATAAAATCGGGTTCATTTTTTCCAGGTGCCAGAATACGTTGATTCGTACTGTTCACTATACCATCGTCATCCATATTTGGACACCCAACTATTTCGAAGAAATATCATTGTGCTCGGCGGGCGTCTTCTTCTTCTCTAGTGAGAGTAATACATTGACTCATCCTCTATAATCTGTACACCAATGTTAACAGCGATAAAAACCCAATGTAATTTTTATTTCTCTCTTTGATTGGATACTCCTCTCTGCCCTTTCATCACGTCACTTCCTCAATGAGATTTTCCCTATCCCCGAAAACTCTTTCTCCACCTAAAGTTCGCTGAAATACAAGTAGTAATGTATACGCATCAGTACTTTTGTACAGCTATTGAGCTAAGATATAAGGAAGGATTTGATGATTTCCCTTCCCTTAAGTTTTTATGAGCATGCGACTTGGAATAAGGAATTTACTTATGGGTGATATTATGGGCAATTCTTATTTTAAGGAATTTCTTGCACTTAAGATGTTTTTTATGCATATTGTATTTTCCCGTCTGTCTGTCCGCCCCTAAACTTTTTAGGGTCACGATAATTATGCATTTAATTGAGACAGAATGCTCAAACTTGATGGTCATTAGGTGAATGCCTTGACTAAGGTTGACCAACATTTCAGTCTAATAAGATACAAGAAATGAGTTTGGTTGAAACTAAAGAAAACAATAGCTCTGCTTCTATTTGGGGTTGATGCCTTGAAAGAGTTCGATAAATCATTGCTGGGGGTTGGCACAGGTTCGGTGCATTGGGATTGTTTTTGACTGAAGTTTTATCTTGTTGCCAGAGCTTCTCATCGTCGTCAAATTATATTAATAACTGCTAAATATGGACTACTTTACTCTCGTTATGAGGAAACACGCTGGTAGTTAATATGCATAGATAAGTTATCTCGAGAGTTTTGCCTTAGTTAGAAAGGGAAAATAAATCAATATTCTTTGATAGCATCTAATCATGAATAGAAACTAATAAAGCGAATGATTGTACATGATCATTGAGTTTCTATCATACAACACAGACAGGACGACATCTTCCAGTAGACTCTCGGGAAACCTTAACCTAATACTTTATCAAGGCAACTTATTACCCATATATTTCTTGTCTAAAATATAGACACAAAAGTTATATTAAGCAATAGCGGCTACGTTCTAATTTGGAGTACATTCTCCAAAAAGACAAAAACAAACCTCACCAGTCTTCAAAACAAATATTGTATCCGGTTATCTAGAAAAGGTACGCATTCCCCATGATTGTGAGCTAAATCTCTCGTTATTATGGACTGAAAGTCGAGGCGATCCCGGTTCGATCTTCGACACACAGTGATTCTTTTTGGGACTTTAATACATGAAGCAGTTGTGGTAAATTTAGCTATGTTTTCAGAAACTATAAACTATCCACAAAATTGGGAGCTCAGCCGAAACTCCTATTAATTGGACGCTAGATTGAGCGGGTAATTGAGCAATGAATCACAAAATTAGGTAGAGATTTTAATTTCTGGTCTGCTTCCCAGAAACGCACCCTCGGTCAATCAATCTTCAAAGAACGAGAGGAACCATAAGTTTTTCGGTAAATTGAATTTTTTCTCGGAACAGACGTTGGTCTGTTAGAAGTGACTTGAACGACCACCATCAATCAAGCGTTTAACAATAAATGGTGGTAAAAACGTGAAATGTGTTATCTAACTCGTAAAGAGCAGGTTGAGAGATCCAGGGAAAAACACTTTCTTAAATTAAACGAATCAGGGCCATTAGATTTGACCTTTAGAAAATGAAGATTGATCATTGCCGTTTTCGTCACCGACTAAAATTGAGTTTGAATATTAAATGAAGCTGCTCCAGTTGTGGTCGCAGAATGTGTATCTATAAAGTACATAAGATACTTTTTTTATCTGCCCGATACCATGATCCATCCATGTTTTGACATATTACCTGTATTGCAACAACATCGAACACTGTTAGGGTTAGAATTTGAAGCCCGGGCTTGACTCCTGCTGGATTCCGCAAAAAATTAAGTTCGAAGTAATCGGTGGTACATAAACTAAAATATTAGCAACTTAGTCGACAAATATAATGCACAACTGGTTTCACATTTATCTATGTACTTGTAGTATATCCAAGTCCTTTGTCGGAAAATATGATTAAGTATACTTATTAACTCTTCTGATAATTATTAATAATTAATTAAGTATGGTTTCATATTGTACATTTATATACATAGACCTTCCAGTTTACTATGTTATAGTATTGTGCTTAATAACGATAAGAGGATACTTATCGATACGTCGTGCATTTGAATAAAAAAAACCCAGTGACTGTTTTTCATATAACTGTGTTAGTTCTGGCACCTTAATTGCACGAAACAAATATCCCCACCCCTCCTCAAAAACAATACATACAAAGACAAAAAACCCCAACCAGTTGTCAATCTGGGAACCGTTTAAATTTGGCACAGGCTTACATGTTGCCCTTTAAAGTCAAACTCGACCGCGATCGATTCTAGCTATAAGTTGTCAAAATATGAAATCTTTCTGTCCAAAGTAGCGAATATAATTCATAAAATATCCTCAGCACGGGGAGTTCAAAAGAGTTCTATAAGGTTTATAGTGTACACGAAGGACAGAAATATGAAGTGTTAAATCCGACGGGGAATCGATAGAAAATAAATTACACATTTACTAATGTGATTTTAATGACTCCAATAAACCTTGGAAACATTTCATGTCGCTTTTATTCAATTTCCAAACTAGACAGAGCGAATTCATTTTTCACAATCCTTTATACAGGGTCAAAGGCCCACAGAAATAGAAAAGAATTTGAAATTACGTGATTGGTGCATGCTGATTGCTGACCATATCCTACTTTGAGTAGATTCCATAAAAGCTGGAATTATTTTTAAACCATTTCAATTTCATCTATAAATTTGTATATGTAGTAACAGCTGTCGTGTAGGGGGTATGCTTAGAGGACCTGGTAAACCTCATATCTATCTGGGGGTTGGATGGCCGAATGGTTAGCGTGCGCGCGCTGTATCATACGGCCTGCCATTGAGTCAACTGGCGTGGTTTCAAATCCCCGGTTGTACGTGGCAAGGAGTAGCGTCGCCTGTCCAGCCTCGTGGGTTTTCTCCGGATACTCCGGTTTCCTCCCACTGCTAAAGACCCCTACGCGCAAGCGAATTATTGAAATAAAATGACCTAGTTTGTGTCGAGTGGACGTTAAACCCTATTTCTCTCTCACACACATTTATCTGGGTAGTTCACACATTCTATTGAGCAGTTTGGGTGGGAGAAAACACAGAGGTACCGTCCGTGTATATCATTGACATCGAGTTAACAATACCCTTCAAATTGGGAACTGAAAAAAGTAGCTGTGCGCTATACGACAAGAAATGAAGCACGTTAAATCCCATTCCATTGCCTGTATCGCCGTCCTCTGAAATCCATGCTCAACCTTCCACATAAGTTTTAGAATATCGGATACCACTTATTGGTTTTCTGGGAAGTCCATACAGATAACTATTGCAATTGTTAGTTTGTATTCATATACTGGGCGCAATCGGCCTTCTTCGATATATTTACGTAATTATCAATGTGTTACAATAAGCGAATAGTTTTAAAAGGAAAACAAAATGTTTGCTGTGCACTCGGCAAAGGTGAATCTTTTCGATTGACCTTTAACCTAAAAACAGAATGTTGCTATTGTTTGAACCATGTGTAAGTAGTATCAATATGGTGATTGACCCGTATAAGTGCGCAATTAATTCTTGATGACCAATTATAAGTGAGCAGCTTAAAAGTATTTTCCCCGAAGTGGCTACAGAATTTCCATATATAAGTAGGCTATAAAATCTATATAGATCTTAGCCCGCAGGAATTATTATGCAATTTCGAAAGGTTTGGGTGAAATCCGATTGTCTTGTATGTAATACAATCTATATAATGTCATAATCCTAAAATATTTACGATTAGTATTATTTTGGTCCTTTAAAGCATCCTTTGAATTTCCTATTGCGCAATATTCGGAATGATCTATTTATGTGGCTTTGACTGTTAAAAACGCCATTTCCTTCATCACAGGTTGAAGACGACATTAAAGCTCTTGTCCAGACGGAAGTCAGAAGAAATTACCCTGTCTCGTTTGCCCATTAGGTGGAAGATCCATTGCGAAATTCTCAATTCGTTTATTAGAGAGAGGACTTTCACAACCCCGTTAACTAGCGTATACTAAGTTGCATAAACACACTATTTTTAGTTTCACTAAGTCAAAATGTCGAGTTGGAAAATTTATTTTTCATTGCATAATCGTAAAATATGGTCAATCTTTTTTTTCATTATAAACTATTTAACGTAATTTTCTACATATATATCTAATAATGTATGATGTGGATTTTACGGGGGCGTAAAAACTTACCAATTTAACGACAGGTTTAAATGGAGAATTTATTCCAGTCACGCCATGATGGCGACTAATGAAAGACTTCATGTCCTAAATTTAGATATGTCAAGGATGTCAACCATTTTGTCTATCAGGTTTACTAAAGGTTACATTCGATCATCAATATTTTCTCAATGTCATTGAAAATGGTGATCATATGGGGATCTCTTTATAACGTGTGTTAAATGATCTGGATTTGTGAGATTAGAATGCAGAGGTAAGCATTACTGTGTGGACAATAGAGGGCTAAAAGTGTCTGATTTGGTAAGGGGCGAGGCGTTGGTTCTCCGAGAAAATTTATAAAGATGGGGTTGTCATTGGAGATTTGTTGTGAATATCTGAACCCGAATTGTAACATATCGTGGTAGTCTATTTATAACCTGTCACGGAAAAAAACACCACGTCTACAGTTGTTTCTCCAAACCAACAATTTATGACTACAGCTGTACCATGTAATTTTGATATTATAAGTCTGAACCGATGAATTGTCGTTTCTAGGCGAAGAAGTTGTTTAATAATTTAAATAAGCAATCGAATAGAAGTGGTCAGGAACTTACACAGGAAAGTAAGACGTATCAAAATCATACAGAATCATATTATTGTTCTTTAGCAGCAATATTGTAGCGTGTCTTGTCTTGTCTTGTCTGCCGCTACCATTGCCATATTCTTAGGGGTTTGCGCATGTAAGAATGGGTTTAAACGCACAATTCTCAACAGATATAATCAGAGTCTGAATTGAAATAACTGATTTTATCACAAATAGTCGATAGTGGGTGACTAAAATAGTTACAAAACAGTTTTTCAGTATGATAATGCTTTCTACATTTCGGAAGCGATGTTTCTAATCGTGTACAAGACGCCATGACATCACCCACGTGAAATCTCGCCAGATATTGCGTCTCATTAACCCCCTCTTTCACTTTCCTTCTAAAGATTTGTTTATAAACCTATCCGATTAGAATTTAAATAGATGGAGTTTGATCACGAGCGACGTCGTACATAAATAATTCTGCTTTGGCGGCTATGTTAATGCAGGAAAACGAAAGGAATATCGCATAGTCGTTGGACATTATCAAATCACATAATCATGCGGTAATTCTTTGCTTTGATTTGTAGCACAAATCTGAAATTTAATCGATTCTGATGAGCTGAAAGTAGTAGTTAGGGGGCTTGTTGAGGGACGCACGTGCGCGCATGCGCGTGCGTGCATGTGCGTGCACGTGACCCTTGCACGTGCGTGACCCCTGGCACGTGCGTGACCCCTTGCACGTGCGTGACCCCTTGCATGACCCCTTGCACGTGCGTGACCCCTTGCACGTGCATGACGTACGAAGAGGGGCGCGCGCGCGCGGGAAAAGAGAGAGAGAGAGAGAGAGAGAGAGAGAAGAAGAAGACAAAGAAGAAGAAGAAGAAGAAGAAGAGGGAAGGGGAAACAACTCTTTTCCATTGATTAAGTTGGCCCTGAAAAGGGTCGTTGGTTGGCCCTGAAAAGGGCCGTTGTCCTCACTCAAATGTGAGGGTACGACGCACTTTATGTCGGTTGCGTCTAATGGCCTCCACTAATTCGGGAGGAGGTCTTTTCCTGGGAGGTGTTTTTAATACCTCGTCAGGTAAGACAAAGATATCGTCAGGGGTAATCACGGCAAGCGTGTGACCCCTGAGATACACGAGAGTATCCGTGCTGTGGTTGTCTTCGATGCGTAACACCGGAGCATCCATTCTGATACTGATAGAGAGACAGATGTTGTGTCGTTTTAAAACCGTAAGGACGAGTCCATTTGAGTGGTATGACGTCACGGACGAGTCCATTCATGGAGTGACGTCAAAGTACTGAGCATAATGTTATGCATCGTAGGTTGAACGTTGTGGGCTAAATATAGACGTGATGCAACGTTATGCGTACGTTGGAGGCTAAATATAGACGCGATGTAACGTTATACAGCGCATGTGTGTACGTTTGATGCTAAAAATAGACGTATGGAAAATCCAGTATTACACAACCGCATGTAACCTGACGTTAAGTATTGCACATGTGTAATAGCATGGATATGACGTCACGGACGAGTCCATTTGTAGGGTATGACGTCATGGACGAGTCCATTCATGGTGACAGGAATAAAAGGCCTGGAAGCGACAGCTTCGGTCATTTTTAAGCGATCAGCGAGCAAATCAAGATGAGTTTTACATTACGACCCGTGGATAGACGATACAGCCGATTATTTAGAACCGAATCACTGTGTGTGGAGATAGACTTTTTGGAAGATTGGTCCCACGTTCCAGCCAACGATGTACCACAACAACTACACGACACTTTTGAGGCCATCATCGAGGAAATTCGCCGAACCTTGGACGCCAGAGAAAGTGACTACGTTAGAATTGCCATTAGTCACCCAGGACTCAAAACACCGATCTGGTTACCCTTCCGTGAACATCGTTTGTTGAAAGCCGAAGACGTTTTGCAGAAAGTGGCAGCCGTGTTACAGAGTAACGAAGAATTTAGATTGGATCAACGCATGTCCATGAGTATCTGTCACGTGTCCCCTCCCGATGGTAGAGGTAGCGGTGGAACAAACATGAAGAAGAGACACTGCGCAAATTTTGACGAATATTTGAAGAGAAAGAAATGTTTGGTCACCATAAAGAATGCCGACGACTTATGTTTTCAGCGAGCCATTGTCGTCGCTCGTCATTATGCCAACAAAAAAGACACGCCTGAATGGGAAAGAGAACGGAACAGACTACAGAGGAGGGCAGGACCCCATTCGTGGCAGACGAAGAAAACCGAAGCCCTTATCGATGCCGTCGGTGGAGCCAGGCAAGCCTGTACGGGGATGGAAACCTGGGAATTGTACGCCAAGTATTTGGGAGAGCAAGGTTATCAGCTCAACGTTTTCTCTCGGGTCATCTTTGGGAAGGCGATCTATCGGGGAACAAAACACGTCACCGGGACCCCAAAACATCTGAACCTGTATTTACACGACAGGCATTATGACGTCATTACCTCCATGCCCGCTTTTGTGGAGAGGTCGTATTTTTGTGAGACCTGTCAGGTGGGATACAATGCTGCAGAGAAACACTCGTGTCACGTGATGTGTCAAGGATGTAAGACAATGGGTCCACCCTGTCCACCTGAACCCAACACAAAGACGTGTTACCGATGTCATCGCGTGTTTGTGAGCCGCCAGTGTTTCGACAATCATCTCGCCACCCGTTCCAGAGCCAAGTGCAGTGTGTGTTATCGATGGAAGAAATGTGAGAAATGTCAAAAAGAGTGGGACGTCATCAAGGCCAAGCGTAATTTGGAAGAACACCGATGCGGAGAATACGAGTGTTCCATCTGCCGAGAGTGGCACACGGCCGAGAAACAGTTTTGCTACATCCAACCACTGAAATCACCCATCGACATGAACAAAGACCGAAAGACCCAAATCGACAAACTACAGCAGACAACATTAACCCGCTTCGTCTTCTTTGACTTTGAATGCCAGCAAGATACCGGTGAACACATTCCCAACCTATGTGTCCTGCAAACCTGCTGTCACTTTTGTATCGACAACCAAGATCCCTGCGATCATTGCGACATGTACTGGAATCACCAACGAGAAATTGTGTTTAAAGGCCCAGACACACTGGACGATGTGGGAAAATGGTTTCTACAACTCGCTGCTCACGGTACGGTGGTAGATGGTCTGAAACATGACAGTCACGAATCGAGTCCCGTGATTGCCGTGGCTCACAACTTTAAAGGTTACGACGGACTGCTGATTTTACAGACGCTGCACAAACATTCCGTGGCGCAACCCGAAGTGATTATGAATGGTGGTAAAGCGATGACGATCACTGTCGGTACGGTAAAATTCATCGATTCCCTCAACTTTCTACCGATGGCTTTACGGGACATGCCCAAGACCTTTGGCCTGCAAGAACTCAAGAAAGGTTACTTCCCTCACCACTTTAACAGACCGGAGAACGAAGAATACGTGGGCACCTATCCTCCCGACACCGATTACGATCCGGATGGCATGAGTGTATCGGAACGAGAAAAATTTCACCAGTGGTACCAACAACACAGTCACGACGTCTTTGATTTTCGTCAGGAAATTCTCGCCTACTGTAAAAGTGACGTCGATGTCCTCCGCCGATGCTGTGGTGTGTTTCGCGAGATATTTCTCATGGACACGGGAATCGATCCCTTTGAAAAAAGTTTGACCCTGGCCTCTGCCTGCAGTCGCGTGTTACGCACACACTACCTACAGAAAGATACCCTCGTCGTCATTCCTCGAGCCCTGATGCAACAGCCGAAACCTGGTAAGGACTGGCACCGCTTCCAGCCTCGACAACAGTCCAACAAAGCTCTTCGATGGTTGGAATGGGAACAACACCGACAGACCATGGCTGCATTCCGAAACCAGACGCCACTACCCAACATTCGACACGGCCGCAACGGTAATGAATGCCGAGTTGGCCCTTACAGTTTAGATGGCATGGACACGACCACGGGTACGGTGTACGAGTTTCACGGGTGTGCCTTTCACGGTTGTCCCAAATGTTATCCGGGTCCCGTCCAAGACCTTCAGCATAAACATCCCTACGATCCATCTCGCAGTATGAGGGACTTGTACCAGAAGACCCAAGAACGTCACCGTCGACTCCAGGAGCAGTACGGTATGCAGACCATCCGCGTCATGTGGGAGTGTGAGCTGGAGGAAGAACGACGCCACGATCCCGAGATGAACGAATTTTTACAAGGCTTGGAAGATCAGCAATGGCCCGCTCCCGAACCTCTGATGCCCCGCAACGCTTTCTTCGGCGGAAGAACCAATGCCATTCAACTGTTGGTGAACGAGTCGGTGGAAGACATGCGCTACATCGACGTGGTGTCCCTGTACCCCTACATCTGCAAGTACGGTACCTTTCCCATCAAGGAACCCACGATCGTCACACAGCCCGATCAAGACCAGTGGCAGCAGTACGAAGGATTGATCCAGTGTTCCGTCTTGCCACCCCGTGGCCTGTTCCACCCGGTGCTCCCGTTTCGGCGCAAACAGAAATTGGTGTTTGCCCTGTGTCGAAGCTGCGTCGACGAACACATGCAACAAGGGGAGATTGCGGAATACCAACCGTGTGAGCACACTGACGAACAGCGAGCCTGGGTGGGTACATTTGTCACCCTGGAACTGAAGAAAGCGGTGGCCCTAGGATACAAAGTACTGAAAGTCTACGAAGTCTGGCACTGGAAAGAATTCAGCACTTACGATCCCGAGGCCAAAACGGGTGGTCTGTTTACGGGGTACATTAACCACTACCTCAAGAAGAAGATGGAAAGCAGCGGTTATCCCGACACCTGCCACACCGAAGAAGACAAGGCCCGCTTCGTCAACGAAGTGTACGACACAGAAGGTATTCGTCTGGATCCCGCGTCGATAAAACCCAACAAAGGAATGCGGGCGTTTAGCAAGTTACAACTCAACACAGCATGGGGTAAATTCGGACAGAGAGACAACTTTCCCAAGACCGAGTACATCACGGAGCCCAGCGTCTACTTTGAAAAAATGTTGGACGTGACCCAGACCGTCCGAGATGTGCAGTTAGTCAACGACAACATGGTCTTGATGGAAACGCTGAAGAAAGAAGAACACGTGGCACCCTGTCCCATCACCAACGTGGTTATCGCCGCCTTTGTCACTGCCCAGGCCCGTTTAAAACTCTATTCCGTCTTGGAAAAGTTGGGAGAGCGTGTATGCTATTTTGACACCGATAGCGTCATCTACCAATACCACCCCACGTCATGGAATCCCCCGGAAGGTTCGAGTTTGGGCCAGTGGAAGAACGAGTTGCCCGAAGATGTCACCATTCGAGAATTTGTTAGCGGAGGACCAAAGAATTACGCGTACCGTCAGAGCGATGGTAAAACTGTATGCAAAGTCCGGGGATTCACCTTGAATTATCGTGCCTCCCAACAGCTGAATTACGCCATCATGAAGGAGAATGTACGGCACGTCAATCAAAACGAACCTCTGGTCATAGCCAATCCGTTCAAGATTACCAGATCACGTGACCGCCGTCTTTGGACACGCCCCGAGAACAAACGGTATAAAATCGTGTATGACAAGCGGTTTGTTCAATTCAATGACGATGGCCAACCGAGCAACACTTACCCCTATGGATACTGACTTTCGGGTCTCAGGACGATGGCGATCAAACAAAGAAGATGACGAACCGGCAGAAAATACGGAGATGATCGAGAAACTTAGACGACGATGGCTCAACTTTCGAGTGTTGAAATGTTTCCTACCCATTATAGAAGAAAGGCAACACGAAGAGTGTATCGGCTGCAAGTACGAACATCCCAGTCAGAGATACCACTCGTGTCTGGGACTAGGCGTTTCTTCCATAACGGGTCAACCCTCACACCCCGTGGACGATTACAATCACTACCTCTGGGTGGACGAGCCGAAACTGCAAGACATCGATAGCGTGCTAGGCAGTATGATGGACGATCCACGGGATCAAGTCAAGACGTGGGAGGACGAACAACGATGGCGAGAAGACGTCGAGAAAGCCTTGAAAAAGTTCTGGACGGTGGTACCGGGCTTTAAGACCGCGTTGATCAAACGCCAGTGGATGGACGACTTGCCGAAGAAAAAGAAACGATGGTCTCTGGATCAAATGGATATCAATGTCATGTCCGGTAAACTGGGAGAAGGCTGGGAATGTATTGGCAGACAACTGGGGATCAGAGAAGCGCGAATCAGTCAAGCCAAGATGAGTCATCCTAACAGCGCACGCATGCAAATTTTCACCGTGTTCAACCATTGGCGACAAAAACACGGTAATCGAGCCGACCTGATGACGTTTTTGGAAGCCTGTCACGTGAGTGAAGCCTTGGTCGATTGGGACGAAGTGAAAAAGTACGTGGAAAGCCTGGAAATCATAGACTAAACAACGAACCAATCAAAACGAAGGAAAAGAAAGAACCAATCAAAAGCGAGTGACGTCACGACCAGGACTATAAGAAGCGAAGTGTCACACTGCAATTTCATTCTGCTCTCGATGGCTAGTCAAGCTTGTTTCTCCTGTAACAATGTCGGACACTGGTATAGAGACTGCCCTGCTCGTTCCCAACAACAACAGCAACGAAAACCAAGACAAGACAGACCAGCCTATGGTTCCTATGGAAATTGTTACCTCTGTGGAGAACCAGGACACTGGGCACCCCAGTGTGGAAAACGAACCGAAGCCCAAAAAGCGAAGAGTGATGAAGAAAGAAAAGAAACTGTCAAAAGAAAGTGTTACGGAATCAAGAGACCCACCGACGAAAATCACAAGTGCCTCAACTGTGGACAGCTCGGACACGGCCTGCTCGAGTGCCAAGAAGAAATCCAAACAGAAAACAACTTTGAAGCCGTTGCCGGTCGCATGTTCGACAACAACATCGACATGCCCAGAGACAACACCCGCAGTCAGCGATACTGGTACTGGTGCGGAGAAGCGTTCGAACTCTACAGACGATACAAAGAGAAAAAGAAAACAGCCGACGAAGCTTTCCATCCCATCTCCTATTCTCCCAACTACCAGTGAAAACGCTGAAACCCCGGCTGTCCTCATGTTGGCAGAGAAGGAAGCAGAAAGTTTTTCCCGAGCACTCATCCAATATGCAGGTCCGAGAGATATGACCGAAGTCTTGTCGTATCCCCCTTGTTTCGATATGAGTGAATGGATACCCGTCGTCGTCACGTTTGCTGAAGTGGAAGACTGGCACCCACACGACACGATGCAGAAGCTTTTGGGACATGTGTATTGGATTCCCCGCGTCCTGAGAAATGTACCCTGGGTGAGACAAGAGATCCTGAAGAGAGAACGCGATAACTAACAGTTTTTTCTTTTCCTTTGTATGATATGTTTTTTGAATTGTTGTATTGAATGTTCTTTTTGTATTTTTTGTAAAATAAATTGTGTTCTAATTTCATTCCATGTCTGTTGTTCTGTCGCGAAGGTATAAAAGGCAGGGGGAAAAGGGAATGGGGGGAAACAGTGCAAGATGGATGTGACGTTCAAACATCCCTTTACCATGTTAGTCAGTGGTCCAACGGGTGTTGGAAAGACGGTCTTTGTGCAGAAATTTCTTCAAGCGTCCCTGTTCGACGTCCCTCCCCAACGTATCGTGTGGGCTTATGGCGAATGGCAAGAGAGTTACGATCGCTTTCCCTACACCTATGTCAAAGGCTTGACGGATATTGACGACGTGATGGGTCAAGTCAAAGGTCCACAAGTCTTGGTCGTGGATGATTTGATGGGAGAAGACACGGAGATATTGCAAAAGTGGTTCACGAAAAAGAGTCATCACCACGACACGAGTGTCATTTACATTGTGCAAAACTTGTTTGACAAGCAACAGCGTACCATCAGTCTGAATGCCCATTACCTGGTCTTGTTCAAAAATCCCCGAGACGCCTCGCAAATTGGTGTGTTGGCCCGTCAGATGTACCCTTCCCGCTCCAAGTATATGCAAGAAGCTTATGAAGATGCGACGAGTACCCCTCGCAGTTACTTACTCGTTGATTTGAAGCCCGACACTCCCGAAACATTGCGACTGAGATCCAACATTTTACCCCAAGAGGAACCACCCATCGTCTACGTCCAAAAAGTATAAAAGGGGGGCCTGTACCTCGAAATGACTCTTGTTTGTCACGATGGCTCGCACGAAGAATACGCAGAGGAAACACCCACCTCCCACCCTTCCCAGGGCGACGTTCCCGACCCTGGCACCGGACCTTCGTGATCCCACGGTACGAAGTCAGACTCGCCCGAGAATGAGGGCACCCAGAAGACAATGGTTACCCCCGTCGTTGACACCACCCACGAGTCCCATGTCTCCCTTACCGGCCACACCACCACGCCGTACCTTACCGGTTACACCTCCACGCCTCACCTTACCGGTCACACCTCCACGTCCCACGTCACCACCCTCCGCTTCTCGGTCTCCCTCTCCGATCTTTCGCAGACCACGAAGAGAAAAGAAGAATTCTATGAAAGGACTCAAGTCCTTCATTCGCAAATTACAACATCTGACTCCCGATATGGCTTATGGACAGTTGGTCAAGAATACGGGCCGGGCACGTATTGGATTGTTGCAGTGGTTCAAGTTGGCGGCCAACCATTTGCTGAAGGGTAACATTCAACCACTACATGCCCAGCACCAGAAATGGGTGGAACGAAATCGACAAGTGTTGACCCAACTGACGGAGAGAAACATGCCGACGACCGAAAAACTCTCCCTGATCATGAAACCCGGGGGACGTGGGTTTTTTGGGGGTGTGCTGATTCGTATCTTGCTGCGATGGAAGGAAAGACTGCAAGAGGAAAGAAACAAAAAACGAAATCAATTCGTTCGACGGGCCGCCCAGCGCGGAAGGGGTCTGAGTACCGAAGAATTGAACCAGCATCGAGCGTTGCTTCGCAAACTGAGTAATCCACGAACATCCCCCAACGTCAAACGACGACTTGTCGATCAACAGGGTGGTGCCATCGGGGCATTGCTGGCCATGGCCCTCCCGGCTTTGGCCCCCTTGGTATCTAATCTATTGGGTGGACAAAAGGGTGGTAAACATCCCTTCCTTAGAAGGCGCGATAGAGCGAACGCTATGGCTACCGAGCTATCTAAACTATTTGGTGGATAACCCCGTGGACAGAAAGGTATAAAAAGGGAACCGGAGAACGGCCCCGAGCTCAGTCATGGAGACACTGCGGTATCTATTGAACACTGCACCGAAAGACCGTCCTCTTTTACTCGAGACCCAACCCATCGTCGACGGTGTGTGTGAGTGTATTGGAAACCTGATTCGCGGCAACGTTCCTGTGACCGACAAAGAAGTCAAGCGCTTGAAAAAGGACGCCCCCTTGTTACGACGTTTGGGCACGTCTAAAACACCTTGGAAGACCCGTCGGCGACTTCTGAAGCAACAGAAAGGGGGATTCTATACCCGATTGTTTAGGTCCTTTCCCAAAGATGAAATTCGCCAAGAAAATGAAACTGGTACCCTTCGACGGACCCATCGACGTCAAACCCGTCGAAGTCATGCAAGTCGAACCCGCGTACGATCGCGATCCACTGCAGCAGGCCGTCGAGAATGTCCACCAAGACATGCAACACGTGTTAAACGATCCCACTCTAACCGACGAAAATAAAATGCAGCGTTACGGACAGTTGTTACATCGTTATCAAACGATGCAAAAGAAAAGAAAACAGGTCATTCCCTTGTTGGGCGAAAACATACCCGAGCCAAAAGAAGAAATTTCGGAGGCACCCATCCTGGAGTCGGTCCCCCGACCCTATCAACATCGAGCTCGCCTTTTGTTGAAACACATGAAAGAAAAGACACCTTGGTCGTGGAACGAGAACTTGGAATTGGTTCGGAATGGCTCACGCGTACCCAACACCAATGCCATTGACATTGTGAACGATTTGGTTCGTCGGCGAAAGAATACCCAGGCTCCCGTGGGATGGTTTGGCGTGATGCAAAGTTTGAAGGCCACGAACGTACCGCGCGAAGCCATTGGTAATCAAGAACGATGGAACGTGTTGTCCACACCACCGACACGGACTCCGCCGCGACGCCCGAGAAAGAAGAAAATCTCCAACACGGATACCCCTAGTACATCTACCAGAAGATGGCTCTCCTTGCAAAAACTATAAATAGCCTGTTCATAGGGACACCTGCTGAAACATGGAACGAAAGCTGAAGAAAGTGTATTACGACCCGAATCACCCGGCCGCTTTCGGTGGAGTCCTGGGCCTTCACAAAGCTACCGGTGTGTCCTTGGACAAAGTCAAGGCATGGTTGAAACAACAAAGGGCGTACACCTTGCACAAACCATTGAAAAAGAAATTCTCGCGGTCTCCCACGGTGGTGGCCGGCATAGATCATCAGTGGCAAGCCGACTTGAGCGACATGTCCGCCTTGGCCAAACAGAATGAAGGATACCGGTATTTGCTGTGCGTCATCGACGTGTTTTCCAAGTATGCTTGGGTGTTGCCCCTCAAAAACAAGACGGGGGACAGTTTGGTGGATGCCTTTCGTCAAATCTTTCAAAGTCGACAACCCCTGCGACTTCAAACGGACAAAGGTACCGAATTCCTCAATCGAAAAATGCAAGCGTACCTGAAGAAGAAAAAAATACATTTTTTCGTGACACACAACGTCGAAACCAAAGCCAGTGTGGTCGAAAGATTTCAAAGGACACTGAAAGAGCGCATGTGGCGATACTTTACTCATCGACAAACACAACGGTACATCGACGTGCTAGACGACCTGGTTCGGGCTTACAATGCTAGACGACATCGGACCATCGGCATGGCGCCCAAAGATGTTCGCCCCGAACACGAATGGATGTTGACAACACCGCCTCCACGTTCCCCGAAAAAGAAAAAATCAATGAACATTGGTACGACCGTACGTTTGGCTTTACCGAAACATGGTGCCTTCGACAAAGGTTACTGGCCCAACTGGACTCTGGAAACGTTCAACGTCGCACCCAACGTCGGTCCCGGTTACAAACTGTTGGACGAAAGAGGTGAACCCATACAGGGCACCTTCTATCCCGAAGAATTGCAAGCGGTCCAAGTCAACGACGATGAGATCTTTCCCATCGAAAGAGTACTCGAAAGAAAAAAAGACAAAGTATTGGTGAAATGGTTGGGCTATCCGGCGAGTTTTAATTCGTGGATCGACAGGACCAGTCTCCAAAACGTATAAATAGGAGCGAGAGACGCCAACATCAGTCAACATGCAAGACGAAACCACGTCTACGTCCGCGAGTGCCCACAATTGGTCGCTCTTGGGAAAACGTGTGCCACAAGCGGAAATTGTCTTTTTCTGTCAAGTGATTTTAGTGTACGTCGTGGCGGGAGTTTCTTTGTCCCAACTGGCTTTCAAACCCGACGGATCGCAGACCACGTTGTGGACGGCCTTGCTCTCCAGTAGCTTGGGTTACCTGTTACCTTCTCCAACTTTGAAAACCAAACATAATGAACAACGACCGGCCCTTTTACCTCACGCTCCCTAGTGACAGTTCCATGTCGTGGTATCCCGACAACAAAGTCTCCACGTATCATACACATCTGGAACCGCCACTTCTCGTCGATCATCGGGAATGGGAAGTGGGTCTGTCCATGATCACGTTACCCGACCAATGGCAAAACATCGATCAACGAGACAACACGCTCGGCTTACGCATTCATCCTTGGTCGCCGCCCTCGAGCGACGAACCCGGAGTCAAGATATGCCGGGACCGCCACAGGATCGACCCGTCGAATTGTTTCAAAGGTGTAAAGGGTGGTGAGATCAAGGGATCGGTCGAAATGGAAACGCACATCAAGAGTGACGACTACGAGTCGCTGAGACATATCCTGGATGTCCTGAACACTAGACTGGATGATTTGTGGAACCTGTCTCCCATCTACAATCATTTGGCCCATAAACCCGTTCGCTTGGATCCCAATAACAAGGAAATGACCGACCACGAGAAGAAAGAGCAGAACGAGTACGAAACTCGAGAGGTGATGCGCCAAGGGGCCGTACAAAGAGGTTCCTTCGTGTCTTTCAAGAGAGACAACACCAACGATAGAGTGTATCTGAAGATCAATAACGTGCAGGCGCTTTTCTGGTTTGACGTGTTGCCGAAAATCGAACTTCGTCTGTGTGGACCCATCGTGGCCATGTTGGGATGGCCTGGAAACGAACTCTTGGTTGCCCTGCAGTCAATCGATATGACCGGCGAAGATGGCCAAAGTCTACGGTATTTCTACGCCCACCACACCCCAAATCTTCAAATCCAGTACGATCTGTTTTACATCTACACGGACATTATCGAACCCCAGATCGTGGGCGACGTGAAGGCTACTTTGCTGGACGTGATTCCCAGTCGACGATTGTATCACCGCCCCGCCAGGATTCACTACTTACCTCTGAAGTACAGTCGACTAAACTCCATTGGTCTCTATATAAGGAACGGAATGGGGAAAGCCGTGCCATTTCTCGACGGTAAGGTGGTGGTCCAACTTCATTTTCGCCGCCGATGATGATTCGAGTGTACAAAGGTGGAGTGCTCAGACAGCGAGGGGCTGGCAATGGTCTGGTGGTGTACAAGGGGGGAATTCTGAGACAACAGGGTGCCGGTCGATGGTCGGGGTTATTGAATGCCGTCAAATCGGTTGGGAAGACCTTGTGGTCGGCGGGTAAAGCTGCCGTGAAAAAGAATGTGGCCCAAGTGTTACCCAAAGTGGGGCAAAGCGTGCTCGACGCCGTCAGTGGTCGTGAAAAATGGAACTGGAAGAAAGTCGCCCAGGACACGCTTCGCCCCGCATTGTCAAACACGATGTCCGACACACTCAAGAACGTGGTCGCCCACCTGGAACCTATAAAAGACCCCTCACGAACCCCGTCCACTTCACATCGTCCGAAGAGGAAGAAGAAGACACAGGTCACTTCTCACAAGCGACGTAAACTAGATATCTTCGACCATGGCTACGCAGGTAATGCGCAATGATTCCTGTCCCTGCGCGCGAGACGAATTGCAGGATTTGTTCAGTGTACCCGACACGCAGACGGCCATAAACAAGGTGACCAAAATCCGAAAGTATCCACTGACGCCCGACTTGAACCACGACGGACCCATCGAATTTTATATTTCCAATGCCACCACCGATTTCATCGATCTGGCCAACATGACACTACACGTGGCCCTAAAGGTGACCAAGAACAACGGGGATGACCTGGATGCGGATAGTCAAGTCGCACCCATTAACAACCTGTTTCATTCGTTGTTTAAAGACGTCAAATTACGCCTGGGAAAGGATGCCGAAACCTTGGTCACCACCTCTCTGCCCACCTATCCCTACCGGGCTTACTTGGAGAATTTGTTGAGTTTCGGTAAGGGAGCCAAGAACGATCACCTGTCGAAACAAGTCTTGTGGGAAAAAGACACCGCCAGTCAGTTCAATTCCACGAAATCCGTCGCCACCGCCGGGGATGGTGGACGACAGGCTCCGAATAACAAAGGATTGGAACAACGTCAGAAAACCATCGCTGAAAGTCGCACCTTTGAATTGCAGTCGCGTCTACACTTGGACATGTGTTTACAAGATCGGTATCTGTTGGACGGTGTGGACCTGCGATTGAAATTGGAAAAGCAATCCCCGAAATTTTTTCTGATGTACGGCGAAGGCAACGATGCAGAAGATTACAAAGTCGAGTTCACCAAAGCCTACCTGGATATCCCGTTCGTCACTCTGGCTCCCAGTACCTACACACGGGTAGCCGCGCAACTTCAATCGTCCAACGCCAAGTATCCCCTGAAGCGCGTGGTGGTCCGCGACATGGTCATTCCCGACAATCGCACCAGTCACGTCCTAGACAATCTGTTTGTCAACGAAAGCCTGCCCAATAGATTAATCGTGGGTATGGTACGTAACACGGCCTACGATGGAAGAAAAAACAGAAATCCCTTCGAATTCCAACACAATCAATTGGAAAACATCAAATTGACCAAGAACGGGGAAATTGTGGACGAATACGACGTCAACTTTCCCCAGCGACAAGCCATCGCACCTTACCTAGATTTGATGAAACGGGTGGCCGTCTTAAACACCCGAGAAGACCTGGACCTCCCTTTCCACGACTATATCAATGGGTACACTCTGTATTGTTTCGATTTGACCAACGACCACGGAGCCGACGGTAACTACTTTCATCCCAAAGCGGCGGGTAACCTGTCTTTGGAACTCAAGTTCGGTGCGGCCCCGACCAATCACCTCAGTCTTGTTCTGTTTGCCGAATACGACAATGTCTTGGAAATCGACGCCAACCGACAAGTCATCACAGATTGGTGAGGCTCTCTCCAATGGACAACTGACACGGGCTTTAGAAAAACATCTCCCCGCTAACGTATTCGGGGGCGTGTGGGCTCGTAATCATCTGGATATACTGCGCCCGACCTCGTACCCCAAAGCCTATGTCATCAACACGGACGACGAAGACCAACCCGGTAGACACTGGACCGTGTTTGTGTGCGAAGGACCAGATCACATTACCTTCTTCGATTCCTACGGGTGTCCCCCTGATGTCTACGGAGAAGCCTTTCGACGTTTCGTCCAAGATCTACAACTCCACTACCAACCCCGATGGATTCAGGGACTCGAGAGTGTCGTCTGCGGCCATTATTGTTTGTATTATTTGTGTCATCGTTTTCACGTTCCCTCCCCGCACGCCCTTTCTGTGTTCGGGCACGTGTATCGTGTGAACGATATACTCGTCGAACAATGGGCTAGGGATCATTTTCCCGACTTGCAAAAAGACCAGAAGAAGGGACAACGATGTCGATGCTTTTTTGCTCTGTAAATATGTTTTTTGTGTTCAATGTGTTCAAGTTCAATTTTGTGTTCAATTTTGTGTTGAATAATATGCTTTGTAAATGTGTTCAAGTTCAATAAAATGTCGACAACATATCACGTGTCTGGTTTTTTGTGACGTCATGTGACGTCATGCTATTCTGATTGGTGGAAAATGGTATCGTCCCAACACCTTAGACTCGTCCCGTCTCGAGCCATAAATAGGAGTGTCGAAGCCAAAAGAAGTCACAAACAAAATGGATCGTAAAGATTTCAGGTTTTGTACGACTTGTGGGGGGTATTACCCTTTGTCTAAGGGGAACCGACCAGAAGCAGATTACCTAGTCTGCTTCTGGTGTGGGGTAGATGTGTCCAACACCTACCATAGGCGGTCGAAGCATGCTGTCAAGTGTGAGAAGCGACCTGTACCACGGTACTCGGCAGAGCATCCAAGATGTTCCTGCTAACCCTCTCATTGAGAGGACCAACGGCCCTTTTCAGGGCCAACTTAATCAATGGAAAAGAGTTGTTTCCCCTCCTCCCCCTTCTTCTTCTTCTTCTTCTTCCTCTCTCTCTCTCTCTCTCTCTCTCTTTTCCCGCGCGCGCGCGCGCCCCTCTTCGTACGTCATGCACGTGCAAGGGGTCACGCACGTGCAAGGGGTCATGCAAGGGGTCACGCACGTGCAAGGGGTCACGCACGTGCCAGGGGTCACGCACGTGCAAGGGTCACGTGCACGCACATGCACGCACGCGCATGCGCGCACGTGCGTCCCTCAACAAGCCCCCTAACTACTAAAGTCATCATCTATTGAGGTAAATTATGGTCGGACAGCGGCGCTGCAGCCCACTCATATCGAATTCCATCTTTCAATGGATCTTTTACGATCACTTCAGCATGTATTGAGGTAAATTCTGGTCGAACAGCGGCGCAACGGCCTACTAAAATCGAATTCCAACTGTCAGTGGATCTTTTACGTGTATTCCAACATGTTAACGGGGCCTCGGTTTTACATCATTTGAACGACTAGACACTGTCTTGCCAGATCCTCGTCATCTATTGGGCAACTACTCCCCTCTTATTTTGGGGTAATTCCCGACAAACTAATATCATTCCCTAACATTCTATGCTAGCTTACAAACTACACAATTAAAAACTTTTGGTATTCAAATGTATAAAAAAACTATTACGTGGGTTTATCATAATGAAAACCACCAATGGTTCACCCGTTCCAATAAATATTATTGCCGCTATAAATCGGCCTATGTAAAGAGGTAGACGACAACCCGTTCTTAAAAAGGTTCTCTTTCTAGAATAAGCGTATCTTATGCTTTCGCTTTAGTCTCGACTAGTCATAATATCTTTTTTCTTTTTGTGGATTTATCTAGATTGTTCGTGGATTTGAAGCTTCCGTGTGCATGGTGGACTTACCATTCGCTAGGGTTAGGTCTGGTAAACTGACTCAATAACAAGAGAGACGTGTTGGCTTTTATGTCCCCATGATGGATTGCAGTTTACTTCCCTAAAGGCCGATTAATTTCGTTATTATTACCCCCTTATATATGGACCTTTAAAGATGCATTATGCAAGAGGTAAATCTGCCTATTACAGTTTTTGGATTCAGATGTTATATAAATTATTAGTTATGCATTTATTCGCATGGCAGGCCCATGGGCAGTCTTTTAGACCATTGGATAGCAATGTTATTGAATGGATAAGAACATCATTGTCATTTCATAATCTAACGTTCAAATGGACAATTAATTGGGACGTTAATTATTATCGTACCAACGTTACTTTTTAATCGAGACAATCTTGTCAAAACCTCAAACACAAATAGTAATAACGGCCCACTCTTTTATCTAAATCACCCTTAATGCATCTTTAAAGTAAATATTATCTTTAAAACTCTCAAACCACTCTTGTTTTTCAACTCATGTCGTTTTAGTCATGAATATCAAAGTACATCAACTTTAAACTCACTGCCTTTCTTGTGCCATTATCTCCTTCAAAACATGGCTTCCAGTTTTAACTCTTTTGATTAAGATATTGGAAATCGTAAGAGTTCCCCCTAAGATGTGTCACGTGACGTGTTTATGGCTTCAGAAAAAAACGTAGCTAAATAGGAATTCATAAAAGAAAACAGGCCATTAAAAGCGTTTCCTTGTTTTCGTCAACGCAACTTTTCCGAAGCGAAATAACGTTGCTTGAGTGAATTTATCGAAGAAAAAGAAATGTGTCATTGGCCATAAAGAAAATTACAACAAGACTTCCCGGTCTCACCATTATAGAAAGTCACTATGTTAAATAAAAATATAAAATACTACGCACCCTTTATTATTGGTTTTGGTAAAATTACAAAGTACATGTAACTACCGTCGTTATAGGCTTTGAGGTTTGAACTTCTCAGTCGAATGAGACTGAGGTCCCGTGCACTTGTCGGGGCAAAATTGTCCTCATGGCATACTGTGTGACGTATGCTACTCCTCGTCAGCCCGCATGGAACACACAATTAGGACATTAAAAAGCATTTCCAGTTCATTTCATTTATTTTCTTTGAATATTGGCTGTTTTTCTGAAAACATTATCTAAGAGAACATGGATCCGGATTCAATTAATTGTTCCAGGAACAACCTTACTGTATATTGTTAATGTTAAAGTGCTTGTTTCTCCTGAAAACAATTTCTTGAAGAACGTAACTTCGATCTTGTTTCGTGGCTACTTGGAATACGAATAGTATTGAATATTATGTTGATATAATATACATATACAAACACAAAGTAACAGTTTATTTATCTAGATATATAGACAAGTTGATATTGAGAATCAAGGTGTTCTCGTGGCTTGATAAATACTAAAGATATATATGGTACATCGTGTATATATGACGTCCTTATACTTAATATAGATGTTTGTTTATAGTCTACCATTGCCATTTGTTATTAGTAACAATAAACATAACGCACAAGCCAATAGACGTATACCTATTACAGGCATCCTTGATAAATATTCTTCTTCCCTTTGATTATTTCCAGGTATACATCAAAGGCTTGCCGACTAAACGTAAGGCTACAGTGTTAACGATAATAGCATCTCTCACCCTAATTATCTGATTAAATAAAGGAGATCTCTGTATCCGATTTGAGTGCATTTAGCTTTATATTTAGTCAACGGGGGGTAAGCAGGTTATATTTTTCTTTCTAAGATAAATTCTAGATTTCTTGTCGGCTGTAAGAGTAAATGAAAGGTTAGGTAAGTTTGTAAGAATATATCTACAACATTTACTGCACCTTAGAGTATCGCCGGTCACCTTCTTGTTACGCTGTGTCGTTACTCTTATACAGCTCGGTTCTGTTTTGTATTAGGGAAAATATATGAATAAATTCAGTATTTACCTCAATCATTACGCAGGTGTTTAAGAATGAATACGTACACACCTCCTTGTGCACGGTACATGTCCCAACTAACCTTGTAGAAGATATCCTTGGACAATGATCCTCAACATGGCAGGATTCGTACTGATTAAAGTTTTGTCCACGATAATTGGACGTGTAGTGGCGAATCTCTGGAATGTCCCGGTGTGAAACTTGGTGTCGCCAGGGAGGAAGTATTTAAAATAGCATAATGCAAGAGCAAAATCTGCTTATTACAGGTCTTTCTTTAGGCCTGAAATGTTATCTAAATAATCAATTAGACATTAATTAACATATCCAGACCAAAATAAACTCTTGATGTCAAGGCTAGCCTTCGATATTGGCGGATTAAATTCCTATATGCCGCTTAATTGCCATTGATAATTAAATCAATCAAGTAGATAATCGAGACTATGCTGTTTATATTAATGATTTGAGTAATGATGACCGAGGCTATGTGAATATTTCAAACGCTTTGTTCTCGGCTAATAGTGGATCAATTTGACTGAAATTTTCAGCAAGTTACCTTTACACTATGTAGTTTTTAACTATTATAGTGAGAACTGCCATGTCTTTATCTTATCTCCCATAATGTAACTTTACGTTTAGAAGGACATATGCTTCCCGGGGTTGGGGTCGGGTTGGGGGCCGGATGGTTAACGTGACGCCAAGGAGTAGGGTCACCTGTCCAACCTCGTGGGTTTTCTTCGGGTCCTCCGGTTGCCTCCCACAGCAAAAGACAAGCGAATTATTGAAATAAAATGGAATCATATGTTAGTCCCGAAAAGACCCGGTGTGTGTCAAGTCGACGTGTTAACCCCTACTTCTCTCTGTCTCTCTCTATTGATGACGATATTTACATTACGTTTTCCCCGTAATTCTGCACGCCTGTATACTGCGTATATTGTCGTCACCTGTCCGTCATCCGTCCACAGTTTCTTATGAACACTCTACATTTATGTTCGGACATTTTTGAAAAACGACACAGCACGAACCTCTTGACAATACAAGGAACTACCCTGTTGAATTTGGATGCCATTATTTCATACGCGTTTTGCTGATTCCATTTTTTTCGGTTATATGTATAATTTTTCAGGGCACAGATCCCAGTGAGAATAATGGAAAATTCGTAATTTGAATCCGCGTGTCATTCCGTTGACATTTTTACTTTTAAAGATTAATGGTGCATTTATAGCGTGTGTAAAACTTGTTCTGTGTGTTTTTTTGACATTGATTTTAGATTTAGAACGGACGCTTCTGCTTTTGGTGGGCGTTTATGACACATGGTAAGCCCCGATCCGTCTTTTAAGTGCTCATGTCATGGGAAGCGTTTATTTTACACGAAGAATATTTACAAAACGTTGAAAATGCAACATTTATTAAACAGGAATTATGCAAGAGCTAAATTTGCATATTGCAGATGTGCCTTTGGGCCTTTAATATTATATAAACTATTAAAAAGACATTTATTAACATGACAAAACTATAATCAACTCTCCATACCATCGGATTGGTCCGATTTTCATTTAAAAATAATGAAGCGAGGCTAAGCTCAAAGACTAATCATGGCTCAGAATGAAATAATTGGAATGAAATTTTCACTATATACATTTTGCATTATCTATGTTTGAACGACCCACCCTTTATCTACATCTTATGTAATGCTTCTTTAAGTAACATTTGTTGAAGAAGCATTGCTTATCTCTCAAATCATCATATATACTGAATCGCAATTACGAAACTATTGACGGGACAATAAATCTAGGCAAGCCAGAATAGTTTCAATTCTCATTCATAGTAATTGTTGTATTATTCAGTCATTATTGACCCATCAATATTTTTCATTCATTTAAATTATGTTACATTTATCTATATATTTGCCTTATTTATTTATATTTTATTCATGTACATATGATTATTAATTATTAGGTTATACATCATATATTTCAAATATTTAAAGAGTAGAGCAATGATCATCAAACAATAACATTTCCTCCTTATTCACTTAATCCGCTCAAACGAAGGAAAATACATAACTTTTGATAAATGAATATACAAAACTGGCGAACGGTTACAAGAAGACAAACTGGTCACCAGCTGAAGTGTTAGGTCGATTGTGATTGGACATGCTCTATACGATTAAATGTGTTGTCTAAGTTTACTTTCATTTTCATAACACCAAACAACGCATATCCTGCAAGGCAATTAGAGTTAGTATAAAGTGCCTCGTGCACGGGGTGTGGGCCGTGGTGGTGTGGGGGTGGATGGTTAGCGTGCGCTCGATGTATCATACGGTCTGCCATTGAGCCAACTGGCGTGGTTTCGAATCCCCGGTTTGTATGTGGCAAGGAGTAGGGTCGCTTGTACAACTTCGTGGGTTTTCTCTGAGTCCTCCGGTTTCCTCCCACTGCTTACGACTCCTACGCGTAAGCGAATTATTGAAATAAAATTAATCCATTATGTAAGTCTCGAAATGATCTAGTTTGTGTCGAGTGGACGTTAAACCCTATTTTTTTTTTCTCTCTCTCTCGCCTCGTGCATGCCGCTTATCACCACCTCAAGTAAAATGGAGGGATAGTTTGAACACGCGACATGAATATCACAGTAACGATATTTTATTGATTAGATGATCGTTTTGAAATAATTTGACACTGAAAACATTCAAATATCAGATTTGTGCGGACTAGGGGTATACATGTATATAACTGGCGACATGCACATGTATGTGTCCATAGGCTAACCAAATCCTTGAAATGTTTGGCCGTAACCATGAATTGCGTATAAGGTCATTTATCAAGGTAATTAAATAAAAGGTCATCTATTCCTCAGGTGAGGGTCAAGCAGTCATAAAACGATTAAGCTTCCGATTAATGAGAAAACGGGGTTTCGTCGCCCATTAATAATTCTCTGATAAAAATGTCTAAAAACGCTGACCTTACTACAAAGACGTTTTATGAATCTTGGAGATAAAACATTTTGGGAAATCAATTCTTTAACGTTAGATTTCTCTGATATGATGGAGATTTTAAGAGGAGTGTTCAATAGCAATAGAAAATAAAATGATGGTGAATAGAAGTTAAATACGACTCTGGTATCCTAGGTAAAACATGAATACCACCATTAACCCAAGCTTTCTATAGATCACTTACACTGGATTCTAATAAAAATTAGAAGCTGTTCATTTCATCAATATGTACTACTCATCACTGATACCAAAACCTTCAATTGAAATTATCTGATTTTTGTCACCGTTTGAATATTTACTTACAGCCTTTCAAGGATTGCTACTATTGATGGATATTGTTGGAATAGTGAATTTCTAGTAAAAACAGTCTTTCTATTCATTTCGATTTGCTGCCGTTTCTTAAACTAGCCGCAGATAAGGGCAGGGTCTAAATATAAAAGCAATCCGAAGATTTCGTCAAGGTCGCGAGATGTAAACAGGGGTAAACAACCACCAACCAGACCCGGATCCAGGATTTTGTCGAGGGTGGGGGGCATACATTGGAGCAAAGGGTAATAAGTTGCAACCGTGGATTGATTGGGCGGGGACAATGTGAAAATCATGTTTATTTCATCTATTAAAGAGCAGATATCTGAAGCAAACGAAAATGAAAATCAACTACATGTATGTCACTGGGGCTGAGGGGGTGGGGCGCACGACCCCCTTCGCCCTGGATCCGCGCCTGTCAACCCTAAGACTGACGCCCCCCCCCCACCAACTCTGCCATCTACTGTGTTGGTTCGTCAACACGTGATACAACTGAATTATTTGGTATTTAAACGAGACAGAGTAACACAGAATTATATAGTTCTATTTGTATCCTTATAAATTTGGCATCTTCTGTAGGGATATTAATGTATCTGTTTAAATCCCACGACAAATGCTTTGCTTCATTTGGTTAGATTTATGGAGGCTGGTCGAGTGCCTGAGAGAGTGTAGAACAGATCTAGAAGATGATTCGGTCTTAAGAGATCTAGATTATGGTAATGAAGGCGATTGGTCGTAAATATCAACCCATTTAACTGACCACCGTGGTTTAATATCACGTGCTGGACATTTTGATCTCATCACAGGATATCGAACGAAAATGTCTGAAGTTAAGTCTCAAACCAACTGGCCATTTCTTACACTAAATGATACGAGATTCGCAATTATTAAAGGCACATTCTACATAATTTGATCTCATTGAAGTTGAACACCTCGGTGTTCGTATTCTTTTAATATATTTCTGCTGTAAACAATAATTCGTCCGAAGAACTGACCATAAAGCAGTTCAATATGTTTATCATTTTACCCTATTGTATGCACAGGCACTTCCTTTTTTAAATATGGTCCACTAAGGCGCTTGGTCATCGGCAAGGACGTGCGGAGCATGTTAAATAGCCCTTGACAATTGTAATTAAATTGCTGTCCGGGCAAAATTTCCCTCATGGTGCGTAACAGTCTACATCATACCGATTGGTGCAGAAAAAAAGACTTAAAACTCTCTTTCATTCATTTATTCATTCAATTTTGAAATGTCAAGTTTGTGTGAGCTGGTCCACCAACTTCTTAGTGATGTTCTATGCTTTATTGTATCTAGGTAATTTATATGTTATCAATTAACATGCAGGAGTGAGAAACCTTGAAATGTCCAGCGTCTTCCACCAACAAGAATACTTATGGCGAATTGATAACTAGCCACTATAGAAGGGTTAGTATTAATTTGACAAGTGATGAAATACTCAACTAGCCCGACATTTAATTAAAGTACTATTGACCAGCATACTAAACCTTCAATAGGTTGTTCCGGATTCCTTCTCAGAAGATGCTTTATTGGAAATGAATTTGGTTTGGATTCGGGTCTTTACTTCAATACAGGGAGAGAGAGAGACAGAGAGAGACAGACATAGAGATTGTATTTCAATAATTCTCTTGCGCTTAGGGGTCTTTATCAGGGGAGGAAACCGAAGGGCCCGTGGAAAATCCACGAGGTTAGACAGGCATCTAATAGAAATGGTATTCAGACAATGTTATGTTTCATAAGTAAACCCAAGAACATAAATTCTGTTTTCTAAATATAAATAAATATATTGAACCTCAGCAATGCCTAACGATTTACTTTTAGTATTGTAGCACACAAGGTAATGCTTCTAGGTCACGATTACCAAGTGGATAATATACACTATTCCCTTAAGCAGTATCAATAACGCAATAGTAACGATTAGAAGTGATATTATTATCGTTAAATATTGAAGGTTTATCGGAGATAACGCCCAGTACATTACTTTTTCTCTTAAAATAATATTTAAGACAATCAAACGACGGATCCAATTCTTTATTTGACATTACGCACGCTAGTATGTTTACAATTTATAGTACAGAACACGGATCGTTAGAATAGCTAATGAGAAGTCGAACTCGCTTCATGTCAGCCTAATGTACTGGGTTTTACGACATAGACCAACGACGGCAGGTAATCTGACCTTTTTGCGTATTTTCCCATGCGATTGCTAGACATTGTGTCTAACCAGGTTCTATTAGAATCCTAGGAGCCATGTGAGTAAGAAGGTTCTATCATGTTTTTGGCCGAGAAAGTTCATTTGGATTTCCCGGAGTGGTTTCACCATGTCAGTGGTGCAGGACGGAGGTTACGACAAGGACAGCTGTCTAGTCGTTCGGTTGGGACGAAAAATCGAGATCAGATGTACATATTGGAGTGCCCTAAAAGATTCCTTGGCAGATGGAATTCGATATAAGAGTAGGCGGTAGAGCCACTCTCAGGGCAAACTTTCCCTCGTAGCACACTTTATCGTGTATGTCCGTCTTCATCAGCCCAATCGGATCAGAATAGTAGGACGTTAAACTAGATTACATTTCATTTCTATTGGTATCTTTTTCGTTCCGCAGAATTCCTTTACTTACCCAAATAATCTTGAAAGTGAAGTGGAAGGAAAACGAAAAGCCCCACCAAGTTGGACAGGCGACCCTACCCCTTGCCACGTACATGCTAAGAATTAAAACCGCGCCATTTGACTCGATGGCAGACCTTATTCTCTATATCGCACATTTTTAGTTATCATTATAAATCTATATACACAATTGTATTATATTTGTTATCTGGGATAATAATATTTATATATATATATATATATTTTTACATTGATGACACTCAGAGGTCTGGAATCTTATGAATCGGAATTACGGCGCTATTGCACCTCTGCCAGTTCCCGTGGTCATATAATTCTTTAGTGCTATCACCAGATCCCCTTTCCAGATTGGTGCGATGAAACATCTACTATTTAATTTCTGTTTTTTCGTTAATTATTCTTAAGTTATATCCTTATTCACTTCCCAGTAAATACAAGAGACAACAGTAAATTAGCCGAGCTGCTTGGAATTTTAGTTTACAGTTATGAGAATATCATACGTTTAATTTAATTTTATTACATAGGTGAGACGAGCAGATTTGTAAAACTTGTTCACTATGTAGAATGCTGTCTTCTCTCTATCGACAACAGCAGATATGATTAAACTTTATATGTACTTTTCAGATGAGAGATTTAATCTGCCAAAATATTATGACATTGCTCTTGTTAACTTTAGAAGCTTGCGATCACTCCAGTGTTTGTAATTGGAGAAGGGGGGGGGGATAGCCGAAATGTTATCACGTGCGCGCTGTGTCATGAAGTCTGTCATTGAGTCAGCTGGCGTGGTTTCGAATCCCCGGTTGTACGTGGCCTGGAGTAGCGTCGCCTGTCCAACCACGTGGGTTTTTTCCGGGTCCTCCGGTTTCCTCCCACTGCTAAAGACCCCTACGAGCAAGCGAATTATTGAAATAAAATTAAACCATATGTTAGTCCCCAAATTACCTAGTTTGTGTCGAGTTGACGTTCAAACACCCCCCTCTCTCTCTCTCGTAATTGGAAAAAATCCATGATGGAACATTCGAACGACTTAATTGCTATGGACGTATCTATCTTGACCTGTCAGATTAATTGCTTTGTTTTTAGTTTATTTGAGCTTTAAAATCATCATGTAAATGATAGATAAAACATTGAAGTCCTAAAACTACCGGGAAGGTTTACATGTGTAACTACGTTACAATGACAATAATTATGAGATTTTATTAAATGAAAGGTTATAATTACTATAGATTTAATTAAGATATATGAACTATTAACACAGATGAAAGACGACATGGCTGATTAAAATAGTATTCATTATTTATCAGAACAGATAGATGTTTAATAACCATATTATAAATCTTCATTACCCCAGTCAGAGCGGCCCACAGTGGGACGTTAAATCCCACTTCATTTCTTTTCATCATAACTGTATTATACTGGGTTCCCACGCTACGATTCACGCTACGATTTTGGTCGTGGAGTAATCGGGATTATCCTATTCGGCCTTTTCATACAGAGAGAGAGAAATGGGATTTAACGTCCACTCGACACAAACTAGGTCATTTTGGGACTAACATATGGTTTCAATTTTATTTCAATAATTCGCATGCGCGTAGGGGTCTTTAGCAGTGGGAGGAAACCGGAGTGCCCGGAGGAAACCCAAGAGGTTGAGAAGGCGCCCCTATCTCCCTGCCACATACGCTCACACCAGGGATCGAAACCACAGCCGCAAGCCAGAGGTGACTCTTTTCATACACCTAGGTAAGTCGTAGCAATCGTGTTGCTCGTATCAAAACGTATTTGAACATATCTGCATGTACCAGGTCGTGGCCTCAATAGCGACAATCCAATATTTATAATGAAACATTCTGGGGTCGGGTATTCAACTATGGCAAAATTTAACCAGTCACAAACCATAATAATATGGTTAAAATTTAACTGGTCTTTGTAGTTAAATAGTAAGGGCCCATCCCACCGTCGCCACAATAATAAACGTCCAGGACCCGGTAATTTTCTGAATACAGATACCTAGTGGCGTGGTAGGATTCGAATCGGAATCTGTTAGTCAACTTTTGGGGGAAATATATTGGTGAATTAAAAACAATACGCCACCTACTCGGGCCCTGGCCTGTCCGTTCGAGGCCCTCGTAACTGGTGATGATGAGTGTACATATATTATTTGGTATGTCATATGATGTTATGTTAAATCCCAGTTTCTGTGTTATAGCTAAGTGACCTCCATTACTGCGGACCCTTTAAACGTTTGCCGATCACTTTAGAATAAGGTATCGTGGGTTGGGGGAGCCTGTCATCCCATAAATCGGCTATAAAATATGTCTCTTCTAGCCAATCTTGATATAATACTAGACGCTGGGGTACAAACAAAATCCGTAATCAATGTGCAAACCCATCTCTAATCCTTAAGTGAACGGTATGAAAAAAAGTTGTCCAATGCATATGAGGAATGGTAAGTGGAATACACCAATTCCTGGTTGATTGGGAAAGATGCCGAGATAGGCTGTTCATCATCTAAGCACTTAAATTCAATAAACTGCTCGTGTGTTGTTGGGAATGCATAAAACTCAATGGATTGCGTATGATAGCCTGACCCTTATCCAACAATGCTGAATGAAAAAAATATTCTATTTTTCGTCTGAGTTATATCTGTCTTGTTGCCGAGGAGCTAAAGCGACGTCCCAATTATGTGTTCGGGCTGTTCATATTCTGCCCAAGCATAAGAATGATCGCCTTTAACACCACTCTAGTTAAATTTATTTGAATTATCCTGCATAGTGTAGTTTAGATACAGAGATCATTGATTTGAAATAAAGGGGAAGACAATCAACTCTTACTAGACGGTTAAATTAACGATAGCAACACTGTGATAACACAATCGTCCATAAATACGGCTCATCCAATAATTGACAGTAATTTACTGCACAACTTTTCTGTGATTAATGGTAGTTTTTCTCCCTCTTTTTGAATACCTTTTTTTTGTAACAGCCCGAGATATTTTGTTTTTGGCAATATCAGATACACAGGTATGTTGAAATGTCGGTAGGGTCAAAAAAAAGAACAAGAATTAATGATCACATGTGGCAAGACTACTCATGGGGATACACCAAAAAATGATTGAATGAAAATTTTCTATAGACCCCTTTTGTGGATGAGCCCCCAATTCGTGAAAACATAAACTAAATAAAAACGATATGCAAATTCCGTATGAACGATTCTTATTATTCACTGATTTTACATTAAAACATCCATCTTGCACTTTACCGATGTCTAGAACAATATGTTATATCCCCATCAGACCGGGGCGGCCCCCCTAATACGCTGCTACGACGACAGAAAATGGTCTCAGGGCGCGTCAAGATCGCCATAATCGTAGTGAAAGCATGGTTGCAAAGCCAGATATCACGCTGTGGTCCCCATGGTTGCAAATGGTCACCGAGTCATGACGTTTGTCTTGAGCACGGTTCAGCCCTATGACCATAAAAAGCTGTAAAAACGTGGTTGGGTTGTGAAGTCCTTACTACGCTACTTCGGCGACGAAAATCCCTCAGAGCCCGTTCAGATCACCAAGTGTGGCAAAAGCGTGGTGGAAACACCAGATATCGTGCTGTGGACTCCATGGTCGCCAATGATTGCTGAGTCACTGCGCCGTGGTTGTATTAAGAACTCCATAAACGCAGTGGGAACCTCATAACCAGATATCGTGCTGTGGACTCCATGGTCCACTGCGCCATGGTTGTATTAAGAACTCCATAAACGCAGTGGTAGCCCCATGAGGTTGTCGTGCAATCGTGCAACGGTGGTGAAATCGTAACATCGCCATGACAACGCCATAAGGACTCAGAACGCTTGTTGGGGTCACGGCCTGGAAGCAAAAGTTGTGGTAAAGGCAGTAGGCACCGTTACAAATTTTACCATTTTCGCAGCCTCTGTGCCATGTGTGTACTGCACACATACTACGTTTATAGACCGTCGCGACCCACCACGTTTTCTTAGCTTTCCAGGTCATATGGCAGAACCTTGCTTTGAGCATGTTCAAAGCACACGCTGTGACTCGGTCCTCATTGGCGACCATGGAGTCCACAGCACGATATCTGGCGTTTCCACCACGCTTTTGCAACACTTATGGGGATCTTGACATTCTCTGAGGCCAGGACCTTCGCGACCAAACCACTTTTTCACAGCTTTCCAGGTCATATGGCAGAACGTCGTGACTCGATGACCATTTGCAACCATGGAGACACAGCGCGATTATTGTGATCTTGACGAGCTCTCAGACCATTTTCCGTCGTGATAGCAGCGTTTGCAGGGCGCCGCCCTGGTCTGAGATGGGTATAACATATTGTTCTAGACATCAGTAAAGTGCAAGATGGATGTTTTAATGTAAATTCAGTGAATAATTAGAATCATTCATACGGAATTTGCATATCATTTTTATTTAGGTTATGTTTTCACGAATTTGGGGCTCATTCAAAAAAGGGGTCTATAGAAAATTTTCATTCAATCGTTTTTTGGTGTATCCCCATGAGTAGTCTTGCCACATGTGATCTTTAATTCTTGTTCTTTTTTTGACCCTGCCGACATTTCAACATACCTGTGGATAGAATCAACCTTTTCTGTTTAATACAGATAGACCATTTAATGTCTGAATTGTTGAATCATTTTGTTTCATAATTAGTGGTCTACGTTCTCATTCCTTCTTATAGGCCGTAGATGATATACTATACTAAAAGCTTGTAATGGCCAGACAAGCAATTTTGACCTTTAAAAGGAAACATAAATAATTGAAATGCAATGAAAATAAAATTGGGGTTAATGTAAACGCATATATTCTACAGTGACCTCTATTTTGGACAAAATATCCAAAGGTATAAGTAGATATTCGTAAACCTTGTTTTGTGTTGGTGATTTAACATAAAAAGTCTGAAAAAATTAAGTGTCTTCCGAAGCAAAATGCATATTTAAAAGAATTATTGTGTGTTTCTGTAACATTGGTCACAAATTTTAAGCGCCTTCATTCATCTCGAAGCGTGAATCTCAATCAGAGTTGAAAGAGATGAGTTACGCATCCCCACCCGTTAAGCAAATTCTTGAATCCTTTGAGCACAAGGTGTGGTGGTGAAAGAATATTCTTGAACTTTCTCAACCAATAGTGGGATCGAACACGGGATCGCCAGGTTAGTAAGCCAACTTCCTACTCACTGGGCCACCTCGGCTCCCATAGACAAACAGCGATAAAGAAAATATTCTCTAACTTTTAAACACGGGGCCTAAATATGTGGAAGTCACGAGGAACGTCAAAACCGGAAATATCTCTGTAATACTTGCAGACGCCATAATCAGTCAACAGGTGATGATGACCTTCGGCGTTCTGGATTCAGAGGTTTATTTGAGAAATCATCGGAAATGATGACACGTCATTGTTCTACTTAACGAATGCGAAAGAGTACTCATACACTTTTCGACCTACTTGAAATCAGGCTTAACATCCTACTTTTCGGCGCACACTGTGCGTATTCATTGGTGCAGAAGTAAACAACGTGTCCATGAAAGGAAATTGGGTTAACGTCCTACTTGTCTGGACCGAGATAATGGAGGGGAAAGTTTTTTGTCCCTCTCACTTCAACGACTATATTATGCTTTTTCTTGCCCAGGGTCGACGTCCTGCACGGGAGATAACCTCTTCATAAAAACGAAATATTTTATGGAGCGGGATACTGTTCCATTAACACTCGAATTTCATTCTAGTGGTGCCCAAGGGAAAAGCGCTTAAGCCAATGTAAGATAATGAATTATTACTGGTTTAAAATACGACTAGGTTACATAATATAGAATAACTGTTTTCCACTTTCAATGACGTATTTGTACCGAGCATTATAATCTATTGCCCCGTCGAAATGAATACTATCCTTTTAGTCTAAATTGTCCCTTTGCATATCATTGAAGAGCTGAACAAACAGTTTTAAAATATTTTATTGTATATCCAATTGTTTTCTTTGCTCGGGAAATGGTGATTAACAAGCGTGTGGTCTGGTCTCATCTGGTCGATATTTCATTGTATTCTATTTTAAGCAAAATTATTAAAATTCGCTCTTCCCTATTTTTTGAAAGAGATTATTATAATAGCAGATATTGATCTGTTTCATAATTTCTACAATGTTACAGTTTCTAGGGGTGGTGGTCGGGGTGTCAATCCATAAAAATTGAATTACATATATAGTATGAAACTGTTTCAGAATTGACTGTCCAGGACTATACAATGCAGTGGGCGCTTACGGCTGGCCCCCGGTTCCATCAACGCGATGGGGTATATAACACCTTTCTTTGAGATTCCTGTATATATTGTCTCTCGTTCGTTAGGTTTGTCTTGTGTAACTGTCTATCTGTGTTGTTGTCCTCCCGCACTTACTATTAATATGTACTGTGGGTTGTCTCCTTGAATTTTTTTTAGTTAAAATACATTATTTAAAGCCCCAATAACACTCTTGTTGTAACTGAATAATATGTCCCAATCTTCATTCTGGTCAACAAAACGTATTATTTTACAATATTCCAATTAATTGATGATATAAATTTCATCTTAACACACCTATTTTAAAAAAATGGAAAAATTCAACCAATTGATTTGAAACGTCTAACGTAAACCTTTTCAAACGTGACTTGGATTTTAAAATATTTTCGAACCCTCTGGACAAGTAAAATAGGCTGTTATGGATAATTTACACAACAGATAGGACACTTAAACATCTATTACTTAGAATAAGGGTATTATTTATTTTCTGGAGCTTCCAAGCCAGCAAGAATGTTATTGTCCCTTTAAGAGCTTTCTCTGATTATTACAGGTCTATCTTTAGGCCTTTAATGTTATATAAACTATTAATGAGACATTTAACATGACAAGACCATAATCAACCACCGGCATCCCCAGTGGTTTCATTCCGTTCTACTCCACTAACCCCTGGGTTAATCTAATGGGGGGAACACGTTTTCAAATTATCCACCCTTGATGGTTGTGCTATTTTTATCGACCAATCCCATACATCTTTAATTGCAAAGGAAGTTGGCAAAGGGAAGTAATTCTCATTCGACAGGGTTAGGAGTTAGCCTAAATGGGAGAAGTTCAAGTTATTCTATTTGCGTTTTTATTAGCAACAAATTATATAAATGAAGATAGGACGTTTATATCTAAGCAGGGCCATGAGTTTTATTGAGAATCGTTTGTTCGTTCCCGGAATTTATGTCTACGTGATATCGTAGACAAGTTATAATGAATCAAATTGCCAAATATAAGTTCAAAATAATAAACATAACAGAATGAAACATTTCAGACAAAGAACGAATAGTAATAATAATAACAAAAGTCGAACATATAGATGTTATACATATTTGAAATCAGTGAATTATTAATGGATTAGAAATATATACATTATTTACATAAATCATTCAGTATATGGACATGGATATAGTTATCTACCCTTATAAAATCGAAGGCGAAACTACTGGTTTGTAAACTCTTTTCTGATTGCTTCGTAGACCTCATCTACAATCTAGGTCAGGGCAGATAGTGCCATCGGATGGCTCCGATTTTAATTAGATAAGAAAGGTTCGGTCATTTAATGATTTAATTTAAAAAAGGAGAAGTGAGGCTATACTAAGACTTGAATAACCAGCACCGTCGTTACGATTATAAAGAATCAGTGTACACATTTGGTCAAAAATAAAATCACCGATAACTTCGCTCAGAATAGAGTAATTTGAACGAAATATTCAATATATCCATTTTGCATAATCTATCTTTCAGTAAATCTTACATAATGTTTCTTTAACTTTTGTTCTGAAATTTTGTAGAGATATTTCTTAGATATTCATGTTTCCAGATACCATTAAGCCTTGAGGTAAATGTGAATTACAAAATGCTCGACTGTAGATTTAGATAACACGTAGTCAGCTAAACCAATGCTTCTTGGTAATTGTCATCGCCATTTTAGGGTATCTTTCCCACAATTAATCAAGACAAGTTGGATATCATTCGGATATCATTTATAACCATTTGTAATTCTATATACTGCTGTCATAGTGATAATCCATTATAAATCCCCCAGGAATTTGAACTGGAACTCATGATGTAGGAATAGGTATAATGCATTTACGTCTTCTACATATGATCATGCCACTTATTGCCAATTTATTTCTTAGACAATCTTTGTCGTGGAATCAGACTTCCTTTACTGTCCTTCATTCAATCAATCAATCATTTCCTATCACCTGTTTTCGAGAGAGTCTCGTGCCGTGCAAAGGTACAGATAGAAATGCTGTTCCCCAGTTCGTGTCGACCTATGCGAAATAACATCTCGTACGTTCAGATTGCGGCATTTCAACTCCGTTGACGTCTGGGTGTCTACGGATAAGAGTGTGTCTGCTACTAATATACCTGACAGTCAAAGTCAACGTTGTCATAGCAACTGTATTAATAATTAAGCTCCCATTCATAATAAATGGTCAGTATCAATAGACAAAAGCTACGGTTAAATATTTGCTTTTTATAAGCTTGGTTATATTACCAAATCAAAAGCCCATTTCATATAAGATTGAGAATGTACATTACTTTTGATATTGGTGAACTTATTTTAAATGTCACAGTTTTTAAACAGTGTGTTACACCCAGAATAAGAAACCAATTACGCATACCAAGATCGTTCCCTCTTTTACAAAATTGGGCTACTCGGGGGATAATCTTGCTGCTCGATCGAAAAAGCGGGGAAAGGACATATCCCTTAATTAAATTCTCAACCATTTTGAATGTATCGGAATTATCCCCGGAATTTTTGTTACAGTAAAATACATTTGTGTCTTTCACTACTGCCTTCGCATTTTACAAGAGATGGACAAAAAACAATCTAAAAGCGTACAACCAGGGGTCATAATCCAGGTCGTTACGGTCTGAAGTGTGCAAATATGAAAAAGAACCAAGATCCCTGGGCTATAAACATTTATTTTAAGTTTCATCAAAATCGGGTCAAAATTGTGACTTCTATAGGGTCCACAATCACGGTATTAATACTTTTACACTAAGGGGAATGGAAATTTTTGTCTAGCAGTTTCGGACTAATTTTTCACGAAATTCGACCTCAACCAACATTACGAAAAACCATTAACACAATTTTTAGCAGTTTTTAAAATTAGATAAAAATTGCGAACTTTACGCTAGTTTGTCATGCACTTTCGGTCAGATTTTCACGAAATTTCAATTCAATCATCATTACTGGATGACGGTGCTATTTTAACCCGTTGATTAAATTGGATACAAAGTGGTGACCTCTAGAGCCGCGTTTCTCAACCTGGGGTGAATTCACCCCCAAGGGGGGAACGGCTCGCGTCAAGGGGGTGAATGATCACACCCCCAGTAACTTCAAAAATGGTCATATAAAGCTTGTGCAGTTGTTTCAGCAGTCCTATGAGAGGTGAAGTTGCATTTCAAGATTTCAGTTGTCAACTTTTTCTCAATTTCAATTTGAAATGATGATCGTGCTTGATCCTGGCAGCCTAGGCCTCGATCTCTAGATCCGCCCATCAGTGGATGCCATGTGATAGCTAGTTTACTCTGCTGTGTGAGTGGGAAACAGCGCAGGTGTCCATTGTCATTGTATGGCCAGCTCATTCAACAGACGAATCCCCAATTTAGTTCCATTTTGAATTTTTATACGTGCTTTTGATTCCATGTTTTTTGATTCAAAATCATGCCCCCAAAGAAGCGTAAATACCATGAAAAGTATGTATCGTTCGGGTTCAAGTCGATAACAGGCGCAAATGGCGTCGAGAAGTCTCAGTGTTTCATCTGTGGTATGGTTTCCCGGCTTGGCGACTACGGCGCTCGCGGTCAGTGACCTCCTCAAAATTCTGGAGGTAAATGGGCCGGTTGAGAATTCATTTAGGGGTGAACGGTGAGAAAAGGTTGAGAAACGTGGCTCTAGAGGGACCACAAGCTAAAAAAACCCGCGATATTTTGTATAATCAGGAGCCAATGTAAAGTTATAGTCCGATAAATGCGAATATTAAAAGAAAAAGAGATCTTTGGATTTTAAATATACATTGTAAGATTCATCACAACTGGATAAAAATTGTGACCTTTAGAGTACCCACAAGCTAAAAACGTGATTTTTCTTACAATCAAATGTCATAATGGAAGAAGTTATTATCCGATCCGATATATCTGAATATCCAAAGGAACCGAGAACTTTTGGGGATAAAAGTTTGACCTGTAAAGTGTGCACAAACAAAATTTTAAACGGACAGGGACCCAAGGACGGACAGGGGCGACAACAATATGTTGGCGTATAAAAATAGTGATAGAGCGCCATTTAAGTCACAGACGTTAAGGCCACATAAGTTAAATAGGTGCCAATAGGCCCGGTCTAACTAGTTAGAATTGGGCTCAAGAGCCTATGTGGTGTGAACGTCCAATGCTGAAACATTATCTACCATTATCATTGGAAAGTTTAAAATTAACAGGCCATCTTGACTAAAACCATGGAATCATATCAATACCATCTTGGAAACTGTCCTACAGAACAAAAAATAAATATATATTAGCCGAACTGAGTAAATATTAGAGAAAATAAAAGACTAAAATTCTATATAACTTCTGTTTCTGGTATTAAAAGTAATTTGTGACCGAACAAGAAGCTGTTTGTGACGAGTTATTTGTCGTTGAATAAGATTATCTCCCCTTTTCGAATATGAACGTAACATACCGTAGGTCTAATTCTTAGTCTCGTCTTCATGTTATTCGCGAAATTTTGTTGCAGGCGGCTGTAATTGATGTAGTTGCATTTTGCAGTAAACTTGTAGTACACTCGCGGAAATTATTTAATAAAAATTAATGTATGCAATAATGGTGGGTTTCTTTCACTTCGGTCAGCGCAGTGGAATTAGGTTTAGTTGTTGGGCAACCTATCTTATTTAATAACCCCAAGATCTTTGTTATTGTCATCTGATCTATTTTATACCTCTTCTTATTTCTATCAAGTAATTCTATATCGCTGTCCCATTCGTTAATTGATTGGCTTTGTTACTACGTATTGACGATAATATATCCTTTATTTTATCTTCTTTAATAGCTGGGTCTGATCAATGATATAAATCTAAATGCCCCAGGCAAGTTACTAGTGTAAATATATATTATATGTACTTATGTATTGAAATATTTTATCGTGTATATATAATTAATATCACTATAGACCTTTTTCAGCCATTTTATACTGGAATATCGGTACATCTACGTGTAAAGAGTAATGGACTTTGACTTTTGAACGTACAGGATATACATTCAGACCTCAGTGGCGAACAAAGGTTTGGGATGCTCCAGGCCAGTGTGCCCCCACCTCCCCAAGACTCAAGTGAAGGGCATAGAATGAGGAAAGTGAGAAAAGAAGAGATTTCAAAAATGTTAAAACATGAAATGTTTTACTAAAATTAAGCAACTAGTGCACCAAAGCTAACAGCGAGTGTTTCAAATTAAAAAAAAAACTTCATTGTTGTTTCACTGTTTCATTGCCCCCATCCCCTCGGTGTAGATGCTCAGCTCCACAGCTGCGGGATCTCTGCATAATGTAAGGGCTGTATAGTTCGCCTGTCCTCCCACATAGCAATCAATGTCAGCTCTAAAATATACATGTCTAAAGGAAGATCAGCAGCGTTTTGGGGAAATATGGTTTGTATCGTAACACATGCATTATGACAACGAAAGTAGGAAATATTCTTTGTGAGTTACCAAAGAAAGCTACCACAGGAAATATGAGTAGAATCGTCTGATAGAAAGACGTTAGGTTTCTGGCAGTCACATCTATAGTGAGAATCGATAAAAAAAAATCTGTCATCTGAAACTGAATAGGACCATGACAAACACTCAATTTGGAAAACATACATAAAGGGAATTATATGTACAATAGTAAAAATCATAACTACCTGCGCCATCCCCATCCTTCACCCACCCCACTCCCCTACATTGTATCACAAACCTTTGTTGAGTGTAACTGTAATTCGACTCGAGTCTGCATGTGTAGTCTAGTTCACAGTTATATAAATTTAATCTTTGATATTCTTGAAATACATTTTGTCATAATGATTCACTGTAACATTCGGCAAAATGAAAAATTCACACCTCTTATCAACAACTCTCCATTTAACGTATTATAGTTCCATAGCAACGCGCAACAACTTCATAAGCCAAGTGCAAACGGGACAATTGTTAAGCAACTAGGGTTGCGGCCCAATTCACGGAATACCATTGATTGGTCATTCCAAAAAAAAATGAGTCACATGTAATGCCAAAGCATTTATATGAAAAACAATTAGTAGTTTAAAATAAAAAAATTATCACAACGTTTCGACGTCGTGCAATAATGTATTACAAACAAGAAATCAAGGCTCTGATGGGCCCTAGACAGCTCGACCAGCTGGGCCCTTTGCGGGACTGGTTTGAAGTAGTAAAACTAAGACCGCTGTAAGAGAAACGAAATTTCCGAGGATATACGTCTATACTTTTCTTTTCCTACTATCTTCTTAGAAGTGTTATTTTCTGACAAGCTGTAGACCCATATCAACAGGAAAGGCATTTCTAACGCCTACCCTTTCACGAGGTATAACCACCTTCATTTTCATAAAAATTTATAGGCCCTCCTTTTTCTTGGGCCCTAGGCAGCTGCCTACACTGCCTATAGGGTAATCCGCCTCTGAGCGTTCTACCGTTATGCTCCAAACTGGGCCAATGAAGACGGGCTTACCTCATACTGTTTGCTATGAGGGAATTTTTCCCAGACAGCGGCACCATGGCCCACTCTTATATCGAATTCCAACTGTCAAGGGATGAAGTGCACAAAAGGACTACGAAAAAATATTTAGAGAAAAGACTTAGTTGAGACAGTTGAGTGGACGTTGCATCCCCTCACCTCCAACCAAACACGCACATCCGTCTCTCTGTTGGTTGAAAATCTAGCATTAGCCTTTCATCAACTCGTGTTTAACCTATACTAATTTTTAATGAAATCTGTTAACGTTCAAAATGTCTATTTTAAGATGCAATAGTGAAAGACTTAAGCGACGCGGTTATGTCCACTTGAATGTTATACGTCAAATTCCGTCTGTTGATCGGGAAGATTCTCGAGTTTGATTGCGTAATGTCTGGACCACAACAATAGAAATCATCTCTATATTATTTTACAACAGAGGAGCGGTCTTCATTACAATATGGATGTTGTAATGTTTGCTGAAGGAATACAGTTTTTAATTTGACATTTTTCTATTTTTAAGTATAAAAATAAGAGTTGTTATTGTTCGACAGATTGGCAGCAAAGGAATTGCATTTCATATTTTTGAGCGTTAGTATTGATTTGGGCATGGACATGATCTGTTTTTATTGAGGACAATATCAAGTTAATTGAATAAAAACCGACCTTGCTTTCTTTCACGGAATTACACATTTATTGAATTGTTTAAAAGTAAAACTATTATTAGATTGAATAAGTTTCAAATACTGAAAATAAAGCTTCACGCATTAACCCCTTGTTTAAACATCTTACAAAAACATTACTGGTAGGAAATGAAATGAAATGGGGTTTAACGTCCCACTGTTCTGCTCCTAACCTGGGCTAATGACGACGGGCATACGCCATACAGTGTGTTTTGGGGGAAATTTTGCTTTTTGGGGGGGAAATTTTGCCCGGACAGCGGCGCTACGACCTAGTCTTAGATCGAATTTTAACTGCCGAGGAATGTTTTACATGTACGCCAATGTGTACACGGGACCTCGGTTTTTCGTCCCATCCAAACGACTAGACAGCTGACCTTGTCAGGCCCTCCATCCAGCATCACTGATGAACTTTCTAGGCGATCGAACAAGAGCTAAATCTGCTTATTGTAGGTCTTTCTTTGGGCCTAAAATGTCCTCCAAATTGATAATTAGACATTAAACTCATCCAGAACATAATCAACTCTCGATGTCATCGCTAGTCAGCGATATTTACTGAATGAGGATCATGACAATCCGGGCTAGGCCGAAAATTAAATCGCTAAATTCTCGGTCCAGAGTGGATCAATTTGACTGAAATTTTCAGCAAATCCCTTTACATTATCTAGTTTTAAACTATTAAAGTGAGTAATGCCAGTTCTTTAGCTAACCTCCCATAATGTGCAGTATACAAAATTAGATTTTCAAACAAATTACTGGAACCTCTATCTGGAATATATCTGTATGATAAATATACTGACTAGTATTAAGTTAAAAACGTTACTCGATTGGGATAAATAGTTTTCAGCTCCAAAGGATTTCCAATAAAATAACCTAACTTACTTTAAAAGCTGACATCCGGTTTCACGTGTTACAATAAAACAACCGGTGAAATATGTAATCCACCGGAAGGACCAAAACACTCTCCAATGTATTGAAGACCAAGAGTACCACTATCATTCCACCTGGAATGAAAAACTCCATTTTGTCTCAAGTGCAATGGATTAAGATATTCACGCAAATGTATAATATTATTATAGTTTCTCAGATGTAGCATACCATATATTGCCTCCGTCCTCTCTCTCTCTGATAGTGGTCAACATCCGCTTACTCACAGATCAGTTTCATCAATGATATATAGTTCCATCGACCCTCAATGTATTCAAATTAATCAGTAGTTGACGTGTTTCAAATAGATCAAATATGAAACTATTATGATTGTAATTAGTTTTCGCCATTAATAATATTTGGACGTTGATGAAGTTTACAAAGTGGATATCGGCCTTTAAATTTCATGACATCTATTGTTTGATATATATTATATATTGAACAGAACAGTCTGGCAGTGAGTGGGCGGGGGGGGGGGCGTAGAATTCGCGAAAACCCACGAGGTTCGACATGCTGTTCTGCTTCTTGTTGTACACAATTATGAGATCGAAAATACCCAAGGATTGAGTTTTCAGTTTCCGGGAACTTGAATACCACCAATTATCCAAATATATGAGATAATATTCGGAACTTGATAGCAAGAAAGATTTCCTACCCTTTCTTGCAAATTTAGCAGCCTTTTAAACAGAAGACAAACATGCGAGTTTTAGCTACATACATATTAAACCAGAAAAGGAAGATCATTTTGATGCGTTTTTTATGGAGTTAGATTAAATTCGGTCAGCTAAAGAACAAGTTGACTGGATTATATATTACTAATCTGAACTCACAATTCCTTCAATATGTACTCCTTAGTGACGTAATAGAAGACGTGATTAGTCAGTTAATCGATGAAGTTTATGCCACGTGAATGCTCTGGGGACTTTCCTTCTGTTTATTATAGTATTAACTAAGTCAATAAATAAAATAGAAAAGTCTTTGAATAGTAAGCCGGGAGCATAGTTATGCTTAAACAAATCCACTTTATAGTAATTTTTGTTTTTTCTATTTAGCACACAAAGAGACGGTTACAATCATGAATGCGTTTGGTCAACCACCAAGTCTCTCGATTAATCCAATTAAACGTCTATTTGTTGTTATAGAAAATACATTTAATGCGAAAAAATAAGCGAAACGGAAAAACTATCAATTGATCGAGAGAACATTGTGACGTTGTTAAACGTGTCTTTATCGTAATAAGATTCTTTGATAACGTCATCTGCACCTTCACCACTGAAGGCCATTTGCACCTTAATCATTGAACGTCATCTACACCTTCATCATTGAACGGTATGCACCAAGAAGTTTCTTGGTATGCACGCCCAAATCATTAAACGTCATCTGCACCTTCATCATTGATCGTCATCGTCATATACACCGTAATCACTGAACGTATTCTGCACATTCAATCACTGAGCGTCACCCACGCCTGTATCATTGAACGTATTCCTGTACCTTCATCATTGGACGTATTCCGCGCCTGAACGTATTTCTGTACCTTCATCATTAAATGCAATCTGCATCTTCATCATTGAACGTCATCTATTTGCTGTAACAAATTTACCAGTTTCATTCTGCTTGTATTTACATTGTCATTGACACGAATGAGCAAATAATGTAGATTTAGTCAACTATGAAATACTTTAGTTGAGAGGAGGCAACCTGCAAATGTACATTGCATTGATTTTTTTCTAGTGAATTAATGTCTTTTACCAGTTTGTCACTCATTCATATGGCAGAAAAATGTTGAAAAAACACCCCACCACACAAACGTTAACATGTATTATCTGTTGTGTAGAGGCGTCGGTGTATTTCCCGGTGCGGTTACCCATTGCCAGCGATGCAGGGCGGAGGGTCTTGCAAGGGACAATGTGTAGTAAATTTCAAGTCAAACGGGAAATACATTTAGCCTTTGGAGCATTCCAAATTAAACAATAAACATCGGAATTCGATAAAATTAGGCTTCTTCGTCTTGTGAGTTTTAAAGGTGCATTATAAAAGAGCTAAATCTCCCTACTCCAGTTCTTTGTTCAGGCTTCAAGTGTTACATAATTTTAAACATTTGTTCTCATGACAATCCTATGATCAAGTTTCTATGGTTTAGATATGGAATGGATAAGGAGAACTTCGCCATCTTACAATTAAACAATGAAATGAATAATCCAGAATTTGTTTAGAAATAACCTGCAAAGATTTCCTGTGATCGACTTTGTGAGAAGACTAACAATCTAGCGATCTAATAGCGGGATAGTGAACGATATGCCAAGGTTACAAGCTAATAAAAAAATAGTCAGAATATGCCCAGGTCCAGCTCGGAGTTTTTGGCCTCGGGGATGCACTACCGATGAAAATTGATGAGCCTCGGAAGGCGCTGGGAACAGATTCCCGGGAACGTAGCGCCCCACGTGGGACCCCCGGGAGCCATGAGAAGGAAATTTGTTTTTTTCCACATCGTCAGTGATTTTTTCCCGAATGAGACCTAGGCAATGATTATTGCGCATTGACAGTACAGATTCATCGAAGCGGGTGCGGGGGTGGGGTCCATATCAAACCCCACAAAAAACCCTTTTTTGGATTCCCGAGTACGCCACTATATGGACATACACATTAATTCTTCGTTCAAATCAGATTTCCAGCAATTGAAGTCCACTATAGCATCACTATTTGGGTCAAATTATTCTTGGTGCAGTGTTTTATAAGGAAAATAATTTTATATTCCGAAAATCGAACGATCAGTCATTGAACAGACAAGAAAATTATTTTGAAACATGCAAACCTACGAAGAGATAGTGTACACTTATTTTCGGATAGCAATGATGTATGGGTTTCGTCTGAATCAATAACTAGTTTCTACTTGAAATTAAGTAACAATTTTACCTTTCTTCATGCGTTATGGTTTTCTAGTATGTTGAAAGTTTATAAGTTGAAAATGAAAAACAACACAAACAACTTAAATCTGAAGTAGGTATTAAATGAAAAACTCCATTTTGTCTCAAGTGCAATGGATTAAGATATTCACGCAAATGTATAATATTATTATAGTTTCTCAGATGTAGCATACCATATATTGCCTCCGTCCTCTCTCTCTCTGATAGTGGTCAACATCCGCTTACTCACAGATCAGTTTCATATATGATATACAGTTCCATCGACCCTCAATGTATTCAAATTAATCAGTAATTGACGTGTTTCAAATAGATCAAATATGAAACTATTATGATTGTAATTAGTTTTCGCCATTAATAATATTTGGACGTTGATGAAGTTTACAAAGTGGATATCGGCCTTTAAATTTCATGACATCTATTGTTTGATATATATTATATATTGAACAGAACAGTCTGGCAGTGAGTGGGGGGGGGGGTAGAATTCGCGAAAACCCACGAGGTTCGACATGCTGTTCTGCTTCTTGTTGTACACAATTATGAGATCGAAAATACCCAAGGATTGAGTTTTCAGTTTCCGGGAACCTGAATACCACCAATTATCCGAATATATGAGATAATATTCGGAACTTGATAGCAAGAAAGATTTCCTACCCTTTTTTGCAAATTTAGCAGCCTTTTAAACAGAAGACAAGCATGCGAGTTTTAGCTACATACATATTAAACCAGAAAAGGAAGATCATTTTGATGCGTTTTTTATGGAGTTAGATTAAATTCGGTCAGCTAAAGAACAAGTTGACTGGATTATATATTACTAATCTAAACTCACAATTCCTTCAATATGTACTCCTTAGTGACGTAATAGAAGACGTGATTAGTCAGTTAATCGATGAAGTTTATGCCACGTGAATGCTCTGGGGACTTTCCTTCTGTTTATTATAGTATTAACTAAGTCAATAAATAAAATAGAAAAGTCTTTGAATAGTAAGCCGGGAGCATAGTTATGCTTAAACAAATCCACTTTATAGTAATTTTTGTTTTTTCTATTTAGCACACAAAGAGACGGTTACAATCATGAATGCGTTTGGTCAACCACCAAGTCTCTCGATTAATCCAATTAAACGTCTATTTGTTGTTATAGAAAATACATTTAATGCGAAAAAATAAGCGAAACGGAAAAACTATCAATTGATCGAGAGAACATTGTGACGTTGTTAAACGTGTCTTTATCGTAATAAGATTCTTTGATAACGTCATCTGCACCTTCACCACTGAAGGCCATTTGCACCTTAATCATTGAACGTCATCTACACCTTCATCATTAAACGGTATGCACCAAGAAGTTTCTTGGTATACACGCCCAAATCATTAAACGTCATCTGCACCTTCATCATTGATCGTCATCGTCATATACACCGTAATCACTGAACGTATTCTGCACATTCAATCACTGAGCGTCACCCACGCCTGTATCATTGAACGTATTCCTGTACCTTCATCATTGGACGTATTCCGAACGTATTTCTGTACCTTCATCATTAATGCAATCTGCATCTTCATCATTGAACGTCATCTATTTGCTGTAACAAATTTACCAGTTTCATTCTGCTTGTATTTACATTGTCATTGACACGAATGAGCAAATAATGTAGATTTAGTCAACTATGAAATACTTTAGTTGAGAGGAGGCAACCTGCAAATGTACATTGCATTGATTTTTTTCTAGTGAATTAATGTCTTTTACCAGTTTGTCACTCATTCATATGGCAGAAAAATGTTGAAAAAACACCCCACCACACAAACGTTAACATGTATTATCTGTTGTGTAGAGGCGTCGGTGTATTTCCAGGCGTGGTTATCCATTGCCAGCGATGCAGGGCGGAGGGTCTTGCAAGGGACAATGTGTAGTAAATTTCAAGTCAAACGGGAAATACATTTAGCCTATGGAGCATTCCAAATTAAACAATAAACATCGGAATTCGATAAAATTAGGCTTCTTCGTCTTGTGAGTTTTAAAGGTGCATTATAAAAGAGCTAAATCTCCCTACTGCTGTTCTTTGTTCAGGCTTCAAGTGTTACATAATTTTAAACATTTATTCTCATGACAATCCTATGATCAAGTTTCTATGGTTTAGATATGGAATGGATAAGGAGAACTTCGCCATCTTACAATTAAACAATGAAATGAATAATCCAGAATTTGTTTAGAAATAACCTGCAAAGATTTCCTGCGATCGACTTTGTGAGAAACGAAGACTAACAATCTAGCGATCTAATAGCGGGATAGTGAACGATATGCCAAGGTTACAAGCTAATAAAAAAATAGTCAGAATATGCCCAGGTCCAGCTCGGAGTTTTTGGCCTTGGGGATGCACTACCGATGAAAATTGATGAGCCTCGGAAGGCGCTGGGAACAGATTCCCGGGAACGTAGCGCCCCACGTGGGACCCCCGGGAGCCATGAGAAGGAAATTTGTTTTTTTCCACATCGTCAGTGATTTTTTCCCGAATGAGACCTAGGCAATGATTATTGCGCATTGACAGTACAGATTCATCGAATCGGGTGCGGGGGTGGGGTCCATATCAAACCCCACAAAAAACCCTTTTATGGATTCCCGAGTACGCCACTATATGGACATACACATTAATTCTTCGTTCAAATCAGATTTCCAGCAATTGAAGTCCACTATAGCATCACTATTTGGGTCAAATTATTCTTGGTGCAGTGTTTTATAAGGAAAATAATTTTATATTCCGAAAATCGAACGATCAGTCATTGAACAGACAAGAAAATTATTTTGAAACATGCAAACCTACGAAGAGATAGTGTTTTTAAGTCATGATTTAATCATGGAATGGATAATCGAAACTATTTTTTTCGTACCGACTTTAGTCATGACAATCCGGGCTAGGCCGAAAATTAAATTGCTAAATTCTCGGTTCAGAGTGGATCAATTTGACTGAAATTTTCAGCAAAGCTCTTTACATTATCTAGTTTTAAATTATAAAAGTGAGTACTGCCAGCTCTTTAGCTAATCTCCCATAATGTATCTTTAAGAATTAAAAATATAAAATGGACGTCAACCTCATATAATATCATGAAGTAGGCTGTCTATAAAGTGGTATTTATCATCTGTAAGATATCTGTAAGTCGGGAATAATGATGGGTACACATTGGTGTGAAAGTAATACAAATATGCGTCTTTTTTATATTCAACAGGGTGGGGTCTGTTTATACAGTCAAGTGGTGTGGTTCCAATCCCTCGTGGGATTTCTCCGGGTTCTGACACCCCCTCCCCCAAATGCTAACGACACCTTAATGCAGACAAATTTTCAAAATAAAATTGTACGACATGTTAGTCCCAAAATATCCTAGTCTTTCTCTCATATGGCCATATACGAGTAAAAAGGGGTTCTATATGACGTACCTAACGGTTGATACTGTGCAGTATACAAAATTAGATTTTCAAACAAATTACTAGAACCTCTATCTGGAATATATCTGTATGATAAATATACTACGGAAGCGTAATAGGGCCACATATTTTTTTTTTATTCTATTTTCAATTTTTCAAGTTAGTAACTTGAATTTTCAAGTTACTAACTTGAATTTTCAAGTTACTAACTTGAATTTTCAAGATACTAACTTGAATTTTCAAGTTACTAACTTGAATTTTCAAGTTACTAACTTGAATTTTCAAGTTACTAACTTGAATAACTTGAATTTTCAAGATACTAACTTGAATTTTCAAGTTACTAACTTGAATTTTCAAGTTACTAACTTGAATTTTCAAGATACTAACTTGAATTTTCAAGATACTAACTTGAATTTTCAAGATACTAACTTGAATTTTCAAGTTAACTAACTTGAATTTTCAAGTTAACTAACTTGAATTTTCAAGTTACTGTTATATTATAAAAAGGCGTTTTGATCTAATGATATAGTATGTCATTCAATGCTTTAGTCAATGGACGGCACGGTTATAGACCTCAATGACAAGGTCCGGGAGTAGCCTTTTCGATCACGCAGGTTTCCCCCCTGCAGCGAAATTACTCCCCGCGCATTATGGTGTCGACGTACCATAAAACACCATTTATTCATTCATTCATTCATTCATTTTAACAGTATTGAGCCCTATGGAAAACCTTTTTGAAGTACAAAAAAAAAAATTAAATGACAAATCAAACGTCCCAGTTCTAAAAATAGTCTTTAGTGACATAATACACGACATTCCCCCTCACCCCCGCCACATGGATATCTGCCCCCCTCCTTTTTAGGACTTTTACTCCCAGGACATTTCCTGCTGAAGACATCTTAACTCCTAGGACATCGCCCCCCGAACTTTTACTCACCAGACATCTGCCCCTGGGACATTTACCCCCCCCCCCCCCCCCAGGCCATCTACCCCCAGAGTTTTACCCCCTCCCCCCGACAATTTTCCTCTGGAACATCTGCGCCCTAGGACAAGTCTGCCCCCTCCCCGCCACCCACCCTTTAGAGAGAGAGAGAGAAATGGGGTTTAACGTCCACTGGACACACACGAGGTCATTTCGGGACTAACATATGGTTTTAATTTTATTTCGATAATTCGCTTGCGCGTAGGGGTCTTTAGCAGTGGGAGGAAACCGGAGTGCCCAGAGGAAACCCACGAGGTTGAGAAAGCGCCCCTATCTCCCTCCATGCCACATACGCTCACACCAGGGAACAAAACCGGAGCCGCAAGCCAGAGGTGACCGGCCAGCTAGAGGTCGAAGCGCTGCACTCTAGACCACCCTTTAGAACCCAGGACGTGTAAAATAATGCACTGTAAAAAATTATACTTATTTTACATTGTTTCTGGGATTGCCTCGTAACACCCTTTAGAATCCTGGACCTTACGAGGTACTCCATGACACAATGTAAAATAAATATAAATTTTTTACAGTGCATTATTTTACAGGTCAATAGTACAGAGTTAGATAGTAGAATGCGTCCATAGAAGCCGACTCTTGGGGAGAGGTTCGGGTGGCCGATAAGCTACGCCTTGGTTTGCCATCAATGATGTCGAGGGTTCGAGTCCCATTCTCTGCTATCTTTGTGACAAGGTGCAAGAGCAGCCTATCCGATCACTCAGGGGTACTCCGAGAACATAAGCAGATTATCGGCGATAACACGTAGATTGACATGATCGAAACCACAGCCGCAAGCCAGAGGTGACCGGCCAGCTAGAGGTCGAAGCGCGGCACTCTAGACCACTAGGACATCCCACCCCCACCCCACCCTTTAGAACCCAGCACGTGTAAAATAATGCACTGTAAAAAAATGATACTTATTTTACATTGTTTCTTGGAGTACCTCGTAACATCCTTTAAAATCCTGGACGTTACGAGCTACTCCAAGAAACAATGTAAAATAAATATAAATTTTTTAACAGTGCATTATTTTACAGGTCAGTAGTACAGAGTTAGAAAGTAGAATGCGTCCATCGCCCTATTCCTAGCATGTCGTAGAAGCCGACTCTTGGGCAGAAGGTCGGGTGGCCGATAAGCTTCGCCTTGGTCTGCCACCAGTGATGTCGAGGGTTCGAGTCCCATTATCTGCTATCTTAGTGACAAGGTGCAGGAGCAGTCTATCCGATCACTTAGGGTTACTCCCAGAACATAAGCAGATTATCGGCGATAACACGTAGATTGACAAGATTTACGGTGTCGACGTGCTATAAACAACTTTCATTTATTTAGGTCAATACTGCCAGTTTATGAAGAGAAGACATGTTTTTTATTTATCAGAGCTGAGTATAAACGCAATGCGCTTTCCGCCTCAGTTAATTCTACGGAAGCGTAATAGGGTCATTAATTAATTTTCTTCTAAATTTTAAAACCTGTAAGTCAATAACCTGAAAATTCCGGGTAGTAAAATGGCATACAAGAAAGATAATACGCCCACACAGCAACCTTGACACACATATAGGCTACCAGAAATGTAACGGATATGTAACGGATAAAAGCCTGGACCAAATATACATCACAGTCGGTTATAACTTCATTAATACTTCGGGGGGGGGGGGGGCGTTACACGATGTTCTAAGGAGGGGGAATATCCAGGGGGTGAAAGTCCCAGGGTAGATGTCGTTGTGTCTCGGTCTATAACCGTGCCGTCCATTGCCTAAAGCAAAACGCTTATTTTATAATATAACAGTAACTTGAAAATCAGTCACTAAGATAGCAGAGAATGGGACTCGAACCCTCGACACCATTGATGGCAGACCAAGGCGTATCTTGTTGGCCACCCGACCCACTCCGCAAGAGTCGGCGTCTACGACACGCTAGGAATAGGGCGATGATCGCATTCTACTATCTAACTCTGTACTATTGACCTGTAAAATAATGCACTGTAAAATATTTACATTTATTTTACATTGTTTCTTGGAGTAGCTCGTAACGTCCAGGGTTCTAAAGGGTGTTACGAAGTACTCAAAGAAACAATGTAAAATAAGTATAATTATTTTACAGTGCATTATTTTACACGTCCAGAGTTCTAAAGGATGGGGGTTGGGATGGCCTAGTGGTCTAGAGTGCCGCGCTTCGACCTCTAGCTGGCCGGTCACCTCTGGCTTGCGGCTGTGGTTTCGATCCCTGGTGTGAGCGTATGTGGCATGGAGGGAGATAGGGGCGCCTTCTCAACCTCGTGGGTTTCCTCCGGTTTCCTTCCACTACTAAAGAGCCCTACGCGCATGCGAATTATCGAAATAAAATCAAAACCATATGTTAGTCCCGAAATGACCTAATGTGTGTCCAGTGGACGTTAAACCCCATTTCTCTCTCTCTCTCTAAAGGGTGGGTGGCGGGGAGGGGGCAGACATGTCCTAGGGCGCAGATGTTCCAGAGGAAAAATGTCGGGGGGGGGGGGTTTAAAACTCTGGGGGTAGATGTCCTAGGGGGTGGGGGTAAATGTCCCAGGGGCATATGTCTGGTGAGTAAAAGTCCGGGGGGAGATGTCCTAGGAGTTAAGATGTCTTCAGCAGACATGTCCTAGGGCGCAGATGTTCCAGAGGAAAAATGTCGGGGGGAGGGGGTAAAACTCTGGGGGTAGATGTCCTAGGGGGTGGGGGTAAATGTCCCAGGGGCAGATGTCTGGTGAGTAAAAGTCCGGGGGGAGATGTCCTAGGAGTTAAGATGTCTTCAGCAGGAAATGTCCTGGGAGTAAAAGTCCTAAAAAGGAGGGGGGTTATCCGGGGGCAGATATCCATGTGGCGGGGTGGGGGGGGGAGAATGTCGTGTATTATGTCACTAAAGACTATTTTTAGAACTGGGAACTGGGACGTTTGTTTTGTCATTTAATTTTTTTTTTGTACTTCAAAAAGGTTTTCTATAGGGCTCAATACTGTTAAAATGAATGAATGAATGAATAAATGGTGTTTTATGGTACGTCGACACCATAATTCGCGGATAGTAATTTCGCTGCAGGGGGAAACCTGCGTGATCGAATAGGCTACTCCCGGACCTTGTCATTGAGGTCTATAACCGTGCCGTCCATTGACTAAAGCATTGCATGACATACTATATCATTAGATCAAAACGCCTTTTTAATAACATAACAGTAACTTGAAAATTCAAGTTAGTTAACTTGAAAATTCAAGTTAGTTAACTTGAAAATTCAAGTTACTAACTTGAAAATTCAAGTTACTAACTTGAAAATTCAAGTTAGTATCTTGAAAATTCAAGTTAGTAACTTGAAAATTCAAGTTAGTAACTTGAAAATTCAAGTTAGTAACTTGAAAATTCAAGTTAGTAACTTGAAAATTCAAGTTAGTAACTTGAAAATTCAAGTTAGTAACTTGAAAATTCAAGTTAGTATCTTGAAAATTCAAGTTAGTAACTTGAAAATTCAAGTTAGTAACTTGAAAATTCAAGTTAGTATCTTGAAAATTCAAGTTAGTAACTTGAAAATTCAAGTTAGTAACTTGAAAATTCAAGTTAGTAACTTGAAAATTCAAGTTAGTATCTTGAAAATTCAAGTTAGTAACTTGAAAATTCAAGTTAGTAACTTGAAAATTCAAGTTAGTAACTTGAAAATTCAAGTTAGTAACTTGAAAATTCAAGTTAGTAACTTGAAAATTCAAGTTAGTAACTTGAAAATTCAAGTTAGTATCTTGAAAATTCAAGTTAGTAACTTGAAAATTCAAGTTAGTAACTTGAAAATTCAAGTTAGTAACTTGAAAATTCAAGTTACTAACTTGAAAAATTGAAAATATAATAAAAAAAAAATAATATGTGGCCCTATTACGCTTCCGTAATATACTGACTAGTATTAAGTTAAAAACGTTACTCGATTGGGATAAATAGTTTTCAGCTCCAAAGGATTTCCAATAAAATAACCTAACTTACTTTAAAAGCTGACATCCGGTTTCACGTGTTACAATAAAACAACCGGTGAAATATGTAATCCACCGGAAGGACCAAAAAACTCTCCAATGTAATAAAGACCAAGAGTACCACTATCATTCCACCTGGAATGAAAAACTCCATTTTGTCTCAAGTGCAATGGATTAAGATATTCACGCAAATGTATAATATTATTATAGTTTCTCAGATGTAGCATACCATATATTGCCTCCGTCCTCTCTCTCTCTGATAGTGGTCAACATCCGCTTACTCACAGATCAGTTTCATATATGATATACAGTTCCATCGACCCTCAATGTATTCAAATTAATCAGTAATTGACGTGTTTCAAATAGATCAAATATGAAACTATTATGATTGTAATTAGTTTTCGCCATTAATAATATTTGGACGTTGATGAAGTTTACAAAGTGGATATCGGCCTTTAAATTTCATGACATCTATTGTTTGATATATATTATATATTGAACAGAACAGTCTGGCAGTGAGTGGGGGGGGGGTAGAATTCGCGAAAACCCACGAGGTTCGACATGCTGTTCTGCTTCTTGTTGTACACAATTATGAGATCGAAAATACCCAAGGATTGAGTTTTCAGTTTCCGGGAACCTGAATACCACCAATTATCCGAATATATGAGATAATATTCGGAACTTGATAGCAAGAAAGATTTCCTACCCTTTTTTGCAAATTTAGCAGCCTTTTAAACAGAAGACAAGCATGCGAGTTTTAGCTACATACATATTAAACCAGAAAAGGAAGATCATTTTGATGCGTTTTTTATGGAGTTAGATTAAATTCGGTCAGCTAAAGAACAAGTTGACTGGATTATATATTACTAATCTAAACTCACAATTCCTTCAATATGTACTCCTTAGTGACGTAATAGAAGACGTGATTAGTCAGTTAATCGATGAAGTTTATGCCACGTGAATGCTCTGGGGACTTTCCTTCTGTTTATTATAGTATTAACTAAGTCAATAAATAAAATAGAAAAGTCTTTGAATAGTAAGCCGGGAGCATAGTTATGCTTAAACAAATCCACTTTATAGTAATTTTTGTTTTTTCTATTTAGCACACAAAGAGACGGTTACAATCATGAATGCGTTTGGTCAACCACCAAGTCTCTCGATTAATCCAATTAAACGTCTATTTGTTGTTATAGAAAATACATTTAATGCGAAAAAATAAGCGAAACGGAAAAACTATCAATTGATCGAGAGAACATTGTGACGTTGTTAAACGTGTCTTTATCGTAATAAGATTCTTTGATAACGTCATCTGCACCTTCACCACTGAAGGCCATTTGCACCTTAATCATTGAACGTCATCTACACCTTCATCATTGAACGGTATGCACCAAGAAGTTTCTTGGTATGCACGCCCAAATCATTAAACGTCATCTGCACCTTCATCATTGATCGTCATCGTCATATACACCGTAATCACTGAACGTATTCTGCACATTCAATCACTGAGCGTCACCCACGCCTGTATCATTGAACGTATTCCTGTACCTTCATCATTGGACGTATTCCGCGCCTGAACGTATTTCTGTACCTTCATCATTAAATGCAATCTGCATCTTCATCATTGAACGTCATCTATTTGCTGTAACAAATTTACCAGTTTCATTCTGCTTGTATTTACATTGTCATTGACACGAATGAGCAAATAATGTAGATTTAGTCAACTATGAAATACTTTAGTTGAGAGGAGGCAACCTGCAAATGTACATTGCATTGATTTTTTTCTAGTGAATTAATGTCTTTTACCAGTTTGTCACTCATTCATATGGCAGAAAAATGTTGAAAAAACACCCCACCACACAAACGTTAACATGTATTATCTGTTGTGTAGAGGCGTCGGTGTATTTCCAGGCGTGGTTATCCATTGCCAGCGATGCAGGGCGGAGGGTCTTGCAAGGGACAATGTGTAGTAAATTTCAAGTCAAACGGGAAATACATTTAGCCCATGGAGCATTCCAAATTAAACAATAAACATCGGAATTCGATAAAATTAGGCTTCTTCGTCTTGTGAGTTTTAAATGTGCATTATAAAAGAGCTAAATCTCCCTACTGCTGTTCTTTGTTCAGGCTTCAAGTGTTACATAATTTTAAACATTTATTCTCATGACAATCCTATGATCAAGTTTCTATGGTTTAGATATGGAATGGATAAGGAGAACTTCGCCATCTTACAATTAAACAATGAAATGAATAATCCAGAATTTGTTTAGAAATAACCTGCAAAGATTTCCTGCGATCGACTTTGTGAGAAACGAAGACTAACAATCTAGCGATCTAATAGCGGGATAGTGAACGATATGCCAAGGTTACAAGCTAATAAAAAAATAGTCAGAATATGCCCAGGTCCAGCTCGGAGTTTTTGGCCTCGGGGATGCACTACCGATGAAAATTGATGAGCCTCGGAAGGCGCTGGGAACAGATTCCCGGGAACGTAGCGCCCCACGTGGGACCCCCGGGAGCCATGAGAAGGAAATTTGTTTTTTTTCCACATCGTCAGTGATTTTTTCCCGAATGAGACCTAGGCAATGATTATTGCGCATTGACAGTACAGATTCATCGAAGCGGGTGCGGGGGTGGGGTCCATATCAAACCCCACAAAAAACCCTTTTATGGATTCCCGAGTACGCCACTATATGGACATACACATTAATTCTTCGTTCAAATCAGATTTCCAGCAATTGAAGTCCACTATAGCATCACTATTTGGGTCAAATTATTCTTGGTGCAGTGTTTTATAAGGAAAATAATTTTATATTCCGAAAATCGAACGATCAGTCATTGAACAGACAAGAAAATTATTTTGAAACATGCAAACCTACGAAGAGATAGTGTACACTTATTTTCGGATAGCAATGATGTATGGGTTTCGTCTGAATCAATAACTAGTTTCTACTTGAAATTAAGTAACAATTTTACCTTTCTTCATGCGTTATGGTTTTCTAGTATGTTGAAAGTTTATAAGTTGAAAATGAAAAACAACACAAACAACTTAAATCTGAAGTAGGTATTAAATTTGATAAAACCTCAAATGACGTCATATCCATTTTGATTTATATAAATTGTCATTTCATTTGAAGAAAGCAAGTTATGTTTTTTGAACATTATTCTCTTGTGGATGTCAAATTGAACCCCGTTCATATAAATTTATACGTCAATTCTATTAGGCACCCTTTCATTTGACACACAGACGTCACAAAAATGTCCATTTTTTGTGTTGACGTCATTGAAAGTGGCGATGAAACGATGGTCGTGATGGTTGGAGATTATTGCTCGACTCGACAGACAGATTCTTTCTGCTTGTTCATTTAGAAGCTCTCTGTATCAAATGGCATTTGGAGCTAAAAATAACTCCTTCATAACCATGTGTCGCTTCAGCAGTCGCTAATGTTACATTGCATTACTGCAGAACTGGTTGTAGACCGGCTGACGTACTGTCATTAATAAATAATAAAGACATAGCTAAACTGTCATTGATAATATTACAGGGTATTAGAAGTAGTGGTATATTCTGGTAGGTAACACGTTAAGTATTCTCTCTTTTCGTTATCTACATGGACATTTTAAAAGATAGAGTATACGATTACCACCCATACCATCATATAATTGGTTATCGCGGTTGGTCTGCGTGTGCATTTATTAGCATCAGGCCAAACGTTGAATAAATAATTCACACGATGTAACTCCAGAACCACGATGACAACTTTAAACAAACTTACTGTATTGACGACAAACCGACATCTTTCTTGGACTATTGGTGTATTTTTATTAGTCTGTTAGGATGGTGTTAGCTTCCACTAGTTCCACTCACCATAATTAACTTCCGTTTTCCAAATAAATCATCAATTTGCAATTTAGGATTTTTTATGTCAAATATTTAAAAAATAAAAGTAATCCAGAAAGATTAATCCTCAAGCTGTTCTTGGAATATATAAGACTCGATGCGTCATTTGCAAATTTCAATTTTTCCACGACTTAATCGCTACTAGAATGTACTCAAAATGATGGAAGATTAGGTACCGAACGCAGAGTTCTCGCTAGAATAGTTTAAAATATATAATGTAAAGCGAATCTGAAAATTGTAGTCAGATTACCTCACTCCGAACCCCAAATTCCTGATTTTAATAACGCTATAGCCTTGATTGACATTTTTACCGATAGCGAACAACGTCTCAATTATCCATTTACGGTTAATGATCAAGCGTCGTTCAACCTCATTTCCGATTCAAATCTGCTAAAAATCGGACCCATCAGATGGCACCGAGAGTTATTTATGGTCTTGTTATGTTAATAAATGTTTAATTAATAGTTTATAACATATATCATTTAAATACCCGCTCTTGCATAAAAAATTTAATTAAAAATTTTTTAAAATATCAATGGATGATAATCTCTCGACTTGCATTTAGTCTGATTAAAAAGAGGTCGCTTAAAAGATTCAGAGAAATTTAAAGTAGTACTGGCGTGTGTTTACTATATCCTATATTTCTATCTTCTACAGTGTATGCTCATTTTTCAACTGATCACATCTTTGTGAATTCTGAACGGAATTGAACTATATTTTGACTGACAATATTGTACTTTTCAAGGAATTATCAATCCAAAATAGGCATACACGGTTCCGTTACGTTCAGAAATCGCCAGATCTAGAATTTTTAATTACATTGGAAAGTACAATCACAATGTAGTCTTTATTGACATGTAACTATCTCAAACTATGCTTCAGATTACCAATAAAAACATGTATCAAATATAGTGACTAATACTGCAATGCTCTATGTGGGAAATGACCGATATATATGTTGGGTGCCAAGGCCTCCACCCGCCTAGCTCTTATGATTCTTTTCGTGCCACCCTTAAATAATGTTCGCTTCACAAGATACGCTTGGTGTATTTACAGTATAATTATTGAAAACTATTGCGCAAAAAGTAAAATTTAACTCGTGTGGTTTAATATCTTTCTATCTGGCCAACACAGGAATCCAGTATTTCGAAACAATTTAATCTCCTTTTCTACGACCACCTGCAGGAAGGAAGCGGCAGTATACGGTCCAGATATGGAACCTTGATTTCTTTTTTTCTTCCATGCGAATGACTTAGATATCAATAGTGGTGATTATTGGTAGACGATTTGTTGACGGAGAGTGAGTGTTACATGATTTTAAGTAAAAGCGAGTTGGTACTAGAAACGGTAATTAAATATTGATAGTGAATCAACTCCTTGTAGAAATCAGGTTGCCATGAAAACACTTTCGTTGTTTGTCAAAACAAGAAAACTACTTCGCTTTCGTCAAGTTGTAAACGTGCTTAAGTGTTTTGGAAACTAAGCGATTCTTGTACTTTTATGAGTTGTAGTTACTAAAAATATTTAGTACACTCCAGAGAGGCACAAAAAAATAAATAAAAATACAAGATGTATTGTGTATAAAGCTGGTGTATTGCCTCTTTAGGAGACATAATATAACAGTAAACAATGGTTGGTGTTTTTAATTTGGACCGGCATAGACATTTTATTTATAAAAATATTGTCTCCATGGTTAGAATCTTGTGAATTTTTCTATATAATTGATGATGACGGAGTATGGGTTATAGTACTTCACCCAGTTGGGAGGGGGTGGGGGATTTGAACCCTTAACTGCTTTTATAACGAATTAGACAAAACACTGGTACATATAATATTATATATTCTAATATTTCCCAACCTTGGAAATGTCAATACGTCTGAAACGAAAGAAGAAAAAAATTAATATTATCGATAAAGAAAGAAAAAAAGAGGATTAATGTGAAGTGAAGTGGTCAGAAGACTATTGGTAGAAGTAGTGTGTGGGAGAATTCTGTCACTAACAACTCGTAGCTTTAACGGCTTCCAGATTCATTAAAATGACATTTTCATTTGACATTCTCATAAAATAAACTACAGTTTATAGCACAATGATTTTTATCTTTTTTCTATAATTGGAATGCAAACAAAATGCTGATTGATCATCATCACTTGGTTTGACTACAGACAAATCTCACCAGTGTGTTTTAGAGAGAGAGAGAGAGAGAGAGAGAGAGAGAGAGAGAGAGAGAGAGAGAGAGAGAGAGAGAGATGGTCATTTCGGGACATTATGTTACAATTACAATTCGTTTTCGCCTAGGTACTTTAGCAGTGGTAGGAAACTGGAGGACCAGGGGAAACTGACGACCTTTGGAGAGGCGGATCGACTCCTTGTTACGCGCAAGCCTGGGATCGAAAAAAAGGTATTTGCTATTTGGCTCAATGACAGACTAATGACCACCTAACCCCCCTGAAGTATTACCTGAACCGTGTAAACTTCAAATAGTTCAAATTTAACTTAAACCCAAACAAAGTATGTTGCTTGTTATGTGTGTGATTATATTTGTTTCATTTCGTGCTATGGACCGATTTATTATATACCAACCCCACATAATTAGAATTTAAGTAACACAAATATCACCATAATATTTAAAAATATCACCATAATATTTAAAAATATCACCATAATATTTAAAAATATTACATGGGAAATCTGACTATTACAATCAATAAATTTTATAATAATACACTATTCTACTGTATAGTGCAGTAAGTAATTATCACTCATTAAATCTTTGTATAACCAGCAGCTGTTGACAACAATACCATTATTTTATATTTCAGATAACTGTATATTAAGTGTTTCTCTTCGTGTTATACATCTGTTTATAACACCTACCTTGCCTTATTGTTCTAAATAATTGTTCTAGTTAACGTATTGATCTCTTTATCACTATTTGTACAATATGATTTGATCTCTACAATGTGATCGTAAAATTCCACCATAGTGCTGTGTTTGTACATAAACAGATAAGAAAAAGAGAACAGCAAAGCTAATCTTTAGCCTATAAATTTAATTTACCGCGCCTGCGACGCTGCTTTACGGCGATTACACACACAATCGCTCTGAACCATGTCTTAGTTCGATCTAATCTAGTGCTTGAGTTGTGTCATGAATTGAGAATTAAATGCTTATTAATCCCGAATTATTTCGGGTTCTAAGGCTACTGTTATAGAAGTGACGTCACGTTTTATTGAAGGATCTTGGGTTCACCGGGTTAGCTCTAAGTCATGTTTCATTGCGTAATCACTCAAGAAGAATTCCTCCGTCATTACCACCATGAATTTTTTAAAAACAAATTCCTCCTGTACCAGTACCGAGGCAGTGAAGGGTGGCGAAAGATAGATTTTAATAGTTAGTTTATTTCAAAAGATGCATGCGACGACAACAATATTCTAACAAAGGTTCAAACGCAGATGGGGATATTTTAAACGATGTACAAAAGAAATGCCGTTTCTACTGTTACCAGAATTCACGAAGGTTTAAAATGAAGCTAACCGCCTCGAGTAACGGAAGCAGTTGTATGGCTAGTCATGTATTCCAAAATATGTAATGTATACTTATACAACAGTCCCATTAACGAATATCCAGTTAGTCTCAGAGGTTGCAGTCGGAATTATATGGGGTGCAAATAATGCGATCGAGGTTATAACCAGCCCGTCGACCCCTTCATGTGACAAAAAAACTAACGGAAAAATTCACAGAATTTTCGAACAAACAACATTTTTTGAGGTTTATACTGATAGACAACGGCGAAGTTGATCAGATTGTTGTTTTTTTTGGATACACTTAAATATATGAGAAATGAAATGGAGTTTAACGTCCTACTGTTCTGCCCGAACTCGACTAATGAAGACCGGCATACGCGATACAGAGTGCTATGGGAAAATTTGGCCCGGACAGCGGAATTACGGCATACTCTTATATCGTCCTGTATCACTGGCAAGGAGGAATCACGCCGGAAAATCTGGATGAACTTTCTCGGCCAATGCAGGGATCGAACACCCAACGTGCCACCGTGACCTCCAACTTAAATATATGATTACCAAATGACTCTTGTTTAGCGTTTCGTTATTTGACAATATTGCAATTGCCCTTTTGTATGAGTGGTCATTTGTGCAATACAACGGTCCCATGGTGGCCACGAAAGGAACAAAACTATACATGACTGGAAAACTGGTCATTCAAGGGACAATACAAGACTGTGTGTACAGCATTTTATTGGTTCGACAATTGGATTAACCTAATTACACCAATTAACTTAGAATGTGAAAGATTTATATAAATGATTATCGTATAATACACAAACTAACAAACCAGTTCATTCCCTTTGACTCAAAATAAAATAAATGTCAGCATAATATAAAAACAGTCATTGATGGGCCTGTCGGTATTCGACATTTAAGGAATTCTGCTGAGATTATTACTTCATCCCTATAGCTGGCCAATCTAATCTTAGTGTGGCTTAATTGACTTCTTGGCAACAAGACCAACAACAAAAGTACAAGTTATTCTAGTATGATTTCTTGTTAGGGATATCACACTGGGTGAAATCGACCATGAAAGCTATATTAAAGTAGCAACACTATTATTATTAATTTAGTTGCTTGGAATTAAAACAAGATATATCATGGCATGGACCTTTTGAATCTCACTGGCTGTTTCTCAGATATACACGTATGAAAACTTCGGTTCTTAAAGTATCAGAGAGAGGGAGGGCGAGCGAGAGAGAGAGAGAGGGAGGGAGAGAGAGAGGTCATTTCGGGACTAACACGTGGTTCAATTTTATTTCAATAATGGGCTTGCGCATAGGGGTCTTTAGCAATGGGAGGAGGAAACCCACGAGGTTGGACAGGCGACCTTACTCCTTGTCACGTACAACCGGAGAATCGAAACCACGCCAGTTGATTCGATGACAGACCTTTTTATCAATAAGGCATGAGAGGGTATAGCGGGAGCTGAGTTATTCCAACTAAATATGTAAAACAATTATTTCACCGACAGTTTAGATCTTTAAACTGCATATCTCCACCTAACGATCGGAGATATATATCGGTACAATCTAGAACATTATATTTGTTAACAAAACATTGTAATCTTTCGATATACAGCAAGAGGAGTCTTTTACACCACATACCATTTTTGAACGTACCTCACATCACGTGGTGCATTTCCAGTACATGATACAAACTGGAATCGATGAGTTGATTGACCAAATTTGACGAAAAAACAAGATCGACATCGTTATAGTTCTTATGGCATATGACCTTTACGGCGTTGCAAAAATTTATGCGGAAATGAAACTCAAATGATAAAAAGCCCACGAGAAGATAAAAAAAAAGCCTATCAGTAACTTCTTCATTTCTCACAATTTGAACACAGCCGATTCGAGGATCATACTTCTCGGCTTTCCTGAACTCACCACGGTACCGGAGTTATAATAGGAGTTGGGTGAAAATAGTCGTTTCGATACATATCGACAAATCTAATAAAACAGTAATTCTACAATGGATAAATCACTCACTACTGGGAGAGAGAGAGGGAGAGAGAAATGGGGTTTAACGTCCACTCGACACAAACTAGGTCATTTTGGGACCAACATATGGTTTCAATTTTATTTCAATAATTCGCTTGCGCGTAGGGGTCTCTAGCAGTGGGAGGAAACCGGAGTGTCCGGAGGAAACCCGCGAGGTTGAGAAGGCGCCCCCATCTCCATGCCACATACGCTCACACCAGGGATCGAAACCACAGCCGCAAGCCAGAGGTGACCGGCCAGCTAGAGGTCGAAGCGCGGCACTCTAGACCACAGGCCATCCCAACCCCCCTCACTACTGGGAAACAATTAAAGCTGACAAAAGTAAAATGATCCGCAACATGCTACATGCAATCTGTAACACTACTGATTAGGGGACGATGGACATATCATAACAGATATTTTACAATAAGAATTTTTTTATCAAGCTTTGTGAATTCCAAAAATGTGGATAACTGCAACGGCATCAATATTATCCCAAACTACTTGTGATGCATTTAAATGGGTTAAAGTATAAGCAAAATATCTTAAAAGGACACAAATGTGATATCACACACAAACTGAAGTCCAGTATTAGCAGATGCTGGTAGTTAAAAGTTTGATTTCATGATGGTTGTATTGCAAACACTGAAGTCCAGCTACTGCGACATCACAACAGATTAGCTCTCATAGAAAGACACACGACGATGCATTCCGCGAATAGTGAATGGCTATCGACGATGTTGGTGTATTCGTGGTTGGTGGAGAAGATATAGAAATGCTGAGAAGTATGATCATCATATCTGCAGCGTTCAAATAGCTTACAGTAGACGTTGTACTTTTGTATGTCCGCAATCTAAACAGAAGGTGGATCCAAATATTAAACTCCCGTTACGTCACACTGTACTTATTAAATATAGATAGATTCTCACGCCTAAGCTTTTTGTAATCAAAAGAGCAATTAACAAACAAATTGTCCATAAAAGTGCCATCTGCTTTGAACTTTCAATTCATCCATGCTTTAAATGTTAACGTGTTTGAGGCCCTATTTGATATAATTGTCTCATCTTTGATACTTGATGTTCGTTGTCTTGCCAAATTAATAGATATGCTTTCCTTTCAGCAATTATAATAAATATGGTATTAATAATTAAATGGATGTTATCAATATATACCATCTACAAATTTTGTCTTTATATTCTATCAATCTACCTCAATTTCCTATAGAACATCATTAATTTGATGGCGCATCATTCATTGCTAGAGGCTATTAATGTTTGCTTATATAATAGCTAGCTAGCCACTATAGATACTTGTACACCGCCATTGATAAAACATGAATAATTAAAGAAACCCCCCATTGTGATTACGTCATACTCCTGTTATGATGACATCAGTTCCATATTTCGGTCTATATAATCACACAAAAAATAATCTGACGATTATTCAGTGTATATAAAAACCTAGAATATACATCAATATACTGTAGATAGATATACACACACGCATTATGCTAAACAGTAACATGGTATACGTCCATATATCATTTTATTACAGTATATATATATATATATAAACCATATAACAGGTATTGATTCGGTGTAATTATTAGGCTATAAATAGAAAACTGTATTCATCGGATATTGTTTTGTTAATGGCTTTGTGCAAGTTTCCTTACAATGAAATTAGTGTTGGATGAAATAAAAAGATACTATTTCCATTAAATAAATAACTAATATCACATAAAGTGGCTTTTTATGACAGATCAGAAATTGCACATTTTATACATGGGCATCATTATGAATTACATAGAGATTACAATTTATATTCTGGAAATTTAATTAAAAATATGTCATTGTATATTTTTTAGATAGAAAGAATTGAGAAACATCAGTTTTGTAACCTGCCTAATTACAAATATAGCTGCATGGTCGACCAAAGAAATTCAGTGAAAACTTTTCAGGAACCCTTTACTCAGTGCAAATTGCAAGACAGACTAGATGGAATGGAGGACCCACCTTCAATACAAATTTTGTACGGGTGTTATCAAATACGAAATGTTTATAGAACGCGAAACGTGAAATAAAATGGGATTTAACGTCTTACTTTCAGCACCGACTCGGCTAATTATGGGAATATCAGCACACAAACGCTGACCGGGTCCAAGTGGGTTTACAATAGATTTGAAGAGCGTTAAGGAAATACCCGTGGACTTACATCATTTGCAATGTTCGGCAGTCATCCAAAGCATAAACTGTGACAAATAAAATGGAGACTGTGAAATTGCTAACAATAATCCAAAAATGTGAACTCGGGATATCTTTTGCATCTATGGTTAATAATCTATGGTATAAGATTATGAGTTCTCGGCAACTTTGGTTATCTGTTTTATTTAACATCACTAAACAGTAGCACCATAGTCTGTCCTCTCAGCTAAACGACGTGTACGTGGTTTAACCGCCCAAGTCCCTTTTTTCTGCTTATTATAGTTGGATAAGATGGTTGAAGGCCACTTGAGCATGAATGCAATGTGGCAAAGTCTCTTTGTGACTATTATTTTGAGGTTCATATACACTTTATATGAATTATGAGCAGCAACTTTTGTCGTCAAGGAATATTTAACGTACTATCCCAATGAGATGACTCTATGTGAAGATATACATACGTCATCCATTGCCTAGGAGTTATTCCAATTAACAATGGCATTTCTTTGTTTTATTTTCCACTGAAAAATAATGTATAATATTTTTTTCTCTAACCCAAGACGTTTCAAAATCTGAAAGTGATTTTATTGACTTCAATACGATAATAAGACAGTTGCTATTATCAAATCTTGTTGTGGGGATTAAACTTGTATCAAAGTGAATTTAGTGGATTTTTTCGCCGCCATGAGGGGATCTAGTACGTTTAAAAACAGCAAATCGCTGTATTGATTTCCTCATACTCATCTTATACTGCGAGATCTGGCGAATTCCGCTTGTTAAGTCGCCGGTGATTTCTATGTAGCGGTATCTTTCTGTATACAAACGAGGATTGACTATACCACTATAGGTGTTCATACCGCTGTACTAGTAATATTCCTCTGCTCATTTCATGGTTTAATTAAGCGTGCAGACCTCATTAGGCAACTTACAACTATCAAATTCATTGACACCCGTCAGAAGTGAGAAGCTCTTCTATCTACCATGTAAGACGAATTGTATTGAATTTTGTATAGGAGAATGCTAATTATGCAAACATCACACACGACTCGGCTGAATTACGCAGACGATCGATAAGATATACTGCCTAACGCTGCTTCCACTAACCTTCTACCACTACTGTTCGCTTTCCATAATACACGCGCGCCTGGATCGTGTAATGGCGTCTGCCCGGATTTTTCAACAGCAGATATCTTGTGCAGCTTGGTACAGTATCCAGGCAGTGGAAAGATGGAGATATGTATGAAGAATTTGTGGTGAATTAATTGGATACTATGTGAAAATTGGAATAGCAAGATTGGATTTGTTGATACGTGTTTTGTACAAGTATTCTGGGATTAGAATGTAGTTAATCTAAAACTAATCGTCTATGCGAATTGAGCTGTAAGTACGAGGAGTGTGTTCGTATTTCAATACGCTTTATGCATGGTTTGTGTGGTACCAAATGGAATAGAGCTTTAATCCTACACAAGTCGTAAAGAGATATCTATCTTTTTCTTTCTCCTCTTCCTTCGTCTACGAATTCTTCAACTTAATTCTTCAAAATTGTTTTTATACAGGATTTAGATCTTTTATCGTCGAAGGGGAATAGTATGGCGTCCGTCGCAGCCTGGTTGCCGTTTGCGCGAGCATCGGCCATCGGATGGGTGCCCATAGCGCAACACCCCCTCCCCCCACCGATGGTAAAAAACGAACACAGACGGGGGGACGAAAAACTCTTCTTCAACGTCAGTGGACGGAAGTTTGAGACATGGCGCACCACCTTGGAAAAATACCCGGACACACTCCTGGGTTCCAATGAAAGAGAATTCTTTTACGACGAAGAGATCAAAGAATATTTTTTCGACAGAGATCCGGATATTTTCCGACATATTTTAAATTACTACAGAACTGGAAAGTTACATTATCCGAAACATGAATGTATAAGTGCATATGATGAGGAATTGGCTTTTTTCGGCATCATGCCGGATCTCATTGGAGACTGTTGTTTTGAAGACTACAAAGACAGAAAACGAGAAAATTGTGAAAGGTTATTAGATGATAAAGACTCCGAAGCCGGGGACACTAACCCAGCTGGTAATATACGGGAGAAAATGTGGAGAGCTTTTGAAAACCCCCATATAGGTACAACGGCATTAGTATTCTATTATGTAACTGGTTTCTTCATTGCCATATCCGTGATTGCTAACGTTATTGAAACAGTGCCGTGTGGGGTACTCCCGGGGACTAGGATAAATCCACCATGTGGAGAACGATTTCATGTGGCGTTTTTCTGTCTGGATACGGCATGTGTAATGATCTTCACCGCTGAATATCTGTTAAGAGCCTATGCTGCCCCGGACAGGTGTAAATTTATGCGAAGTGTTATGTCAATCATTGATGTGGTCGCCATTTTACCTTACTATATTGGTCTAGTCATCACAGACAATGATGACGTCAGTGGCGCTTTCGTCACGCTTCGAGTATTTCGTGTTTTCCGAATCTTTAAGTTTTCCCGTCACTCTCAAGGATTACGTATTTTGGGTTATACCCTCAAAAGTTGTGCTAGTGAGCTCGGCTTTTTACTCTTTTCACTAACAATGGCTATAATCATATTTGCTACAGTTATGTTTTATGCAGAAAAGAACGTTACGAATACAAAATTTACCAGTATTCCAGCAGCGTTTTGGTACACCATTGTTACCATGACGACATTAGGGTGAGTATGCTTTTCTAATTATTGTGAAGTATCGGATGATTCCCGTAGTTCAAAAGAACCCAGTCTGATTACTATCATACTTACATACGATACATACAAAACACGATGCAAGACATAACTTAACCAACAATGCAATATTACGCTAAGACCTAACCCGAGCTCTCTTGCTGCATGCACCACCGTGACAGCACATGCGTGGCCTAAACATCCATATCCACATACAATTACATAATAAAAATTGATCCCACAAAGTCTGTTAATACCTACCAGATGACAAATCTATTCATAAATATTAGAAAGGTTGTCTATACTCTAGCTTTTTAGTGGGGACTAAAGACAAGCATAAACCATAATTAACCTAAGTATACAAAGTAGGCCCTATGTCTGTCTTAGTGTGCAATTAAAGGGTTCCCAATAAAAATAAATGAAAGAGTAATGGAAAGAAAACTTTAGAAAATAGATTATTGTTGATGTACTTTGATATTTCAGATTTAGTTCACATACCATGTTCACAGCCTATTTTCAAAGTATACAAAAACCTTGTAAATCCCCATACCCCCCCCCCCCCACCGCACACACACACCTTGCCCTTAGAACCTATGGTGGCCAGTTCACACCAATCCCCTATCGCAGATTGAATGAATTATAACTAACCGTGTGGAAAGGCGACTCATTCATATGTACATAAATTATGAATCCGCTGTTTAATAATTCATCATAGACAACGAAGGTCAGCGCCAATACTTTGGTTTAATAATATACGAAGAGATTAAAGCGAGTATGGGATTATATAGCATATGTTTTAAAAGGCTCCTAATTAAAACAATGATGCACATAAATATGAAAAGAGGCTTGGGGCATGTTTTCAATGTTCAGCTTTGTGAACAAGCTATGAATTCAGTTGCGATTATTCGCATGTTACATACACGAAGATACCACACTCCCATTAATCACTGTGCTCAAATAATAACCACGAACACAACCGCTAACCTTAAATTCCCAGTCGTTCATAAAGGTTGAAGGTAGTCAGTAGTAATAAAGCAAGTTCAGAATCATTGAATCGGAATTGAGAGTTTATAACAATTTAACGCGGGGTCGTCGAAAATTCTCTGCACTCGTGCTACATAGTTATTCCGTCACGGATGGGACTGTAATTCGAAATACCTAGAATTACTTTCTTGTTTTACTCAGAATAGAGAGGAATCATATTTGAACATATGGCGAAAACTAGCTTATCTTTACCTATTTAATTCTATATAACATTATAAACCAATATACTTTATACATATCGATATTTGAATATTCTAGACTATAAATTGACTCAACAATAAAACGAGACTACAATAGCTTGCATCACTGATATACTTCTGCTTGATGCCTAAACCTTTTATTGCAAATAGTCGCCATTTTGAAAATGTATGTCACACTCCTACTGCAGCCATTCGAAAAGTGTACTTTTATGTGCATGTAATTGATTTTAATGAAATCGTTTGTCTCAGAATTGCGGAGTCCTTGTGACTATACCGTGTGAAACATATAAAAGCATATATTATTTTAACTCATATTATCATCAAATTGAATATCGATCGCTTCAGAAAATATGGCAATGGATCGTTTCGTGTGGGATTAAGCACAGAACGAACAATGTATTCAAATTAGTTTTCCTATCTCTATCATTTTGTGTTATTTAAATAGATATCCTATAATTTTTGTGTCGAAATAAATATCATGTCAACGTAGGAAGATTTCACCTACGGCTTTCCAGATACAGTTTCTAATAAAGAACTAGAATACGAAGAGTGAATTTACAGCACTGCCCTGAATAATTGTTAATGTACCATTCCATTATAACCCTTTTCAAATTCATTGCAACAAGTGCATGGATATTATAAAATGAAATGGGTTTTAACGTCCTACTCTTCTGCACCTAACCTGGGCAAATGGAAGACGGGCATACGCCATACAGTGTTCTATGAGGGAAATTTTGTCTGGGCAGCGGCGCTACGGCCTACTCTCATATCGAATTCCAACTGCAAACGGATCTTTTACGTGCACGGGACCTCGGGGTTTCGTCCCATCTGAACGACTAGACAACTGTCCTTGTCGGCCCCTCCGTTCTGCATCAGTGACAAGGGCAAACCACGCCGAAAAATCGAAATGAACTTTCTTGGCCAATGCAGGGATATGTACTATATATACAAATATGTTATCAATTTAATGTATGATATGGACTATATACATGTATATTATCAATTAATTAATGACGTTGAGTCTATATGTAGTCAATTAATGATATTTTTCAGAATGTTTTTAATAATTTGTAACACTTTGCGAAATGTTCAACATATTCTGGCGCCATTTTTGAAAATGATAAAACATGGAGTCCCTACATTTCTTGTGTACAACTCTTTACATCTATACTTCTAGAACATGAACGAACAGACTCGACTAATTCCTAAAATTGATAAATACTGTCCTGATTTTTTAATCTGGGTAACCATATGATAGTCTATCGTGTGAATAAGGCCTATTTAAATAGAATCTAATTATGTGACTAATATGTTTAAAACACCGTGTAATATAGGACGTCAACTATTGATTGACACTGATTAGAGTTCAATACATCACTAATTATTCAGTACTGTAACTCGACGTTACTAACCCGTTTCTAAGGGTTAATAGGGTCATTCTAAAATTCTGACCGTAACCAATAAACTAAACACGAAATTAACACCTCGGCCACGTTCTTTAATGGTTTGGAGATTAAAAGTTACTCAGATTTTATGACCTGGAGATAATCTTTAAGTCTTGTTTTAACCCACGAGAACATGCTGTAACACACGTTTGAAACAAACATTTTAATTGAAATCCCTTGGGACAAAAAGACAGTTTTGTGTTTTGATGTGTACAGATTGTTAGATCACTTACTACGCTTCCACTTCATATCTAACATGATACCCTGGTACGCCATTTTGATCCACCATAGTTGCGAAACAGGCACCTTGTTATGCTTATTTATAATTTCTAACTAAATCACCCAATGGATGTAAATACAATTGCATTTCTCCAGAAGCACGACTGTTGCTTGTTTGGTGCTTATCCAGTATGGCTCAAATTTAGTTCATTTCCCCCACCCCCATTAAAGTTGGAAAAGCGGATTGATCCTCTGGACTACTCAGATTTGACCTAAGCGCCCAGTGTAACAATGTTAGGACTCGAACTTTTGGGCGAAATCACGAAAGTCAAAAATCGTGCAAGAAGATAATTTATTCAGGTAGATGGTTTTAAGGTTAAATATCATATGGTATTATAGGTACAACAGGTTGCTGTACCATTAGTACAACTTGACACGGTTATGATGAGAAATATAAATAGCCCATTGAACTATTCAAACTCAATAATAATAGCATTATGGATGTACCAGTCAATATAAGGGGAGAGATAGAGAGAGAGAGGGGGGGGGGGGTATGTCATTCTAGACAAACACATGGTTCAATTTTATTTTAATAATTCGCTTACACGTAGGGGTCTTTAGCGATGGGAGGAAACCTGGGGCCCGCAGAATCGACACCACGCAAATTGACTCAATGACAGACCTTGTGATAGAGCGCGCATGTGCTAACCATTCGATCCCAACCCACTCAGTATAATAAGGACTTGTTACTTTATATAACCATTCTTATTAGGCAGTGTGTTTCAAATAAACTCAGCGTTTTTAATTTTCGTCTTTTTGAATAGAATAACTCGTATTTTAATCTTCGATTCCTTAAATTTGAAAATTCTCTACAAGTCTGAATGATACGAAAATAACCCCTTTATTGTGATTTATAGCCTTTTTATATGATCAGTCGAAACAAAAGATCATCTAATACAAACTTGATAAACAGATTTTAGTTTCTCGATCAAATGTTATTAAGAGGTACATGTATTAACAAGATAGTTTGCTGTGGTTCTGTCAGTGACCAATGTTTTCAGGTTGTCGTCTGAGGACTATAAAAAAGAGTGTCAAAATTATTCCATATTCATCGTAAATTCTAGACCTAAAAAAATAACAAAAGTGAGTATGCAAAATGGGAGAGAGAGATAGAGGGAGAGAGAGAGAGAGAATTGTTACAAGGCGGTCTTTCTCCATCTTACCTTTTAAGACAGGGTCTAGATGGAAACTATTGCTTTATGCACTTTTATACGTTATGGACAATGCTGGTATCCGTTCCCAAAGCATGGACGATTCATGCTAAAGTATCCAAAGCAACGTATGGTGTAGTCGAGACAGTTTTGGTTGGGATCACTAATTTTGTGCAGATGCGGGAGGTGTAGGTTTGAAGGGAATTTAAGTTCGAAAATACATAATAAAATAATGATAACGCTTCTTTATATATAGAGACCGATCTGGAAAGATTTAATTTCTAAGATTAACAATTGTCTTGCAAGTTTGCCAAACTATGGTGAGGGTAATCTTGGGTTATGTAGAGATATGCAAGTAGATAGTCTACTGTGTGCAAGAATGTACACACACCCATATGCACATTACCAACATATAGATAAAGATACATTGTATACCATCGCCAACATATAATAATTAATACCTTATGTATGCACTTTGTTAATACATTATCATTATGCGATTTTCATGTTTGCCAATTTTCTTCCCAGAAGTAAATGATTTATAATCAACCCAATTAACTACATAACTTAACTGTTGCGATAATTGGAATGACGTGTTCCTAATCGAATGTATAGAATAATAAAAAAAAACGGCAAACCACCTTCGAAATATTTCCTGTAGTACGCTGAAATAATAAGCAATTTAATAACATAAAGGCGATGTGGATCATAGGTCAATGAACAACTTATTACTATGGTCAGGATAATGGCCAGAATATGCACCAATCATTTCCCTGGAATCAGTATTTAAGACCTTATAATATGGTGTCTTATTTCAAAAGAATTAAATCGCAAGCGAATTTGTGATTTTTTCGCAAACGTTCTCGGCGAACCACCAATTTGTTCGCACCCGATAAATTCACAAAAGCTAGATACCTTGGTGGCTAAGTTTGCATTTGCTAATCGTAACAGTTAGTTACACCTTGAATGGTGGTTAAGTTTACAATTGCTAAACCCAACCGTTAGTGACGCCATGAATAGTCTTTTGGTAGTGGTTCAGTTGTTTATAATTACCTTCTTAAAGAAACACATGGTACCCCCAAATGTTACTAACTATAGCACCTTAATATAAATAGTGTTTATTCTTTGAGTTGATGCTAAGTATGTGCTGTGCTTGCTTTTTTTTAGCTTCCCTGGAGAGTAATTTGTAAGTAGTATTATCGACGTCATAATTAAAAAAAGTACAGAACAAGGAAATACTAAACTAACTATTTGCTATTTTTAACTCAAACATATATACACACCACAATGTGTTCTGGTACCGTCTATATCAACCAACAAGATTGGTATCATAGCTGTCTATCATCAACTTAATACTAACATCGCTTAAACTAAAAATGTTACCGTTTTCTGATCATACAGTTACACCAATACTAAAGTACAATACTTTTTGTAGCTTGACTAAAATTTCTTAATAAATTAATGCCACTCTTTGTCACAATAACTAACTATTTTATTAACAATTTTAGCATTTAAAAAGACTGGACATCATATCTTGTTTTACACACTGCCAATATCATTGTGAAAAAAATTTTCATCAATAGGTCCAACAGATGCATGTTCAAATTCAAATTGGCCAACTAGCAATATGGTAGATGGTCACGTAGCTAATTTTTCGATTTCGGATATGATTTTATACGACTCGAACCCTTCTTCATGTTGCTTCAGATTCAGGAACAGATCTGTGCCATTAAAAATATATAAACAATTAATTGCCGGAATAGTTTACTCATGGCACAGGATTATGTTGGTCAGTTCAAGATTGTATAGAGGATCGCCATATGTACATAAATTATATATACTCCTATACGGGAAGGTGTGTGTGTGTGTGTGTGGGTGTGTGTGTGTGCGAGGGGGGGGGTGTATTTATTTATAGGAAACCAGACACGTTTACAGACCTACAGCTACAATAATTGTCTTTAGATTTAGAGGGTTACACATTCCGTGAAAATGTATATAAAGGAGAGGTGGGGGTGTAATGGACGGTGATTTAAATTGCATAAAAGGAACTAATGGTAATTTATTTAGTATTAAACCCCCGTAAAATAAGGATACCGCGGCTACGGATAATGCACTATTTATATTTAGTCTATCATTAGTTTTATCTAACATGCTGCTCGAAAGGTTAATAATAGGCGTAGGTAGTCCATTAAATTAATCCCCGTGTAACTTTTATTTGTAATTCATTACAAATCATTGCTCACTGTTGTATACATACGCTCACAGACATTATAAATCAAGCAGCCACTCTGTTCTCAGAAACATACGTTAAACCCAGGAATTAAGAGAATATCATTATCACCATTATCCTTGATACCGTGTTTCAATTTCAAAAGCTATTTTTGGTGCCACCCAATGAATGGGATTTAATGACTTGATCGTGTATGAATAATTATCATTAATTTTAAATTGCATTTTTATCCGTGATAAACATTATTCATAATTGTGTCTTGCCAATGTATATCAGACATTAACCTTTTATTACAGCCGGCAAATAGAAATGAAATGGGGTGTAACGTCCTATTTTTACTCACCAACCGCGATAATAAAAAAATTTGCTTTTGCATGGCGTTTCCCCATACTGCCAAGGGCTATTTAACGTGAAGGCCACATGTTGAGGCCTAAATTGTTTTCGTCACATCCGAACGACTAGACACTCTTCCCCTCGAGTTCCCCGTCCTGCTACAAGTATACCTCCCCTATAGCCTGAAAAATATCGAGGTATACATTAGATAATGTCTTGACACTTTAATCATAGCGGCTTGAAATAAATATATTTAAAAAGTTTAAACTGAAAATATGTCGGCTTGAAATCAATTAAACAATAATCTAAATTAAAAAGGCCATAACGTTACGATTTTGATTTTAAAAAATTAAAATGTTCTCCACTCCAGTATGCCTTTAGTATGGCTACTTTTGATTACGTGTGTTCCTAAAATATACAATATATTTGTCCTATATATTGGCGCAACGCCCCCTTATTGGAGGAAACACACGAGAAATTTGTGATAAAAGTCAGTCGTCAAATAGTAGCAAACCCAACCGCTGTCGCAATCCATATCGTCATAGTACAGCCGATTCTTAAAAAGTACAAATACATTGACCCAGTATGTATTAATAATATTCTATATAGTAGGATAATAAATATTATACATAGAAAGAGATGTAACAGCTTGCTGTACCCATTCCAGCCGAATCTGTGAATATTTATACTACCTAGTTTTGTTTCGAAATAATGATGACGTCACCAAAACGTAGGGTTTGAATGAAAAATATGTCAATTTGTAACATAATTACTATGTTACACGACACAACAGAATTATCATTACTTTTCATATTATCGTGATTTTAAAGCTAGCTCTTAAACATTTAATTTGTGCATTATTAGTACGGAAGCATCGTTACTATATTTATTTAACCCAAAAAAGTAAATTGAAGCAGATAATAACAATTGTTTTATATGTTTAATTGCGCAGGTAGTTGCAAAGGAAGAAAGGTACACTTCCGCCGTTAAGCTTAATTGCTATTAGACCAAAATGGAAAGAAAATACCCGTGACACAATTTTGTAAGGCCAGATTTGTATGTCTCAGATTCTATACCTCGGTATTGGCGTGGTTTTCTCCAGACAAACTTCAACACTAACATTTCGTTATTCTTTTCAAGAACCTTACTCGGTAATTAAACTACAGACGACTTATAAATGTACGTTTATCTATACAATACAGTTTAAAAGATTGTTGTTCAGCAATTTCAAACATATCTTATTATACATGCATTATCAAGGATGAATAATGCGTATTAGAACTCCCACGATTCCCAAACACCACAAGATAGGTTGAAGAATATGTTGTATGTGACAAGTTTCACGGTAAGTCTGACGTGACGGATGAGAGGGCCGCACTAACAACATTCTTCAAATTGCCTTCCGTCTGAAAATAGCCAATATCGCTATATTTCTTATTTATTGACGGGTTTTATCTGATCAAGGGCGCTTTCAATCCTCCTCTGTAGCAATTACAGATCGGCCCAAAAGTCTAACAAAAATATAAATTTCTTAATTATAGACCACGGGACCAGACAGTCAATTTGCGCCAAATCAAAACCTGTTTTTAGATCTAGCGACAAAGGTTCCGGGACCTTCTCTTCAAATTTAAGATATTTCGTCGCGCTCAAGTACTGGCCATTTCAATAAACTATATGAAGTTCTGTAATACTTTCAGTTTCCATAATATTATGGGGTTGGTCATAAGTGTGCCCATTCCGCAATGTGTAAGTGGATAACCATTTCAACCATACTACTATTACCATGGGTATAACGTCCGTTTCCACTTAATCCACTAGGAAACTTGCAAGAAGTGACAGCCGTAGATCAAAGCCTGGTCTAGTACAGGTTGTAAAAATGTTTACCCTTTTGAGAAACAGTGCCCAATTGTCGTGTTAAGGGCCTTTATAAAATTATTCTACATGCGCTACTCTTGGTTACGGGTTTCGGCCGACTGGCAGTAGGGCAGACAATGCTAATGCATGCATATCTTACCGAAGTTGTACTGGAAAGTGATCGTCTCGATTATCAAGTCATTTATTATTATACAGTTGAAGAATTAACGACGTATCACACCCATTGTTCAGTAAATCTAATGATCATTTTCAATCGACACATTATTTGATTTAATATTTTAAGACCACTGCGTTGTATCGTCACATTTTGGCGCCTGATCTACACTTTTCTTGGAATTCTCCCTTAATACACGTACACGTATTTATTCAAAGAAACCATGTTGGATTGTTTTTAAATATTTATATAAAAACTGATATTTTGATCGGCGTTGACGCAATATGTCACTGTGTCCTACGCGTAATATTGTTTTAAAAATATACTACAGAGATCTTCCCGTTGTTGTGTATATAAATAGATATGCCTCGGCTTCAAGTAACCACATCGATGTCATCAAATAATTTATTGCGGTATAAAAAGTCTATTGGATCACCCCATACCATAATGCGAACCAACACGCTTTCCGGATATATATAATTTATAAACTTTTACTGTTATCAATAGAAGCTGTATAATACAAATTGTATGTTGTATTTATGCGAGAGCCGCTATTCTATAGGAGTACCATATGGATTAGGTTTGTCATTCATACTCCTGCCAATACAATCAATAATACCTACATTGTGATAAATTGGCGCTTAGCATATACTGTCGCGTGCCTTTACACTTTTATAGCGTGCCAGTAGCACGTGCTGTAACCAAAAATTATCTCACTGGATGTCGCCATTTTGGTAACAATATATCAAAATACAGAGATTCCATGGCAACACTGTATTTCGCCATAATTAGAAAACGTTAAACCGAGTGTGGTTTGAAACATTTAATCAATATACGTATAATATGTGAATATTAACTTTTACATGTCAGTTGCTACAGGCGGGGTAAAGGGTATATTGGACCGAAGTTGAGTTTTCTAAAAAGGGTTAGGGTTAGCGTTGGGATTAGGGTTATCGTTGGTATTTGCCAAGTAATTATGTGGCGTCCATGTTGGACTAAACATGAGTCCAATTTACTGTCGACCTAAACCACATATCAGAAGTTGCATCTATATTTGGGCTATGAGCTATTTGAGTATGCATTCTGACCCTTACATACCACCATCTTCTTTGAAAGGTCAACATAAGCATTGCTGGATTGGATTGGTGGTACGGTTAAGCAGCCAATCAATATCGCGTTTAAATTAAAGCGTATTTTACAAGGTCGTAAGTGAGTAGGAAACACCCATTTGGGGGGATTTTTTGGATTATCTGGTAGACCAAGGGCGTGTTAGTCAGACCCTAACCTAATTCATGGATACAGCAATGTTGTGTCCAGATTTATCAAACGAAACATTGAAATGCAACACTGAAATGCCCATTTATTGCCTAATTTACCTCACCAAAGTCCTAAACGATAAAGTCCATTTCTTGCAAGTTGTTTAAAGAAATACCCACAGGCCCACAACGATGTTGTGAAAGGACCGTTATCGACAAGAGCGGGGTTTCTTTTTTTTTCTATCAATATCACCGAAATCCTGTGGTTGTTATTGACAAAGAAAAGCTCTTGTCCGTCCATGTTCTTGTTGGTGTTGAGTAGGGCCGAAAACTCAATTTGTCCATCCCATTATATTCAAGCTGATAATAATAAAACAGTACATACTAATATTGATATTTATATTGTTGCTGTGTGTACAAGTTTTATCGATCAGCTCATACAATTTCTTTTTTAAAAATGTTTAATTAGCTTATAATTATGTTGTCTGATTATACCTTGGAGTAAAATCATAAAAAAACGTTTGATTGATTTTTATCTTTTTTTAAATGGCAGAACAAAAACAAGATAGCAAATATAAAGCGTCAGACATCTTGAATACAACTGAAATGGAAATGAGAGAGAAATGAAACGATAAAAGAACTCCCCGGAGTACTCATTGGAAGGCTTGAAATTTACCGGAAATTTAAATAGGCAAAAACGAAAAAAGAAAATTTAAAATATGAATATTATTATGTATACTGAAAATTGACATCACGGCACTGAAATTTAAACTATGTAAATTATTAATGGTAAAAAAAAATCTTAATTAGGATAATGGGATTAGTTGAAAAGATGGCAACTTTAAAAGTTGAATTATTTGTTTATTTGTAGCCTTATTTCACAAGATAATTCGATTTCTACGTTATTATTAAAGCGCCAACTGGAATCATCGGTCGGCGCTTTAATAATACTCATGTGGCATACCACTTATAACTTAGTTAGATAATGCTTCATTAGGATCGGAAATTGCAAGAGAATGACGGAAACTTATGAAATCAATGAATTCTGGCGATTCTGTGCACTTTCAGACGTAGTTAATTGTCGTACATTGCCAAACTTTATCAAGGGAGTTAATTGTGAATGTTATACTTGATTTGTACTTAATTGTTTCGACCTAATTATAAAATGACAGTGTTTTTCTGCTTCTCATTAGTGCTAATTGTACAAGACCCAAGGGGGTGGATATAGTTTTACAATAATCATTATTTTTATGTGAATTTTATACAATGAAGCCTTGACATTTATAAGCATTCAGATTAAGGTCTCTCTGTAAATTCCCAGTATTTATCTTAGATTGTACTTGTTATAAATTATACTTCTTTAGCTCCAACCATATCGACCAGTTCTCAGAAAGCAAACTACGATTTAAAGAACTGTAATATGCTATTTGTAACCTCTTTCTCGCATGTTTCTTAAATTCTAAATGCGAAGAACCATTTTAAAATATTGTTTTAAACTCACCAAATAAGCACCCTACAATATCGAGGACCCCTTGTGTCATTACACACATACACATATCTAGGACCCCTTGTGTCATTACAAACGCTACATGCATTGATTGATAAGGATCAAACCAATTTCTACATTTAGTAGATGTGTCACATTGATAATAAATTGGGTTTATTTTCAGTATAAGAGTAAATGGTTGCTGATATTGGGTATAGATATAGGGACGAGTTAACCTAACTATATTATTGGCACTGATTCTCCAGTAGATACCATCTGTTGTTACCATGTTAAAAACTTACCAACAACAACTACCATCTTACTTCACATGTAGCTATTTATACCCTGACGTTTATCATAACTCACTCAGTTTTCCTTTACCGTTTACTGTTTGAAGTTTGTTCTGGAGCCAGACCGGATAATTGTGCTTCGACCAAGATAATTTACCTAATTATGTGAAACTAATTAACTGGGAGGTCCTACAAGATGTAAGCGATGTGTTTCAAGGTTCCAATATTTGCACCCCTCTGAGCAAGTGCTTATTAACAAACTACCCCCATAGGTGTCCCCTTAAGATAAAAGCACAAAAAAATGTTGTAATAGAAATTGGACTATGACGCACCAACTGTTAACACTGTTCCATAATTTTGCAACCATGAACATGATGATAAATTAAAATCTCAAATGGTTTTAAGTTGAAATGTTTATTCAGATATGTGGTGTTTGAAATCAAGAAAAAATTCATTTAGGTTTGTATTGGTCAAAATCATAAATCGTTGGTCTACAGCTGTATCCCAGAAGAAACCAAGTCAGTACATTTCCATTGTCTATGCTGGTGTTTGGATTGACTAAGCTAAGAAAGAACACAACGAATGTATTTGATGGTATATATATAGTAAATAACTATTGTTCCATCTAGTAGGGGTTGTGTATCTGTGTATCTATAAATAGTAACAACAGGTAGCCATCTTGCTGAGTAATGTTATTCCAGTCTCTAGCGATCATCTATGTTTAGAATGGGTACTATACGTATAATATACCTTTATATAATGTATTTAAAAAGATCGTGGAGAAACAGATCACTTTCAGGAAGGAAATTCTCGGTGGAACACATTCACGCTTATTTATCACATCTTTTACTGGCACTGTATATTAACAATAGTTTACAATTGTCAACATTGGTTATCATAAAAACTATAAAGTACCAAGGTGAAAAGAACCATTTAATTAAATGTTTTGTTATTGTGTTTGGCATGTCATTGTAATTTCTTACTTGAATTTTGTAATCGTCCACTGCATTTAAGCCGTATTTCAACACAATTGCAGTGGAAATAACACCTTAAGATGAATATTGTCCCTGAAGTCTCTGGGAAAATGTTGTTAGGTATCAACTGACAATAGTCTATGTTTAAATATATATAATAGAATGAGTTCGAGACTGGACTGGTGGTTGTTATTTAGAGAAGGATATCAACATATTACTAATAGTTACCATATCCTATTCTCTATAGTATATAGGTACAGTTAACGTGTCTCTAGTATATATATATATATATACCTATCACCTTATAGTAACTCATCCCATATAATATTGTATACATACAACATTTGGTATATCTCAATTTACTTAGGATAAAAGGTTCATCAGACCTTTTTACTTGTCTAGAATAAACAGCCTTTGTATTGGCTCGATTACATGGCTCGTGATTAACTCAATTTGTGTCTACTTTCGTTTTTCTAGTCATTCACAAGACTTTATAGGAATCTGTATCATGATAATGCAGTTAATTTCAGAAAGTATCGAAGACATGGATATCCTTGATACATGGTTTACGGTGTTCTCCTATTCTATACATGCTTCTAATTATTAGCAGGCGTAGAATACACGTTCTCATGTGAAGAACGTGCCCAAATAATATTAACCCATCTTACTTAAATCTAGACCTGTTTTGTTGTATATTTAGGAAGACATGGTTGGATAGTTCTACAGAAAATTAATCTGAAGTAAAAACAATTAGAAACTATAAAACCCGAACCTTCATCTACTAAAAAACAACAACAAAAAAAATTAGATTTTCCCCTTTAAACGAGCAGTCCAATTGTCTATAAAAATGATATTAATACAATATTAAGAAAACATTTATCTAATCACTCCTAATCCTCACCTTCTAAAATAAATGATATTGATTTAAAAAATAATACTAATTCAAAACCAAGCTGATATAAACAGTGGCTATGATATCCAATTATATGCTAAAACAGATATTTAAAAAAAAAAAACGGTTTAATATCCCCTTTAATCTGGGTTATTTTTAGCAGTTTGGCAGAAAGTATGTCATAATTTTTAAGTCACTTGTAACAATATTATCCAAATCCCGATATTATGACGGGCAATTCTTCTGATAAAATCTTATTACTAGCTATTGGTGGATATTCTGGTAAATCAAATTATGTTCGTGCGAAGGATTATCCAGTCTAAACGTTTGATAAATGTAGTAATGCGAGTTATCTTGTAATCTCGTGTTGAACAAATAATGACGAGATTAGAGAGACGAAGCCGTGTTTTCCGCCATTTTGTTATGCTGGAATACTGATGCATTAATCAATGATTATTGTTGGTTGCTATTGTTATGCATGGCGACCATTTCTACTGTAGTATTATATTCCTTGAATGTATAGTTGGATAATGGCCCTCTTCATATTTATAATATGGGCTGTTATAATAGCCAGACTGAAATGATGATGGCGTATTTCTGTTGGGCGAGCTTAATGGCATGCTAATGAACGTCAGTTTAATTTTTCGTTTGCCTTCTCTAAACCCAGTTTCTATATGGCAGGTTATCGGTCGTTGATTAGGTTTTTTTTTATATAAATAAAAAAAGCTCTGAAAGGTACTAAATATCAAACGACGTAAATGATATTAACAGTATCTATTGTAGTTAGCAGGGGTGGATCCAAGATCTTCAGCTTTAGGAGGTCCAGAAAATTAAGATCTCCGTATCGAATTGTGGTAGTAGAAATTCGTGATCGCCGAAGATTCGTAAATCGCACGACTGGGTACCTACCCCAGAAATGTTTGGAAGGCTCTTTTGATGTCACTGTCGATTATTTCGGGCCCCGGAAACCCTAAATTGAGACAGAGGCTGCTGGATAAGGGCCAGGTTTTAAACCAGTGATGGTGAAAATCGGAAGTTAATATAGAAACGGTCTATACCGGAGACCTGTGTAAAGTAAGATGCACATATTTTTCTCTGTAATAATTCAACGACCCCAAGCCTTATTGTGCGTCCGAGTTATATTTAACTAGACGTGTGGTTAATTGGATATTTTGAAAATAAAGACAAAGACAAGGGCTATAGTAAATGTCTTCAAAATACATCTGGCAAACATGTTTTGAATATGGTTATATTCGATCAGTCACGTGACATTATACTGTATGGCGGATAGCCAATTTTTTTTATGCAGACTAATATTTCTTATTATTCATGTCACGATCGACCAGACTGTAGTTGCCCTCGTAATTGCATCTCGCTTATCCAATTACATTGTGCTGTATTTAGCGATGGTTTTACGAACAAAATATTGGAAATTGTAAAGCCAATAGGTTGTCGTACACCAATTAGGTTCACTTTCAAAACTAGCTGCATAATGCATATTCATATGCATATTTTCTCAGAGGTAAATAACACGCCCCAATGGGTTTTTTTTTTGGATTGAATTAATGAAATATTTTAAATCAAATTCTTATTGGTGAAACAGCATGAGCCTAAGTGGAGAAATGGTATTGTCTCCTATGTAAAATAGTAGTACAAATTATTTTAATGGGTAGATAGGTAAAAAAAGGCTGGTGAAATATGATAACAAATTCTATCCGTAATGGTTTTATTTTAATCTTTGTGGACCTATTATAATTGATTTCTACACCTCTAAGTCTAACAGATAAATTGTTTGTCCGATTTTTATAAATGTCCTTGTTAGAAAATGGTTTATTATTTATGGGTTGTTTAACGTTTCTGATATATGCCCTTCTAGTCTACGGGCACAACAAAACAAGTTTTATTGGGCGCAGAAAGTTAGATTCCTTGAAGATGGGATTACACTTAACAGGGATCGCTCCAAGAATCGTATTAAGGTCACTCTGACTGTGACGAATACATAAATTGCGGTAGTCCACACAATATAAATCTCCAAGAAGCAAAGGCATATGGCCTATAAAAAAGAAGTTGTACATTTAATATAGATTTAGTAGATGGGGTTCAGTTACATGTATTACATATGCAATTTCTTGTTTTGAGAAAAACATTTCAGGACATTAAAACTTGATTATTCTAGACGAATATTTTGCTAGTGTTAGGTTTAAGTATGGTACTATACTATTACAGATATCACTATAATTTCTCACACTATCACATACATCACTATGATATTAAAGACATCATTATGTTATCACAGACATCACTACCGTCACATACATCACTATATAATATCACACCATACCATCCCAAACATCACTATATACTATCACACTATGCTATCACAGTCTATAATATCACACGTTAATAACACAGACGTCTATCACAGACATCACTATACAACCACGAGCATCACCAAAGACATCACTATACTATCAAAGACATCAAATTTTAATGGACATTTATATTCAGTGTTATTTTAATTACCATTTTCATGACTATAATATATTATTTGTGATTTAACATTTCCCAGATATAATCAGTTTTTACAAAATGAACTCTTTTTCTTTTCCTTTCTAAGTTTGAATACAATTTTGAAACGGCTCGTTTACGGCAAAACATTTCAACCGTATGTTTAATCTTCTTCCAATTTGGGCAACTAAACCAGTCAGCTGTTCAAAGTATTTGCTGGAAATACGTCAATAATCGCCATTTTATTTCCACTTCTTTAACCTTCAATGTTCACCTACTTCTATCCCCCTATCTTACATTTTTGAAAGTCGTGTGAAATGTTTTATGATGCAATATTTTGAAGGTTGAACGTTTTAACGGGGTTATTGGGTTACTTGTTTTTCCTTGGAAACGTCAGAAATTATTAGGAAGCTGTGTCTGATTTTCTAGAGAAAGTAAACATACCCTACATGCATCTCTGTGCTCCTGTATTTTAGAAGAAAAACTCGAACCACTTGTTGACACAAATAGTAAAATCCCCCTCGAATTCAACCGAATCTACTCTCGTTTACATTTTCGTCTTGGGCATACTTTAAAAAATAAAATTGAACAAAAAATACCAGAGCAACTGTCACTAATGATAATACAAATGTCGTAGTTCAGTTATTTTCAAGCGGATGTCTGTTTGATGTCAGGGAAAAACTTGAGTAAATGTGGTAGTATTGGTTCCTGTAAAGCATATTATTCCAACTTTCCGCCAAAATAACACGGATGTAACATGATGCCATATTTGGATTGTATTTGCACGCTAAATCAATGATTCCTAATTTAACATGTCAATATTATGAAAAAATTATCTTCGATGTTACACATACACACCGTGAAGATCAATGGTGACCTTAGACTCTTTTCACACCTTCGAAACTTCAAATCCATTCTAGTGTATGCTATTATTCTAGTTTCTATATGTCATTGGTAATTATCAACACTTTTGACTGAGAATATTGGACCTATATTGGACACGGGGGGCAATGCCTTGAACGCATTTTAAAAGTAGGGCACAATACCCTGGGACACCAAAACAGGTAACTTATTAAGTTAATTATATAACTTTACAAAACCCGACCTTTTTCGAATGTTTGAATTAAATTTCAAGCTTTGAAATTACGCAACTACGGCTTGTTGTCTAAATGCATGCGTATTAGATCACCCAGAAACCGCTGAAAACGTCTAACCTTGGGGAACCTCCGAAACCTCTGAAAAAGTCTAACCTTGGGTGAGTGCTATAGAGTAATCTGACAAAAATCATCGTATTTGACTACGGGTCAGAATTGTATTCATTGGCAGTAATCGTATGCAAATATCGACAGATAACTGTTGCAGGATTTGAATGAATGTATGTGTATATTTATAAGACGATCTGTTCAGGTGATGTTATTCTAATCTAAAACGGTCTGTGGGACCCACAAATACATCTTGTATTTCACTAATGATATTTATTCTGCTACAAGATGGCTATCACGTGTCAAAATGCATATGGTTAAAAACGTCTCGTGAAACGACGTAAGTTTTTAGCAAAACTTAATAGAGGGGTTCAGTTAATCATTCAATGTTGGGTTCTATTTTGTAAAACAATATATGTATTTATATAAAAGCTGTTGTTCTTCTTGATTTGCACGTCTGTTCAACACGTGTGTAGAACAGTTTTGGCGGGAGAAAATAGAAATTGGACATGTTTTTACAGATAAAGGGAACTAGTTAGAATATCTGGATGTTGGCCATACTGATAGGTAAATAGTATGTGGCGAGTTCATTGTTTTACACGGACAGTTGTATTTCTTGTATTGAAATACAATCCCATTAACAATGGTTCTGCTTTATTTTGAAAATGGAACCATTTACATGTATTTATGGAATAATGAGTAACCGATAGATCTGGAGTCTGTTGTTTATTAGGCCTGTAACTCTTTTATCACGATACTTCCTGAGCATGAGATGACCAGGTTATTTCGTTTCTTTTTCAGACACCGTCGCTCGGTTTTGTAAACAACCGAATATATTGTTTAAATTCTCTGGTCAAACTCATTCCGATATTCTACTGATTTCGTTCTTGTTATTTAATTATTTCGTTCCTTTTTCGGAAACCTTAGCCATTTTTTGTAAACAACCAAATATATTAATTAAACGCCCTGCGTGGTCAAACTCATTCCCCGACTCTGTTAGTGATGTTGCTGCTACATGTTATTATACTATTTTGGTTCGATGGTTTATTGTTAATTCGGGGTTGTGTGTATTCCATCATAATACTGTACTGGAACAAATGGTACCTTTGTCAGTCTGATACATGTGCATGATAATGGTTCAATTCTATTCTTGTTCTAAAATTAAAATCAGCAAGCATCTTTTATTTCGGTCAAAAATAAAATGGCCGAATTAATTGATTTTGATGTGTTAAATAGATGATTGTTTTTAACTTCAATATATAAAGAGTTAGTGTTATGTGCATAATAAGTCAAAATGAAAATATATTTTTTATTCAAGTCAACATAATCTTTCGAAATTTAATCGTACATTATGTGACGCATACAATCAACCCAATTCAGTACTTTATGTGGGCACAAATCAAAGAGGCTTATCCCCTTTAAGCCCAACAAACGGACGTGTCGAGTAAATGTTCTTTTTTAAACAGGAAATGTTCACAAGCACTGAAGAACGGCGAAATGAATATTTATTCTATTTCATTTTTAGAATCAGAAAAAAGAGTAATACGAATATAATTGGATACGCAGCAAACAGCGCTATATAATGTTTACCTGTATATAAACCAGGGTTATGTTGTTATTCTCTAATTCCTATACGGTTACCTGTGTATTATTGATAGGAATGAGTTACTCGTGTTTCGAGTGCAGAATGTTATTTTTACCTGTAAACACATGTGCAGGGTCAAGCGGGTACCTTGCTATTAACCACCTGAGGATATAAACAGGTGAAATGTAGGGTAGGGGAGTGCTTTCAACCCATCAGTCGATCCCCCTAGCATCATTCCCAACAACAGTCGCATTATTCCATCATTGCCAGGCAGTAAATTGAAAAGGTCACGGGGCCACGTGGCTTGCTAAATAATAAACAAACTAATGAGTCGTTCTCAAGTCTTGAACACCTGAATAAAAAAGAAGCTGTCGAGCAATTATTTATTGTATTGCCAAAATGCATCTTTAGATATCATTTGCTTCAAGATTTAAATGCGCAACATGTTTATGAAATTAATACGTATAAAAATAATAATATGGCACGTTGGCATGTTGCAACTTGCTATTACTTTGATGTCATATGAGACTTAACATGGCCGCGGGTTCACATCCGGTTTTGTTCGTTGAAGCTTTTGGGGAAGGTCATGAATAGGTATCCAATTTATGGATTCGTTTTAATGCAAGTTCGAATAATAAGCCGTTGGCTGATATGCTAAACAAATCTAATTATTTGCCATGAAATGTGTCTGATTTCCATTTCCTCGCCAAAAGGGTAGCCATATTGTATTGATTCCACCCTGTGAATCTTTATTTTAACTTGTTCGTTGCGAATTTCATTCATTTCTGTAATTTGTTATATCTTTTTTGGCTAGTTATAACCTTTTTATAAACAATTCGTGTTGTTGACAGGTATCATTTCCCAATGTCTTTCCTTACAGCATGTGTTTTTGAGACGTAATTATTAGCCCTATAAAAACGAGATGTTCATTTCACAGAACTTAATGCTAGACGTTTTATATAATGGCAAACGTCAGTTAATACACGCGCTGAGTGACTAGTTGAGATGTTGTGGTTTATCAAGAGATGAAACTTAATATATTGCTTTAAAACAAACAAAAAACTGAAGCACGATAATAAATACTAAAAACCTGTATTTAATTAAGAAAAACATGTTTGTTTGGCTCTATTATGTCAAAATGATATTCATCATATCTTAATGAAATAATATAATCGTCAATTGGTAGACTCTGGTATATTAATGAACAAAAATAATACAATGATATATATGCAGATGATGATGATGATGATGATGATGATGATATCAAGACGATATGTTACCAGAGCATTGAATAATCCTCAACAAATAGAAGAAATATCTTTTCAAAATGAAGTAATAGAACAAATAGTAGCGCCGTTATAACGTCCTTCCACTGAAATTATTGATTTCCTTTACACCGAGGAAAATATTCCTAGATGATTTGATTGGTTCAATTTGAGTTAACTTCGGTAATTTGAATATCTAAGAAGAACCTTTTCACCTTTAACTTTATCTTGTTAAGCTCTAATATGTCAAAAATCTCATTAAATTGGAAAAGAGTCCAAATGTTAAATGTGAGGAGTTATTTTTGGATTGGGATTGATTTTTCGCCGGTGTCTTGATAAGCTTTGGAGCTTGAAATACGAAGTTGCTGTTAACGTCGAGGATGAAGAGCTTTCAGATTGAGTTGTGTGTGGTTTGACTGCATGTCATAGAGGATTGGTTTTTCGTGTTAAGCTGATGTTGGTTCAACAGCCCATTCATTGTTCGTATTGACGCTATTTTATTTCCCATTACTCTTTTTATCACTTGGTTGTACACTAGCGCGACCCTGGACCTTTTGCAGATAAAAACATTTGACAGATGATTCGCTATAATTTACAAGTACAACCGTTACACCAGGTTTCATATTTTTTTTTACAAAGGTTCCATAATGGTGATTCAATTTATCAACTTGGCAGGCTAAAACAGATTTCACAGGTTTTTCTTTGCTTTATAAAAAAAGGTTAAATTTTCGGGATATTTAACTCAGTTAGCTTGTCTGGATATAAAGGTTTGCACTTAAAGCGGCCAAGACGATAACATAAAATCACAATAACAAATGCAATCAAAAAAAAAAAGAGACAGAAAAGCACACGCCCCCAATTGAATGGTCTGATGTGAGTCATGGGATCGGTCGTAGGTTTGTACTCATGTTTACATCGGCCTAACACCGTGGTTTTCTCCTGGTACTCCGGTTTCCTCCCACTACTAAGCGAATTATTGAAATGAAATATATCATACTGTGCGGTAAAGCGATCGAAATGTTTACATAATATAACATGATTAATGTCAAAAGAGAAAAAATCATAGATATTATTTCTCGTTAGACAAGTTTATTGAATTTTATAAAAGGAAATTTATTATTGCATTAGTAATCATTATTCTACACGAGAAGAAAAGGATCATTTGTTTCAATCATTGACTCCGTTCACGTGAACTAACTACAAGTTATTGAATATTGCCCTCAGAATTGAATTAGAATATCTGAAGCCAAGGACGTGATTTTCGTATACTTTGACGAAATGAAATGGGGGATTAAAGTACACTCGATGCAGGTCATTCTGGGACTAACATATACGGTTTAATACATATAACTAATTATTTGCAGTACCAGAGAACCTAGAATGATTGCCAGACAATCTTTCTCGTTCTAACATGCAGTCTGTGTTTAAGGGAAGATGAACTCTTCCAGTTAATGTTACGCTTAAAGTAGCATATCCCCTTTGATTTAGGTCAATATAAGGTATTTAATTGGGTTCACGTGTTGTGTTAATACCTATAGTGAAGCTAAATATGAATCATGATGTGTTAAGTATTTTGATTGGCTCTTTACTTCTAAAACAGTTTCAAAAGGTTAAGCGGAAGTAGGTTTGTTTCCCAGTGCACCATACACGTCTCGAAGATAATAAAATAAATCTGTGTTTGAGATTTGAAGGGTTGATTCTTCTGTAACCGCTGTAAAACTGTTGTAAAGTATATACCCTTACATGATTTAAAGCCCGGAAGAATATTCAAATTCGAGTAAGCATCTAATTCCTCATCGGATTATTACCATGTCCATTTCTAATTTTCCTCTTAAATGAAGTAATCGATAATCGAATCGGAACGATTACAAGATTTATCATCGACGATTTGTAGATACAAATTAATTACATATTCAGACATATTTTTCATAACTTATTACAATGTACTTGACTAATAGAACTAATTACCTTAATTGATTTATTTGGTTTATAATATAATATCGCCTTCGATTGGCTAGACAATCTATATAACCCACTAACATTGAACCGTATAATTTTATTGATAAATTTCCTCGTGTAGATACGATATATCCTTCAGACCCATGATACAATTAATCGATATTGCGAGAACGAAGAAGAATAAAAAATTGAACTTCAAAAGTTACTCCTTTGTTATTCCCCATTCTGTACTCCATAGATAATATCTGCCCATTTTAATTATATATATTGCAAGGAGGGGGTCGAATACAAAAATATGAACTTCCATAATGTAAAATTTACACGTATTATTCCCCTTCTTGTACTCCATAGATAAAATCTGTCCATTTTGATATTGTGAAATAGCGAAATTCTGTTGGTAAACGAGGGTCGATAAGGTATATAATATTCAGATTGTATAAATGTCAAATAAATGTGTCTGTATAATATATTCTACTCCTACACAAACTATTATTATGTAATGACTCGAACATATACATCTATGTACATCCATATTGATATTGTTTTAACTCGGATTAAGTCTAGTCCCACACAATAGTGTTTAATTGGTGTGAATCAAGATTTCCAACACTTTTTTTTATCTGGTTTTGATGTAACAAAATCTTCTGTTGTGGACTAGTGGATCACAGCCACTACTTGGAATTCGAAAAATCCACAGCAACATACATGTACTATCTATGTTGATTATCTTTAAGCAACAAAGAAAATGGATTCTGAACCTAGAACGCAATGAAACACACCTTTAGTTATGAATTGGGCGGACATGAAGCGAAGTCTTTACATAAAGATAATAGGTTATTAGCATAATATCAAAACATCTCTAAACATTACAATGAAAAACCTGATTCGCAGATATACTTGGTTGGGGGCGTTTAGTGCAATATGAAAATAATTGTCTTGTAATGTATCATTCAGTAATAAAGCATCAGTAATATATGAAATACTATAAACACGAAGTAAACTCGTGGTCTACGACGTTAATAATTCAAATACCTGTGTGTTTTTTATAGGTGTTGATATATTTCTCTAGATTCATATAACAATTAGGTAAATTTTTACCCTGACTGACCCCAGTGAATAAAGGTGAACAATGGCAAGGAAGCAGGTTTTTACTTATCCTTCATTGATTTCCTTTTTATTTTCATTCTCAATTTTCATAAAGAGCAATAACTTACAGGCGACAGCTTGATTTAATTTGATTATGAAAATACTGACTTGTGTGGCTTGTCCTATAAACAGTAAGGCCTGTCAATTGTTACAACTTACAACGTATACCGTCTAAAATAAGGAAACTAAAAACTACTTTTGGTCTCTGATTTTGGTGGGGGACAACTCTGGCTTATCCTTTGGAGGCAGACCACCATTAAATTTCACCACCTCGGTACAAATTGTAGTTCGTATTTTTATAGAAAATCTCTCTCCTTCTCTTTTCTCTCCTTTTGCATGCCCATTTCAGTTTATTTTTTGGTCTAGAATGGACGAAGACGGTTTGAATTGATATTTTCTGCCAGGTTTTGGTAAATATTCATGATTTTGAGGCGGAAGGATAACGGTGTTATCAGGTTGGCGACGGTGATATGTACGGCAACTAGTTACATGTTATTAGTATGCTTCTTCAAGTTTGGGTATCTCAAAATTTTGGTGGTCAACCTCATGCAAATTTGAGTGCAAAGACGTGTCCATTTGTTCCTCTGTCTGTAGTGAAACGCATTCAGCCCAACGAAAATTTGGGGAAAAGTTGGAGATAGGCAAAGAGTCGAGAATTAACATTGAAGTCAATGGGGAAATTAATGGAGGTCTGCCTCCCTTTAGACTGTGTTTTACTGGTTCCTTGAAACTGGCCTTGACAATATCGTTAAACTGCACACATTACCCTCATATTAACCACCCGCTTTCCGATTTGAATTATGGTAGAAAAACTGAGTGTTTTAATCGATACAGAATAAGTAACAACTAATAATTAATTACATATATAGTAGTTTGAAAATTTATATGGATTACAATTTATTGATCAAGTATTTAGTCTATTAAGTTACTTCTACGTCAGGATTTTTTAAATACTGTATTGATAAACTCTGAAATGTTAGAGATTGTTTTCTTTATTAAGTAAACATACATTATGCAGGAGTTAAATCTGTCTACTGCGTGTCTTTCTTTAGGCCCTAAAATATAAACTATTAATTAGACGTTTATTAACATGACAAGACCATAAAAAAACTCTCGATGCCATCTGATGGGTCCGATTTTCAATAGATTTGTATCCGATCTGCAGTTCAACGGCCACTGATGCTTAACAATGGATAATGGAGACTTTGTTTATTATCGTAACAACGACGACAATGACAATCGAGGCTACAGTGTTATTAAAATAAGGATTTCACGGCACAGAGGAAAGTTATTTGACTGAAATTTTCTGCATATTCCCCTTACATTTCAACTATTATAGCGAGAACTGCCAGCTCTTTATCTAATTTTTTAGAATGCCGCTTTAAATAATTTGTTTTTTGTAATGTGTCATAACATTTGTAATATAAACATTAATAGTAATGTTGCTTATGACAACAATATATCCGGGTTTAATACCAAGTAATGTTTATATCATTCTAATTATTATATCCCTTGCATGTACAAAATGCATGTTAAACAAACTACCTACAATCGCTTATAATTGACAGATCAATGAAGCACGACCTTGTTATTATGGTGCTCGTGTATATTTTACCCAGTTTTAAGACATTAAATTGATTAGTTTTATGAATAAATGAGAGGGTATAGTTACGATGTCTAATCCATAATGCCACAGAATACAAATTCAAGTTATGAATTGTTCATGTTTTACATATATAAATCTATACATATGCCGTGCTATTCGCCCTAATGTGGGTCGTGATACGTAACCGAGTCAGAACTCATTTTCTTGTTAAATGCAAAATGATACAGTTTAAAAATAGCTGGAGTTTTGATCTAATGGATCTGCTGATTCAAATTCAGAGATGAAATACGAAAACAAACGTGGAACACATCTCATCATTGGCTTTGCAACTACTGCCAAAATTCTAATATAAAGCCAATCTATTTTCATTCAAAGAAAAAACTTCATTGATTGTCAGCCGTGCAGCATATAACAGATAAACTTGATTAGACTTGATAAAACTGGAGAGTTTCCGATATTAAGATTGGTTTGGAAGCTGTTAAAGATAGGTAAAACACTTGTCGCTTGTGATAATACTGACATTGGTAATGTTTTATCAATTTGTTTTACAAATTTTACCATATGGTGGTTATCTCTGACAGTAACAGAAGATACACCCCTCTGTTTCAATTATCAGAATTACCTTTTTAAACTTAAACTCGCAGATAGCCAGATCTCGAATTTGGATTCCTTGTCTTGTTCGCGAAACCCACAACGACATATCTATAAATATAGAATATAGGAAATATGTATTTGTCCCTTAATTAATGCCTGTACTTTATAGGTGCAAAGAATCCCTGTATTGGCAGAGAAAGTTCATCGAGATTTTTTCGGCGTGGCTTCGTCTAATCAGCGGTGCAGAATGGTGAGCCATGGTATATACAGCATCGTCTAGGTAAAGAAGCCGTTACAGTTGGAATTTGAAATTAAAAAAGGGCGTAGCGCCGTGCGAGATCTCCTTCATAGCACACTTCTTTTCCTCTCATTTTCATTTATATTCGCATAATATAAATAATCTCTAACCCATAATAAAATATATCGTTGGGTCAACAACCTTCTTATATCGGATAAATTGTAAATGTATCAACATATTATTATCTAAAAACCCAATAGAGGAAGTGAAGACAACATCACGAAATAAAACACAATTAAATTCGATTTTGTGTTAATATACTGATCTTTATGGTTCCAGATTAGACTAAAAACAATCGTTACTTAAAGCCTTGTAAATAAAGCCAGCGACATCAACATCTAGAAGGCACGAAATGCCAGGATCATGTTATATTAATATTTCCCCAATAAAAACAGTTGATTATCCTCGTCTTGGTAGTCAAAGTTTTCGTTCGGATCAGACTAACATCAACGATTACTTTATCTTTAATTTTCCGGAAAGCGTTCGTATCCCTTCCGTTTTATTACAAATGTCTGTGGCTGTTTGTCGAGCTTAGAATCGCAGTCTTGTAAAAACAGCGCAACTTTCAATAACACACCATCAAAGAGAAGACTTAGAAAGCCGACTTGTTCTTTCCACCAGAGAAGCCAAACGAGGCCTTGAAATGAGATCAATATGCGATGTTTTTCACCGGAATCGACAGCCAACTATCTACCACACTGAGCTGGGGGAATTTTTAAGATAAAAATTGATTTAAAGACGAATCGTCCTTCCTATTACAATTTAACTAGAAATTAGGAAGAATCACTTGTGTTTTAATATGACTGTATTCTATGGTGTTATTTACCCATCACGTAATTTTGATTTTTAGGTTGTTTGTTTTCTTTTCCGTCTGGGATGTTTTTGTTTCCAAATCATTTTGCACTAATTTAATTATATAGTTCAAATACAAACATTTATATTCTACATCTATTCTAGACAACGTGACATTAGACTTGAATTCATAAGATTGAATTATATTATATTGTCAATTAAGAAAGGTTTCCGGATATGATCTTAAAGCATACCCGCGTCTGTTTTCGTCACCAAAACATAATGACGATGAACAAGATGCTGTTGTTCGATTTGATCATACTGTCTAAATGTCAGTCTCTCCACTGAAAAATGTAGTATTTTGTACCTTTTCTATTCATTATGTAGCATCTTGCATCTGTTATAAAAGTACTATATCGCATCTTTTCCATTAGAAATATAGCATTTTGTTTTATTATAATACTGGAAAATATGTGATTATACTGTATAATGATACGTAGTAATTATTTATTCATATATTATAGAAACGATCGATTACAATAGGAATATGAGCCCGGGGTTGTTTCTATAGCTTTATATAAATGCCATCTGCTTTAGTTATATAGTAATAAAACATGCTTAATTAGTGTGGAATAATTAATGATATTTACAAGTCCACCCATCAATCATGATGGTTGAATAAATAGCTACCATATAAGTATTTATTACTTACAAATAAACCAATAAAAACCTACTGGTTGTGTGAAATACAAACAGATGAAGTGATATCAGCATATCCAGCCTCGTCGTCATTGCCTACAACTAAATGGATCAGTAATTTGGATTTGAATATCAAAATCCGAGCATACTTAAAATTGTCCACGGGCATGAAGCTGCCTAGAGTTTCCTATCCAGAAACAAGGCATTGCTGTGTATATATTATGCATTCGGGCCACCTGTCTTTATTATCCCTGTTGGTGCAAAATAGTAGGAGGTTAAAACACATCCCTTTTCATTTCATTTGAACCTTATATTTTGATTGAAATGAAAGATAATTAAAAATTAGCCACTCGGTCTGGATAAACTACCGAAAATAAAAAGATTTATCTTTTGAAGAATTTCGAAATAAAACTGAATAAACAGTATTTACAATACGCGTGGCTAATTCTGAAACATTTTAAGCAACACGGTGGTGATGCCATTGACCGTTAAGATTGATAATCAAGTTTTTCCAATCTGTAAAGAAATCCTTGAAAAAATAATCACTATCAACGATGAACTTTGTGAATAGAAGGCGAAGATTAACTGACGATCGATCTAACACATTCATTATTTCTAAGCTTTTTTCTTCAGATTTCATTATTAAGATGCGTTTATTCATAGAAGCAAAGACACGGCTTTATATTTTTCTTTTGTTTACCAAGTTAGTAATTCTAATAAGTTGTTTAACTATAGGCGAGTCCAAGCAATATTTATACAAGACACAACATGGTAACTTGCTCAGTGTCTGTATTATTATTTCACAGGATGAATTCTAAATATACAAGAGTGATTTTAAAGTCCAATATGCCAGAATAAAGTTCCAGTGTCGGGTTTAAGACCATACACGTTCAACAACACTTCAATTTAAACTCTACGTATTTTAGCAAACATAATTTATTAGAAATTACAATAATTTCTTTAAAAAAACTGAATATAAATCACTATATATAGATTCAAACTATATTTATATGTGTTTTTAGATTCATTTTTGTCTATTTTAAGGTTCAAAAGAATAGAACTATACACCTTTTAAAACTGAAACATCTTTTTCATATTTGCTGGCTTTCCCTTGTTTTCACTTGTTACATCGGCCTGGTGTACGCTACATCAAATATCCAATGTTACATTGCCCTGACTTGAATGCACTGATGCGGTTTTATAAAGTCATTCGAATCGATCTGTCTATATCTACAGACCTTAAGGAAGCAAATATTCAATGATTTTTATTGCATGATTTGTAGTTATAGCAGCAGAGAATGAAGAACGATATCAATCTCGATTTAGTTTGTGATTTTTCATTTGACCCTTGTCCATTTTCCAAGTAACTTATGATTTTATTGTGATATCGTCATCTATAGCAGAATAAAGATTTATCGGTAATTTAAAAAGTTATTTTTCAAAGTTTCGAGTATTCTGGAATATAATATCATTCTTATTAGCTCCTATGTGCGGCACGTTTATTGATTGAACTCCGTCTTCGTTAGTCTGTAGTCAGAGCAGGAGAGTAGGACGTTAAACCCTATTTCATTATTGATTAAAGTCTCCTGATGTATATTAGATAGTTTGGCAGGCAACGAAACATACATGATGAATATTCAAACATCCCCAGTAAGTTTTAAAAAAATATTTGATCCTTAGAGCGATTGTAAGGCTTCAATGACATGGGCGATAATTAATGCGAGCCTCCAGGATTAGTGAAGATGGCTTTCAGATGTCAAAATCTAATCTGTACAGCGATAATAAACTTTGAGCGGATCATCATATATTATGACGGCACTGTAAGATTGTGACTATGAAAAGAGTGAAAGACCCGTTAGTCCAGCGGCTATTAAACTATGCTACCTGCAAAAATGAAATGAAATGGGGTTTAACGTTCAACTGTTCTGTACCAACGGGGCTTATGAAAACGGACACACACGATCCGGCGTGCTCTGGAGAAATTTTTGCCCAGACCTACTCCTTTTTTGAATTCCAAAACGCCAAGTTCCAAAGATACCAATCTAATAGATATACATGTACTACGTTATGTTGTAGATGATGTCAAGGATGAAACTAAAATGTAAAACATATGATTTTATGATAAAAATCCTTGTGCTGAACTGTTTAATCGAGGCAATTCGTAGCCTCTTTCATTTTAGCATTATAAAATGAACTGATCGAACCCTTTATTAGTCTTGGCTAATATTATTATGTACTCGTTAACGTTTAAAAGGTGAATGAACCGCTTCATATTTTTTCAGCATTTCTTTAATTATAGCAAGCTTAAACACAAATTACTTACCTACATAACATGAAAAGGTTATTGTTCTTACCTATATACTATAGACTGGGTGTATCGTATAATGCACTCTTAATGCAAATTCCACGAAGTTTTAGTCCAGATGCAACATATAAAACTATGAGTGCGCAAGATGACAACGATGATACGTTAATTCATAGGTTATGAATACGGATAAAAAAAAACCACAAACAATAGAAATGGATGTTTGGTTTGCAATGTAAAATGCATGTTATAATTTCGGTGGGAAATGTAAATATCAAAACAGCTTTTTAAAAAATGTATTTCTTTGTCTTATCTCCCTAAAATGAACACACTCTACTATACCGGTGAGCAGGTGTTGCATTATATTTTTCGATATGACGTAAACAAGAGAATGGAATTTCTCCATGGCAGCGTGGAAGTGGTTACGAATCGATCCTACTTGATGAGAATGATAATAAATATAAAGATCTGGAAAGGGCTCAAATTGAGGATATCTTTAAAATATCGAGCACTCGGGTCCTGCGTGTACAAAAGGGTATCCCCTCTCAGGACTAGATAATGCGGTGGAGTCGTATCCTAGAGGATGGAGAGAGAGAAATGGGGTTTAACGTCCACTCGACACAAACTAGGTCATTTCGGGACAAACATATGGTTCAATTTTACTTCAATAATTCGCTTGCACGTAGGGGTCTTTAGCAGTGGGAGAAAACCAGAATACCCGGAGAAAACCCACGAGGCTGGACAGGCGACCCTACTCCTTGCCACGTACAACCGGGTATTCGAAACCACGCCAGTTGACTCAATGGCAGGCCGTATGATAGAGCGCACACACGCTAACCATTCGGACACCCCCCCCCCCCCTTGAGGATGGACTATTCCCATTTGAATAGGATGCGGATCATTCCCAATGAAAGAATACTGTCTATGTATATACGTGTAACATGGTTACGATGGCATCAGCTAATCTGTACTTAAGTAACTCGATGATTTGAAGCTGTTAACTGGGTAATGATGATTTCCCCACTTGACTTCACTTAAAACACCATAAAATTTATATAAATACCTCAATCTCTCTCACAAATAGCTAAACTGAAATTAAACTTAATCAAAGATGAAAGCCGGTGTTAATAGCATTACTTGACATGTCGAGCAAAACATTAGTCTAATAAATGATATTACCATTCGTTATTTAAAGTATTTTAGGCAAGGTGTTGCCATTTCTGATAAAAAGAAACAAGACATTAAAATAGACCATTATAATAATAATAGAAAAAAAAATTAGGAAGACCATACGAAAGTGCACCACCGGGAGAGAGATGGAGAGAGAGAGCGAGAGAGAGAGAGCGAGAGAGAGAGAACGAGAGAGGCTAAGACCCACTCGATAGAGACTATGTCATTTCGGAACAAACACATTGATCAATTTGTCCTCAATTATTTGCTTGCGAGTAGGGATCATTACCCTGTGGGCGATTACCAGAGGACCCGGAGAAAACTCACGAGGTTGGACAAGCGATTCCTTGTCACTTACAAAGGGGGGGGGGCTTTATAAAGCGTACGCGATAGCCCCCCCCCCCTCCCGCCCCACCGTCCAAACTTTTGTTGAAGACATAGTATACGTAATATGTTTTTTGAGTAAACTTGCTTCGAAATGTCTTCCATAATTGGTGAAAGTGATCAGCGTTAACTAAAAACTAAAGATAACAGTCGTGTAAAGTAGAGGTTAAACTGTGTACGTATAGCTTTACGGCTCTGGTGTTGCCACACGATACGTGGAGACGATAGTTTAACACCGTGAACGTACTGTAACACTTTGGTGTTAATCTTCTTCCATACTTATAAATTACCCTGATGGTGAAACTGGCTGTTCGCCAGTCATTGGCACAAGTTAAACAAGTATAACGTGGGATGTACACGATTGCAAATATTACGTAAGTTGAGAAAAGTTTCGGCATACATTTTACACGCGTTAGAAGCTAATGTCCGTTATATTAATGATACATGATCTGTCCGTTATTTCGATAAAAATCATGCTCTACGAACGGTTTCCTTCTGTTTTGTACGTATTCAGTGTTCACTTTTCTCCTTAACACGTCATGAACTATGGCTACTATTCATTCAGTGTTTTTCACAAACTTTGCAACAGAAAGTCATAACGGGATCATTTGCGCACATAACCAATATTTGACACCAGAGCGTGCTAAGTTGAAATTTAGGACTGGTTATGTTTGCTACATGCATCAATTCAGTGATTCTCATAATATGGTATTGGAGATCTTTCCCGATTAGCCTAATAACACATAGGAAGAATGCCAGAATTGCAGCACACGCCCATTGAACTTATTCCGTTGTGCAACTATATAAATGGCTATGGGCATTTATCCAAAGTCGTATTGTCCCCCAAAAAACAAGAATTAAAACACAAAAGTTGTGTTGAACCATAGAACTTTACTAAACGATCTGTGGCTGTATCATTGTGTTCACATATGTCAATTATTCATACCTCCTATTGGAACGCCATTCTAATATATGATTGGTTACTACAGCGCTTTGACTACTTTTATATGCCCCCCGTCCTCCATAAGCCCAGGATAGGTGCAGAACAGTAGGACGTTAAACCCCATTTCATTTCATTTCATTTCTGTTATATGCCTAATTAAATCTACGAGGATGTATATATATAGTTAAAATATAAAGTAGAACTATTTAACAAATTATAGTTAATATAACCAAGACTTATATTTCGATTAAAACCCCGGATTGCAATTACATATCATTTTCGTAAAGAGTTGTCCTGCATACGAAACTTTATATGGTAAACCGTATGAATACAAATATAAACATGATTTAATGTTTAAGTTGTTGTCTGTTTGTGTGTTTATTTGTCTGGAACTGAGATTAATGGTGCTATTAGATGTCGGACAATAAATCAAAGTATCAAATACAAAATTTGTTTCCATGCGCTAAATTTTAGTAACAAGTAATCATCATGGCAAAGCTTCCGCACCGTTCAAAACCGCGAATTTCGGCGGTACTTTTTTGAACACATGTTTTAATAATGTCAATAAATCAGTAATCACCATAGTAACTTATTATTTCCATAAAAGGAAAGGCTAGTACGGTGTGGTTTGTAATAATTATACTTCTCTATCGTGCAATAATATTATCGCTTGTAACAGATACTGTTCGAGCGGAAAGGTTCATTGACATGATATGGTAATAGACCAAATCACGCGGTCGACATCGAACATTATCAAAGAGATAATGTTGTCATATAAGCTAGATAGAGGTGCACTTGGAAAGTACGGACTCCAGGAACAAACCGAAGATGGTCTATATTTCGCATGCTTAGTTAATATATTTTTTATCCAGGGATAGCTTTGAAATTATATAACTGTTTCGTTAAAATCTTAACTAAATCTTAGCTACACTTGTTATTGAAATGAATGAAGGTACTTCCGATTTTTAAAGGGCGTATGGCTCTATTTTTCGGAACCATAAATCGGTCTAAATGCACATATTATTATTAATGTTATATGGGTGTATATAAAGTGATTTGTATTCATTTTTTTTTAAATTGTAATTTATAATCAACGTGAAAAATCAAAACTAATGTGACCGACAGTCGTTTATACATGCTTCGTCCGTTTGAGTATTTAACCGAACTTAATTGATTTGAAATTACGATTATTTTTGAAAAATTGAATTTAAATAACTTTATTTACACTCATATTACATTGATATGTACCTTTAGATCCATTTTGGTCCCAAAGAATAGAACCATATTGTGCCCTTTAAAAGATAGTCTACTGATATTTGAATGTGGCGGCTATTCAGTACAGAGATCTATTCTCAGCATGGATAGTCCACTGTGTGCAGAATGACGTGTATTGTGTGTCTTTGTCATGGTTTTGTGTGGTGCGGTCCCACTGCACCAATTACTAGTGTAATACAAACAACATAAAATATGATCAACCAAAGAAAATGAATGGGATTTTAACATCCCATTAGCCAGATTTTATATGTGAGGTAATTAATCTTTAGCATTATTCCCATTAGAAATCTCAATCAAATAGATTTGTGAGGTATTCAGATATATTTGAATTAGGTATTCAGGTAGGTTGATTTGAATTCATAATACGCAATCTCTTCCGTAACAACGAACAACAACGGTACGTCCAGAAATCTGAATATTGTCAAGTGTAATAAGGTGAGCACTGGGGCATTGATGATATTTATCGGATGTTCACCATCAATTAGTCAATCAATATATATCATTGTTTTACATAAAGTTGCATAAGGGCGCGCGGAGGCGTAAAAGTACATTAATTTATATCAACATTCAATCGATATTATTATTAGGAATTACCTGTTTTAAGTTATATCAAGTAATGACTTCCAAGTAAATTGAAAAACACATTGCGTAATACAATTATTAGTGTCGTGCTCTACAGATACAGGTAGTTTTCTAAATTTTACATAAAGTATGGTTTGATTGAAGTAAATGTCATTGACTTTTAAAGCAAATAATACTTATAGGCTCTATTGCGCAATATTTACCATATTATCTTAAATGACAACTGCTATTTAATGTTTAGCAACTATCTTTGTCGGATAAATTGAAAAATGCGTAATTAGTGGTTTAAGCAGAGTACGGGCATGGGGTAGGTACTTTAGACCATAAGGTCTGTCAATGACTCAAGTTGCGTGGGTTCGATTCACCGCTTGTACGTTAAAAGGTTTTCTGTACCTCTTCAAGTTTCAACCCCTTCGCAAGCGACTAATTGAAATGAAAATTTAACCATATGTTGATCTCGAAATGATCTAGTATATGTCGAATGTACTTTAATACGAACGAAGCTACGTTATAGTAATTCAATGGTCGACGACGCTAACTAGTTATTTACTTTAATAAGAAAACATTAATGTTGACATCGAAGTATCATATTATGAGCCATTCATATTTCAAATAAAATTTAATGAATATTCAAAAACCCCAGTCTCTTGAATATCCCTTTAAGATGCGCTATATCGAATAACTCATTTCCTCCTCCGACTTTATTTCCTATTAAATGAGAAGCTCATTTTTTCCTGGGAGCGATATAACGATAGGTTTGTATTGATTGTTTTCAACACTGAGTCTACCGACGTCAACCATACAGTCCCCACTATACCGCTTCTTTTTACAATAAATACAGTCATGACAACCGCTATTAATAATGAATTTCAAATTCCCCGATGCTTTTACAACCTTTTTACTCTGACGTTATACACCAGCTCTCTTCTCTTGACTAACGTGAACGTATCTGATTAATACGTCATTTCATTGATGAAATACCGCTACATTCTGTCAGTGGAATATCTCTGGAAATTAGCGGCCATGGAAAACACTAGACATGCGCCCCTGTCTAATAATCTCAGATCCATTTTTTTTCACATAGCTTTACCCTAAAATCATCTCAAAAATACAAGTCAATTTCAATAATCTTTTAACAACAAATTATGTCACTACATGAAAATTAGTCAGCTTCTCTAGCTAACGCAGGAAAATGGATTTACCGCCAGTACCTCCCAGTGATGCCCCCCCCCCCCTCAAGTGGCACCTATTGCACGTGCTCTATCTGCCATACCGTACATACGCCACTGCAATCTATACATGCGTGATGCATATTAGTTTATACCATTCAATTTCCATCTCCAACAATTTTGTTCCCTCTTTTGCAGACACTTGGTGCATTTTACAGCTTCTGTTGCCCGGCCTGTAAACCAAATTTTATTCCAATCCTATAACTCGATGCATATAATTCATATTATTATGCAATAAAGTGGATCTATTGCATATAAGAAGACTTTTTGCATATATAGTGCTTATGATTTGCTGTTCGTATCCTGGTTATTGATTCATTTAATTCCTGTTTTTGTGCTTAAAAAGTGTGATCTGCACAAATAAGGTCATCGCGTCCATTCAATATGTCGACTTTGTGCAAACAAATAATATGAGGTCATTGGTAATGGGAGCCCCATAATACTTAAAGTCTACCTTGGACAAATCCAGTATTTATGTACCATATAAAAAGTTACTATCTTTAAGATTGATATTGTTTGCGTTTAGTCAAATTTCAACTTCTACATGTAAATGTCATTCAAAATCGATGTCGGATATCATTCAGCGGATATCATTTAATTACATTTGCATATACTATAGAAATTAAATAATTGTTTGCTCGATAAAACATAAGCATAAAAGACATTAAACTTTCTTTTCTATTTTGTTTAAGTAGGGGGGTGTGGTGCGGTGGGAAAAACTGGTAGTTCCATTGTTTGAACTAAACAATCAGGAAGATAAGGCGGAAACTAATCCCGATCGACGAGCGATTGTTCTGTGAAATTCTCTAAACTTTGGTTGACAATTATACAGAATACGGGAGGTACATAATGAAACAGTTAGTGGAATTTGGTATTTCGAAAAGTGTAAGCCTGCCTCCGGTTAAATTGAAAACCTCCGAGATTTCAATAATACATGATCAGACATTTTATAATTATCAGCTGTTGTTTTGCGGTTAAACCACAATTAACAAGCCACCATTGAATAGGACATGTACATTTTTCTTCAGTCAGAAGTGACATGATTTTTGAACTGTGTCTGATAGTGCCATGTCACCGGAAGTACCTAATCTCGTAAAATAGCGTGACTTACTTATTATAGATCGATTTATCCCAGCATTCAACTTTCAAAATGTCCAGCAACAGATTAGTTAAAGCTTGAACTTATCTATATAAATATGCCTCCGGATGTGCGTTTCAAGTTGCAACTAATTTTTTCACTATATTTTTTTAATTGGACGTTGCAAGCCGGTGTGTGTTTTATAGTATGATATTGATGGTTCTTGTTTGGCTACTCATCTTGGAACTGACATTTCCAAGCTTATTTGAAAATCTTCAAACCCTGATCCAGTTCTAACATAAAATCACACACGTCGTAGATTTTTCTTATTATTGTCTACATTGTAAATAGTTAGTTTGACACCGCTATTTAGAAAGAGTCTAGACCTCAACATAATATTTCAAAACTATCGCTCAGTCTTTAATCTCTGGTTTTTATCCAAAATCACAGGGAGACTATAGCTACCGGATTCAAGGATTATAATGCACAGAACAATTACTTATTACTCTTATGACACCCAGACTCGATTATTGCAAACCATTGTTTGTTGAATTTCCCACGAAAAGCTTTATTCAAACCCGTCCACAACAAAGCTGTCCGTCTGGATGGCAGCACCAAAACTTTGGAACAACATGTACCCAACATGTATCATTATAAGTCGGGTTTGGACGCTGTACATGTTCAGTAAATTATTTATTAATATGCAATTATTCATATTTATTTTCTTGTGTAAGGGTGTTATTACCGGAATTTTGCACGAGTATGATGGCCTTCAATATGCCTTATTATTCTATAGTGCTTTGCTGCAAGTGATAATTGGTTAGACTTTGATTTATAATTGGTAAGCCTTTCACTTCCATTTGTTTGATTTTTTTCAAGTTCAAGTTCTTTTTTCCACTGAGATGATCTATGGGGTAAAATACACAAGCATGTACAGGTGTAAAATTGACAAACATACTTTTAAATAATTTGACTGATACTTAGTTTAATTTGACTGATACTAATTTGGTTTAAGACCACAAGTTGTTATGATTCTGTATCAGTTATAATATTGATATATATATATGTATATGTGCATGTATATCGAGCTTAGTACACGAATCTTATAATACGCTGACGTTGTCCTTCAACTGATTTCTAGCCTATTGATTGTAGACCTATTGTATTATTGATTGTCATAAGACGGAATTTATAGTATTTGTACAGATAAATCGTCACGTGAGATGTGTGGTCCGATGTTGATTCTACGCTATGTCCAATGTTTTATTTAGCAATACGAATATTTAGATTTGTATGGAAGTCGAAGTCAGCATCATCTGGAGATGGTATTTCGATCTGAGTGTGTTCTACTTTATATTGTGACATATTGATATGTTATTTGTTCTGTTCAGGCATATGATTAGATACTTAGTCTAGAACTACATTGCCAGGAATAACGGACTGGAACAATCTGTGTTACTGGTTCATTGTGTATAAGCTGCAACAGTGCCAATTTCACGAACATATTTTGGTTGTTTTGGAAAAAAGTTTAAAATAAAATCATATTTGTTTTCTATTACTAGGTGAATATAACTATGTAAATCGTGTACACATACACATATATTTATATCCACAAAGGCCTTACATACAGTGTTTTAACTGCTTTACTCTATCCCCTCAATTTCACAAAGTGGTCTTATCCGCATTACTGGTTTCGAGACCGACAATATATACACGCTCAATATCCCATTTTCCAAAACACTTCCATTTAGCAGATTTAGTAGGTTTCAAGGGATATAATGTATTGCTACACAAAACCATCATCTCATCAACGCTATATACCAATATAAAGTCTAGCGCTAAATGTCCCGTGATAGTTTAGCATCAAGGCATCATGGCCACTAATTTCTAAATAAGACGGTATTAAATAATAATCAGTGATTAGTAACGCTAGTTAAACCAATATATACAGGAAACTACAGGTAAATTGTATTAACCTAACACACGAAACCCGTGGATCCGAGTACATTTGAACACGACATGGTGCGGTGCATCACGATATAACAGTTATTGATAGTTCCAATTGCAGCCATCTTTAGTCTTTGGTTGAATTAGCACCATGGTATCTTGGTATGGCTTTTCATTTCCATATTAAAAATATATTTAGACAGCTAGTTGAAATGGCAGCCATCTTTAATCTGTGGTTGAAATAACACCATGGCATCTTGATAAAGTTTTTTTTATTTCCATATTAAATATATTTAGAGTTGAAATGGCAGCCATGTCTAATCTGTGGTTGAAATAACATCCTGGTGTCTTGGTGAAGCTTTTCAGTTCCATATCAAATATATTTAGTATGTTACTGATTGTTCAAATTGTAGCCATCTTTAATATTTGGTTCAGTTAACACCATGGTATATTATAGATTTCCATATTAAATATATTTTGATAGTTCTAAATTTCCAGCCATCTTTAATCTTTGGTTAAATTAACACCAGTGTATCTTGGCATATTAAATATATTTAGGACACGTGTACATATTGATGGAGCGTACATACTAAATCGTTCCGGAAATTAAAATTTGCAGCCACCCCACCCCACCCCACCCCACCCCACACAGGGTGGGTTTGCTAGGGTCTAACATCAGTTGGGGCTCTTGGATTCGTATCTTTTTGCAGTGAATGTAATATATCCGCTAGGGATTTTGTGTTTTTGTTTGGTATCGTCTTGTCTCAGACGCATTACTTTGCTTTGACCAATAAGGTAACACGTGCATAGTGTAAATGGTTTACATGGCTTAACGATTCTCTTTCACGTGTTGATGGGGTTAATTATCTTCTGGACGGGTCATGTGAGGTCATCGGTAATCTAGCAGCAAAATGGATTTGTTTGGACATTGGACTAAAGCGTTTAGGAACATTTTTTGTCAAGTTTAGTTCTGAATACACGTGGTTGATAATTTCCTTCAAGATTTAACTGAATAGATTTCTTTCTCACGTGGTTCTCGTGGGCAAGACATAGTGTCCTCCTCTTTCCCAATTTTTTTCACGACATTTGGAGCATTGGATACACATTTCCTTTTAAAACTATTTAGACAAGGGCAGGAATTGTTGCGGAAAAATGCCATTTTAATCATTTGTATTGTGTACCTTGATAATGATTGTGTGTTGCAAGCTGTCCTCTAAACGGCTGTATGTCCTTTTAGGTATCCAAACAATGATTTAATCCCTGCAACGATATTACATTTCACTCTCTATAGAATTCAATCAAAAAGGAGTAATGATTGGGCAAATAATAAAATAGTTAGGCAATTTTGTAAATATTTTGAATTTTTTCATGCTATGGTAGAATGTGGGTAAAATTTTGCAATGTTTTTACAGAAACCTGTTTGATAAAAGTGTAGTCAAATAGCCATTGTAGTTGTTTGTAGCCCTTACCCATACAAACAACGATAACCGATAACCAGTATAGTAATAATACGCTACCAAAATATGTACTTTTATAATGTTTTTAATCGTAGTCAAATGACTGTACATTATCTCGCCTTTAAAAGGAAACTAAGAACCTATTATCTTTTGAGATAAAAAGACGTCCATTAATTTCCCCTACTTCTGCAGAATAATCACCAAATAAACTAGTTACATTTATTCTACAATCTTTCTGTCCCTAATCACACAAAAATGGCTTAAAAAGATTTTTTTTCTATTCCTCATTATTGGAATTGACATGATTGATGGGACATTGGCCTACTCCGGAAATAACAGTTCCTTTCTGAAGCCGGTTGCTAGCCTCTTTATCATCTATGTCCAACTCCTTTATTTATTTATTAGCTTACAATGATAAATAGCTACCCTTGCGTAAAAATGGCCGCTAGTTTCAGCCATTGAAGTCAAACACTAACGTCAAGGCGACTGTTACTAATGCCACAGACCTACGTGTAATTTTCTTGTATCTTTAATGTCGGTTTATAACTTGACTGTGTTGTATTCGATCTCATTTTTTATACCTATTGGGAGTTGGGTGGTCATTTGGTTGAAGGCATGCGCTTGAGTCAGGCGGTGTGGTTTCGACCCCGAGCTTATAAGTAACAAGACGTAGGGTTGCCTACCTAACCTCGTGGGTTTTCTCCGGGTCATTTGTTTCCTTCAAATGCTTAAGACTTCTCACGCGCAACTGAATTCTTGAAACAAAATTATACCCTATATCAGTCCCGAAATTAACTAGTTGATGACGAGTGGACGTTAAATCCCGTGGCAGATATGACAAAACTTCAAATGACATACCAGTAATGTAGAAAATTAGTTATTACGATTACTCTTTTAAATTCATTTTAGTTTTCATTTCATTTCAGCCTAATTAAGTCGCTTAGTCAGAAACAGTCGTTTTGTTTCATGACGATTTGTTTCATTGCAAATACAGAAAATTGATTTCCATCTAACAGGAAATCCAGAGACAGCCTCAGAGGTATCCGGATTTATAACTATAACCTAACTGTACTGGTGGATGGATATCGAATGACAGAATTTCTTAAAGTGTCAGACTGCTTTTATTTTTGTGGCTTTTATGAAACAACTTAAATATATATGTAACCGCTGGCTGTTTTACTGATAACATGATGTCATCCATCAATACATATCCATATTCCAACAATATATATAGAAAACAATAACAGCTTGATTCAGCATATAAAAATAATATTTACAATTCTCAAGTCAACTAAGAGACATGCACTATTTGGTAAAAGCTAAATCATTGCACTGTTAGGTAGAGAGAGGGAAAATGGGGTTTAATGTCTCCTCGCCATAACTTAAGTCATTTCGGGACTAACACATGGTTCAATTCTATTTCAATAATTCACTTGCGAGTATGGGTCTTTAGCAGTGGTGGGGGGACCGAAGGACACGGAGAAAATCCACGAGGTTGGACAGGCGACTGTACCCCTTGTCACCTACAACTTGGGAATCGAAACCGCGCCTGTTGACTTATTGACAGACCTTATGATAAAGCGCACATGTGCTTACAATTCGGTCATATCCCCCCTCCCATCCCTTTGCACTTTTAGGAATATAATTATCGGGTTTAACATTCGAGCTTTATAATGAAAGGTATTGGAAAATCATGCTAATGAGAATGGCTTGATTATTTATGTGTATAAGAAACCAATATTGATCCTTTTAAAATGTACCATTTTATACTTGGCAAATAACGTCGAAAAAATGGACGAATCGACAGGACTTGGATAGTACACATGAATGGTACTTAGTCTATTCTAGACACTGGTTTCCGGATTGCCCGGAGAAGAGACGCATTTAATGAAGGTCTAACTGAGGCTTTGGTCACTAGAAGCTGGTCTTAAGCAAGCAACGATTTTGTCTTATTTAGTTCAGTTTGGATCTTAGCAAGCAATGTAGCTGATAAGATGTTGGTTCATAATATAGCTATTGATCAGTCGTATCGATTGGTAGTAGATCCACAGTATTTTCGTCTAAATCAGGCCAAACCGAGATCAAATGCACATTGACCAGAGTTTAGGAAAGTGGTGTTGATGGCGATCAGCAATTTTAGTCTTTAAGAAGCATCAGTGGTTATTAGGCAGGGTAATAACGACTGACCATACCATTGGACATAAACGGATTTCTCCAGTGGTTTTTCCAATTTAGAGATTTCTTATAGGTTTAGCGGAAACCATTATACGTTATTCAAATGCGACCGGGAAATATTCTGGTAAATGAACTCTCCGGGATCTTTATTCCACATTATAAGTACAAATTAATACTTCTTGGTAACATAGGTTAAATTAGGTAGGAGCCTCCCCATTCTAACCTCTATACATGTAATTAAAAGTCATACAGTTAAAAGTCATACACAAACTTATATGGAAATGTTTTAAACCCATAGTCTCTAGTGTTCCCAATATTTTCTATTCGTACCTCAATAAATTAGGTGGCGATCAATTAATGTTCCACAAAGAGTAAACACGTGTACATTTTCAAAAATTGCGCATCTTCACTTTTATTTCTTCACTAGACATTAAAATGACGTAAATGTTGTTATGCTGATAAAGTACATTTCAGATTGTATATTCATCTTATTTCATAACCCTTGGGATATAAAACTACACAATAAATTCGATTACAACTTGTTCGGTCTGATATTTCTTATAATGATTCAGTTAATGACCGACAAAGTACCTCGGGGTTTCCGAGTGTCAGTGGTGGAGGTTGGAGGGTCTGGCAAGGAAGAGTATGTAGTCGCTCGGATGGGACAGAAAACCGAAATCCCATAATATTATAGGGTCGATTGTTTTTCAATCTCATTCCTTACTTTGCCAAGGAGAAAAGTAGGACGTTAAAACTATTTCATTTCATTTCTTACTTTACTGAAATCGGAATTTTGCTCCATCTTAATTTTAAAAAAGACCTCGTTCATTCATTTGTACTGGATGAAATATATGAATTAGAAATATACAGCCTTAATTCAAATGGGAGATAATACAAATCAATGTTGAATAATCTCCCCTTCCGATTTGTAAATTTACTTTAATCAGACAAGATACTCCTGTATTCCCCACATTTTGAATGAGTTATATCTTTGTGTGAATAATAAAATAGTAGGTCAAGTTTGTTAATATGGTAGTCAATTCAATAAGATTTCCCCCACTTTTGGTGGTTTTATGTATAAAGCCCACAGGCAGTAATAGATTGTCATGAAATGTATTATCGGATATTAGTGTTTGGGTTTGTGGGTATTAATAGAAAGTAGTTTCAGATGTTCTATAGCAAAATAACTTCATTTTTTAAAATAACGATTAGTTACCCTCCATCTTTCTTGCAAAATGTTCATTCAGAAATTCAAGTACGTCATCAGATATTTGTATCATGGCGCTCACAAAAGTTTGTACAATTGGTTAAAAATGTATTATGTACACTGAAATACTAACAATTCTATCTTTCATGCACTTATCACATTCCTTCGGTTTTAAACCATTAGGTTTGTTTCATAAGAGTTAAGAGCAGAAAATGATTCTGTGTCTGTCTGTTTGGTTTTTTTAAGTTACGGTTAAAAGAATTTGAGTGCTACAATTAATTATATGTGTGCAGTCTATCAAAACATCGTTTCGGTTGTTTTTGTTGTTTAATTTTGTAGCATGGTAAACCCCTGAAGATATGTGGCTGAATTTGACAAATTACAAACCCGGTTCACGGCTAAATTGTAACCAGTCAATTACAGGCGATAGAAACAAATTAAGAATTCCTTCCATGGAATACTGTCTTTAGTTAGAGAATAAAAATCGCCGAGGAATAGCACCATTAATGTGATCGCTACCTCTGTTCTTTTTCCGCGTTTACTAGTCTGAATATTTCATTATAGAGCAACCTATTGATTGACATTTGTATAGTAGAACACCAGTATATTCTATACCCTTTTTACTTCTCTACTCTGCGGGCAAATCTGATTCCAGTCCTTCGGGAAATCAAGACTTTGGTTTTACTGGAGAAAAACTCACGCAGGCCGACCATTTCCTTAATCAGACATGCAAATCATGCTACGGTAGATTTCTTTCTTATCCCAACTTCTATTTTACGGCAAGTAGAAGAAAGATTTGTAAATAACAAAAGAAAAGAGAAGAGAGTTGGGGATGTAAAAAGATGGAATTAAGGCTAGCCGTGCTGGTATCAAGGTTAAAAAACACGACCAGATTACAGAGATGAGTTGAAAGATATATCTTCTTTCCTAGGCCGTGTATTAAAGAATATCATTTGTTCATCGGGTTCTATACCCAAGAGGTCAATTGCTGCCGCTTCGTCTATTTATTGGAATTTTTCCTGTCAATTACCTATACTTTTTTAAATTCGTTATGACGTTCTTATTGACGCTGCAGTTTTTTTTAAGACTCTAAAGAGATCTAGTTTAATTTAATATCTAATCTTTAGTTTTTCCCAAAGGTTAGTCATTTGATCTAAGTAATTTTTTTTGTTAACACAGTATATTATGCTAATGATTTCAGTTGCCTATATACACACATGTGTGCCTTCCAGGACTACAAGACACATAATATTCAAATATTCATCTTTGTGTTCTAGATGCTGTAGATTTTGAAGTTCCACTTTTATAAAGTTTTCTAAATTAAAACGGACTGTCGATACAGGTTAACTGATAATTCGGTTGTACATCAATTTATTACTAAACCATATACTATTTTTTATAAGACAAAACAATCCAAGTAAAATATGTTTCTATATATAGATCAATTAGAGTTTTATTGAGTAAAAATGGCGGTTAAGAGTTTTCACCAACTCTTTATCGAGTTCAAACTTTCAAGAGTTCTTTTGTAGGCACGCCAGTTAGTACATTGAACGTGTCTGAAGGGCTACGCTATGTTCCCTTTCCACGCTAACAAGCTGGAAATTCAAAGGGCCTTTGTCATCAACAACGACAAAGGCCAGCTCCATTCCCACTGGGTTAAAAAAATACATTTAATGGAGTAAACTCTACAGATGAGTACAATAAAAATATCAATGACCTATATATTGAAATAGAAGCATACATTGTTAATAAGTTCTGCTTTATCTTTGATACAATCACCGATAAAAGATTATTTTAGTACTCAATAGAACAAGAATCCGTTATAATTATTGATAACTTTACAAGTTGTTTCAAACAGTACGCTCCCCTTTAATTATTGAAAACTTTATCAATTATTTCAAATAGTACGGTTATAGTAGCACTCGTTCTATATTACACGTTAATAATGAAAAAGATGAATGGACGAAAGCTAGAGAACTGTATAAATGTATAGACAGAAGCTATGGAACTGTATAAGAGAACCTTAAACATTTATTTTAGGACCAGGAGTGGGTCCCTAGACACTGCTGATCTGTTTGTTTTTCTTCTTGAGAGCTACGGAATGGGCAAGAAAGACCTTATGCTCCACCAATTCAAATACGTTCGACATGAAACTTGATATGCTTGTTTATTTCTTGGACAATTGAGACTGTCGGACTTTGATATGACCTAACAATTCCAAGATGGTGGCGATGAAGTCATACTCGCGTTGTCTCATTAACCGGCATATAGAGTGATAGATGCTAATTCTTCTGCCTTTCTTGTAAAAAATATAACGTCACTTCTGCATTGGGAAATGGGGAAACGTCACAGATTTGTCGATTATTTGACCAATTTACCGAACCAACCTTTGATATAATACAGTAATAAACAAGAAAAAACGAAAGTATTTTGCTGTGGGGGGGAAACCAACTTCGACAATGAGCTTCCGGAAATAGATTGGTAATGATATTGATTAATATAGTAATAGTGATAGAATCAAAATAGTTTGACTTAAAATAGTGCCATTAAAAATAGTTTGAGGTGAAAAGATAGATTAGATATAGTAATGGACTATTATTAGTTTGTCTGTATGACTATAAGATATATTGAACGACTTCATTGACTGAACCCAGAATAGGTTTTATAGTTATAAAGGGACTTAACACAATAACAACTACTGGTCATAGCCTGGTTTTAAACCCTTATTGTATTTTTGCCACTGCTCTCTATAAAACACAAATTAGACGAGGAAATAGACATGCCGACCCAAATAATTAATCTATTTAATTATTTAATTCTTTGCTTGGGTTGTAATATAAGCTTTATTTAAGATCTTATTTTGTAAGCAGTCCCAACATTTTGCTTGTTACAATAAGATGTATATATAAATTATTAATGCTACAATAAAATGTCAACCAGCGTATTTTATATCCGGTATAAAATTATCACTTTGTTAGCAATATACAGTTACCAACTTATATTCAATATTTCAGACAGCATTGGGTTTTTTGGAAGATAATGCTTTTTGGGGGGTTTCAACTAGGCTTCGCTCGCCTTTGTCAACCAATATAAAAGACGATGGGACGATACATGAAAAAAACTTGGTTAATGACGACCGATCAGAGATAATGCACTTATCATCTTATTGTGGTCTTAAATATTCAAACATAGCTAATTTTCCGCTGACCCCTCCAAGTTTAGCACTACCCCGTTCTCTTTCCTTTGTACTTTGCTGGCTATAGTATAATATATCGTCATTTACTGTGTTATTTATAGGTTATTAGGTGAGGAAATCGACAGTTACAAGATGCAGGTGTTTATGCTACAAGCTTTCCTATTGTCTTTATGAAATATGCGTTCACATTTACACTTTAATTGATTTTCTCGCTGCAAGTATAATCATCGTGTCTACAAAATGTCAGCCTAACTTTAGAATGGTAATTATAAAAAAACAAATTCCCATTCTCATCTAGCTAATGTTTATATGTTCATCTTTTGTTATTCGTTTTCTCGTTATATGTTTGTTCTTGTCGTCTTTACTGCATTAGATTCGTTGTTATTGTATACTAAATAAGTATATTTTATGCCGACTGAGCGGTAAAGAGACACACATGTCGGTATAATCTTCAGTACAGTCTTCAGTATTGACATAGAACGATTGTTTTATCCAACCGTAAGTAAAATATAGTATCATTGATTCTGAAGGGCAATCTGTTTTACAGTCCATAAATATAAAGTCTTTTTGTACTCGGGTGTGGACTTGAAGACTGTAAATTTGCCAAAATACCAAGCCTCGTGCATGACACCAGCCACTATTAATATGTCCAGGAAGCTTAGGTTTGAATAGATCTTGAACTGGTGATGGTTGACATGGACATACCATACCCATTAACAATAACTCGGTGAAACCCGTAAAACCATTCAAAGCCTGTAAAGTAAATAACACAACCTTGTCTCAGCAATTTCACTGTCAACAGAATCTGTCTGCTTAGAAAACCTAGTTTGTCAGGATGGGACAGATGTAAAGAAAAACATGACAACCTACGCGTTTATAAATAGTACCGTCGACCGTCCACGTCTGATGATGTATTACACGAACCATTATAGACCAACGTCTGTGATGGAGGGTTTTTCTGCATAACTTTGTGAATGCTCTATATAACCGACAGGATCATCACAACAGCATTATAGGCCCCTACTAACTGTATAAACAATCACGGGAATAAAAATGTACATGTAAATTGTCGATAAAATTAAATAAATAATCTATCATATTGGTACTCCCAACATACATAGATTAGCATAGGGTCCTTCTACTGATGGGGCCCTAGACAACTGCTCAAGAGTGCCCCCGCGTTAAGACGGCGTGATGACCGCATTTCTACTTCGTTATTAATGGTAAACGTTTCAATAAGGTGCAGTCATCCCACAACATGATTTAAATTTTTTGTTAATTTCCTATGTCTGAACATCGGTCAGAATTGCAACAGACGTGGTCGAATATGCATACATTATACAGTTGTATAGATATTGGTGTCAATGACTTGCTATATATGTAAATGCGAGTATTTGTGAAGCCGTGTTATCGGGCAATGGTCCACAGTGTGATCGATAGAACGGAGAGAACTAATCCTATTAGAGACAAATCATCATATATTAAAACATCCCAATCTGGTCGACTGAAAGACTTTGACTGACATCTAGAGACAATAAGCTTCACTCATCCACTCAATCATTACTAGTTGATGTCTTTATGTTTTGGCAGTGAAGAACCTTTGATGAATTCTCTGCTATAATTATTATATTAACTGACACCCTGTCCCTTTCTATCCATTATCATTACTGCCTTTGGACAAAAATTAGTGCCATTAATTCACGCAAAAACCAGAGCAAAGATCTTGAAAACATCGATTTTTTGTCCAAATGCATTTGAACATAATACTCATATATAATATAATGATAATTAACGAAGCGGTCACAAATATTGTTTAGAATCCTAATCGCACTATATATTCTCAGACTACTTCCAGGAACAAAACGACATCGTAGTTCGTTAATTCTAATTATGCTCGGGGATAGAATACATCAAGCAGTTCATTGATGGCAATCTGATGATATCTCCAACAGATTAGTTACACCATTATTTTATACTTAAACCTTGTTATAAAGCCATTGGTCAGTCAATGACTGAAGGTGGGATTAAGACTTACGACTAGGTAAAGAGACGAATAGATAGATATATATCAGTAAGAATTAATCACAGATGTGTCATTCTAAACTAATCACATAATACACAAATATTAACATACACAAAGGAGATAATACAATAACTTATGGAGTTTGGGTATTGTGGGGTTTTGGTAAAAAAAATCATACTGATTAGTTCAGTATACTATCCAATACAAAAGCACAACTAATATAAGTTACCTTTTGGGAATTCTTCAAATGATATCAGAAGTGGTATCAGATGTTCTAGAAAGACTAAACATATCCTGTGTCGTAGACAACACTCGTCATTACTCACTATCCGGAGAAATAGTTATAGCCAGGGTTTCAGAAGCCGAAGCTACTGGGTAGAATATATCCTTCGTTCTCTACCTCTTCTTCTATTCGTGGGGCTTCGTCCGCTTCCAACAAGGTAATATTGCAGACAAGAGTCACGCCATCAGCCTTGGGATTTAAATGCATCAGTACAATGATGTATCAGCGATATTATTTCCTGATTTCAAAAAGATTTTCGGACGTACCAAATGTTCTCCAATCACGATTAAAGTGCGAACATTATTTATTGTTGCGTCTGAAACGATACAACATTTGTCCTGTGGGTGCTCCATATGTCTCCAACATCGATCCAACATCCGTAAACTACGGGCAGAATTCCAAACCTAGCATATGAAACTGTAAACATGAAGATGTTAAAATCGTGTGAATACATATTGATGGGAAAGAGATTTTCATTATACGATAAAGATCTGATTATTATATAAAGATGGCAGGAATGAAAGAAAATATGTATAAACATGCTACAACCATTCTCTTTATAATCACATCCTTCCTCTCCTGGTGCATATTATCAAATAAATCCTGGTACGTATTAGACAAACCCCGAGATTTAATATACATCATATCTACCCCCTGTAGCCAGACAAAACAATATCACCAAGTCTTGGCCAACAACTTCACAGACATTTTGCTTCCATTACGTAAATCGCTTGAAGGGTAATCAGTCTTTTTTTTGAACAGCCAGTTTGGATATTATCTTGATTATCAAGACGCTCAATATCTGAACATGCGGAAGACGATGTTCGAATACACCATCAGACTTGATTTAGTCTTGACAATTCTGTTATTTAGTGTTCTTTTAAAAGTACAATTGAAAATAAATGGACCTCTCGAGTCTTTCAATCACCCCGAGCTAAACCAAGCGATAAAATCCACTTGGCTTTAAGTCTATCGATTAAAACGGATATATTTTGACGATGGAATGGCGAATTCCATGCGCACACAACCCATTCGTCCTAGCGATAATTTTTTTATCATTTCTATGTTTTATGTTTATATTAATATCAATTATTTTAGCATTTGTTTCTCTTACCCTTTTCTAATGGACTAAAAATATCGAAAGGAAATTATACTAATATAAACCTGGAATTATCTCAATAAACAAAATGCAATAATAATTGGGTTGGTTGGTTCTATAAGGCCAACATATATTTGAATTATTTATAGATGAGAATACATCAGTTGATGTTTGTTATCGTGGCAAGAATGCCAATAACCATGTCTTCAGGTTCCTTTGTCTTACATTAGTTCTTACCTTGGACATTGTTTCTTGATCTTTTTATGGAATTTAAGACATGGTTAGATCAAAAGAAATGGTCAAGTGATTTTTCTCTAGTGTGATTTTCAAGTATTACGTTAAACCCCATTTCATTTCATTCACTATTTTGCTAACTGTGTATAGAACTACAAGCTTTAGGGCCGCTTCCACCTTGGGTGATAACGCAGTTAACACCAACAGTCTAAATCCTTCGCAATAGCGCCAGGTAGTTTTAAGCGAAAACATGCAAAAAAACGTCAAATGTGAAAAAAAGTCATTGGATCTGTGAAACAACCATGTTCTCGCGCTGGTTAATGTTAGAATAAACATGTTAATTACAATATCGTACTGTATAAACATAGCATACAACAGCTACTTTACAATATATACTTTACAAAAAATCTTCACAAGAATCTTGAATAAATATTGTACTTATACATTGGTAGTAATTATTTGATGACTATATTGTTTAAATTACCTACTTGCTATCAACACCTCGCATCTCTTCGTTTATGTCAACGTCAAACCAGAGTTTTTGTAACTTACTTCTTCGTAAACAATCTAATTCCATCCTCCTGTATTCTGCGTTTATCCTAATGCAAATTGTTAGCTTTATCGTAGCTAAATCGCTATTCTTTGGCACCTTGAAATAGACACAAAGGGATCACAACGCATAAAATACTGTAACTGATTTACATTCAATCATTTTAATGTAATTTTTAATCCGTTTTACGCGAAAAGTCCGAACTGAATGACATCCTTTGGCGTTTTGTTATTCAAGTCCACATCGGTAGTATTCATTTGTCAGATATCTTAACCCTCTTTCTTCATCGAGTCGCACTCGTTACAAATGGCGCTCAATGTTGAATTAATTGACCAAAAAGTAGTGTTTGCAATGTCAAAGACTAGATGATATTTAGTTAAAGACTACCCTCATTTAAATAACGATAGTTATTCTAAACTTCGGGGAATGGTATGTATTCGCCTGTCGTTGTATTGTTTAAGACATCACTTTAATTCATAATGATAATAAAAAAATACGTATCTAAAAGCGCTACTATCTTTTATACAGATATTTAATTTTGTTATTCAAGTAGACCACCAAAGTATATTTGAGTATATGTTTCGTGTGACCCCATGATGGGCAACATTATTTGAATTGACTACCAACTGGGGAAGAGAAAACTACTCTTTTTTGTAAATTGACGTCCATTACCTTTTTACTTGATAGAATCAATAATGATAAATGTGATCTGTATGCATCAATCATCAGTAATCAATGTTGACCACAATAAGATGACAGGTAATTCATTTAGATAGATCTTAAGCATAGTTTAATGTTCTATTTCATAGTTTCGATCGTTTCATAATAATCGATATATCATTGTATAGATAATATCCGGCTAATATGAACTAGGTTGATCACAATTGATTCGCCTAACTATGTCTCATCTACAGGAAATTCTCTCTACTCGCCGCATTTTGGAAAGCAGTGGTGCATCACTATAGCTTTTGTTGACTAAGTCTTTGATTTCCAGTTCTTGTGTTATAGGGCACTGTTTGTTCCTGTAGTCTCGTTTGTCCTACCTACTAAATATCGATGTCTATTTAGATTGGAAAAGGATGACCCACGCGATCTGGGTGTTAATCAGCGGCAAAATAAAAACAAAGGAGGCGCAACGACATGATAAAAGTATTAAGTAGAATAAACCCCTGCTAACAGATTGCTGACAAAATCGGAAATCCGGAACACTCGATTGGATCTATAAGAATATGGCAACATGGTGACTGAGCAGACACAGATATTAGTATCGATAATGTACAATTCAATAGTAGAAAATGTCAACCTATAATGGCTCTTCATCGATTCAGGTATTATATTGTATATAGAAGAGGTTACATGTCTGGATAACACATACTATAACCTTTGTTCATCCAGAACAGGTAGACTAGAAAGATAAATACTTCATCAGTGAAATTAAAAACCTATAAAAAACACCACTGAGTCATCGTGCCTGAAAATATCAATAATATGTATTTATTCTGCCTTTAGTCTAATCATGTAAAGAAATGTCATCAAGTCGATCATGTTTGTATTGGTATGTAAGTAATTAAAAAATGTCTATAGATCAAGTCTACTGATAATGTAACTTAACTGATCGACATTTTCATTTTAATTATGAAATAGTTGTATTATTAATACTTAGATATTATGATATTGTTCAATTTGGTGTTATTATGATTCCAGAAAACTTGTAAAGGTAAATGGAAATACATATGTATTGTAAACTCAAATTAAAAGACCTTCTTTGGTCAGAAATATAAGGCAACGGCTTTAGTAGTATTTAAATCTTTTTAAGTCAGAAACAGCTTGCAGATAATGACTTATCTGCGATACCACTCTACTGTGTAGGTGGAAGCGGACGTTAAGACCCAGAAACGAACGAGCGAAAAAGATTAATACATTTTGTCAATTTTTGTCAATTCTACTTAATGAATTTGGTTTATTTACGAAATAATACATACCAGACGAATAGAGTGGCCATGATGGTTTTGAACAGTTATCTGGTGACTATATCGGTCTTTATCTAAACTAAATGAAATTCCAAGTTTTTTACATCATCTTCTACACGGACGTTTGTTCGATTCTGTCGAACGCATTGGTGCTCGTGTTCTCATGTGGGAGTAATTACAAAATGTTACATGAATTGAACAGCATAAAAGACATCGATTTTGGACGTGACCTGTGAGCCGCCATCTTTATGGTCTAGTTGTATGTGTCTGGTATAATTAAGGTTCGTGATTAAAGTTACCCGAATGGATAACTTGAAGATAAATGAAGAATTAACCAACTCTTTTGCCGCTTCAAAGGCGCCATTCGGTCGCCCGTTATTTATGTTGGTGTGATTATATATCGCATTGGAAAGCATTATTTCATCGTCACGGTGTGTACAACCAAGATGTGTACAAATTGAATATCTTAACAGTAAATTACACTGAGTGCCCTTCAGTTTGTCCGAAACTATTGATGTTGTTATGAAACTTCCGGTAGTGGGGAAATTCATGATCACAAAAGCTGGTCTAGACACACTGAAAACTTTCTTTACCGCAGTTTTAACATTATTTCACACATGTAATAAAGGTTATTTCTATACTCGGATAGTTTTCATTTTCTGTTTGTTTACAGGTAAAATGAAATGACATGAAATGGGGTTTAACGTCCTACTGTTTTGCTCCCACTGGGCTAATAAAATGGGGCTTAACGTCCTACTCTTCTGCTCCTACTGGGTAAATAAAAACGGTCATACGTCAACCAGGGAAATTTTGCTCGGACAGCAAAAGAATACTTTGACGTGCATGTCAATGTGTAGAAGGGGTCTCGATTTTTTGTCCCATCCGAGCGGTTATACGTTACCCCTTTACCATGCCCTCCGCCCTGAAAAGGATTACAGGTATTATTTCAAAATGAGAGTGTTTTTCTTAAACTATGTACACCAGTAGAAGAATTAGATAATATTATTATTACCTTTTTGACCATAATATTCTGTAGGCCCGGATAAAAATCTGATGATCCACAAAAACTGGCAACCCAGAAAATGGCGTCCAGTGTTTCAATAGATTGTTAATTAATTGAATATGAAATTACGGAAAGAGAAGACGATACTGACTACCATACCACAAGCACGGAACTACCTTATTTCAACACTGACTCTGCTTTATGGAAGAATATATTTTATACTAAAATCTAGCGATTTTATGCCCTTCCGGGAACCCTTGAGGAGGATGGCCGTAAGGTGTTGATTGGCACTGCTTCGATTTCCTGTTTGTAAATTCAGCGTCTCCTACGCTTCCGATATTCATAGATTTTTCAATCTCGGTGAAAAATGTATACTTTAATTTTTTCCTGGTTAGACACGGGCATTGTATAAAGAGAGAATATTGAGTACAGCAGTTGGGTTAATTTGTTATATAGCTTAAATGCATTGAAATGTAAATGAAATCTCTTGAATAGAGGAAACCAAAATGGCCCGAATGGTATCGAGAAGGTCCTGCATTTGATCCCGATGCTGACCGTGTAATTTCCTCGGGATTTTCCATGACCAAAAACTTGAGGCCACGTGTTTATCATATGTAGCATGTTAAAGATGGAAATGGTACCAAGGGTAGACTGTATAGTGTTGCTGTTAGTACGAAATTTGTCCCATGGCACACACAATGGCGTATTCCCATCTTCATGAGCCAGGGTCTATTTTAACGTGCCTACGCGTGCCTCTGGGTGAAACAATCCGCCTTGTAAATCTCAGAAGATTGTGCGGGGAAACTTAGCTATCATTATGTTCATCGACAACACTCGATTTCTGTTTCAAAAGTTTTGTATTGTTGACGTATTCCCACCACCACATGAAGCAAGAGAATTACATGGCAGAACATAGTCAGGCGCATGTGAACGTGTAGCTTCGTTTGACTTTGAATATTGTTTTAGACTGTTAATGATACTAATATACGGTTATAAATATAAATATGTTCATTCTGTTATATTTTGGTTATAAAAGTGCAAGCCTGATATCGTGTTATAATACGAAGTCAAATTATGTAAATTTTCACGGACCCCAAAACACCGGAAACCATGCCCCCATAATAAACCAGCCCATGTCATGTGTCCGGTTTGTGCAGAAATGTAAATCGTTAAACCCGATTTCATCTCTTGAATGACCAAAAATATGTACTAGCTGAAGACTTGAAGTCTCATATAGTTCTCATAAATACGAGGTCGGTCGTTCGAACCTGACAGACGTTCGGGACGCCTCGTCAAGCTTTTGTAGATTGGCATCATGTACATTCGATTAAATAGATTTTAGATTCGGAACCAGATTGTCGGCGTTTACTTAAACTTGAAGACTATAAGCTGTACTTCTTCGAATTCCTGTAACATTTTTAATTATTCGAATAGTGGTTGTTATTCGTTAGGCTAAATGTCTGTTCTATTCTGAACTTTACGAAAAAAAACTCAAATCGACAAAGATTGTATTAAATAAAGCATGGTGTGGTCCTACGAGTAATTTATTTAATCCCGAAACCAACTTTAAGATGTCTTGTTTAATTACAGATTTATATAACATTTGAAGCAAGATAAAACGGAAAATTTGGCTCTTACATAATGCATCTTTAATGTTATATATATATCTTGAGTGCAACAGCGGAATTTGCAATAGTTTATGATCGTCATCATTTAAAATATCGAAGTCAGCTTTGTTGACTAACCACTAAAATGACCACTCCGGATTTGTTATAAACCAGCACTTACGCTATTTCTAGTAAGGCAAAGATAAGAGCCAGACAAACAATCGCTCTGTACAAGATTTATATCAGTAGTTCATTTGTTGTTCATTAACTAATATTAGATTAACATGATCAATTCTTGAACTTTATTCAGTCTTAGTTGGCTTAGTCAACACGAATCAAGCCGATTACAGAGATTAGTTTGGATTACACGGCTATAAATTATCCCATGCCATGTCAGCCATCTCTGTTGAAACCGGATATGGCCAACGAAGTGTATTGTGGGAAATTAAAGATGATAGTTTGAAGATGTTGGGGATCGTTATTCCGTTTAATTAACTTGGTCCTGTTTAGATGAGTGGGTATAACATTAACTACACATTGATTACTTCGACAAACAAACTCCTTCACTCTCACCTTTGACCTTGTAGCCTATACCGCAATTAACACGCTGGCCTTCAGCGACTTGTTCACGTCGATCTGATGAGCGAGATCAAGATGAGAACTGACTGAATTTTTCAAATTCTTGATCGGATGAAATAAGCGAGCGGGAAAATGTGTTTGATAAATATTTTGTAAAAATGTAGCATATTTCGTTTTATTTCAAATATCTTAAAAATGCATATTGTTTTTTTTTATATAAATTTCCGATCCACCCGAACGGAATAAGATAAGCTGTTTAATTGAAAAGATGTCGGTAATATTTATTCGGGATATCTATAAAGAAAAAACATTATATGATTTGCACCGTTTCGATACTTTTTGCTAATGGAATAGTGCTTGGTTTTGTGCTGCTGTGAAACCTCTCGTGTCTCTTAGCCGTTGGTCTACGCGGTAGGAAATCAATCTGGTGTTTAAGCGTTATATTTTAGTCAACAGCTTCAGGCATCATCGTTTCTACTGGCATGGGAATTTTTGAAGGTTGTTTCGCACGTCTTGTCATTAACTCAACCTAAGGTGGTGCTAAGCGATCGATCATTCAAAAGGCGAGAATATGTTTGGTGTGAAGAAATTTTGATGAATTAGAGCCAAGCTTCTGAAGGTCAATTTAAACCTTTCATGAGGCTATAATGGTTTTTGTAACGTGCGAGTATTTCGAAATGTTCGCTGAAAGACCTTTTTTGATACCTGTCAATATCGCTGAATGTTGATAAGGAAAACAGTATCAAATGTCATCATCAAATCTGTATTAAATACATGATATGATTGTCCTGTGATCTCAAACTGTCATGTGATCGTTGGAAAAGATCATACCAATGTGAATTTCTTTTATTCGGGACTAGAAATACAACCATTCAAAAACAAAAAATACTTAGTTGCCCTTCTCTAAAGTTTTTACTTCCAAATATTTCAGTTTTGAAAATTTAACAAAACATTGCACATAAAAGTTGGTCGGGTTATTTATTGATGAAGACCCTGAAAGAGTTAAAATTTAAATTGGTTTGGTCTAACATAATATGGAACAACCATATTACATGTATTTCATTGCTGTTGTTCATGGAACAACCATGTTATATCATTACTGTTATTCATAACCAAGGTCAATACGTCCTTTACTTTTACGCTATGATTTTTTTTAAATACCCCATACGTCTACGAAACTACTAACTGAATAAAACGATTGTTTCTATTTATATACTCTTAATTATTAATGGAACTATAACAGTATAATAAAACTCAGTATATCCATGCACACTGTATGGCGAAATGATGAACGCAACACTGGGTTTGCATCAGTTTCAATCAATCATCGGTGGAGGATGCAGAACAAATACAACTTAACTGCATACATGCTACTCACGCTAATACTAATTACAGAAAACAAACGATATAACGTGAGCTTTGGCGTATTTCTCAAATAACGATAATTAGAGATTTTAGACCGTTGTTTCGTTTGTTGGATGTAATGATAATTACAGATATTTGCGAAATGTAGCAGATGTATTTTAGATGCAAAATAAGTCAAAGATAAATAGCTTATCTCCAACAATTGTAAAGAGACACATCCATCGATAGGGGCGTGTGCGGGTAGCCGGAGCAAGTAATAAGTAAAACGTTTCGTTGTTCCCTTTGTGAAGTAAGGGGAAAAAATCAATAAACTCTACGACCCTGCATAGACAGAATATAAATACGATATTAGTTAAACCTGGATATCATGATACGAAATTACCAATTAAATTAATTAAGTTCTACTTTACATTTGTACACTTCAAAATACAAAATGTGAAATACTCGCGTTCTGGACACACAACACGTGAAACCGGTCTAATACCAGTTTTACCCAAATGTCGAAGCATATCCGGTCGGATTCTTGAACGCTTGCATGGTGTAAATGGCTCCAGTATAATGACTACTAACATTTTATAAACTTAAAAGCAAATGCATAATTTATATTTGAACCACATTACACATTACTTAAAGAGAATTAATAATATTTTACTGATTAACAATAAAGACAAATGCATAATTCACATTTATACATTACACATTACTAAATGAAAATGAAGCATATCAGAAATCAACAATGACGTGCATATAAACTGAATTAGCTTTTTGAGCATAATATTTTATATGCCAATATTAATTGTATTCAACATGACAATAACTGTAATGTATTACCTGAACTTGTGAATTAGTTGTGCAAGCATATAAATTAAATTGTTTTCTGTGCAACCAGTTTCCGTCTATATTGTAAATTGTAAACAAACATTTAAGTTCAATAATATTGTATTCAATATTTTTATTATTTGTGTATTTCAGTTATGGTGATATTGTACCTAAAACAATTACAGGAAAAATAGTCGGGGGCGTTTGTTCCCTTAGTGGTGTATTAGTAATAGCTCTTCCGGTACCCGTTATTGTGTCCAACTTTAGTAGAATTTACCATCAAAACCAACGAGCCGACAAACGCAAAGCTCAAAAGGTAAACCTATGTATTTTTGTTCATTTGTATTACCTTACGATGTCGATTGGATTGATAGTTTGCGTGTAGTTAAAGGGTGGTAACTCTCAATAGCAATGGGTTTTCGTTCATAGTGTGATCTCGTGCAACCTTCAGCAACGTTTTGTAATACGCGCGGTTTATAGTTAACGGGGGCTGTATTAACCATTGAACAAAATAGGCACGATCGTATCAGAATACAAACCCTGAATATTCTGGAAGATAGACCAGTGGTCAACTACTCGACTACTGCAAACCACTTTTCAGCAAAGAAAAGCAATTAAAGTAAAATAGAATTAAAGCATAAATCTATATTGTAATAGATAAACCAAGGGAAACATTGGTTATCATCCAGCTGTACCACTTCAAGAAATAGTATGCCTCTACTTTTCCACCTTCCAGATTTGATGCGGCTGTTATGAATGGGGTTCCTCGTGAAAACAAGGAATCAAATAGATACGTACCTGGTCTCTTTTCACACAGGCGTCTGTTACGTGAAAATATTTAAAAAAGTAACATTAAGCTATGACTTAGAATATGGTTAAAGTCAGTTACGGCCATGTTCGTAGGCGATATGATAAATAACTGGTCTGATTCCAGTTCCTAACTCAGAGGCAAATAACTCGTTTGAACCCGATTCTTTTTCAGTAGATATAATAATACCAATGTGGGTTACGGACTGGAATTAAATAATTTGGATCAGAGTTCGCTACTCTTAATTCCGTCAGCCAGTGGCAATACTCGCTATATTTCGCTTCGACTTTTTATAATTATCCACGTGACCCTTTTTACAAGAGGTGACCAATTTTTAATTAGAGTTGTCACTCTGTACAATACCCAGAGAATCATAAGGCTTATATCTCTATCAAAATACGTAAATTTACATAAATTAATCTGAAGACAAAGCATACGTATTCGGATTTCCTTCTATAGTTGGTCGATAGCTAACTTATTTCAAACAGTCGTTTACACGGAACTATTCTGTGGTCACAGACGTCCAGTGTTTATAATGCTCATCATCACGAGTCCATTAAACTGTCCTAAAGCTTAGAGGAAAATAGAGTATCCTTCCATATCGTGTGAATAATATTCGAGAAAAAAAAATCAACAATGGTGGAAAATACCGGAATTTATCGATTGTTAAGTCCCGTGCACATGGTGTCGAACCAAGTCGGATACCTGGTCAAACAGTGACACGGCTTTGGTCATCCGGTGACATGCATGTTACTATAAAATGGTCGTACGAAGTTTATTGGTCATAAGTATATAAACAACAGCACATTAAGAATTACAAAACGGATGTATATATTTTCCACAGTAAATTGTCATGGGCACTTTGCTAAATATAACTATAAGTAATAATAATCTTTTTTATTTTTTTCTATTTAACAGAAAGCCAGGTTAGCTCGTATCCGATGGGCGAAAAATGCCAGTGGGGCTGCTTTCTTAAATAGTAAAAAACGTGCAGAGGAAGTTCTGATCGCTCAACAACAGGGGATAGAATTAGACGATAGTTTCAAAGAACAGGATATATTTGAGATGCAACATCATCATCTGTTAAGCTGCTTGGAAAAAACAACAGTAAGTCTTGATAATGAATACATATATATTATTTAATCATCTAGAATTCTAAAACAGATACTCAACTATTATATTATGTTTACACTTAACACCGAACTTTGTGCAAGTCCAATATGCGGTTCCGACTTTGGTTAACTTTTTATTAAAATCTAATGTTAATAATTTACAATGCAAGTACCGAAAAGAAAATTATTTGATGTGCAATTTGTTCACGTGGTATTTAGTTTGGGCTTAGACAAGCCCACGGCACTTAATATGGCATGCTCAATATCGAACTCAATATTGATGCACTTCTGTTATAACTAAATTCCAATATTATGACCTTGGTTTTCTGCCAAACTTTGTTTTTTCTGAGAGCATTGGATTTTAAATGTAGAGTATGTAACATGTAGATAGACCAGATCTGGTGCAATATGCCATACAGTGTGCCGTGATGGAATATTGCTCGGGCAGCAGCACTACGGCCTACTCTTGTATCGAATTCCAACTGCCACTAAAGGATTATGCCAAAGGCTGTTTTACGTGCACGCCAATGTGTAAACAGGTACTTGGTTTTTAGTCCCATCCGAACGACTTTACGTTGTCCCTTCCCAGGCCATCTGTACTGCATCATTGAACTTTCTCGACCAACGTCTTTCTCACTGAGCCACCGTGGCTCCAGGAAACCTTATGCGTTATGAATAAAGTTACATGCGTTTGGAACACATATTTTTTTATGGCTGACAAACGATTTAATTTTACTTGAATTGTAATTTAATTTAGGTCTGGGCCCTTCACGAAAACTTATGCTATTTTTTTAACGAAGATGTTCTTCTATTGATTTCGGGAGTCAACTTGTAGCCCTTAGCCAATAAAAGTTATTTAAATAGTTTAGTTTACGGTTTTGTGCACAGGGTAACTGGGTTATGAGCCTATTAATGTTGCTTTAGTTCTATATTTACATTGAGATATAAATGACTAAAATTGGAGCAAATTGATTCAAATACACATTAAACAGGAAACAAAAAGGTGGTGTTGGTGTTTTATGTATCAAAACGAGGCTGCTCTGAACCAATCATATTGAAGAGCGCCAATTAAATTACTGTACGCCGCCATATCGAAACCGTGCGATTTTCTTTGTTTTTATCATCAAAATTTGATAGTATTCGTAGTATATGATTAACAGAAACCGTAAGCTATACAAATCGCTATCTGTTCATTGTTTATTTGAATCAATTTGCACTCAAAGTAACAACGATAATACTTGTTTCATACCTCACTGTGTTGTAGTTAATTCCCCCTTACCATATTGGTATCACTGTTGCGCTTGTTCTATGGAAACTCTTGTAACCCTGCTCTTTTGGCTTTTTGTGACACTAATCAATCATTCACACGTAACTTCCTCTTCTTAAAATCCCAAATTTGCCTAAAATAATCGCCTTCGCTGTATGTTGACGATTAATTACCTTTGTCTGTTAACTGGTCAACTGGACAAACATTTGGTAAACTGGCTTGTCACTGTAGCCAAAGGACCGGGAAAGCCCTCTAATTACCAAAAAAAAAAGATATTATATGTATAGGCCTAAGGTGTTATTAAACTGTGACTGACTTGCGAAAGAGTTGAAATGCATGCTGTGAAACATGTCTGTGTGGAATAAATGCCTATACTGCTTTTCTGCATGTTGTATCGCTTCTTGAATGTTATTCAAATACTCACCAGGATGCAATGCAAGGGTAGTTTTGGTTTAGAAAGAATAGCCATACATACATTTACTACCCATGAAACTAGATCTTGCCTTTCTAACATTATCACTTGCACTGTTTTAATAGTGTTAATATTATCATGCTAACTCACTGTAAAGATTCCACTGTGACTTCACAGTTAATTAGACACGGAATGGAAATTGATATATTTATACGTATGTCTGGTTTAACTATATAATTATTGTGTACATTCTAAAACTATACAAACCATTCCATACATAACTTATATATTATTTACTGCAAATCGATAGGTATTCTCAACGTATATTATAATTGGCATATGTTTCAATAGCTTTGTGATTAGCTGTTGTTGACAATGAATTTGACTGCATAGAGCAATGTTTTATGTAGCTAGTTGTTATGCTGTTTTAACGTCAGGTAAGACCCCGTGTTGTCCCTCCCGACCCCTTTTCCTTTCGAAGACGTGGCTATATAGAGCAATAATAATAAAAAGAATTCTATAATTGAGTTTACAACCAATCTTCGAATCTTCTGTATTTATTTTTGATGGTTTGTCACTGAAAATAAAAACTAATGAAATTAATGGCAGTATATGCACGTTGATACTGAAAATATAGATGTAAAAAAAACTTGCACATAAAGCCTGTTTCAGAGCTTCTAAAAGACTTGAGCTTGACGAAAACTACTTGTTCAATGATGGCGATCTGTATTGATTACCTATCTTCAAACACGCGTTGCACAATAAGAGAAATAATCTCGGGAATACTGTTTTCTGGAATTGGCAGCTGAAAGCGGTATTTTGTAGCATTCATCCCCAGGAAGACTTACAGCAACTTGTGGTAGGAGAATGTCGAGTCGCCAAGAAAATGATCAACCGATTACTTTTATGATAAATATGTTTTGATCGCGGCGCCGATATTCTACTACAACAAGTCCATTAATTTAACGCACGCAGATAAATTATAAACGTTTCTGAAAAGCAAAACAAACGAATTTCAACATGAGGTGAATGCTTACATCTACATTATAATTAAAGTCAAATTCGCCATTTATTTATCGCGGTATTGGCGCTACCACTATCTTTTTATTGATTAGTTCCTGATCAAATACCAGAAAGGGGGCCATTTTGTTTAATATAGCCACGATATTCATCACGTGTTCTATTTGTTGTTTTGTTCAATGTAATTATCCAGCTCCGTTTGCAATTCAGATTTGGATCGTACGTAGTAAAACTTTTAAGATCACCTGACTATTGTTGTCATTAGCACTGCTCACTGTCATACCTTGATATCCATATGCTGCTATGCTACGTAGTTTAGATTCAGTCCATGTTATTGTTGCCAAACATACTGTATGTTGAAGGTTGGTTTTTGGTTTCTAAACTCTTTAGTAAAGAGACTCGTTGGTTTTATCTCCGCTTAAAACTGACACGATTATGAATTTAAGCATAAATTTAAATGCCAAAAACAAACCCGTAGACATTTTGAATATTTCTAAAAGAACTTTGTGTAGAGAATAGAGATCTTATCAGTGCGCTTATTATGTTTTTCACAGAATCAGAATTTATTTGAGATGGATATGTCATTCAACGGAGCACCAAATAAACCCTCAGAAACCCCGATACCCTCTCCGGACCCTTCCATAGCTTCTGTGGATCAACGACGAAGACGCAGAGGATGCTGTGCTCGCAGGTTTTCGCCACATCGAAGATTTCTAGTAAATAAAGTAAATAGTGGTGTCCATGGTAACCTCAATAAATTCAGTTGAACTTCCATACACTGAAGTACAAAACGGTTGAGGATGGAATATAAATGCCTATGGACACCTCAAAAAATGATAAAAGTTCATTTTTAAAATAAGGCTTCTTAATGAAAGTCATTAAAATTGTTTTCCTTTTAATTTATCAGCATTTTTATTTGTGTTCTTAGATTACTTTACATAACATTTCCACTGTTTTATTTCGTGTGGAAACGGGTATTGCAACCTAAGTCTGAAATCTTAATTGCATTTGAAAACTTTCGGATTTCATGATGAATAAGAACATTAATAATACACTGCATTTCATATAATTAGTAAGTATAAGAAAAACAATTACTGTGTCTGAAGACACGGCAATTGGTTATAATGGCATTTAATTACTAAACGGATCTCCAGTAAAAGAGCGTGTTGTCCATTCATGTTATTATTAGTATTTTGAAAAATAGTCAACCTGTTATTTAATGGACGTGGGTAAACAATGGAAATTGTTATGTTTAATAATGAACTTTTTTGTGATTGCCTTAATTCATTTTACTCAAGAAATTCATTTTCGTTCTGAAATATATTGCATGTTTAGATTTTAAAGGGTATTCAAAATTGAACTAGTTTGGTTTTAGTTTTAAAAACAAACCTTTAAAAAGTAAATTTTAATTTACCCTAATAAATGTAATGATAAAGATATCAGTAGAATCACCAATTAAAATTTCTGATCATGCTAATAGGAACATTTATTTGTTCATCAGGATATCGTTACCGCGATTAATTCGATTACAATTTCGTTTATTTTATGCCTACATTTATATTGTTTACATTAAACTAAAGCACTACTAATATTAACACTAACTAATATTTATTGTGGGTAATTTCTAATTTGGCTACATTCTACAACGAAAAGCCCGGTAGAACTAAACTGCAGGTAATTAGATTTGTAGTCTCGGCAATCCAGAACTATAGTCTTCAACGTAACGAGGGTCTGGGAACGTTGTCAATGTTTGACGAAAAGTACTTTGCCCATGCGTAACCGGGAGTTTGGTTTTGATGTGGTTGATTATCCAGTATCTTAGGCCAAGTCAAGAAAGAGTGACGCCCCTCCCTGCAACAAATCCCACAATTCTTACATTAATATATAAACAAACATGAATCGTGACGACGAATTGGGATCAAGAAAATTACCCCCCCCCCCAAAAAAAACCCCATAGATATGGCCCATGAAGACAGAAATTTTACAATATTTTTTAGAGTGCTTGATATTGAACTGACAATGTAATCAAACGGATTTTCTGAAAAATCATTCTTGAATTAATGTCATGGGTGCCAAAATGTTGTTTTAAGACTAGTTACCACCCTTAGACTTTGTTTATGACACTGTAAAAGCCAGGATAATCTAGCCAATGACCTATTCGGAAATGTTGACAACGCATCCAGAGTAATTTTTGTGGAATATTTTTCTGGATGATGGAGACTATAAAATGTGTGCTGAACCCCGGTTTCTACTAAAATGTGGAGTGCAACATAAAAAATAACACAAAACGTAATTGAAATCGGTGTTTAACCAGACTGTTTTATCTGGTTTACTTTCTTTTTATCTTGGTAGCATTTTTTTTGGTATTTCTCCTGATATTTTTGGGTTTTAGCACTGAATGATATACTAAGTTATTTTATTTTATTTTCAGAAGCGGACACGCAGTGAGCATGGTTATGAGCCGCAAGAACTGAATGATATTCAAATACGACTTCCACAGTTGAACCGTACGTCGCGTTCCAGTCTTAACGCTGTAGATAATACGACTTCAAACAAAACAAATAACTCGGTAACCGTCACTACGGCTATTGTGACGCTTCCCACCTCGAGCACGTCGGAAACGGAATCGGTTCGAACACAGAGCACCAGTGCGCAAACCCAGTCACCTAACCCTAGCGTTGTACGGATATCCACGTTATAACAGCACATACGTAGTGTTGAAAATGATGAGACATTTAAAACTGAAATATTTCTACAGAAATAGTTATGATTTATTTAGTCGATATCATTACTATATATATCTAGCCCTTAGCAATGTGGGAAGGTAACAATTTCCAGTGTAAAAAAAGGAGAGAGAGACGATGTTTTTATCTTACCCCTTTTTACAGTAATATTCCTTCGGTCGTTAGTGACACAAATTATTATACTATGTATATACATATTATATATATACAATGAGAATTGACTGTTGGACTCGCGATCCTGTGATTTCCGATGTTCGTATTAATAATCGAAAACAGCAGAATTTCCCGTTTACTGCTCAAATCTCTTAACCCGCACACAGCACATATTTTCATTCTTTTTCATCGGTCTGGATGATTTTCTACTGTGACGGGAAATTGTTACCGGGCCAATTTTTTTGGTTAGATACCGTGAACGCTATTTAATTCAGGTTTATATTGTTTGTTTTTTCTTTCAATTTTCAAAGTTTTTCATATATATGTTGATTCTGAGTGCTTGAGGTGCGATCTTATTACTGTTTACCATAATTCCATTATAATGATATATATATACATATAAATATAGCTTGACCCTTGTCAAGGTTACGAGAATGTGATTCCTCTTCTATTGTTCCGGATATAATGTGTATATGAAGCCGTAATTGTGATACTGGGTGAATGTTTTGTGTATACAGATGTGCACGATCAAATGTTAGTATATGGAATTTTAAAAAAAAATGACAAAGATATTAGGCATACTGTGATTGTGGCGAAAGATAAACGTAAGGAAGGAATATATCTGCAGTTATCTCCCTTGGTACTTGACGTTTGTACGTCTGACGTAGGAAAACAGAAATCGAAAACGAACTGAATAATAATGTTTATTCTATTTGGTTGATGTTCACGAACCTAAAGTTATTCAGCTGAGTATTTACGATGTCGGAAACCAATCAAGGGAATATTTTCGAACCGTAATGTTCGTTGATTAAATTAATGAAGAAAAAACTGGTCGTAAGCCCCGTTTTACTATTTCAATTAAGCGTTATCAAAAGAACTTGGACAGCAGATAGCATTTTCTACAAAAGCAATCAAAGAAGAAGCTTAATGCTGAAGATAATGATTCGAAAGATATGTGCACAGATGTTTTTTGATAAATGCAAAATTTGAGCTTCACCATAACTATTCAAGACTTGTATTATAAAATAGAAACTGAGGAATTTGACGATTTGTACATATTTTCTATTTGATTTACAATTTTTGCATATCATTTTTCTTGTGCGTCGTTTCACACAGCATGGTAACTCGTCATACAAGATGGGGTCATATTCTATGATGCCATTTACCAGTGACTTTTGATGTGTGTCTTTTTATTACCTCATTGTTTACTTGGCTAGAATATTGCTTCGTCCCTCTGGTTGGTGATACCCAAATTAAAAGTATGCTATCGACAGAACTGAAGTGCATTCCGTAAAGACTGTCCCCAATAACAGGTAGTAAAATGTCGGAAATCGGACAGATTTTATCGGTTGATCCTATTCCCAATTCTGTACTTGATTACAAAACAAAATCCAACACAGCTTCACTCTAAATGGATTTATTCCTCCTTTAAACTTTGCGCAATATTTCCCTTAATGTAGGCTACTCCAGTTCTTTCGGTGGTATTCTTTTCTGACTGCGGTGATGCCAACAAAGCCAGTTTGTGTTGAACAAATGCTTATCCTCTAGTTTGCTGTGAATATTCCGTAGAAAATTGTCTTTTTAAAATGTACAATGTATGTTAGGATCGTCTTTCAGAATCTTATAGTTAATGAGAATAAATCAAACTTGGATAAAGACACTACATCAAAATTGATTTGAAAAAAAATACATTAAGGGTATGAAAAGACATTTTGAAATCTTTGGTCTTTTTTAATAACTAAATGCTATTAATCAACGAGTGATTGGCCGTAAGAAAGTGGTAACAATAACGTTACCTCATCGATTCTTACCAGTGTCTCCAAGTATGATTTATTTGAATAGATCGTCATGTTTGCTCATAGTACCAATATCTATATAGGAGGTATCGATTCCTAGAATTTTTCTAAAATAATACTAAATAATAATATGTTATTCAATTTTTACTATCTTTGCACATGATTTTCTTTTGGTCCTGCACCTAATGCAATTTATCCATTTAATTTTTACTCAAAGATTATTTTCAACAACTGGAACTATATATGCACACAATTCTTTGTTTCGTTTCCATACGGTACAAGCGTTGTAAGCAATATTAGCTAAACATTTAGGCGATTATTTCTTGTAATGTGTGTTTTTTAAATTGTGCAAGCATCTTATAATACATTTATTTTGCTTACATAGTAATGGCCCAGAAATATACCAATTTTTACTCCATTATCTTCATGAATTGCCTCCCCTTTTTTCAGAATACGATCTTTACCTTTTATTTATAACATTTCATTTTTCTTCGTTTGTTCATATTCTTGACGTAAAATCAAAAAATAGCGACATGGTTGATGTGTGGACTTCTGTATCCATGACTTTTTAAAGAATATAAGAAAGACGTTTGAAATATATCTTATATTCTGAAAAATGAAATCTGCAGAAATCAAAACCACCAGTCGCCTCGTATACCTCATCTATCAACCTTTCGTATAACTTTAGCTTTAAAAAACGATACTTATATAATCTTTAAAAGTAGGAAACTAACTGTTGTTAATTACTTCCCTTTAATGGATATAGGTTCAGTTGAAATTATTCACTGGAAGTGGACTGGGATGATCTCAATTTATTTTCTATCCAATTACCATGACAACAACAATGCATACTTTGTGTATAACCACAATAAATAAGTTCTACTTTCTTACATGCAAATCTACTAACACCAAATGGTTAAATGAAAGGGGGTTTAACGTCCTACTGCTCTGCACCTAACCTGGGCTAATGAAGACGGGACACCAAATGGTATGTAGAAATGGGTCTTCATTAAAAATCAATAAATTCATTAAAGGAACCTAAAAAAATGAAAGCATAAATTTCAGTGCACCATGTTACGGGCGTGTCGATCCCGTTCAGACGAGCTAACGTATTGGAAAATGCAGACTAGCTTGCGCACTGTTCCCGCGCTCCCTTAAAGCATTTATATTTCCGGTGTGTAATGACTTTGTTAGAGTAAAGCAGTTTGGTCTTTTCATTCATATGAATGTGTGTGTTTCAGAAGGCGTAGTGATCCCATGCAGTGTACGCAATATGATATAATATATTATTATGGCGCACTATATGACAGATGTCAAGTAGTTGATTCCTGAAAGGACATATATGCGGTCGAAAAACTTTCGTTAAGCGCTCTTTGGGAAAGAGCTGTACATTTTAGAAAAATTTAATCAAAAATATCGAAGTGCATGTTTAGATTATTTTATAAATCTTGCGTGCTAAGTTGTTTTCCAATGGAAGATAAATAACCTTGCAACAGAAATCGAAAGTAGTTTCTTAATAATTTAAAGAGTATCGTTAACAAAGCATCGAAAATAGTTAGTTTATAAAACTGTATAAACTATTATACAAGTAATTGTTCTAGAAATAAGATCAGGGTTACTTCCCTAGATGTATTTTAATTCTGGGCAACCAAGATATAATTTTAGTTTTGTTTTCTTTTTCTTTTTTTGAAAAAAATGCACTGATTTGTCTTTCAAACCGTCTTTCATACTTCAATAATCCTGTTTCATTTTATTACTATTATTATTATTATAATTTATTACCATTATTATTTGCACGCGATGAATGTACAGATATTGTTGTTATATTGATTACTTGATATTTTTGCTCGTTTTAAGGCATTTTCACCAAGTTTTAAAATTCTTATAACCAATACTTTAATTTAACAGGAATTGGTTAAATCAGTTTATAAATCTAGGACAATAATTTATATAAATATGTCTAAAAACCATGTCTACATTTCTTTAACCAGAAGTTAGTTAATCTGGTAGTTATAATCTGATAGTTACCGGGTATTGCAGCTATTGAAACAGGTGTAAAATACGGAAAGTCCAAATATTTAAGACGTTCTGAAAAGTTTTTATAAAGAAAAACCGTAAACAAGTTAATAGAGTTGAATACTTAATGATTATACTGATGGATTTGAATACATTTTGACTAATATGGTTTTGACTCTCTTTATTATGGACCTTAAACGGTCACTAAGTTTAATTTGGGTCACTTAAAGCGATAGTTTAATATCTTTTTAGCAAGTCAAAACATAATTAATTTCTATATATATATATATATGTATATATATTGCTTAATCCGATTTCAAATCAATATTATTCAATTAAAGGAATCATTCTAGCACCGTAAAAACATTCACATAAATTTTTTGAATATTCTTTACGCGCCCAAGGTACTTTGAAATTTTTTTCACTGGAAAACAAAGTCAAGATTGGTTTTGTTCCCGATTGTCCAACTTCATTATTAATCAGGTTAACAGAGGCAAAATTACCTCCCTTGATTGTTTCTACCTGCTCATGTGACCTTTTGAAAATCTCAACGTTTTGGTTTCAACTAGAAAATGATAGCTTTGCCAATTTCTCAACTGATACTTGTGAAGAATGTGATTAATAGACAGGGCTGTGTACAGATGCCACGTATTTTAAGGTTTTACCGGTATCTTAACGTATTTAAATATATGACTAAAAAAATGAAATTATCGCTTTAAGTGGATCCAGATTAAAATAATTGGAATTTGACGTGTTAAATACTAAATTTCCATAAGCTGGTAATACCAGTGTTATCAGAGACGTAAAGTAGTAACATACATGTGATATTTTGGCGAGAAAATGTGGCGTTTAATGTAATTACCTAGAAGCTGTCAGATCAAAGTAAATGGGATGCCAATGAGTTTCCATTGCATCCAAAAATACGACAATTAAGATTGTAGGTAGGTACATAAATTTAAGGTGACATGATTGGTATTCAATTATAGTTTCCTGCCGAAATAAGATGCTAATATTTTATAGAAAATAAATGATTAATACACAACAAATAGTTCTAGCCATCATAGATGTTTATTGTAAAAAAAAATAATGTTATAACTTATTTTGTTTTCTATCGTTGTTACAAGTTATGAATTGTAATATATAACTTAAAATGTTATAAATGCAAATGAAGACCTTTATATAAAAGGATTGGGGCTATTGTATTTGTAATAATGATAACAAATATTTTCATTTTTTTATTTTATTTTAGATCTCTCAGAAGTTTATATTAATTCACGTTTTTGTTTAGTTTTGTATCAATTGCAAGGTTTTGAAATATTTATTATTTACACATTTCACCTACCTTGTAAGCTTTTATAATATATTAACTAGACTAATCCTATTGTCTTCAAAAACACAAATTCATCCATTAAATTATATTGAATTGAGCAGTAAAGATATCATTCATTTAGTGAAACCAATTTGAAAATTTACCTAAGTATATGTTAATTATAAAAACGGTGTCAGAAATGGTTTTTAATAAACAATAAAAACGTTGAAAATGTAAAATTTTTTACAATACATGTAGATGAAAAATAACTACCTTTTACTTGAGATGATATGCCATTAACTGATGAAAGTTGTTGAATTTGGTTTTTGAGGACATTTTATCCACTCATTATAACTTGCTGTTAATGATAATTCTCCTATATTTTTGTCTGATATCAATAACTGATCGACCATTGTTGTTAGTATTTTCTCTTTTTTTCTTGCTTGCTTGGTACTGGAGGTAATTACTGTTATTTTACAATTTCAAGCATTAATAAAAACCCCAAACAATCACTTGACCAGTCTCTGTTATACTTTTGTTAAATCTGGAATGACACCGTGATCAACAGAGAGTACCTGTAACTGCTCTGAAGGTATATTGATACCTTTCTTGGATTCATCAGATTTCTTACATTGGATTGGTATTACCATTGTGAAAGCAAATTCATTCTCTGTGTCCCTGTTCTTTATTCCAAATACTCTTTTAAATTCTAGCACGAACGATTGTTTGACAACCTTGACATCGCTTGAAAATGCACATGCATGCTTACAAAAGCAGCCGTTGAGCATTTATCCGACAAGGTCGTATGCGTTGCTCTTACTAGGGCGGAGTAGATACGTAGGAGGTTTAACTACCCTTAATACATTTCATTTCTTACTAGCCTATATCTAAAGTCTCTGCATTTTATTGTATACTATTCAAAAAAAGTAGGGGATATTTGATTTTTAAGTGTTATTAAAGTCACCAAATGAAACTGACGAAGAAACAAATGACAAAATGAAATGAAGTTCAGATTCATCGATTTATTCCAAATGATCGTTAGACTAAGTAAGGCACAGACTGACCATTATAAGGGTAAAATGATACCCGGGGTCAAACAGCAAAGTTACCACATCATCACAACAAAGTCAGTAACGGGTAAATCCTCCTCTGTTTGCCAAACAAGCATTGATCCGACGTGGCATACTCCTAATGAGACGTCTAAGGTCATTTTGGTCCAGATTGTCCCATTCCTGTTGCAACGCAGCAGCAAGTTCTTGGACATTGGCAGGACGTTGTTGACGTTGACGTAACCTCTGTCCAAGCATGTCCCAGACATGCTCGATGGGGGAGAGGTCGGGACTCAGTGCTGGCCAAGGTAATGTGGTGATGTTCTGTTGTTGGAGGTAACCTGTAACGATCCTGGCCCTGTGACATCTTGCGTTGTCATCCTGGAAGATGAAACGGCGGCCATGACGTCGTGCGAACGGCACAACATGGACTGCCAAGATGTTGTCCCGGTAGTACTGGCCTGTAACACGCCCTGCAACAACATGTAAAGCCGTTCTTCCAGCAACAGTGATGCCTCCCCACACCATAACAGAACCACCCCCAAATCGATCATGTCTGATGACGTTAACGTCTTGGAAGCGCTCGTTTCGACGACGCCACACCCTCCTACGTCTGTCCAAAAAATCAACAGTGAACCTTGACTCATCTGAAAACATCACATTGCTCCAGCGTCGATTATCCCAGTGTTGACGATCCCTACACCAACGACGTCTTGCCTGAATGTGATGATCTCTCAAACAAGGGATCACGCGAGGACGTCGGGCGCGAAGGTGACCCCTATGCAGTCGATTCCGAATCGTCTGGCCACTCACTCTCACACCAGTGTCTGTTTGAAGACGAGCGCTGATCTGATTTGCTGTGATGACACGATTTCTCAAGGCCAAGGTACGGATAAATCGATCCTGGGCTTGAGTTGTCGCCCTTGGTCGACCTGAGCGTGGTCTGTCCTGTACAGATTGTGTATCACGGTATCTGGACCATAGCCTGCTTATGAAAGACTGAGAAACATTCATCGTCCGCGCCACAACCGCCTGTGTTGTGTCGATCTGTAGCATGCCAAGGGCACGTAACCTTTCATTTTGGGTAAGCCGACGCATATCAAAATTTGTTTTCTGCTAACTAAAACAATTAAACTGATGTTTCCACCCTGGAATTCAATGCCACAATGACTGTAACATTCAAAGTCAGAGTCGTGAAAATCTTGGGTTGGACCCCATGATGATCCCAAGCATCACCTGCATTCCATGCGGTAGCTATTGGTGCGTTTGGGCGTCACATGTAACTAGAAATGTTTCTTCTGTTAGGTTCTATAGTGACTTTTTTCGTAGTCATTTGCATATTTTAGTATTATGCCCCCAAAATCAAATATCCCCTACTTTTTTTGAATAGTATATAAAAGCAGGTGGATGTAAATACATGATAGATTTAGAATCAATAAGTACCTTAGCTAATGTAAGACCGGCGCATTTGACCATTAGTCAACAGCTAATCAATATCAGTATCAAATAAATACCAATACCCATTGCCCTGCCACAACAATCAAAGGTCTATTTCTAAATTAGAGGATTGTGCAGTGTTAGTAAATAAAGTAAACACTACCCAACCTTCCTGTCAGCATTTCAACATTAAGATCTAATGGCATAAAATGTGGTCGGTTACTTGATACCTAACAGATTTATCCAACTGTTCCCTAGACACAGAGATATCAAAAATTATTTTGAGCGCGTTTTTTAAAATCATTTTTAAACGGTAAATGGCACGCTCCCATTGGTTAGTAGCTGTCTCGACAGAGCCCATAGCCACCAATACACGAATCGTGGCATGATCACCCTAGCCTCCCATTTCGAGTCCATATTCCAAACACGCCTGAAGTTACTGCCATAGTATAACTACTTATTCTGGGCAAGGAGGGAAAGTGTTCTTCGATATAAATAAACAACATGAAGGTATTCCAACCCTAGAAAGCACCAGTCGTGCCATACAACTAGACAAAATAAACATTGAGCTAAATCCTTGTTAATTATTGATAATATACTCTTCAGAAAAGAGAAACGCATAGTGACATTTCGTCGTCGGTATACCCTCGCACCATCGACTCGTTGCGACTCGTCGCTGAATGAAACTGTTCTCTAGCACTGCTGTTTCCATATCATTTGGGTCTGAACCCATTGAGGTCGGATTTGACAGTGTCAGCGTATTTCAAAACAGCTGTTCTAACGTCTGACGGTGGCTTTTACGGACTGTCTGATCTGAGATTTTTCTGTTGTAGTAGATATCGTTTCCGCCATATGACGTTGCCGGATGTGACGAACCTTGGCAGGCGTAGTCTCACTTGTTCGGTCTGAGGATTGGCGGTCACGTGTTGAAGCTATTCCAAAGGCGGGAGGTGGTACCCATGAAACATTCAGCAGCTTGGCTACATCTGTGGGATCCGCCTGCTTGTAACCGACCAATAGCGTTGTTGCTTTGGTCTTCTTTCAGACAAGTGCAACTGATTTTGAAACCGAGAACCCTGGGATTTTAAAAGCATTAGATTTGGGTTTCATGCGAAAAGCTTGCGAAGTTGTTAAACTGTACATCAGCAAAAACACAGTCACAGTTAGTGACCCAGCAATTAAAACCAATTTTGAGTTTCTTCCATCCTTACATAATGACATTAAATACAAGTAAGATTTATGGAAACAACAATCCCGTTCAAATAAATATATACTGATGAAAGTATATATTTGAAGAGTACAATATAAAGAAAATAGGAGAGCCCTAATAATCAAGTTAGGACAAAACACTACAGCTACTTGAATAAAGCATGTTCTGTTAATTGTAACCATATGCCCCGATGCAAAAGCTGTCACGGACGAAATTTAGAATTCCATAACTTAAAAAAACCCATAAAAACAACCATGGTTTCGGCGATACAAATTAATGACAGGGTAGATGGAGGCGCCTCTGCTATTACTTATCGTTAGATCAGAGACCATCAGATAATTACTTTATTTATTGCCAAGAGTTTATTTATATTTGTTAATTTGATTGCATGACGTATCAAAGATTATTGTAACAGAGGGTGCAGTTAATTCAACCCACCACAACCTATACCCATTACAATCATGTTTGTGTACACTTCTCTTTCAATAGCGGCAAACCACATTATTCCATTAACGTAGCTATGTAGAACATGACATTCATCTGTACGGTATGCTTAACAAATTGCTGACAACTGCCTAGTAAGGGGTGGAAAAATTTGAGGGCAAAATGTAACACATTGTTTCTGTCATACCCCGAGTTGTTCACAGGGTTTTCTTAACTCGACACGATTGTGTGAGTTTCTCTTCGACGTTAGTCAAAAGAGCAATCAAGAAGTCTTGCAAGCATAGTCTGCATCCGTCTTCATTAGCCCTGTTCGTAGCAGAACAGTAGGACATTTAATTTCGTTTCGCATAGTTTACGGTTTTAAATATTAATTAACACTAAAAAATTCGTCTTTGGTTAATTTCGAAAGGTGGTGCTGGAAGAAGAAAATCTACAGAAAGTTGCGCAGTTTTCTTCATTCCCAAACATCAATAAAAATATTACAAGTTTTCATATCCACTAATTTAATATTATCCGGGTCGTATCCAACTTCGACTGCTGAATCCATAACACCGAGAATTGTATGTAAATAAAACGAAATCTTGTATGGAGATAAGAAATGATATACAGAAAGTGATCGTCATTGCAGTCTGAAAATTATTTTGAAAAAGTCGACATGGGTTAAAGCGTATTTTTTTGACATACCCACAAGTACGGTTAATCAAAATTTGGCACGTTTCGATATCAAAAAAAACAAAAAACAATTACCTAATCTAAATACAGGTAATTGCAAACAGTTTACAACTCGGCAAATATATGTTCCTGTATACTTGTTAACCAAATTATATAAAAAAATTAAATTATAAAGTTATTTAATTTAAATGTTTCTGCGTAAGTTTGCAAGCGTGGCTATTGACTACTACTTATAAAATAAATAGAGGAACTATGACGGCAGTGTTTACTGATAGCATCGTATGTAAAGGTTATCTTAGGAAAAGAATAATGCAAATTAGTGTACGTGTGAATTGAACCTCCGTCTACATTATGTAATCATCTTCCTAGCGAACTTAAAGTACTCGGAAGCTTCACATTTCTTTCGCTGCGTGTATATCTTAAACCGACTTGATACATTAGAACTTTTAAGTACTTCTAAAAGTGCTTGGATCTGACTTCATAATGATGTCGTTTCGGCCGATCTGTTAGCAACTACACGGAATTCATTCTTCATGGCGCTTATTTAATTTTTCACTTTCAACGGTAATGCAACCGCGAGCTTTTACCAAAAGGTATATAGTAAACAACCTTAACGTGCACTGAAACGCCGTACCAAGGTGTCGCATGCAATACGTTTTGTCTATCAGTCAAAAAATCCCAAAAGTACAAGACAGAAGGTGTAACATTGTTTCGTTTAATCCAAACCTCTCCTTAAAGATTAATAATGGTCGCCAGTCAGTGGGAGAAACATATTTGTAACTTTATCAATTTCAGACTAGCAGCTTCACTTCTGATGTATATGTACATGTATATATATTTTTTTTAAAATCTAAGTAAATTTCCTTCTTACCGTCGAAAATATGAGTGCATGGGGTAAAAGCGGTGTTTAGGTTTATTTACTTATAATATAGGATAGAGAAGGGAATTAATTTTGGGGAGTATTTGAACAGTTCTTCGTCTTGTTTGTTTTATAACGGGAAGGTTGCTAAGCGGGCGTGATTTTGTTCTATTTGATCACTTTAACCTCATCTATAACTCTGTGTGTATGTCTTTACCCTATGTTTGTTGGTTGGTATAGTCGGCTACTAACTTCTGTTTGCAACTCTGTTTCGGCTTTTATCTTGGTGAACGTGTGTAGTATACAATTTACGGAAGTCTCTTTTCCCGGGAGTTCAACCAGGACGATACTATAGCTGAAAATATTTTCAAAGTTTATAAAATTGTTTGTCAGTTCATAAAATAGTGGTTGCACGTAGTGAGGATTAACACACCTAGTACCTGTCCAGATTCCTCAATGAGTTGATGCAACTAATTAAAAAATTGCCGAATTAAGTGTTTTTACTAGAAGATTGCAATATTGGAGTAGCGCGCACCTTTGAATTTGACTTTTCCGGTATCCGGAAACTCTTGCAAGACCCTTCCTTCTTGGAGATTTTAAACTAATTGGATTTATAAAAAATATCATTGAGTGGCCACATATTATCAAGTTGATTTTCATGCGTAGGGTACCAGCGAATGAATTGTGTGTGGCTGAAATGAAATTCATTTCATTCTAGGAGATGTCCGATTCAGATTTTAGTTTAAAAATTGAAACTTTTAATTTCCAATATATTAAATTCAAATATAAATTTCATTGTAAGTAAACTTTTAACAATTGAATTAATAATTTATTTTTGGCATAATTGATTTCTGTGAATTTAAAATGAACCATTGTGTTAAATTATGGATATCGGTTGTTATCCTTTGTTATTTGTTACCGTGTATATATGCATGTAGACTTTTTAAACCGTGCACGCGCTGTGATATATACTATGAACGAGCATCAAATGATTGCAGATCTTTTGTGCTGTGTCGTCAAGGTAGACCATTTCCCTGGTTTCGATGTAGTGCTGGATTAGTTTGGTCAACCAGATTAAAGGCGTGTGTTTGGACCTACACGGACCCTTCAGATTGTCTTAATTTAAAGACATCCAAAGGCCCAAGCACAAAGAGACCCAAGCACACCTTAAAACCGCGATTCACGAGAAAACCAACAACTGTTAGAACCACAGAGAGAGAGCGAACATTGAAACCGACAACTCCTACAGCAAGATGGAGAACACCTAAACCTAAATATGTGCGGGATGGAAGTAAGTATTTATTTATTTGGACATTTTTCGAAATGTATAAATTTGATGGTTAAATCTATAAACTGAATACTTGAAAGTTGTGATAGCTGCGTCAAATCAATTAAATTCTTGAAAATTGTGATGGTTGGGTTAAATCAGAAATGCATAAATTTGATGCTTGAAAGGTGTAATGGTCAAATTAGACATTTATGAATTTGATGATGCTAGGAAGTTGTGATAGTTAGGTTAAATTAGAAATTTATGAATTAAATGCTTGAGAGTTGTGATAGTTGAGTCAAAAGAGAAATTGGAATGCAGTTGATTTTTTTATTGTCACTTTTCTATATTTTCGAGATTTTATAACCACGGTCGCCATTTTGTTACCCAATCTGAAAGTTAAAATAGATCACCAATAGTCAATAGAACAAAACATTTTTAAGACATGAATGTTAATGGAAACGAAAGGAATGATAGTTTTGCATAAGATAGAGTGGATCATGGTGGGAACTACGTTATTTTTATTAGACAAAAATGTTACCTAAGATTTTGACAAAATATGGCCAGATGCTCTCTCTGTATATCGCTCTCGGTACCAGCAACTGAAAAGGTTTACATGCATTTTATTTGTCGCCAACCACTGTCCAGGATGGTAGATCTTAAATGATGAATTGAGGCCAACAAGTTGACCATTTACCTAACAAAATGGTCATTGTTTTCAAAGCTAATTAATATGGCGAGCTGTTGCTTTGTTCCACAGCAACATCCGATAATTAATACATAAAGTGTTCTTGTTAAAGGCAAGGCGCGAATTTTCAGGTGTCTGCTCTTTACCTTATATGTCGGTTGCCATTAGTTGATACCAACTATATAATTCGATTTACGGCTTACGCTAATCGTTAATCCTCTGTAAAGCTCTTTGACAGCTATGTCAACCTCAAACATATCCTTACTACTTAGGAAATTGGCTCATAGCTAGAATGCTCCTGATTCGATCCTGACGTTGAGAAAATATTTAAGAGATCCAATGCCAGTCGGATTTCAAAATACGGAGGATGGAGATATTCACCTCAGAACGATCTATACCAAGCCGGGACGAGGTTCTAAACTCTATTCATTTCAACGTTTACTTTATTGTTGGAAATAAACAACGGATGACGACCAGATTTGCAATGAATAAAAGAAACATAATATTTAGTGGGCTTTAAATTTGTTTTCCGTAAATTTTATATAAAATCTAAACGTCACCGTAATACTATCTAAAGAATGTAAAAACTAGAGGACGTTAAAAGAAAATACAATTTTCAATAGGTTGGGGTTAATATGTTACGATTTTTGTATAAAACGGGTGATGAGGTTAAAGTCATAAATTTAAAATATGTGACATTTCCGAATCATCAAAGAAAATCTACATATCTTTTTCCCTAAAATTTACACGTTAAAATTGCTATAAAAACACAAAAAATAAACAAACAAGGTCAAAAACGAACATAAGGATTTTCATTTATTGGTTTGCTGCCTAATATAATCATTCTAAATACTTGGCGGTAAATTGTGACTTTTGAGTTTGTTAGCAGACGGTATTAAGGGTATTTTGCCGCCAGCAAAGAAACAATTGTATAAGTAAAAGAACTGTGGGGAAACTAACAAGTCAACTGTTGACAAATATGTTAACACGTTAGTTTTACCATATACCTACATTTGAGCAATGAATGGTAAACATTGAATATAATTGAGCTTTTGTTTGGGAGAAGGTGTTTTCCATAAAGGGTGAGTGGTCTCATAGTTTTACACATTTTTTAACCAGGACTTGACAACAATTTTACAAGTAAACAATGGGAAATGACATCGACGTGTTAAGTTATAATCATAATTTCAACATATGTTTACGCGAGGGTGATAAAAATGTTTGGCCCGAGAAATACTACGTGTATTTTTTTTATTCTTTAAAACAGGAATAAATTCTGTTTAGAGGAATTTGAAAGTTTTCCCCGGGTACAAGTAAAATCCTCCCAATTTCAGACATTTTTATCTGATTTTGACGAAACTTTTACATGTTATATCACACACATCGGATCTTAACTTGCAGTTAAAATTGTCCTTTTACCAACGATGCTGCAAGGGATGGATGTCAGGAAGAAATATTCTTCAGCTACCCTAAAATATCGTCTCGCACAATTCGCATGACGTCATCAGCAATAGGAAAATGACGACAGGCTAGTTCCTTTTTTGTCATTTTGGAAACAAGTGGAAGTCTGACGAGGGTGGTGGGTGGTCGATGAGTTCGAAGCCACAATCATAGATCGTTGATATGACAATCACCAATTATGAACAGTATCATTGTCTTGGTTGAACATGGCGCCTTTACTAACCATTCCCCGTTACTTATCTCCGATGCTTAACGCAACCAACTCAGCAGGTCAGCAGAAAATCTTGCATTGTTGGGCTTAGTGGTTTCAGTTTCAGAAACTTGATAATTTCTGGTGAATCCACTAGTTAGGTCCACAAGATTTTCTGGTACGAAGACAATAATGACACTACAGTTGCAGTTCTTAATCTCCTTTGTGGGCTTAGAACTTTTCAGCCATACCTCGTAACAAAGTTTCGGACTATCTTCGATTTTAGATGAAACTTAACATGTTAACGATCAAAAAATCTTGGATGGGTTCGTTTTTGGTGGACATCGGACCGGAACTTCTTGGGTTATGAACCCTACCTTTTGCACAAAATATTTTATGTGCAAAGTTTGTGGACCCTCTAGAAGTCACAACTTTTGTCCGATTTTGATGAAGCTTACAAATATGTTAAGAATCAAAAGTTCTTGGGTAAGTTGGATTTTAGTGGGTGTTTGAATGTGAGCGTTGAATTGGCTTAAACCCTTTTCATGTTCAAATTTGTTTAAATTTTGACGTGAATCATTAGAATCATGCGAATGACCTACTGTGTTTGGTGTGAAGCATTCTTGGACTTTCTGTGAGTTATATCACTAGCCTTGGACATGAAAACTTGTATATATAATTGATCAAACCCTCATTCGGATACAATTCATATTTTTACTTACTATTGCAATAATAATCAATATACTTTACAAGTTTTACCTTTCGTAAAAACTCGAGCAATTTTATTTTTGTCGATCAAAATACTTCATTCATTTTCAAGTAATTGTATTTCAGCTTGGGGATGAATGAATTAGGTCTAGTTTATGCCTTGTAAAAGACGTATTAGGATTACTAAGTATGAGTAGTATAGTGTTAACAAGATTTTGATAATGACACCCATCTTATTAACCTTCAACTACCATACAAAACAGAACGCTGCTTAAGTCCGAAGTAGAGAGATTGGGTATTAAGAATGACATTGACAAACATGTTCTGAGAACCAAAACTTGATGTAAGAACGTGTTTAAGGCTTTGCCTAAGTGATCAACGCTACTTCAAATTCGCTTTTCGTAGAATGATATTGTTGTTAGCTGAAAGTGGTAGTTCATACAGTATGCGCGGGAGAACAGCAAAACAAAACTAATAGGACAAACCTGCGGATAAAACAAACTACACAGACATTGAAAGACATACACTACTAATATATTTTATTAAATGGGGTTTAATGTCCACTCGACACGACGAACTAGGTCATTAGCAGTGGGAGGAAACCGGAAGACATTGCAGATTTGTCGTGAATATCGAATGAGTCATTAAATACACTACACATCTTAATGAAGCGCCATTGTTCATATTTAATACCAAAACACAACTAGGAAAAATAACATTTTCTAGGATCATTTGTATTAAACACTTTAGCACTTCATCACACAGTTATTTGCTCTTCAAACCACTTTTAAAAAAAGATTTTAAAATGTAACAGTTTTTAAATATATCTCTGGATGTGTTTATCTACATCGTTTCTGAGATAATTTGTCACGTATAGCTCGAAAACTGTAGACGATACTGTTGGCAATTAGTTATATTTGCTTAAGTTATTTCTATTTGATTCGTAAACAAGGGCTTGTCCCATTCTACTCTTCAATGACAGCCAATATTTAAAGATTTTTATTTGTGTTCATTTATGTCAAATTAGTGTAGTATTAAGTGGGATTGGTGAAATATTAGTTAGTGGACATTGACGATCGTTACATATTGCCGCTAAAATGAAACAGGGTTTAACGTCCCGCTGTTCTGCTCCGACTGGGCCATGCTCCGACTGGGCCAATGAAGACGGGCGCCAATAAAATACCAGGAACACGTGATTTACATTCTTTTCGACTTTGCTTGAAAATAAATGTGATTGGTTCAATGATGAAGCCATGATATCACTAGATTCGCATTTTGCTGGAAGATTAAATGATCCTCTTAAAAGATACACGATCTCAGCTGACAAGATGTTCTCTATTATATTGTTACGATAGTACATTTTCCCTCCTTTTCACATATAATCACCTAAAACACACAATCCAGGATTAATTACAAAACATAACTTCAAACAGATCCAAATATTCCTATTCGTGATCAATTTCTTTTCATCTCTAAATGTGATTAATGCAGGATGCATCTCAACATAGCATTTCAATTCCATTCCCGACATGAGATTATGGTAATTATATGACTTGTTAAGATTGGTAGGTTGTTGATAATATTAGTCCGTGGATTAATGGATCGACTTGTTAAATCTTGTTTCAATAACAAACTAAGTGTGACAACTATCAAATTCAACGGACAACACTACGTGAAACACGTCTTTACTGAAACAACGGTCAGTCTTGTTTGTTCACTGGCGCCTCGGATATAACCAATAGCAATTGACATCGGTATGGATCTTGTCCGCTTATAGTATAGTAGTAAACCGCAATTGTGAAATAGTCTGCCAAATGATTTGATATCTCTTTGAACTCCACGAGGTAAGGTTGTCGTATAGAAATTATCCTTAGGAAACAAAGCGTCATCATTCAGGTATACTTATCTGGACTTAATTATGCTGACAAACCCTCCAGGCGGTCAACCTTTCAAGAATGCAAATGCTGTTAATGATCCGGGGGTTTAAATATGTGCCGGTTTAGCATTTTGAGGGGACTAGAGAACTCAAAATCCCCTCTGAACAATCAGAAAGGCTTCCCCCAATATAAATTTCATTCCGACGGGCATGAATATCAATCATGTTGGCCGTAAAAATTAAATTGTGTAATGCTCGATTTCTATATCACAAAAAGAGTTATTACGAACGGTCTGCGATAACGACAAACAAAAAATAATGTGATCCGGAAAAGGTGCAAACCATTGTATATTCTAAATGTTTATTATCATGTTTCATTTTAATGAGCTGCAGGCAATGTTTTCAGTTGTACAGGAAAGGTCTTTAGATACAATTTTCAAACAATCATTAAATTTTAAAAAAATGAAAACAGCGAATGATCCTAAAACTGTCACGTAACACAATGATTAGTACACGTTCAGGTTTAGCTCTGGACAGCCTTCACAACCTACGAATATAAGAGTCATTTTACAGGAGTTGATCATGTGTGCGATACGGACAATTAGAGATTTTATTTTTATGGAAGTATTAAAGTCATCCTAATTAATATAATCGCTTTCGAAATTCAACCTTATAAACTTGTTTAACAAAAAAATAGTCTAGAAAGAAAAGAGAGAAAATCTACTTGTTCTAATGCTCTTAAAATGATAAGCGAGTTTTAAGTCTGTGAATGTGGTAACGACTAGTTTATAGTTATGTGAAGTTCATGATGAGACTTAAATATGGGATGTAGTTGTTTGAATGTAAAGCTAACAAACGGGACTTGTTTGACAATGTTATATTATCATAGCTATGTTGGTCTATTATCGACATGTTTTGTAGTATTATGTTGTTTTGTGAGAGTAACAAACGCTTTCTTTATAGAGACGTGCGGTATCAAGAGTTCGTTGAACATAGTTGGTGGAAGAGCAGCTAACGCAGGAGAGTGGCCGTGGCAAGCATCGTTGCAGATCAGAGATAAATATACGAGAGATTATCAACATTTCTGTGGAGCTGTGTTAATAGCTGAATATTGGGTAGCGACAGCCGCACATTGTGTCTATGGGTAAGCTTGGAATTGGTCTTTATTAATATTTATTAGTATATTTTCCATGGGAGACGGCATAAACGACTAATTTACGATGATTTCTTGGACGAAAAGTCTACTCAACCACTGCTGCCTCTGGCACAACGCTCGGATAAAAGTTCAGAGCTACAGCCACCGCGGGGGATTGGATGGCCGAATGGTTAGCACGTGTATCATAAAACGTGTCATTGAATCAACTGGAGTGGTTTCGAATCCCCGGTTTTACGTGACAAGGAGTAGGGTCGCTTGTCCAACCTCGTGGGTTTTCTCCGGATCCTCCGGTTTCATCCCACTGCTAAAGACCATGTTAGTCCCGATATGACCTAGTTTGTGTCGAGTGGACTTTAAACCCCATTTCTCTCTCTCTCTCTCTCTCTCTCTCTCTCTCTCTCTCTCTCTCTCTCTCCCTACTGCCATCGCTTCCTTTAGATAAATCATCGCGATTTGCTTAGACATATTGAAATAAAATATATCTCAAATATCAACTATATCGTAGAGCCATAGCTAACAGGTAAAGTAAGATGCTGGCGGAGTCTATCTAGTGTAACACTTTTCAGAATCCTGTTACAATCCATTTTTGGTGTTCGGTCCCAGTAGTCCCCCCACAACTTATATGAGTTATGCCAACATTATTGTACATCGTACAATTTGCTAGAAACTTTAATTTAAATGTATTTTACCTACAGGAAACGACAGAGCACATTGTCCGTTTTATTCGGAGCTCATCATCTCAATTCGTTAAATGGACAAGAAGTCAGGCTTGGTATCAGTTCTATCATCACGGTAAGATATTTAAATGAATAGTTTACTAATGGGTCAGGAAGATGATAGGGTGGTGCCAGATATTTCTACTTTGCAACCGTGACCATTGTCTCCAGTGGTCTATGCATGATTTCCAATCAGGGGTACAATGTCTGGCAACTTCTGTATTGACATTAAAGGGGATCTCGGTGGTGCACCCACTTAGCCCCACTCTGACAGTTATTATGCATGTATTTTCATTCATGGCCACCCCACGCATCTCAGCCGTGAATTTATAAGGCATCTTCAAGTATTATTTTTGCCAATTTTAACTACTTCTTTTGCTCATAATTTCTTGAAGTCATTGTGCATTTGCCCGAATTTCTCATACATTTAGAATTGGCTCACAATTATGTAACAATTATTAAGAATTATGTAGGCAGTGTAAGGTGAAACCATACCCATGATGCAATAGGTATTCTTTGAATTATGTCATAGAAACCCAACCTTTGAGCATTGTGTGGCTGTCAAATGCTAATTCACATAACGCAATAATTGATACTTACCGAGATAGTGATACTTCTTTCAGCATCCATATTATGTAGACTCTGGTAATTACCCGTGTGATTTGGCTTTATTACGGTTAAGTGATCCTGTAGAGTTAGCTGATGGGTTAGTACGTGAAGTATGTCTGCCAGACGCTGAGGATGAAGTTATTGGAGATTGTTGGGTTACCGGATGGGGAGTGACGTTAGGTAGGTAGTCTTTGTAAATGTGCGAATCCACGAGAATTCGGCCTTAAAACGGCAATTTCATATTTTTTAGTTATATTTTTAAAATATATTAAAATAAAGCCTTAAAATAGATTGTATCTATAAACAGTCCTACCTTGTTAAAGAATAATCCTATTAATCCTATAATTCACTATTGCCAGTTGAGAAATTGGCAAAAATATCATTTTCAACTTCAAGTTCAAACGTTTGAAGATCGCCATTGCATGGAGGGGAATGGGAAAACAAGGGAGGTAATTCAAGTAATTGTGTTATTATTTTCGGTGTCAGGGATTCTTATGCCTGTGAAATATTGCCCATGGTCGTATAATAGTTAGTTGACAACCTTTTGAGCAAAAGACATGGAAATAATTATGTTTTGACTTTCTTAGAAAATATGAAATTCCCGCTTTAAGTGTTCCTTTTGTTACTCAATCACATCATTTGGATATGGCTACTAAAATGCCAAAGGTAGTATTTTTGTGATAGTTTAATGGGCGGGGGTATATTTTGCACCTATAACTACAAAGGTATCAACATCTCAATGTGTATAGAAGCTCTGAAACAGAGACTCTTACTTTAAGTGTCAAAATGATTCTTGACACTAAGACTGAAGAGGGTTTAACTTTTACCTGTTCCCTCGTAAAACTAGAAGCTACGAATCTAAGTACGTTTTACATACAAATCTGTCACCTCAAACACAATGAACTTATGCTGTATTTTGAAGGTTATATTGGCTAATTATTTTGACAATTTTAATTCGTTTTAACTCGACTTGGTCACGTTTTGATTCATGTCCCTCAAATATTATCACATCTTTGTGCGTGTGTGTTTAAGTTCATATATAGGCATTTCGCCTGCGATCAAGGTCGTGGACAGCTATGACCATCATGTGCTTAGTCATTTCATCTTATACAGGTACATTAATTGTCTGTCAGGGTCGTTTTCTTACAACTTCACCCAAACGTGCATTTAAAGCACATACGAACAAGTACAACCGGGGTCAGTAGTATTCACGTAACTTGTCATGCTCAGGCTGCCTGCTTCTTACTCGAAGATAACGCATAACAACAAGGATATCATTGCGTAAATTTTAAAAATAAAAAGTAGATACAGATATGACATTTAGTATCTATTTAAATTAGGATACACCCAACACTCATTTACGAGATGTTTGTGTTTAGGTTAATTTCTTCCGCAATCGCAACATAGTTTCAGTAAAAGTACTTTATTCTGGCCGAAGTTATAAATATTTGGAATGTGGCAAGAAATAGCCAAAATTGGCAGATGAAAACTCGGGCCACAGTTCAATTCCTCATTTGTCAAGTACCGTTGACATGGTAATATGCGAAAATAACGATTGTCCTTTGCTTTATCGGTGATATCCGGTCATATAAGCGTTTAACACAGATATGGTGAGCATTGTCTAATCCACTCAGTATCTAAATCATATTGTAAGTATTAAGGAACTAATATTATAAGAGGATTGTTTGTTACAGAGGATGAGGGTGATTACTTGCAAGAATTAAAGAGTGATGTAGTTAATAATACCCACTGTAAAGATCTATGGAGAGGTTATATTAGAGATGATCACGTTTGTGTTGGTCTAGGTAATACTGGGGCCTGTAGGGTAAGTTGTTTATATCCTTAGAATATAGAATATGAATGAAACTTAAATTATATGCTATGGATCAAAAGATTGTGGATGAGTTAGTTTTAGTGCGTATCGAACCTTATCGTCACAGGTTTGTGGGCTCGAGTGTGATAAATTGGGAGCATGAAACTTGTCCATTTTCATCGTTATCTGTAGCTCTGTCAAGGAAGAAACCCTATCGATAACCATCGTCAAGTGATTTTCATTCCAGAGTGTTGTCCCCATAACCAAAAACCTTGTGAATGCGAAAGCGGCTTAAGTTTTTAACATATTTGTATTTCATAGTTGTTGTGGAGTATTTGGTTTATGAAAGGATGAACTCTATCGGGGTTACCCAGCTTTGTGGAAACCCTTCTGAACGCCATAGAGGCTACATTTTTAAACCGGTTAATTTCAAATTTGGTGTGAAACAATGGGGTCTTGAGGGAACGAACCCTGTCGATATTTAGCATTCAATAACGTTCTATTGCAGACTTTACCCACACCCCCCTTTTGAAAACCTAATGTGAACGCGGTATGAGGCAATGTGAGGATGGACACTTCCCGCTTATATCTTTAAAATGTGGGCGTATCTATATCTTGCAGGACACCCTCGTGGTTTTTTTTGTGTGTTTCTGTTGTTTTTCGTTCTATTAATATTCAACCCACTGGTTTTCATTTATCTTATAACTTAATGAATTATACAATTCTTTTCAGGGTGATTCCGGTGGACCTCTTGTTTGTAGAAAGAATGGCAGATACCAGTTGGCGGGAATAACTTCATGGGGAGAAGAGACCTGTACCAAGAAAGGATACCCCAATATTTTTACCCGTGTCTCGGCATTTGTTGAATGGATAAATCATACAATGGGAGCCAACCCCCTATAAAGATCTGGTTGATACGGGTCCTACTAATCACCCACAAGAGCGTTTTTTATCACTAGAGCCCACAATTTCACTTAATCATAATTTTGTCCGAAATTATTTAATTTTTGGATATTATGTGTATCGGTCGCCTTTTGCAAACTTTGGGAAATATTGACCCCAAAAATTGCTCTTGTCGGTGATTAGTAGGACCGATCTTGACAGGTATTCTGGTTTCAAGTTACTTTATAAGCATATCATTTAGTGACATACATAATATAGGTTAAGGTAAAAACAAATGTCTGTCTAAAGAAGCAAGCAATCCTTTAAGATCTTTATTCCCGTTAACTTGATATCCTTGCCTTTCGTTTATTATTGAACACAGAAAACAAATTACACAAAATCGCCAATGCTCGAGGACACATCTTCTCCAGAATGTCTAAGTTAATAACAAAAAATATGCGCTTAGCTGATTATAGCTGGGTTGTTTGGGGTTTTTTTTTGTAAAAGAATCAATATATTACAAAGTTCCAAATTTACCTATCTAGTAATGATCACCCAAACGCCTATTTGTGGGTCATAATAGCAAAAAAAAAAAAAAAGCAAAAAAAAAAAAAAAAACCCTTTGTGTCAAGTCGGCATTCCATAAGCGATACTTTGTTAAGTCCTCACTAAGCTAGTGGCCGTTTGTTGCTGATTAGGAGTCGGTATGAATGTAGTTGTGTACTTCATTTTAAAAAACCCAACAAACTTTACCCATTTAATTAATATTAAGAACTTGTGTCTATTCCTTTGTTGCTATTGAATACAATGCATAATAAAACTCGGTGATCACGTAACATATTCGATAGTTTTCCTGTAAACATCGGATTTGTTCGTAAATGTTAACGGGTACCGGTATACCTCCGATTAAAATTTCTTTTACTAACTCAAATACAAACTGTACCAGCTAAGGAAAACATTAAAAATTTGAATAAATTACTATTTTTTTAAGAACAAATACAGAACAATATTACATTGAAGTTGTTTTTAAGCAAGATATGGAAAGTTTGCAACATGTAACATACGTTGTTTTTTTTTTAAATTCCATTTTATTTATCATTTTAACATTTTCCCAAACACGTGAGAGTGGTGACTTGGGCGACTGTCCGAGCTGCCGATACCTTGGGCTGGCCCCGATCCTACGATGCGAACGATCTACTGATATTTAATTCGCCTGATGCCATTAGGAATATGGCGCTGGGCCCTAATTAATTGAAAGCACTTATAAAGATATAAACATTGGGCGAAAATTATTCAAAGCAATGAAAATTTTCTATATATATATTCTGGGTCTTTTGTGATGTAAAAATCTTTTTTTTATCCATTCACGCTGTCATTATTATTGTCTCTTTTTTTTTCCCTTTTTTCTTTAAAAAAAAAAGGGATATTCTTAAACTATCCAAGCGATTGCTTATACTTTGTGTGAATCCGGTTGCAATTAACAGACTTTACAGTAACTGAACAGTGGTAAAAGACATTGCTAATGCTGCTACTACATGTACAGAAAACAGTTGTGTCGATATCACCTTAGTTTTAATATTTTATACTGTATGTGAATTTCTTGTTTTAAATTATTAGTTTGACAATATAGAGGCTATTAGAGCTATTCAGTGTACATAATTATATTTTATATATTTAAATTTATGTGATAATAAATTTATGAGCAGGGTAATTAAAATTTCGTTTCTTTTGGGGGTTTTATTTTAATTTTATTCTATTTATCAACAAATATGGGCCAGGGATCAAGTATGGCGTCATAACCACCATCTTAGAATGTGACTTCATATAAAAAAAAAGTCAAGGTCTGTCTATCGATGCGCACTTGTCCAAGGAAGAATTAAAGTCTAGTTTCATGTCAATGGTACTGGAATTGGTGAAGCCATGTGCTTCTTTCGAAAACCGTAACCCCCAAGAAGAACAAGATGAGTGACGGTTCCTGATCCAAAAAAACTATGGGACTGGTTCCGGATCAAAAAAAAACTATGTTATAGATGGTATCTAAATAAATTAAAGTTTTAGTTAAATTGTAAAAACGTGTATAGATTATACATAGTCTATGTAAATTAATTGCAAGTGTAATGATTTTTTTTAAAACATATTGAAATAAAATTTTGTCTCTTCACAATACATTATTGTTATATTGATTTACGAAGCTTCTAATGGCGCTCTTGGATATCAGACACATGTCCGAAAATGTTATAATTTTGACCTTCAAGGAGCCGTATACCTTTCCGATAGAGAGAGGGGGAGAGATAGAGAGAAAAAGAGAGGTTTAACGTCCACTCAACACAAACTAGGTCATTTCGGGACTAACACGTGGTTTAATTTTATTTCAATTATTCGCTTGCGCATGGGGGTGTTTAGCAGTGGGAAAAAACGGAGATTCGAAACCACGACAGTTAACTCATTGACAGGCTTTATGATACAGCGCGCACGTGCTAATCATTCGGCCATCCAACCCCCATACCTTTCCGGGAAGGATGAGACTGGAACATATAGGCAACGTAGCATGTTACACGCAACACTAATAAAAACACTATTTTATTAGATTACGGCCCGAGCGGTTCTACGTAGACATGCGGTAAGGGTGACATCTAGCATTCACCTTCTTATTCGAGAAAGGATAAATAAAAACAACTACCACCTTACCCAAATTTAATGATACTAGATTCCTCTCTCTATATTCACAATGTAATATATTATCTGAGATAGTCGATTCGTCGGTGATCTGACTATCTTCTAATGTACTACATGTATTCTTAGAGATTAACACAGAGATTCAGTGAACGAATCAGAGAATACCTTACATGCTAAACATGACCATATATGACAACCATATGTTAAAAATATCAGAATGGTGAAGTCCGTAACTAGATATGATCTAATAAAATAAACGAACCCACGCCCCACATAAACTAACTAACCTTAGTTAAAACATATATAGTTAAGGATTTTGAAATATAAATGATATCAATATATACTTATTTAAATAATTAATAAGTAAAAATATATTTTAATCATGAAATAGAGTTAACTCCCCTTAATAACCCTACTTGTCATGAAAATTGACTACGTCCTAATCCCAAAACTACTAAAGTATTTCAGGCACATACAAAATATGACCAAGGCAGTGTAAGGCAAATAAAATTAAATGTTTCCCCTACAAATAAACATCACTGCCTACAACATACGACACTATGCCTTTGTATGCAACATAATCAAAGTAATTATAATGAGGTGAGGGGTAAAAGCGGTTAATACAAATTTCGGAATGTGAAACATGTGGCGAAATGCAAATTTGTCACACTACCTACGCCTCGAAGCTCGTTCGTCCTCGATCGAAAAGCTCCATCTAAATACAAAATGTGTAAGAATAATTATAAAGGTGAAATATGAACTCAACTCACAACCTGAGTTAAAAGATTATAAAACATAAAATGAAAGAATAATAACTATCGAGATCTGTGTGCGACGTGTGTTCCCGCGCACTGAACACATCAATTATTTACGGGTAACATATTCCCGCGCACTGAACATGTAACCATACAATAAATTTCTGGTAATGGACCCATAATATCTACTGCAATCCTTTCCATAGAATAACTACTGACAGATGCCTTAAGGGGTGCTTTGGGCCGTATCGCAGGATTTTTCCTCCGAGCACAGGATTCACATGATCTCACCCACTGGCGAACAGTCTCACTCATTCCCGGCCAATAAAAGAACTGACCCAATTTAGAGTGCGTCTTGTCCTCCCCTAAATGTCCCCCTGAAGGTATGTCATGTACTAACTTCAACAATTCATTTCTCCAATTAGATGGTACAACTACTTTGTACACCTCCTCTTCAGATGACATGGAAACCCATCTACGAAACAAAACTCCGTCCTTAACTTTCAACAACTTCCATTGAGCCCACAAAGCTTTTAAATCTGGATGTTCACCCGATACAGCATCCCAGCTAGGTCTTACATCATTAATCCAGCCGATAATTTTCTTTAACACAGGATCTTGCCTTTGTAATTCACCAATGTGTCTAATATCAGGAATCAACTGAAGTAAATAGACGCCTTTCTCGCCAGAATTAGGCTCCTCGTCGAAGCAATGGCACAATGAACAGTGCTTTCTTGATAAAGCATCAGCATTTGCGTGAAATTTGCCTGGCCGATGGATAATTTCAAAGTCATAATCAGCTATAACCTCCAGCCATCTCGCCAGCTGTCCAGTGGGATTTTTAAAATTCATGATCCAACGCAGACTAGAATGGTCAGTTCGTACTTGAAAATGTCGCCCATATAGGTAAGGACGAAAATGTTGCAGAAAATATACCACAGCAAACAACTCCTTCCTTGTGGTGCAGTAATTACGCTGACAACGATTTAAAACTTTGCTCGAGAAAGCGACAACTCTCTCAATTCCTTCATCGTCAACCTGACTGAGAACCCCACCAATTCCAGTCTCACTGGCATCAGTATCGAGCAGAAATTTCTTGTTCATATCAGGATGAGACAGCAAAGGCGCAGTCACCAAAGATTTCTTTAAAGATTCGAAAGCCCGGTTACAATCGTCCGTCCAATTAAATTCTGACTTCTTATCTGTTAATCTGTATAAGGGTTCAGCTATCTTAGCAAAATCGCGAACAAATCTACGATAGTAACTGCACAAGCCAAGGAAGCTCCTGACCTCTGTAATGCAAGACGGAGTCTTCCATTCTTGAACACAGGAAATCTTATCAGGATCCGTTTTAAGGCCATCACGATTAACTATGTAGCCCAAATATCGAACTTCACACGAGAAAAGCTGACATTTCTTCGGTTTCAGCTTCATACCAGCCCCAATCAAGCGCTGAAAAACTTCTTCCAATCTCGAAAGATGCTCCTCAAAACTACTCGCAATAACAATAATATCATCCAAATAAATAAGGCAAGTCCTCCAGTGCAGTCCAGACAAAACTCGCTCCATCAGCCTTTCAAAGGTCGCAGGACTGTTACACAGCCCCATCGGCATAACCTTAAACTGATACATCCCAAAGGGTGTTGTAAAACCCGTTTTGGGTCGGTCCTTTGGATCAAGATCAACCTGCCAGAATCCAGCCTGTAAATCAAGACAGGAAAACCACTGAGCACCATTCAGGCAATCCAAGGAGTCATCTATCCTCGGAAGGGGATACGCATCCTTCATTGTCACTTCATTCACCTTTCTGTAGTCAATACAAAATCTTGTGGTCCCGTCCTTCTTAGATACCAAGACAACCGGGGAAGCCCAAGGTCCATGGCAGTCTTCAATTAGGTCACGTCGAGATAATTCTTGCAAATGAGTCCTGATTTGTTCCCTAGATGCGAAGGGCAGTCTCCTCAGAGTCTGACGAATAGGCTTAGCTGAACCAGTATTTATTGTATGTGTAATTATATCAGTTCTTCCCAAATCATCATCTGATTTAGCAAATACTTCTTTATTTCGGATCAACATCTCCAAAGCCTGTCGATATTGATCAGATGTCAATTCCTGACATGGATTCAAAACATTTTGAACCCAATCATCGTCCATTCCTACTTCAAGTGTAGCTTTACCGTCATGAATTGCAGATGCAGTCTCAAAAAGACCAATGGTTTCATTCTTTTTTATAACCTTTTCTTCTGGAAATGGATTCATGACTCTCACGTATACAGAACCATCTTCAGTAGGCCTCACTAACGTCCTGCCAACGATAGGATGGTCACTCAATTTATTTTCTAGTCCTTCCACGATTCCTTCTACCGGAAAGATATCTCTTTCTGTTGATCGTACTTTGGCGGGAATTACGTACTCTTGTCCTGGCAAAATTATACACGCCTCAGTAACCTGGACACGAAAAACCCCAATTTCTCCTTTCAGTTTACATGGAAGAACAACGTCTTTATAATAGAGCTCTCGACCAGCGATATCAACGATCATCCCCTTTTCCATTAGGACATCCAGTCCCAATACAACATTCGTCGAAAGTTTCAGGACAACACACTTTATCTGCACATGAACGACGCCAAGTCTGAATGAAAAGATACCTTTCCCAAATACTTCCATGGGAGAACCATCTGCCTGTTTAATCTGGTAATGGGACTTAGCCAAAGGAGGCTTATGTTTTAACTGGTTATAAAAATCAATCGATATCATCGAAATACTAGCACCCGTGTCCACTAAAAGATCAGTTCCAACACCTTCTACTTCGGATTCTAAAAATAGACCCTGAATCTTAGGTGTCATCATCCCAACTGTTCTTTGATCAGACTGGCTTTTATCTAATGAAGGCTGTGAATTCTGGAAACCAGTAGTATACTGATTTTGTAATGATGACCTCTTAGAGCAAGCGGATGCATAATGGCCTCTTTCCAAACATAGCCAGCATGTGACAGGCGGAATAGGTGGCTTACTTATGGACTCCTTTTCTATTCTTCCTAGGATACTTTTCATCATTTCTCTCAGCTCCCTAATTTCTGCCTTAATATCCTTCAGATCATTTGACTCTGGTCTTGCTTTTATCTCTCCCTTGTTGTGTACTTTCGGGGATTCCGTATTTTTAGTGGACATATGGAATGCTGATTCCTCGTATCGTTTAAAATCTTTTTCAGTTCGAGCTATTGTTTCCATGGATACAGCTAGATGGAGTGCTGTATTTAAATCGAGCGGTTTCGCTTGACTTATCAGCATTCTGGTGTATGTATCCCCTACGTTTTCTAAAAAATGATCAAGGGCCAAAACTTCCCTCATTTCAGATGTTGCCTCCGGATACGCTAAGCTGACTAATCTTCGAATAGCTTGCGCATATTCAGGTAAAGATTCACCTCTACGTCTTTCTCTATTCCGAAACTCAGTCTTATAAACTTGGGTAAGCTGGGGAGGTGCAAACCTCTGCTGAAGGGCTTTTACCAAGAGCTGGTAATTTCCTACATCATCTGAACTCAGGGTACCTAATAATTCCTGTGCAGGACCAATCAGGCTTACTGCTAAAAATTCTGCCTTCTCTGTATCATTCCAGTCGTTTATTTTCGAGGTTACCTCAAACTGTGTTAAGTAATCACTTAACCTTGAATTCCCATCATACTTATTTGGTGTTGAAATGGGTTTACTGTGTTTCACAGGAACCGCCTCATTGATTTCATGACGACGCTGGGTTGACACAGGAGTACACGTGTCCTGTAAAACCCTCTCCATATCTGGCATAGCAGGTGTAGATGTCGGAGGCCTTGACAAACCCGAAAATGTGCGTCCTGGGGCTGTCGATATCCGGGAACTCTCAGGTACACACGGAACAGTTGACATATTGCCCGGATCTGAAAACAACGACGGTGTGAACCGATTGAATTCTGCTCTTCTCTGCTCTCTTAAATATGTAGACGACAGAGAAACATTCAGTCGACTCTCATGGGATTTAATCACTTCCTCCAAGCTATGAAGATCACGCTGCAACCCGCTTACAGCTGACTCAAGACTCTCAAGGGTCATTGAAGTCACATTCTGCGGCACAGCATAAGATTTATCCATGACAATCTGCTAATCAGGAAATGAAGCGATTCAATAAAAAATGATCCAAAAATAAGTTGAATCCCACTCCAGCCACCAAAAAGATATATTTATACTATATATAAATACTTAAGTGTTACACGCAACACTAATAAAAACACTATTTTATTAGATTACGGCCCGAGCGGGTCTACGTGGACATGCGGTTAGGGTGACATCTAGCATTCACCTTCTTATTCGAGAAAGGATAAATAAAAACAACTACCACCTAACCCAAATTTAATGATACTAGATTCCTCTCTCTATATTCACAATGTAATATATTATCTGAGATAGTCGATTCGTCGGTGATCTGACTATCTTCTAATGTACTACATGTATTCTTAGAGATTAACACAGAGATTCAGTGAAAGAATCAGAGAATACCTTACAAGCTAAACATGACCATATATGACAACCATATGTTAAAAATATCAGAATGGTGAAGTCCGTAACTAGATATGATCTAATAAAATAAACGAACCCACGCCCCACATAAACTAACTAAACTTAGTTAAAACATATATAGTTAAGGATTTTGAAATATAAATGATATCAATATATACTTATTTAAATAATTAATAAGTAAAAATATATTTTAATCATGAAATAGAGTTAACTCCCCTTAATAACCCTACTTGTCATGAAAATTGACTACCTAATCCCAAAACTACTAAAGTATTTCAGGCACATACAAAATATGACCAAGGCAGTGTAAGGCAAATAAAATTAAATGTTTCCCCTACAAATAAACATCACTGCCTACAACATACGACACTATGCCTTTGTATGCAACATAATCAAAGTAATTATAATGAGGTGAGGGGTAAAAGCGGTTAATACAAATTTCGGAATGTGAAACATGTGGCGAAATGCAAATTTGTCACAAGCATACTCCATGGAAAGGGCATACAAAGGAATCTGCCCTTCTATCCGTATTATATGCATACACCATATACGGATAGAGAAAGAGAAAAATGGGGTTTGACGTCCACTCGACACAAACTAGGTCATTTTGGGACTAACATATGATTTAATTTTATTTCAATAATTCGCTTGCGCGTAGGGGTCTTTAGCAGTGGGAGGAAACCGGACTGCACGGAGGAAACCCACGAGGTTGAGAAGGCGCCCCTATCTCCATGCCACGTACGCTCACACCAGGGATCGAAACCACAGCCGTAAGCCAGAGGTGATCGGCCAGCTAGAGGTCGAAGCGCGTCACTCTAGACCACTAGGCCACGTGGTCATTTTTGGACTAACATGGTTTAGTTTTATTTCAATAATTCGCTTGCGCGTAGGGGTCTTTAGCAATGGGATGAAACCGGAGTGCTCGGAGGAAACCCACGAGGCTGAGAAGGCGCCCCTATCTCCATGCCACAATACTCTCACACCAGGGATCGTAACCAAACAAGCCAGAGGTGACCGGCCAGCTAGAGGTTGAAGTGCGGCACTCTAGACCACTAGCCCCCCCCCCCCCACACACACACACTTTTAAACATTTTATAATAACCGGGTAGACGCAATGAAAGGTTTAATCCGTTAACAATTGGGACCTCCAGAGGGACCACAAGCTAAAAAGGCAATTTTTCGTACAATCAGGGGCCATAATTCAGGAAGTTAAGATTTGACATGCGCAAATATCAAAAGGGGGCAGGATCTTTGGGTTATAAACATAGGGTCCACAACCTTGATATACCATATTTTTACGTTATTCGTGTAAAAGCCGCGGCCATTTTGTCCGTCAATTTTGGTCCAATTTTCACAGAATTTGTACTCAACATTCTTTACGGTGTAACAGTGATATACATGTAATCAGACTTTTTTTTAAATTGGATAATAATTGTGACCCCCCAGAGGGAACTAAAGCTTAAAATGGCGATTTTTCGCACAATCAGGGGCCATAATTCGGGAAGTTAAGATCCGATATGCGCAAATATCGACAGGAACCAAGAACTTTGGGTTATAAACATGCATTTAAAGTTTCATCAAAATCGGTTCAAAATTGTGACCTCTACAGTGTTTACAAGCTAAAAACATGATTTTTCGTACAATCTGGGGCCATGATCCATGAAGTTACAGTCCGATACATGCCAATATCTAAAGGAACCGAGATCGTAAGGTGATAAACCCAAATTTCAAGTTCCATTGAAATCGGATAAAAATTGTGACCTGTAGAATGTTCACAAACATTTGTGGACGGACGGACGACAATATACGTCCACATGAAAATGTGGGCGTATAAAAAATGATTTACAAAAAAGACGTAACAGAAATAATGCGACCAGTAACCGATACCATATTCCTGAAGCAATGGCCCGAGAAATCTCTCTCTGGCCATTGCTGGACTGACTTCTGATTATTGAACTTTTGCGGGAGTGTGTCTATTCTCCCCGTTCAATGAAAGCTATCACTTAAGTACAGCAACATGACAGTCCTTCGTTTAATCTGAGTCTTCCCTAAAACTTTGGACAGTGATTTAAGGTATTAAAACGGTGAAAGTATGTTCGTTTCCAAACAGTATTGTTTACATTTCATTCGACTTGATAGCCTCGTTTGTCACACAATTAGTTTTACTGCAGTATTCTCCTATGCACGGGTTAATTAGGCATAATAAAAAAGCGTGAGCCATGACGTAACGTTATGTAAACATATTTGGTCCAATACTGGCACTCGTTTTAAATGTAAAGCGTTTGTATGGTAGGTAGTGATTGGTTGGTAGTCGGACTACTGACCAATCAAAATTTAACACAACAATATCCACTCATAATAGCAGTGTGTAGTGAGATTACCTATAATCAAACGAAACGCTGCACGGAGTATGAACCGATACAGGCTTCCCAAAGTTTTAAGTTTACCATTATCTGCGATTGTGAAGTGTACCCTTGTCTGGGAATTGTGTTCATTAAAATTGTTATTTCATAAATTTGATATTCATTCTGTTTAAAATTAATTTTGTAAGAACTACTTTGATACTCTAACAGCATCCCAATTATGGTACCCTAACATTGCATTCAGTGCTGGATTAAGACCTATAGAGTCTCTAAGCACTTAGAAGATTTTGGTGCCCCCATATAGTATACAATTCAAAAAGTAAATAAAAATAAAAGATAAACAAGCACATAAGAGTTTTTGTGTGGTTTTATACATATCATTACATATTGAGACAAACACAAATGAAATGAAATGAAATTGAGTTTAACGTCCTACTGTTCTGCTCCTAAACTGAGCTAATTAAGACGGACATACGCCGTACAGTGTGCTATGAGGGAAATTTTGCCCTGGAAGCGGTTCTTCGGCCAAGGGATATTTTACGTGCCGGCTAATACGTACACAGGACCTCAGTTTTCCGTACCATCCAAATGACTATACAGCTGTCTTTGTCAGTTGAGTCAAACAAGGTAAACAGTAAGAAAAGACAAAAAACAATGAAAAACTAATTTATCGATTGCACTAGAGAGATCAACTCACACAAACTGTCATTTTAGGACTAACATTTTATTTCAATAATTCACTTGCATTAAGGGGTCTTTAGCCTTTGGAGGAAACTAGAGGACGTGGACAAAACACAACAGGTTGGGCCAAGGACCCCAGGGAGTGTTGGGGTGAAAATCATTTCAGTTAGAACATTAGACCACCCCTGTTTCTAAGTCTTCTTGCTTTCTAACAATTGATATTAATTTACACTGCAGGTGTACTGTGGACTTTTCTGATGTTCACATGAACTATATACTTAATACACAGACTGAACCAATAATCAATCACTTCAAGGTCTATTCTGATTAATGATTTAATGAAACAATTGTTGGCCTTAATATTGAATTAAATTAAGATGTAAAATGCTTAAGATTCACACAAATACAGTTTATAGTATGAACATTTTAATGTGATCTAACTTGAGTTATATACTTGAGTACATCTAAACATTACACAATGGAGAATTGATATGATTACCAGTCTAAAATAATTTAGTGTTTGGTATGAAAATTAAAACAATATAATAACAAAGGTAAACATGCATACTATCTTCTAAACATTTCGTAACATGCTCAGAAAAAAATACAAAAATATGTAAATAATATGAAAAAGTTGCAAACATAAAATATATATGGAACAGTAATAGGCTAATCAATGATTACAACCGATGACAGCTGGAAATTTACAACAGTTAGCATTCATTCACACTTCATGCATGAAGCTTGCAGTAGAACAGTTTCTACAGATTAATGAAATGAAATGGCATTCAACTCCTACTATAATGTAGAAGTTGGAATAATGAAAACGTGGGTTTTTTTAAAGGAGAGACAGAGCCGTTCGCACTTGGGATCGGTATTGTCCAAGGGGCATAACTCTATTTAATATTATTGGCAGTAAGTAAATTGAAATTCATATAATATAAAATTACATGAAGGCAGAAATATTTTGAAACTAACAAACTTTTTTTTTCCAGGAATTTTGTTGATTAACAGGTTTCTTCATGTGTAAGGTTTGATTCATGCTGATTATGGAACATGCAATAATTAAGTTTTTCTTTTATGGACAATTGGCATAATTTTGCAGGTCCTCGTTAGCTTGTCTCCATCTCTTCTGTCTTCTGTTCCTCTATTTCAGCTTTCTTTTCATCTTCTGTTAAACAAAAAGAAATTTAGTCATTATTACACCATGTTGTTTCACCCAAACATAAAGTTTAGGTAGGCGACCATACATCTTACATCTATTTTCTTAAACATTTCTAATGATCTTCTTTACCACCACAAATAATTCAACTTACCATCTAAAATAGCCTGAAGTTCATGGATAGCTGTTATCAACACTAAAAACTGTTTACGACGAGAATCCAACTGAAAAATAAAAGAAATTTTTTTAGTCAAAAATGAAAATTAAACAAAAACTGTATTAAAATAAGACTTAAAATAGTTGAAATCAAACCATTTCTTTATAAATTCTCTGATCTTTCAGGCATTGTGATTAGTTCAAATGAATAAGTATATTACTGAGATGAGCTGATTAAAAGGTCAGCAGGTTAGGTGAAGCAAACACAATGTTTTTTTAAAATACAATTGATCTTTGATAGCACTGAAATTCAAGGTCTATAAATATATTTTGCCTGGGAAATTGGAGCTTATCCTGGACAAAGTAGAATCAGGTGTTTGAATATGTATGGTTTAATTCTAATTAAACTACAAGATGTAATTCTAGAATATTATTGTACCTTTTCTTCTAATTTCTGTTTTCTATCCTTAAATGTCTTCAGTTCTTCATCTAGACTTTCTAATTGCCTAAAAAAAACACATTACAATTACAAAGTCTTTCAAAAGATAGGTTGCCAGGCAACAAAACATACGCCCACAGCAGCTAAATCGTCCGGGCAGTCAGCAAGAGTTGTCGCATATTCTTACTTTTTTCGGTTATGAAACATTTATAATACTCTGAAATCTGATTAAGATTAACAACTCATAAAATAATAAGAATTGGTTTGGTTTTTATAAAGTTCTGCTCCATGCTAACGCTTACAATACGAAACATTTAAAATCATGGATTTAGCTGTTCAGTTATCAAAATACATTGAAAATCAATATACTTGTTCGTCTCAAGACCTTAAACTCTGTGTATCAATCTGAAGTCAATTGGATGATAGAGCATTACAAAAGTGATCAAGGGAGATAACTCTAACAGTAATTATCGGGATTCGCTGAAAATCAATAGGCTACTTCATCTCATGACCTTAAACACTGTGTATAAATTTAAAGTCAATCGGATATTAACTTTGGCCTCTAGAGCGTTCACAAGATTTTCTGAGGTGATCAAGGGCCATAACTCTGGCAGTAATTATCGGAAATTGCTGAAAATCAAAAGGCTTCTTCGTCTCATGACCTTAAACACTATGTGTAAATTAAGGTCAATCGGATATTAACTTTGGCCTCTAGGGCATCCACAAGAATTTTTGAAGTGATCAAGGGCCATAACTCTGGCAGTTATTATCGGAAATCACTGAAAATCATTAGGCTACTTCATCTCATGACCTTAAACACTGTGTATAAATTTAAAGTCAATCGGATATTAACTTTGGCCTCAAGCGTCCACAAGATTTTTTGAAGAGATCAAGGGTCATAACTCTGGCAGTAATTATCGGAAATCGCTGAAAATCAATAGGATTCTTCGACTCATGGCCTTAAACACTGTGTATAAATTAAAAGTCGATAGGATAATAAATTTGGCCATCCACAAGATTTTTTGAAGTGATCAAGGGCCAGAACTCTGGCAGTTATTATCGGAAATCGCTGAAAATCAATAGGCTTCTTCGTCTCATGACCTTAAAGACTGTGTATAAATTTAAAGTCAATCGGATATTAACTTTAGCCTGTAGAGCGTCCACAAGCAATTGTGGACGCCGGACGGACGGGGGCGACGACAATATACGACTATATTTCAATGTGGGCGTATAAAAACGCATCTTGAAATAAATGCTTTTACATCATTCCAACAAGAAAGTAATGTCTTTTATTATAAAATACTTTCAAACAATATTTTAATATATTTTATATAACTGTGAAACAAGAAGAAATTCTATTGTACCCGGTATTTGAAACAAGAAATTTATGTATTAAAATGTTGTATATTAAAATACTGAAATACTTTTACATAAGAAATTAGTGTAAATATGTCTTTAATACTGCAATGTTGTACATGTACATCATTGTTTTCATTATTCCACATACTATTGTTGTCATTCTTTGCTTGATAAAGATGAGATAACCCTCATTGAAACATCGCCAGAAATAAACAAACATATAGGTAACTTGTATTCTACATAAATGTGTCACATGTTATTCTAATGGTTCTTCTGTCTGTGCTAGGATGAAAACGTGGGTCATTCTATTTGCGATTCCAGTTCCCTGAAAACTAAACTAATTCGACCTGGGCCTGTACACATTTTGGCAAATTTATGTTGACCTCCTTTAGGTTACATGACTTTCTTACCATCAGTAGATGAGGGAGAAAGAAATGGGGTTTAACATCCACTCAACATAAACTTGGTCATTTTGGGGTGAACATATGGTTCAATTCTATTTCAATAATTTGCTTGCGCGTAGGGGTCTTTAGTAATGGGAGGAAACCAGAGAAAACCCACGAGGTTGGACAGGCAACACTACTCCGTGTCACGTACACTGGGGAATCGAAACCATGCCAGTTAAATCCATGACAGACCCCATGACACAGCGCGCACATGCTAACCACTCCCCTACAGTAGATACTAAATATTATATAATGAAGCAGATATTTATAAACTAAATAAATGATTAAGGACCACATCAAATGATTCAGAAAATTTTTACGTACGGGTACTCAATAGTTACAAAATTCATTTTACGGCAAGTTCAAACTAATCTGATTAAAATTAATTCAGATATTTACGTTTTAGTATCCGACTGCCAAAAACGGTTTTCAAATTTTCAATTACAACCTTAATCTGGTTGATTGGCTGGTGACGTCACAGGCACTACACATAGTATACACATCATCTGTACAATATATCACACAGCCAGTTGACACGTGTGTATTTGTCGGTCCAATAAACATTTGACTGGCGTAATCATTAACGCATAATTATTTACATGTAAGTTACATATCACTATATCAGTCAAAGCATTTTCAAAAGCCGACCTTTCTCGTCTTGGGTTGTAATAGATTATATATTTGTGACAAGAATATTGCCGAGTGTATTTCAAGATGCCATATTACCGTTGTGTTATTGAGAGTTGTGGAAATTCCAGCAAGGGAAAGGGGAATAATGTACTGGCGTTTCATAAATTTCCCAATGATGAAATCGTACGGAAAAATTGGAATGCGTTTGTAAACAATTCAAATCCTGATTGGCAACCTACAGTCACAACAGTGATATGCAGTGAACATTTTACGAACTATTGCTTAATTACCTATACACACCCGGCGTGTGTATTATTAACGCCTGACTGATTCCTTAATCCCCCTAATTAAATAAAACAATTGACAACGGAATAATTTGTTTTGTAATACATTTTAATTCAAGATCCATTTTAAAATTTGTTTCATTATGTACGGCCGTTCTGTTTTCTCACGGCAGCGATTTTAATACAATCTACCATCGTGTGCAGTCCAAACGATTCGAGATACATTTTCGTCAGTATTGTGGTTCTAATTTAGAAGGGTAATTATCATTTTTTGTTACGCCGGCCAGATCAATTTGTAATAATGAATATCAAATACACTTGATCAAATGTGGAGTTCCTGGTGCCGTTTGGTGAGTGATTAAACTGTCAATTTAATTGTAAAATACTTGTATTCTTTATAAAAAGATAGGCTGGCACTGCCAGGCAGGATACGCCCACATTTTCGAGAGATGGATAGAGAACAAGCAATACCGAAAGTGATTTTTCCTACATCATTAAGTTAGAATATGATATGTGCAAATATCGAAATGAATTAAGATCTTTGGGTTATAAAGGTGCATTTCAGTAGGCTTCAAATTCGACTGGGAATCATGTTGCTAAGTGGGTAAGATGCTGGCTCGGTAGCCTTGAGGTTGGGTGTTTGATCCCTGCATTGGGTGACAAAGTTCATCCAGATTTTCTGGCGTGGTTTCCCCTTGTTAGTGATGAAGGATGGATGGCCTGACAAGAACAGCTGTCAATTTTGGTTCGATTTTCACGAAATTCGACCTCAACCTTCATTACGATGTAACGGTGATACAATCAAAGTTACGATCCAATGGGCGCAAATATCGAAAGGAACCAAGATCTTTGGGTTATAAACATGCATGTCAAGTTTCATCAAAATCGGTTCAAAATTGTGACCTCTATAGGGTCCACAACCTTGATATAACATATTTTCACACTAATCGCGTTCAAGCGGCGGCAATTTTGTCTGTCAATTTTGGTCCGATTTTCACAAAATTTTAACTCAATCTTCATTACCATGTAACGGTGATATAATCAAACGTTTTTTAAAATCAGATAATAATTTTGACCTCCAGTGGGACCACAAGCTAAAAAGGGTGATTTTTCGTACAATCAGGGGCCATAATTCAGGAAGTTACAAACCAATGGGCGCAAATATCGAAAGGAACCAAGATCTTTGGGTTATAAACATACATGTCAAGTTTCATAAAAATCGGTTCAAAATTGTGACCTCTATAGGGTCCACAACCTTGAAATAACATATTTTCACACTATTCGCGTATAAACGGCGGCCATTTTGTATGTCAATTTTGGTCCGATTTTCACGAAATTCGAACTCAACCTTCATTACCATGTAACGGTGATAATATCAAACGTTTTTTTAAATCGGATAATAATTTTGACCTCCAGAGGGACCTCAAGCTAAAAAGGGTGATTTTTCTCACAATCAGGGGCCATAATTCAGGAAGTTACGATCCGATGGCCGCAAATATCGAAAGGAACCAAGATCTTGGGGTTATAAACATGCATGTCAAGTTTCATCACAATCGGTTCAAAATTGTGACCTCTATAGGGTCCACAACCTTGAAATAACATATTTTCACACTATTCGCGTACAAACGGCGGCCATTTTGTATGTCAATTTTGGTCCGATTTTCACGAAATTTGAATTCAACCTTCATTACCATGTAACGGTGATATACTCGAACGGTTTTTTAAATCGGATAATAATTTTGACCTCCAGACGGACCACAAGCTAAAAAGGGCGATTTTTCGGACAATCAGGGGCCATAATTCAGGAAGTTACGATCCGATGGGCGCAAATATCGAAAGGAACCAAGATCTTGGGGTTATATACATGCATGTCAGGTTTCGTCAAAATCGGTTCAAAATTGTGACCTCTATAGGGTCCACAAGCTAAAAACATGATATTTCGTACAATCAGGGGCCATAATCCATGAAGTTTCCATCCGATACATGCCAATATCGAAAGCAGCCGAGATCTTATGGGGATAAACCTATATTTCAAGTTTCGTCAAAATCGGATAAGAATTGTGACCTGTAGAGAGTCCACAAACAAATTGTGGACGGACGGACGGACGGACGTCCGGACGGACAGGGGCGACGACATAATACGTCCACATGAAAATGTGGGCGTATAAAAAGTTAAATGATGTTAGATATTATAAACTTATCTTATCACAAACGTATATCCATCGAAGGATTTATATTTAGATGTTGTTTAAACACCAATCAACAAATAATACGAGGCTACTTTATTACAAAAACATCGGTGAGCAAAGAATAAGATAATTACCTAATCAACATTCTTAATTACTTTATGACCCAATCACTGTTCAAATTTAGTCTGATTGATTAATGACAGGTATTGACGACACTTCACTTGCGATAAACATAGATAGTTAGGTGATCCTTCTCAATCTGTTAATTCTAACGTATATTGAGATATTTCTTCGTATTTCATTTTTACGGTCTATTTCAGAGTAATAAAGTCAAATTCGCAAGCAGAAATAAAGGCGCCGTACGTCGATAACGGATCGTCATTTACAAATCGCGTTTCAATCATGTTTGAATTTTATGATATATTTTGCGTGACCACATCTTTTTACTCTTATACTCTTTTACTCGGGGAAATTCGAACCACAATACTCTTCTGACAAAAATGTATCTCGAATAGACGGGACTGCACAAATAGGAGAGTGTATGACATTGCTGCCGTGTCAAAATGAGCGACCGTACATTATGAAACAAATTCTAAATTAGAACGACGATACTCTTCTGACGAAAATGTATCTCGAATCGTTTGGACTGCACACGATGGTAGATTGTATTAAAATCGCTGCCATGAGTAAACAGAACGACCGTACATATTGAAACAGATTCTAAATTCGAACAATAAACTTCTGACGAAAATGTATCTCGAATCGTTTAGACTGTACACGATGGTAGAGTGTATTAAAATCGCTGCCGTGAGAAAACAGAACGACCGTACATTATGAAACAAATTCTAAATTGGATCTTGAATTAAATTGAATTATAAAACAAATTATTCCGTAGTCAATTGTTTTATTTAATTAGGAGGATTAAGGAATCAGTCAGGCGTTAATGAATACACACGCCGGCTGTATATAGGTTATCAAGGAATAAACATGAAGATAGCTGATTTAATTTTAGTCGGATTAATGTGAATTTGCCGTAAAGTGGATAAAATAACCATGGACTGCTCACATAGAGAAGTTTTCAGGGCCATTTTATGTGCACTTTAATGTATTAAAATAATTATTAACATACTTGGTTGTAGCTTGTCTATCAGGATGTGTGTGTATAACTTTAGCCAGTGCATCATATTCTGTTACAAATAAACAACATAATATATGATTAAGATTTCACAAGACAGACGGATTACATCATGTACAAGTATTTAAAATCATCAACAGTATCTATAAAGCATGGTATAAAGATATGTAATAGTATATATTATTAACTAATATAATAATATAATTACACAAATTCCTCATGTCAAGGCATGGGGTTTAACACCTTGTTGATTTCAAAAGAGACTACTTCGTCATGTTGTGTTGACATCAGGTAATTATTTCCTACCGTTAAGCCTTAGGCCTACATGGAACAAGAGAAAGGCTTTTGAACAAAATTTTGCTTAACCCTTCAGCACTTGGTAATGTAAATACTGCCTACTTTGGTTCCTTGAAGAAAATAGACCTGGGTAGCTCCCTTCCCTCTAACTATCTGCGTATTGCTCATTCGTACATATTAGTTCTTCGGGGAGCCAAAAGCTTTTCACTTGACTCGCTAGGTTCGGGGTGCTTTAAACGCGATTTTTCATTCAATCAGAGCTGTATCCATGAAGTTGCGGACATATATGCAGGAATATCAAGTTTCATCAGAATCGGATAAAAATTGTGACCTCTAGAATGTCAACAAGCTATAAACGACATCCATGAAGTTCCAATCTGATACGTGCCTATTTCGAAAAGAACCAAGATCTTTGGGAGATGAACCTATATTTCAAGTTTGGTCAACATGGGATAAAAATTGTGTCCACAAAAAATTGTGGACAGACAGACAGGGGCAACAACAACATATATTAGTCCACTTGAAAATGTGGGCATATAAAAAGAATTTATAAATTGAAAAACCTTGTCTGTTTTTGCGTATTCTTTTAGCTTGTTGTAATTCTGATTTACATTCAGTTATCTTTAGAGTAGCTTCTTCTATCTTATTCTCTGCAAAAAAAAACTGTGTTGTTATATAGTATATCATATCGATGGGACAGCAGTCAAATTAATATATTACAGGTTATTTTCCAAGATCTTTATTTTCACATTTGTTTATAACAATGCGATTTTACAAATTGGTTTGTTTTTATATTCACAATGAATTGAAAAAAAGTTCACCAGCTCTAAAAATTTACCACAAAAAAAAAAAACATTTTAGGCCATGTTATCACTTTATTGAATATTGCCTCTGAGTTTCACTATCCATCTCAAGTTAATCAGCTGGAATAATTACTCTGGTTTCAATATGACAAATATGTTATAGGTAAATTTAAGAAGTATATGCCCTATTAAGATTATAATATATTAAATATCTTTTACCTATTCTTTGATTTAACGTTTCATAATTTTGTTGTTCCTCTAAATTCATTTGATAAACTTTGACAGATTTCTCCAAGGTATATTCACATTGAGAAATAGTGGATAAAATTCTTTGATACACCATGTTGCTGAAAAAAAGAAAACACCAACACTAAATATACTTTACACAATGAAACTAAGATAAAGAAATTGGCGAGTCATCATGTACAATGGTAATTCAGTAATTTTCATTTGTAAGTACCAATTTCACGTGGTACAAATACTCTTTAACAGTTACATGTATTAGTCCACATGATTTTATACATGTACTACATGTGCTACATATTCATCAGGACATCATGTTAATGAATTACAGCGTACAATGACAGAATTTAAGAACTTTCTGGATCAAAGAATTCACTCTGTTCTCATAACCAGACCCTCCCCATCCTGAGCCAATGAGAAGAGGAAACAACGTTGGCAAATCCAGAGGAATTTTCTTGGCCAACAACAGGATTGATCCTCACCCTCCATGTTAGTGAGCAAGCGCCCTACTTAAAGGAGCTAACTCTCAAACTCAATTTTTGCCATGATATTCAAAGATAGGCTGGCACTGCCAGGCAGGATACGCCCACATTTTCGAGAGATGGGTAGAGAACAAGCAATACCGAAAGTGATTTTTCCTACATCATTAAGTTAGAATATGATATGTGCAAATATCGAAATGAATTAAGATCTTTGGGTTATAAAGGTGCATTTCAGTAGGCTTCAAATTCGACTGGGAATCATGTTGCTAAGTGGGTAAGATGCTGGCTCGGTAGCCTTGAGGTTGGATCTTTGATCCCTGCATTGGGTGACAAAGTTCATCCAGATTTTCTGGCGTGGTTTCCCCTTGTTAGTGATGAAGGATGGATGGCCTGACAAGAACAGCTGTCAATTTTGGTTCGATTTTCACAAAATTCGACCTCAATCTTCAATACGATGTAACGGTGATACAATCAAACGGTTTTTTAAATGGGATAATAATTCTGACCGCAGAGGGACCACAAGCTAAAAAAAAAAGGTCATTTTTCGGACAATCAGTGGCCATAATTCAGGAAGTTACGATCCAATGGGCGCAAATATCGAAAGGAACCAAGATCTTTGGGTTATAAACATGCATGTCAAGTTTCATCAAAATCGGTTCAAAATTGTGACCTCTATAGGGTCCACAACCTTGACATAACATATTTTCACACTAATCGCGTTCAAGCGGCGGCAATTTTGTCTGTCAATTTTGGTCCGATTTTCACAAAATTTTAACTCAATCTTCATTACCATGTAACGGTGATATAATCAAACGTTTTTTAAAATCAGATAATAATTTTGACCTCCAGTGGGACCACAAGCTAAAAAGGGTGATTTTTCGTACAATCAGGGGCCATAATTCAGGAAGTTACGAAACAATGGGCGCAAATATCGAAAGGAACCAAGATCTTTGGGTTATAAACATACATGTCAAGTTTCATAAAAATCGGTTCAAAATTGTGACCTCTATAGGGTCCACAACCTTGAAATAACATATTTTCACACTATTCGCGTATAAACGGCGGCCATTTTGTATGTCAATTTTGGTCCGATTTTCACGAAATTCGAACTCAACCATCATTACCATGTAACGGTGATAATATCAAACGGTTTTTTAAATCGGATAATAATTGTGACCTCCAGAGGGACCTCAAGCTAAAAAGGGTGATTTTTCTCACAATCAGGGGCCATAATTCAGGAAGTTACGATCCGATGGCCGCAAATATCGAAAGGAACCAAGATCTTGGGGTTATAAACATGCATGTCAAGTTTCATCACAATCGGTTCAAAATTGTGACCTCTATAGGGTCCACAACCTTGAAATAACATATTTTCACACTATTCGCGTACAAACGGCGGCCATTTTGTATGTCAATTTTGGTCCGATTTTCACGAAATTTGAACTCAACCTTCATTACCATGTAACGGTGATATACTCGAACGGTTTTTTAAATCGGATAATAATTTTGACCTCCAGACGGACCACAAGCTAAAAAGGGTGATTTTTCGGACAATCAGGGGCCATAATTCAGGAAGTTACGATCCGATGGGCGCAAATATCGAAAGGAACCAAGATCTTGGGGTTATATACATGCATGTCAGGTTTCATCAAAATCGGTTCAAAATTGTGACCTCTATAGGGTCCACAAGCTAAAGATAGGCTGGCACTGCCAGGCAGGATACGCCCACATTTTCGAGAGATGGATAGAGAACAAGCAATACCGAAAGCTATTTTTCCTACATCATTAAGTCCTGTATTTCATACTGTATTGGGAGCAGCCATTTTGTTGGTCAGTTCCAGTCTGATATTCATGAAATTCGAAGCTGACAATGATTATGGTGTGACGGTACAAAACCTAGAAATGTGTACAAACGGCGGCCATTTTGTCTGGCAATTATGGTCTGATTTTCTCGAAATTCGAACTCAACCTTCCGTAGGGTGTAACGGTGATAGAGTCAAACGTTTTTTTAAATCGGATAATAACTGTGACCTCCAGAGGGACCATAGGCGATTTTTCGGACAATCAGGGGCCATAATTCAGGAAGATACGATCCGATGTGCGCAAATAACGAAAGGAACCAAGATCTTTGGGTTATAACCATGCATTTCACGTTTCATCAAAATCGAATTAAAATTGTGACCTATACAGGGTCCACAACCATGATATACCATTTTTTAACAGTATTCGTGTGCAAACGGCGGCCATTTTGTATGGCAATTTTGGTCCGATTTTCCCGAAATTCGAACTCAACCTTCCTTACGGTGTAACGGTAATATAATCAAACGTTTTTTTAAATCGGATAATAATTGTGACCTCCAGAGGGACCACAAGCTAAAAAAAGGCGATTTTGCGTATAATCAGGGGCCATAATTCAAGAAGTTACAATCCGATATGCGCAAATATCGAAAGGAACCAAGATCTTTGGGTTATAACCATGAATTTCAAGTTTCATCAAAATCGAATTAAAATTGTGACCTCTACAGGGTCCACAACACTGATATACCATTTTTTAACAGTATTCGCGTACAAACGGCGGCCATTTTGTATGGCAATTTTGGTCCGATTTTCCCGAAATTTGAACTCAACCTTCCTTAGGGTGTAACGGTGATATAATCGAACGGTTTTTTAAATCGGATAATATTTGTGACCTCCAGAGGTACCACAAGCCAAAAAAGGTGATTTTTCGGACAATCAGGGGCCATAATTCAGGAAATTACGTTCCGATAGGCGCAAATATCGAAAGGAACCAAGATCTTTTGGTTATAAACATGCATGTCAAGTTTCATAAAAATCGGTTCAAAATTGTGACCTCTATAGGGTCCACAAGCTAGAAACGTGATTTTTCGTACAATCAGGGGCCATAATCCATGAAGTTTTGATCCGATACATGCCAATATCGAAAGCAGCCGAGATCTTTTGGGGATAAACATATATTTCAAGTTTCGTTAAAATCGGGTAAGAATTGTGACCTGTAGAGAGTCCACAAACAATTGTGGACGGACGGACGGACGGACGTCCGGACGGACAGGGGCGACGACATAATACGTCCACATGAAAATGTGGGCGTATAAAAACATGATATTTCGTACAATCAGGGGCCATAATCCATGAAGTTTACATCCGATACATGCCAATATCGAAAGCAGCCGAGATCTTATGGGGATAAACCTATATTTCAAGTTTCGTCAAAATCGGATAAGAATTGTGACCTGTAGAGAGTCCACAAACAAATTGTGGACGGACGGACAGACGGACGGACGGACGGACGGACGGACGGACGGACAGGGGCGACGACATAATACGTCCACATGAAAATGTGGGCGTATAAAAACTAAAAACACAAATAAGAATTCAATATTGGTCCATTTCACTCAATTCTGATGTTGTTATCTTGCCATGAGACTATAGGATCCTAATATCCAATATTAAAGACACAATTAACAGTTTATAATCAGTACACGAGTCACGTACAGTATGGTTTCGGGTGCCATTTGTAATGAAAAAATAAAAGCATATCCTACACAACAATATGGTAGTAATTAGTAAAGGTCGTTTCACAAACAACAAATTACAAAATAATAATTTAGAAACGTGTAGAATACACTAAGCATATTTCGTCAAACATAACTGATTGGAAATTACAATATAATATTATTTTTAAAAGATAGGTTGCCAGGCAACGAAACATACGCCCACAGCAGCTAAATCGTACGGGCAGTCAACAAGGGTTGTCGCATATTTTTACTTTTTTTGGTAATGAAACATTTGTAATACACTAAAATCTGATTAAGAGTAACAACTCATTATGTAATTATCAGAAAATCATTAGAATTTGTTTGCTTTTTATAAAGTTTTGCCCCACGCTAACAATTAGTATAGGAAACATTTAACATCATGGATTTAGCTGTTCAGTTATCAAAATTCATTGAAAATCAAATACTTGTTCGTTTCAACACCTTAAACTCTGTGTATCAATCTGAAGTCAATCGGATGATAAGTTTGGCATCTATAGTGTCACAAGGGTTTTTGAAGTGATCAAGGGAGATAACTCTGGAAGTAATTATTTGAAATCGCTGAAAATCAGTAGGCTTCTTCGTCTCAGTGTGTGTAAATTTAAAGTCAATCGGATATTAACTTTGGCCTCTAGAGCGTCCACAGGATTTTTTTATGTGATCAAGGGCCACAACTCAGGCAATAATTATCAGAGATCGCTGAAAATCAATTGGCTTCTTCGTCTCATGACCTTAAACACTGTGTATAAATTTAAAGTCAATCGGATATTAACTTTGGCCTCTAGAGCATCCACAAGATATTTTGAAGTGATTAAGGGCCACAACCCTGGCACTAATTATCAGAAATCGCTGAAAATCGATAGGCTTCTTCGTCTCATGGCCTTAAACACTGTGTATAAATTTGAAGTCAATCGGATATCAACTTTGGCCTCTAGAGCATCCATAAGATATTTTGAAGTGATCAAGGGCCACAACTCTGGCACTAATTATCAGAAATCGCTGAAAATCGATAGGCTTCTTCGTCTCATGGCCTTAAACACTGTGTATAAATTTGAAATCAATCGGATATCAACTTTGGCCTCTAGAGCATCTTCAAGATTTTTTGAAGTGATCAAGGGCCATAACTCTGGCACTAATTATCGGAAATCGCTGAAAATCAATAGGATTCTTCGTCTCATGACTTTAAACACTGTGTATAAATTTAAAGTCAATCGGATTTTAACTTAGGCCTCTAGTGCGTTCACAAGATTTTTTTGAAGTGATCAAGGGCTATAACTCTGGCACTAATTATCGGAAATCGCTGAAAATCAATAGACTTCTTCGTCTTATGACCTTAAACACTGTGTATAAATTTAAAGTCAATCGGATATTAACTTTGGCTTTTAGAGCGTCCACAAGATTTTTTGAAATGATCAAGGGCCATAACTCTGGCACTAATTATCGGAAATCGCTGAAAATCAATAGGCTTCTTCGTCTCATGACCTTAAACACCATGTATTAATTTAAAGTCAAACAGATATTAACTTTGGCTTTTAGAGCGTCCACAAGATTTTTTGAAGTGATCAAGGACCATAACTTTGGCACTAATTATCGGAAATCGCTGAAAATCAATAGGATTCTTCCTTTTATGACCTTAAACACTGTGTATAAATTTAAAGCCAATCGGATATTAACTTTGGCCTCTAGAGCGTCCACAAGATTTTTTGAAGTGATCAAGGGCCATAACTCTGGTAGTTATTATCGGAAATCGCTGAAAAACAATAGGCTTCTTCGTCTCATGACCTTAAACACTGTGTATAAATTTAAAGTCAATCGGATATTAACTTTAGCCTCTAGAGCGTCCACAAGCAATTGTGGACGCCGGACGGACGGACGGACGGACGGGGGCGACGACAATATACGACCACATTTCAATGTGGGCGTATAAAAACTGAATAAAAATCAGTTTACATACATTCATATTACATAATATGTGCTTTTAGAACGATTTTTGTCTATATCACAGTTCCAAAAAAATAAGATCATACACCCTTTAATTAAAATTTGATTGGTTTCTGCACTGGTAGTACTTCCTTAGGAATATCCAAAAAGTTGGAAAATGTAATAGGCTTGATTGATTGAATAAATACCAAATAAGATGGATGACACACAAGATTTTGAGAACATACATGTATGTTGTTACATCTATAACCACATTTCAATGTGTGGTCTGAAAAATTGATGACATAAAGTAGACTATAGTTCTATACCTATCTTCATCAACAGGTGATTGTGTCCACCTTATGAACATTTTCAGTAAATTATTCAACCTTTTATCATCATTTCCTCCCTCTCCATCAATCAATAATCGCCTCTTTATAATATCATCTGAAATATATACATTATCAATTTAACAAAATGTCAGACAAAGACATGCTAAAGAAAACCCATGTTTCTGATGCAACAACTGAGTTTTACAACATCTAGCTGTTGCTAGATTAATCTGAAATTCCGGAACTTAAAAAGGTAGTTATCCCCCTTTACCACGGATATGTGATACAAACACATAAAGGAATAGATTAGCTCATCGCTGTTGAAAGCTTTTTTCTAGTTGAAAAACTCAAGAAAACCCAAACAAAAGCAACATTACTAGCATTATGGAAGAACAAAAAGTAAATTAGAAAGGTTTGGATTAAGATGTAAATGAAGTGGCAGTGGGTGGGTCATACAAAATCATAGCCCAAAATCGAAAAGTTCCAGCAACCTTGACACTGAAGAACCTTGAACTTTGCAACTCGATTCTCACATCTAGACATTTCAGTTCAAAAGTGTGCGACTTGATATTCGCAATGATATCTTCTATCAAGGAATCTTATCGAGATGTTCCCAACTGGGCCAGTAACCAATGAAAATTAGTGTAGAAAAATGTTGGGTATCATGCGAAGGCTTTGAAAAGGTGTACAGAGTTAAAGCAGGATAAAGCCTTCTATTGAAGATGAAGAAAACCTTACATGATGTACCAATTGAACATGTAAGCTTAATTATTAATAATGTAAAGAGCACAAATCTACTGGTACACTTAACAGTTTGATAGATCTAAATTCAAACACAGGTATGAAACCTCTGCATTATGGAAGTCATTTCAGCTCTGTAATTTAATGGTGACCTTATTTTGTATTTGGTGCAGTATTTAATGATGGAATTTATAATTTATGATTGTTCAATGGATGTTACAAAAATGAAGATTTTAACCTCTACCTATGCAACGCTTGTTAACACAAGATAATCAACCTACATTTTTGATATAAGCACAAAATCTGAAGGTTGTAACTGTTATACCGTGAGGATGTATTAGTATAAGCTTAGGTCTAATGGTCATACCACTGATAATCAGTGATATTTTCTTACTAATGATGGACCACCACCATAAAAAAAAAACCCCTATCTACATCTTTTTTCCGCCCATAGACAATAGATAACATAATTATAGATATAAATCTGTAGGCTACCAGTTGCATCCAGTAAACTAAATTACCGTATGCATACCAGTAATATACATTATTTATGAAACAAAACAAAGCAGCAGCTGAATTTATAAAATAAACGATAACTATTAATTAACAAGAACTGAGTTGGCCTAACAGGAATATATCAAAAGTAGAATTGGACAATAAATATTGGTTCTGGCGTACAAAAGAAGAGAATATAAAATGCAAAAATTGCTCGACAAGAATCAAGATCTTGGATTATGGAATCAAGGACTACAAATATAAAGAGCTGAAAGGTTTTCCATAATAATGATGATAATGATAGAAATACAATCTATTTTTAGCAGCTGTCAACCACCACTTGAAAAGATGGACCCGTCTGGCTGTCAAAACGGGAAGCTTAGTGGACCGAATAGCCACAGTTCTGTAATAATGAGAACACGGTGCCGTTATGCCATCCGCGAAAAATATTGTGAATTCAACTGAAGCCGGTGAACTCATGCTTTTTTGCACGTGTACTAACCATCGGACACCGCCATTTTTCGTCAGCGATGATGTCCCTTATACATTGAAATTTAATGAAATGCCTCCTCATTAAAATTAATAATGACATAAATTTGATCGTTAATATTTTATATTGTTATTCCACAATCAGTATATAGACCGTTTTTACAGAAAATCAGTTTATGAATCTTTAGATTCAGTTTTATTAACGTTGATCATATTATTTTATACGGGCATAAGCGATATTTTCTCCGTCGATACCCTCCGGTAATGACGTCAGAATCGGCAAAGTTCGGTTTGGCAGAAAGCAACAAGAAAACTACACAAAATGGCGACCCAGGACTGGAGTCCGTCTATGTTTGCGGGCCAGTCTTGGTCAGCTTGGGCGGATAATGTCCCCCTGACAGATGTAAACGGTAAAGTCCATAATTTAACTTTATATTTAGATCTTTATAATACCCACACTTATACACAAACGATGTAAACAGTAAATGAAATTACGATGTGGGTAAACCCTAAATCTTAGAATTGAATTTCAATTAGAGAAGTGTCATTTAAGAAGATATCTATGTATTATTTTAATTCGCAGATGACGAAGAAACAGTTAAATCCCAGCATGGTGAAGAAATCAATGTAGACAGTATGAAGCTCAGAATTAAAGGTTTGAATGACTAAGACTCGATTCTTTCGTAATATACACTCTTAACTTGATTCCATTATTAGGATTAGCCTGAACATCACACCTGAAAACAAATCAACAAGGCAGGAAGAGTCAAGGTTGCTGTTACTTTTTGATCATAATTACACTGATGATCTGTGTTCTGTGAATAGCTAAACCAAGAAAGAATAAATATTGCTTTGATTATAGAGATCTGCTTTATTTTATTCTTATATAGGTCTACTGCCCGTAAATATTTCCTTGATCAAAATATTGGGCGGTAAATAATTTGAAGGCAATGAATATTGTAAGACATGCAACCTGTGATCCACTTTTATACCCAAATGAATTTGATTTTGAAAGATGTATTTAGACATGATAAACTAAACTAAACTGTTACAGACTTTTATTAAGCTTATATTAGAATATCATCATTGATATTGTGGCAACAGGTTCCATTTTGAACATGTTTTTAATACAGGAAATATTAAAATTCCAGTTAACAGATATCAGTACCGTAGGAAGATAACATTTTCTCACATGCACAGAATCATTTTATATTTGGACCTACTTTGTTTCATTGAGCTAATATGTTCTCATTCTTTATTTTTCTTCAGATATGCCCTTGTTTGGCCTTTGTCCGTCTCAAGATGAATTTTATCTGGTGCTGTGTGAAAAATGCAACAAGACCTTAAAACCACAAGCCTTTAAACAGCATATGGGTATGAATATGAATCAAGAGCATTGTTTTGTTTTTGAATTGAAATCCTATTCAATGTTTTATGTTGATTATCCCCAAATTCCTAAAGAAAACAGCAGAGCTTCCCTGAAACTTTCACACATTACGTGCATTTGCTAGTTTTTATTCATTGATCATTTCACTTTCCTAAACAGTCCACAATTCTGTTCTGTTAGCTGATGATCCCATAATACATCTAATTTAGAATGATAATGTTCCTGATTTGGTGAATAAAAAAATCCCTTGAAAGTCCCACAGACTTCACATGACTCTTGAACATGGTACGATCACATGGTAACCACTAGTTTCATAAAGTTGAATCCCACGCAATACAAACACTATGAAGCAGTCATTGTTTTCTAATTGGGCTGGTGAGCAAAAAAAGCTCTCCTTTATTCAGCAATAGTCCAACATAGTTCTAAAAACAATGCCAAGAATCGTAATTTAAGTAATTTTTGTGGTGTCTGGAGTGCAAGCTCTTTGTGTTTTTGGTTTTTATACCAAGTAAGTACCATACTGAAATTATTCATTGCATTCAGGTCAAAAAAACCCTCAAAATACACTTCTTACGGTACCTAATATAAGATTATATTTCATGTGAAATACTGGGTAGCCTTTGTCACATCTGGTTCTGAGTTCACAAAGCATTCTCAGACTTAGTATAAAATTTTTATTGTTTTAATGTATCAAATACATCAATGAGAAACTATGTGCAAAGTTCGGGGTTTCTGGATCAAAGATGTTTCTCATAAACAATGATTGAAAGTTGAGTAAATTTTTAACTAAAGAATGCTTTGTGAAATTGGGACCTGGGTATTTAAGCAAAGACATGGAAGTGGACGTAAAATACAACTAACTCACACAGATGTGACATATTTCTCTATAGTTAAAGAGTACTTGGGAGACTTTAATATATGGATATAAAATTCAGATTTTTAATGTGAAACTAAAAGTTTGAACAGGATAGACATTGTTCTAACTTCAAAACAAACAATCCCTTGAAGCCCTGTTTCAGCTAAATAGTTCAGGAAATGACAGGCATAGAATGTCATTTATGTTTAAACAACTTATCGTACAATATAAAGTAATAATTTTATATAAGTTTACTTCCTGGTTCCATATATATATATATACATGTAAATAGACATTATTTATATACATCACAGTAAACAAAATTAAAAGTAACAATACAGTACAATATGTTATTCAAATAACGGTGATATTAAGAGGATACATCCATTTTCATTGGAATGGAAATTTAAAGTGGTGATTTCATTAACTTGGATATGTTTTTTTAAGTGGGTATCTGGTTACATTTAATATTTCATACCCAATGCAGAAATTACCTGATTTGGTTTAACAGTTGAGTCCACGGTTGAAGCCAGAAACATAACTTAAATTAGTGAATGAGCTGTCTTATGTTTATTTCTTTCCCAAACAAAATTTATAACTTCATGATTTATATATATATAAATTGTACGTTCACTGATGAAAATAATACATGAGATCAACTCCTTTCAACATTAAATCTAACTGGTTTAGTTCCTGTAAGTGAAAGTAGATTGAAAAAAAATGTCTTTTTTTTTTTAACACAGTCAGGAAATATAATAGTTACATTATTTGGAAGATACCGTAAGGTAAAAAAACAGATGAAAATCTAACATTGTATTTACATATCATGTTAAACATCAGAAACAATACATTAACTAGAAAAACATATTTAGACAAGAGAAAATTATTTGAAATATAATACTGATTACAAATGAGTAACATGTGAATATGATGTTAAATGTATTGAAATAAGGTTTAACATCCTATGTTTGATCACCAACCAACTGTTAAGAAATAAAATTTTGCTCAGAAAACAATGTTATCAGTATCACCTACTTTTCATAAAATGTCACTACAGGGTTCTCCTGCAAGCATGCCCATCTGTAAAAGAGTAGACCTTTGTGGCGTTCTTTTTGTAGCTCCTTCCAAACCACTAGACACTTTTTCCTTACAAGGCCCTCCATCCTACACTACTGAAATGGTAGAAAAATGTATTTGATTTTCAGAAATTTCCAATAAAATTTGATGTGATTATCGTATTTACAGCTGTTCCATGGATTTGTGTAATCACTTTACTCATTTTTTCGTTTCAGTTCAAAGACATGGTGTTAAAGATGTACAAATAAAGCGATCTAGTTCTACCTCTCATAGTCATTCAGTATCTAGTATTTCTCCAAAGAAAGTGGAGAAAACTGAGTTACAAACAGTCCGTTCCATGCCGACTAAGGCTAGTGTAAAACAAACACCACCCGAAATCGCGGCTTTATCTCGAGCAAGGAACAATACAGCACTAAAAATAGCCAGTGTATCAAGTGTTAAAGACAAGCCTGATAACTTGAAAAAGACACAGTCGCTGCCGTTTGTGAAAGTTGAACGTATACCAGATCAGGTATCTGTGAAAAAGAAGGTATCGGTTAACCCAGCATGTGATATTAAACCTGTTGTCAGCAATGGTTCTTTAGCAGCAGAACTTGAAGAAGGGATAGATGTGATTTTTGCTGGGGAGGTTGCTGAAAAAACTGTAGTGACACCCATAACCCCATTAAAAACACCTCCCAAAATCCCCATTCTCAAAAATACATTGCCAGCGACTACTCCACCGATATCAATATCAAAAATAGCGCCAAATATTACTACCGCTACAGTTATTAGTCCTGTTGTTAGCGTGAAACCTGAGATATGTGTGAAACCTATATTAACAAGTTTATCTAATACTACGTGTAGCAGCAGCAGTAGTAGTAGTAGTATTAGTAGTACAAGTAATAGTACAACTACCATTAAACCTGTAACTAGCTCAAACACATCACCATCGAAATCAACCTCCATTTCAAATCTAACAAAACTTCCTGTTAAAGAAAAGTTTCTACCGTGCAAGGGTAAGTTTTTATTTTTAAGGTTTTGTACATTTAAATTACCATTTGTTTATTTTACATCATTTTCAAAAAGAAATTCCACGGAAAAGGCCAAATACTTTCCAAATCTAACCCATCTCCCCACAACATAGACAAATTTATTCTAATGCATATGCATCAAATTGCAGTGCTTGTGAAAGGTTGCATTTTTTGCGGGAAGTAATAAATAAGATATAATTGTGAATATTTGTGCGTTGTGTTAATACATGTATTATAAACAGGGCATGTTACTTTCACTTTCTCTTTCAACAGGCTAAGACAACTATTTTTCTGATAACTTCGATCTTAATTTCAGCAAAAATATTAATATACTCAACAATTCCGTCTGCAAAAATTCTACTTGTTTTCTTTAGCATCTCTTACTCCAACTTTTATGTGAGCATTAAAGAATGTTGAATTTACTCCTTTAATGTTACTCTTGGCTACACATATTTTCTGAAATTGTTAGTAAGATGCTAAAATTGTAATTATGCTTTCTTAGATCGAGAGTATGATGCTAATAAACACTGTGGTGTATGGATAGAAGACATCCAACGTTCTTGTACCAGATCACTAACCTGCAAGGTAAACTCTTTACTGGATTTTTTACCCTACATGTACATAAACCACTCACTTATATTATTAATTATGTCCACAGCAGCTCTGTTGTGAACTGTAATGTGAATTATAAGTGGATATGCTAAACGACAAAATTGTAATATGTAAAAGATATTTTTATCTGGTTTGTTTGATCATAGCTGCATGGGTTAGGGTTAGGGTCAATAATTTTTGTTGGGATTATACACAGTACAGGTACATGTATATTGTATCCTATATGTGCAAATTATTTTCAAATACTAGTTCAAAGTTTTTATCCCAATTTGTTTTCTAATTTCTTTAGTTATAATACATAAAAAATATTTCTTGTTTCCGTGTACCAAATGTTTATTTACTGGTCCCGTCTCTATTTTCATATTTCAGACCCATGCCTTGTCCTTACGTAGAGCAGTGAAAGGAAGATGTAAACCATTTGACGACCTTTTAAAGGAACATCGAATAGCCAAAGAAGCCTTACTCAAAGCTAAAGCCTTGGCTGCAGGCCTACCACCACCTAACTCTAAATACAGTCATCTTTTAGAAGCTAGTGAAGCAGAATCTGCTGCAGCCTCCTCACATTCCAAACCTTCCTCATCAACTACCCCCTCTCCACAAAAAATATCCAAAACCCAGAACAAAACATCAGCTGCAGCATTTCAAAGGTAAGTTATAGCACCACTTACAAGACAAAATTTGGCCGGAAAAATCTCAAGGAACTTTCATGGCCTACAAGAAGATCCAACGTGGGACCATCTGATTGGTGCCACACTGGCTACTTAAATACCTGGTATCTATGGATTTATCAGATCTAAGTCAAATTAAGGGCAGGACATACTAAATTACAAGAGTAAGATAAGATCATTAGAAATTTATAACCCAATGATACTCATATGCTAAAATAATGGAATAACCAAAAAATATGAACTGCGATGAGGCATATGATTTAGATCATAAGGTCTACCATTTAGCGAAAGCTTTTGCCAGCAAATCACCTGGTTTGTGTTGAGTGAAAGTCACACCACTCTCTATAAACTTTGAAAGAAGGTATTGTAAGCAGGAAAATTACTAATTTAATCGTTATTTGATGTATTAATTTGTACTTCAGATTGTCAGTTAGTGGAGTGTATCCTCCGCAGACGACAGTACGGGAAGAAGTGGGTGGTAGTGAACCGTCTGCTAGTACGAGTAAAATAACTAGTGATGGTGAAGGTGATGATAATATAGATAAAGATCCAGGACATCTTTCATATCACCCAAGACCGGCTGCTGTAAGTTTATTTCCCACCACTTATTACCACATTATCATAGTCATGTTATATCATTTTATACTTTTCTACATCAATCGAAGACAGGTATACATGATGAAGTGTTATATAGGGGAAATTTTACCCACCTGCTCCTCGTATTACAAATATAAAGGGATTTTTACATGCAAGCCTGCAAGTACAGGGATAGACCTCAGCTTTTTATGCTATCCAAACAACTAGACACTTTTCCTTACCATGTCCTTTGTCATGCAATACTGACCAGCCAGCACCCTGGACCTCTAGATTAGTAACCCAGGGCCAAAAGAAATGTTTCAAATATTTGTCCCACAAATGTTTTCATTTTGCGCTTCATTAGGAAAGGTTGTTGACGATTGTGAATGGAGGATATGTATGTTAACTTTATATGAAATTTTATCAAGGTTTTGTATTGTAACATGTCTTTTTTCGCTACAGATCTGTAACTTTGGTGCTCGAAGAATGGGGGGTAATTTTTCAGTTTTTTCACGTAAAGTGGATTTTGTAAGGGCAGCGTTCATTAGTGCTTTAGAAAAACGTCTTCATCCACCTCCCCACAAGTGAGTAAAATGTTTACTAGAATGTTGATGAAAGTTAATTAGAAAATTAGATTTGTAAATGAATTTTATGTGAATGACAGTCTTTGGTTATAAAACTGAACATAGCATTCTAATAGTCTGACAATATAAATTAAAATATGTCAGGCCACAAATTAAATCATATTTTTGCAAAAGTGTTATACAGATAACTCAATTGATTACTAAAAAATTTTCTTTCAGAAAACTTTGTGTTGAATCAAATTTACCAAAGGATTCTCATATTGTGACAAATGCTGTTGACCCTTATGAATTTATGGATGCAGGAGCTTCGGCAAATATGAATGCGTTATTTAATTCATCTATCAGAAGTGGCTCTATGAAACAAAAATCAAAATCGACAAGCAATCGTACCTTGAAGCAAAATGTGGGATCTCGTAGTCCAGGTAGTTCTAATGTGTCGTCATCTGCCACCAGTGGTGTTAATCCTGCCAAACGTAAAAGAAGTGGAAGTGGTCAAGGAAGTGTTATTACCTTTTCCTCCCCATCTGTATCTCAATCACAATCTCAGACAATAACCAATGTTATCTCATCATTACCGTTAAATACAAACTGTACCAATAGTCCTATAGCAACCATAGCCATTCCAAGCATGAACATAACAGGCACTACTATTGGTCAATTTAATACTGCTGGAAAGACCAATCAAATGCAATTACAGAAAAATAATGTTTTGGGGAAAGACGGACAAGTGAATTTTGTATTAACTAATCTCGACCCATTAGCAAGAAATGGTTGTGTTAATATTTCAAATACGCAGCTTGGACAAGTTTACATGACAGACGATAAAAACGCTAAAAAGTCACGTACGTCCATAGCTGGCAATAAAAATAGTGGTAAAATAGTGAATACAATAGAAGGATTAAAGAACTTTCCGAAGAGTGTGTTTTTAGCCCCACCTAATATTTATATGGATCGAACATTAATCGCTCCATCAACAACTAACAGTACGTTAATGTCACTATCTACGCCCAATGTTACTCCAGCTCAAGTACATGTAAGTACCATTTCAATATTTATATAGGACCAATGGTAAAGTTACTATAATGTACGTGTACTATCCAAAGTTTGGAGATGATCTTTCAATTTTCATGTGCCAGGTTCTTTTCTCTTTAGCTGTCTATTGTCTATCTAGTCGTTAGGAAAGCTGTTGTTAATTATACACATCAACATTTTCTTGGTTACAGTACTACAGGGGATACTTAATGGTTCGTCCGGAACATTTAGAATGGACAGAATTGTGATAGTAATAATAGTATGACACAAAATAATTGTAACATTTCAGCTATGCTGATTTGGCAAGATCATGTCACCTTAAATTGTTGATTGTCAGCTTTTAAGGAATTAAGATTGAACCTGAAATATGCAACAACAAAGATACATAACACTATGGGAAGTGAAAATGATAAAATTTTGATAAATATATTACCCATGTACATGTATTAAAGTAAGCAATTATTTATAATAAGAAAAATTTTGTAATATTTACAGGATACGAGTTTAACAAATGGAATTGGTTCACCTTCTTCAGGTAGGATTTAAATTTTTACAATAAAAACTATTATAATTCATAAGGCAAGAAATTGGTGATTTTATATAAATACTAAAATTGCTAATGATCTCAGGCAATATTGGAAAGTCGTTCCACAATGTACACTTAATTTGAACTCCAGGATCACTGTATTTCTTCCCATTTGCATGAATAGACCTTATTCCTTGTCAGGCCCTCCATCCTGCACCACTGACATAGGTAAACCATCGTGGAAAATCATGAGTAACTTTCTCGGCAATCTTCTGATTAGCGAACCAGCTCCTTACTCACTGAGTCACTGTGGGCCCCAGACAATATTAGTTTCAGGTTACAACATGTCAGGCTGAACTGATTTTCGGCCGGACATTTCAGATTTTCAGTCTGACAAATACCATTATTCCATGCAGTGGAAAATTCCCTCATCATATATTTGATATTTTTAAAATACTTTATGCAGACTTCACATTTTAGTGTAGTCACAAAACCATCGTCTTCTTCGTAAGTTAACCACACGTCAGCATTGGATTTTGCTACGCCATTTTTGATTCACTTTTCTACGATTCTTATTCACTTATTGTATGTAATTTTCGAACTAGTGACGGCGATGGTCCCCGTTTAGAAATTGTCATTTTGTCTTAAAATTTTCTGGAACGGTCCCACTAGCCGGAATATCCCGTGTCCGGGGGTTGGGAAAAATAAGAAGTTATTTTATTCGACATGTTTTCAAGGCTCTTCTATTTACATGTACATTCACATCGGAAGTGTCCAATAAAGTGAGATATTTTAATTTTCGTATAAAAAGTCTCTCCCTAATTACACCTGTAGTCAACTTGGAACATTTTCTTGTAACATTTTAAATATTTTTACTTTTATTTCTAATAATTTGTATAATTACATGTCATGTTAGGTGTGATTTAGAGCTAATCATATACGAAAGTAACGCAAAGCTAGCTACTACACATAGACTCGAATAACCAGCGTAAAAGAGCCGATTCTCAATGTTATTCATTATTTTATCTTCACGCGTCCGAGATACATGTAAATAATGATATTTTTACTGTGATTTGGGTCGTTGATATAACCAGCGTAAAAGAGCCGATTCTAAAAAATAAGAATATTTTTACTGTGACTCGGTTCGTTGATATAACCAGCGTAAAAAAATCTGATTCTAAAAATTATTGATTATTTTATCTGCACGCAGCCGAGATGTAAACAGTAACATTTTCACTTTGACTCGGGTCGTTGATATTTTTGGGTCTGGATTTTGACATAACCAGCGTAAAAAAGCCGATTCTAAAAATTATTGATTGTTTTATCTGCATGCGGCCTAGATATAAATAGTAACATTTTCACTATGACTCGGGTAGTTGATATTTTTGTGCCTGGATTTTCGAGTCTAGTAATAATTAGCGATCGACTCGAGTTCACAAATGAAATTACTATTTTTGGCTTACTGTTTTACCTAAACTCAGATGGACAATTATGTCCGGACGAAAGGTAATTTGGCCTGTCAAAGGGGGTCAATTCAACCGGACAGTGTCCGTGTCCGGCCGCTTATTTCAGCGCTTGTTCAGGTAGTATCTAGTTTGAACAACAAGTTAAAAATATTTAATGCTTTCGGTTCATGTCATAGTAGGATTTGTATACAGTACATCAAGTTGTTGAAAAGCCTTTTCTTACCAAATGCAGGGGAGTTGGATGGCCGAAAGGTTTGCATGTGCGTACTGTAATTATAAGGTCTGTCATTGAGTCAGCTGACATGGTTTCGATTCCCCAGTTGTACGTGGCAAGAAGTAGGGTCGCCTTTCACACCTCATAGGTTTTCTCTGGGTCCTCCAGTTTCCTCCCACTGCTAAAAACTCCTATGCAGAAGCGAATTATTGAAATAAAATTTAACCATGTGTTATTCCCGAAATGACTTAATTTGTGTCGGGGGGTCACTAAACCCCATTTCTTGCTGCCTCTTACCAAATGCAAAACATACATGTATGCAGTTTAACCTATGGTATATCTTATATATTATCAAGAAAAAAAAGGGGAAAAGAATTTCATATTCGGTGTTGAAGACTTACATTTCGTTTATTGCTGTTTACAGGAAAATGGTACATAATATGATGACAAACATTGAACCATATTATTTATTATTAACCTGTTACCCTACAGCACTTGCGTGAGGAAGCACTGCTTATATGTGGTTAAATGGTCGAGAGCGAGACATTTAGTAATTTATTGATTGTTTCAATATATTACGCAATGTCTTTAGCTCGAGACCATTAAACAACTTAAAATACAGACTATTCTACACATGCTTTTCAATAAAATACATCACGCAAGTTGCCCATACATTATTGGGAATAATGGTACGCCAACATCAAAGGAAGATGTCACATACAATGTTAAATTATATTAATCAGGTCTATTTCATTTTTTCAGATAAAAATCTAATGAACCGTCAGAAAGTAGCAACCAATCCAAAAAGTATTACAACACAGGGAATGCCATTACTCCAGGCACGTCAACTTACTCAACAGAATACAGGACCTATATTTACTAGTCAAAATCAGTTAAACCCATTACAAGTCAAATCATCTAATTTAAATATGAATAAAAAAGTATCCATGCAACCAGTTTCCATAACAATACCCCTCACAAGCCAATCAAATTTAAGTGCCTTGGGTGGTCAACAGACTCAACATACGTTTCTGATTCGAACAAGTACTGATGAGAGTGGTGGACAACATCAAGAAATTCATCTACAGCAACCATTATCTAGTTCCTCTACAAACCTCATCTCCTAGCAACAACATCCTCCTCCATCTTTGAATTGTTGAGATTTATTACACAAAGGATTATCATATGACTAATTATAATAATCCTCATTATCATATCACAGTGTAGGAGTGTGCTTATAGTTTATTCAGATTGGTTTATTTAGTTAGAAAACATGATTGTGTGTGCATTTTGCTTCACTATGGACATTTCTTGAACGAAAGCATCGACATATACTAGATCACAAGGAACCAAGAGAAAATGTCAAAATTGTGTTTTAAGTTCTTAGTGTTTTTTGTGCTATAATAATAAATGATAAAAATCTACAGAACGGATACAAATTTCAGAATTGATCATTTATTCTGGAGCATTGTCTTAATAATATGAGTTGTCAGTTAGAGAACTCAAGCATGACTCTCAACAAAATGAAGACATAGAATAATAATCCATTGATGAAGGCTTATAGATAGAAATCTCTCTCCATTGAATTCATAGGCTCATTTGACATTCAAACATAATTTAATTTTCTGGAGTCCTCTACTACGATAATTAGTTTGTTTTATACTCATTTATTAATTGTACTTGTATTAAAAAGTTACAGCTGTTCGGCAGTTAAGAAAGGTGTGAATTAGAACAAGGTTGTTACTGTGTTATGTGATTGCTGTCCTTCCGATAATGTTTCTAGTCAGGGAGTGGCATATTCCACCTGTCCTATTCTGACAGTTACAAGTTTTTAAATAACATGCTATGTAGATGTAAACATTTCTCACTGTTTTCATTATTTTAGAATCTTTATTTGTTTTCACTCAAACAAGGATATGTTGCAGAAGGTCATAAAATCGAGAAAATTAACCACTATCTGCTAGGTTGTAGATCCTAAATAAAAGCAATTGAATGGTCAGTTTAAGTAGTAAAGATAATGCTCAAATTCAGCCATCAAATGTGTTACCTCCTATTCATGTGTGTTAGGGGTAAATTAAGCCTTGCAGTTAAGACAAGTTTATTTATAGCAAAGATATAATGCCTAATTCCGGAGTGCAGCATATAGTTTTGAACTATGTTAGAGTATCCCATGATTCCAACTTTCTGATTTAGTGAACTGAATTTAGAGATTATATACATAGTTTTGAACTGTGTTAGAGTATCCCATGATTGCAACTTTCTGATTTAGTGAACTGAATCTTGAGATTATATACAATCAATGTAAAGTCTGTCAATGTGTACAAAACAAAATTATGACACAGAGGAGATTACTCTGGTTGATTGTTATTTTCACTAATGACATAGGACTGGATGATCAAGTCTTGTAACATGTAAGTCTGTTAAGTAGCTTTGAACTGTCATACATGTTAAATTCAGATTTCTGTTTTGATTTTTGTTAGGTTATGACACGTTAGATGTTATTTTCAATTATTTGTTTTAGAAGGATTTCACATTGGTCTAGTCATTGTTAAGGAATATCTTCAGCTTCAATAAGGTGCCCCAAGCTACATCATTTCAGACAAGTTTTAAAACTTTGTCAAATGTCAATCCATGGTTCCAGAAAGGACTTGAATGTGACTTATGATCCATAAAATTATTGTCATTTATTTTAATTTGGTTTATTTTGTGTACTTAGATTAGAATAATAGACTGTCAGATACTGTTATATATTTTGTGTACTTGTTAGGTTAGATTGGACGAGAACCATAGACTTTAAAAAAATGGATGCAAATTATTTATTTAAATTTTTAAAACAAAAATTGCACGTATTTGTAGCATTTTATTCTGAGACAGATGTTCATATGGTTAATTTGACCTAACAGAAATAGAAGCATACAACTATATGACCCCTGAACTGCAAACTGATATTGTTAGTATTATTAGCATTAATTTTAATTATGAAATGAACTGTTAATTATTAAGAAATAAACTACAATTTGTATTAGTAATTTTTGATTTTGTTAGTATATATATACTGCTTAATTTATATTTCACAATAGATATTGGGACAATAACAATGAAATTATACCCAAGTTAAAAATGATTACCGCTAGTAATATCTGTAATAAAAATCTGAGTTAATTGTGAATACATGTACTATAGTATGTTATATTTTGTATGTTATGAATTAATTTGATTAATTTTGTTTGTACATACACAAGATAAACTGTTATTTATTTGTATATTTAAATTACTGAGTTGTTTATGTTGAATAATGAGAAGTTACATTACACACTGTCGCAAAATCCTCTGTTAACTAAACTTCAGTACATATTACAGAAACTTAAAATAATTATATACTTTACTTACTTATGAAGTATTTATTTGCATCATTTCAAATTTAGGGGTAAACTAAGCATTTTGGACCAGGAACTAGTCCCGAAGTCTACTCACTTTGTTGTTTTTGGGGGTGACACTCTTCAAATAAGGCCCAAGACTTTGCTCATTCAAATACAATCCAAATGAAACTTGGCATGTTAGTTCCTTTGACAATTGCATATTCATATGATGTGACAATTCCCAGATTATATCGTGCTTTGTTCTTGGTCCATATGATACTATCCTACTAGTAAATATAAACGGTTTTGATAATAGATATTTAAGACAGTAAGATATAATACATGGCAAATAGAATGGTAAATAATGATGGATTCTTTCACCTGGTGTTAGAACTACAGAATACATAACTAGTTTAATGTATTTAATTTCCCCATTGAAGCTTCTTTTAGGTGAAACAGGTTAGGGGTAATAAAATCTAATACATAATTTAAATGCACCATAAAACTTACAATATGACTACAAGCTACATATAGTCAGTCTCAAATTTTAAAAACAAGCCCCAGAAAGACTGTCTTGTAAATAAGAATTGGATGTATTCGTTCATTAGTATTAATGCGGAAAGTAGATATTGTCTCAGTTTTTGACAGAAAAATTAATTTGTCCAAAAGTGCTGGAGTGTAAAAATTTATTTAACCACTTCGTATTTATGATGACTGAGTGTTGATGAAAAATTGTGTATCATCTTTGTGTGCTGCCAAATTTCTATATGGAGGGATATTAAATACTCACTACAAATGGGGTTTATTTTGAGATGTAAGAATGTCACTTGATATATTAATATCTATGCATGTACATGTAGTTTAAACACCAGATTCTCTTAAGTTATTTGGATGTATAAAGTCATTATTATCGTTCATTTGTGTACCGCTACTTGTCAACTGACCATTTCTTATCTGATTGTCTTCAGTTTTCTAGTTCAATACATTGGATTATAAAGAAGAATATAGAAATTCATAATCTTTCCACACTAAATCGCTGAGTTACCTCCAAATTGTGATCTGACAGTCATGATAGCTTAGTAGATGTACAAGGTAGCTTATTACGAGCCCCTGTATATATGCTATACAATTCAATTCCTTCAGTCTCAAAAATACTGCTCAAAATGCAAAATATTTATAAGATTCAGCTTAAACTACAATTAATTCCTAGGACAAGGAACCGTTTTATGTTTTATTTAGAAGATAATTATGTATTTAACTTTAATTCCACTAAATATGTGAGAGATATTAAATCATCTAGTCCATGATTGTTAAGTTATCTAGTTTGACATTCGGACAGAATCACTGTCTGCAATCTAAATATCCGGTAAATTATAAAAATTTGATATATTTACAAATCAGTCATAACTTCTATTTTCCTCCCTTGTTTACAATGGTTCCCTGTTATCCTGTGAAACATAGAATAGTTAGACATCAGACTTCCGTGGATATGACTGTGGACGTAAAGTACTTAAATTTACAATATGTTTACAGTTGAAGAAATATACATGTAAGCTTATTTATTCAGTCAGTCTACCTAAAAGACAAATTATTATTTTATATATGAAGATTGTAATATTAAAATTATTAAAATTTTCTTTTATTTTCTTACTTTTGGCTTTTATTTAATATAAGAAAACCTGAGTTATAATAATTGATCCATTTTGTAACTTGAAAACTTCTATAACAAATAAATAGAGGTCATTTTTGATAGATTAAATATGACACAAATATTCCATAGAAAGACACTTAAATTTAAAGTGAAATGCCTAAAAGTTCTATAAAGGTTTATCATTGAAGACTATGCATCATATAATGAATTGTACTATAATAATTGAATCATCATCGAATTAGGTCTGAGCAAATGAATTTATTAGGATAGATTTGAAACTATAAGGTATTTTGTGAGTTAGATTACATGGATTTGTTATGGCGAACTGCTATATCATATAATATTACTTATTTTTAATTTCAATTACACACATGCTTTGTGACATGTTTTATTAAAAACATTTCCTTAGTTTTTATTTGGCCTCTACTTTGAATGCAGATAAGTGCTAGCCCTATTCCCCCCCCCCCCCAAATAAGCTAGAATGAGTGAGGTGTTCTTTTTTTTATAAATTGAATTCCATGCAACTCAGTATAACACCAAAACTTTCAATCAGGGTAAAGTTTCTTGAGCTGGAATGACCAAATACTGAATCAGTATTTAGTTCAGTAGATAATCAGACTGTTAAACTTTATTAATATGCAATTCAAGCAAACGAAGAAATAGTCGCATACCCAAATCACATTTATTTACATATAAATTGTTGAGTTTTAATTAATAAATATGGTTAAAGTAGCACTGAATCTGTGTGGTCATTAATCAGCCTTTTACCATGCTTATACTGGAATATAAATATTAATAAAGAAATTCTAACTGTCTAAGCCTTAGTACTTGCTATATTCTAGAATAATGCTCATTGTTATATCTGGAGAACATTGCATACAAACATTATTTTGGTTGCTAAGTAATTTAAGAATTGAGAGTTTTTAAGCCTTGTATTTGAGAAATGTGGAGGTTTGTAACATTCAGTATGTTTCATGATTGGCCATACTATACCAGGTTGTAACTCATTGCAAAGACTGGAACTGCTTTAATAACAAATTACTACTTTAATATTTCATTTTGATACCACATCCCTATTGGCAAACCCAATGCATTATTGTTGGAATTTTGATTAGGGTTCAAAGTTGACGGGATAATATATCTTGAATTTTGGAAATTTGCTGCATTTCATTAGACAATTATTTTGGCAACCTATAGAATATGTAAGTGGTGGCTGTGAAGGTCTAGTTATGCGTGTTTGTATAGTATTGAATATAAAGAGTTGTGTTTGAGAACCACTCTTAATGTTTGGTGATATTTTGTTTGTTCTTTCTCTCCTATTTTGTGTTTAATATCAGGGAATTTATTGTAAATATAGAAGTAAGATATGCATTATCTCCATATCCTGTTGAAGATATCAGTTTGTTTATTATAATATATAATTATAAAGAATGTGCTTTTTCTACTTGGAACCATTTTGTACATAATAAGCTGTAATATATTATTATAATTATTATTATACATAAGTGAAGATTCCTCAAGTATATCTATAAAATAACTAATGTAATAAAAGAATTACATGAATAGAATTTATTGATTTGATTTGATTTTTATATGACTAAAGTGGGTATATATGCTGTCACTCCCCTATTTCAGTTCATCCATTAGTTCTAGAGTTATTGCCCTTAGTGTAGAATACACTGGTGAAGGAGTCTGTCTTGGTTTTTATACGCCCACATTTTCATGTGGACGTATATTGTCGTCGCCCCTGTCTGCCCGGACGTCCGTCCGTCCGTCCACAATTTGTTTGTGGACTATCTGGAGGTCACACTTCTTATCCGATTTTGACGAAACTTCAAATATAGGTTTATCCCCATAAGATCTCGTCTGCTTTCGATATTGGCATGTATCGGATCGAAACTTCATGGATTATGGCCCCTGATTGTACAAAAAAATCATGTTTTTAGCTTGTGAACCCTATAGAGGTCACAATTTTGAACCGATTTTGATGAAACTTGACATGTATGTTTATAACCCAAAGATCTTGGTTCCTTTCGATATTTGCACCCATCGGATCTTAACTTGGGAGGTCAAAATTATTATTGGATTTAAAAAAACGTTTGATCATATCACCATAGTAATGAAGGTTGAGTTCAAATTTCGTGAAAATCGGACGAAAATTGACGGACAAAATGGCCGCCGTTTGTACGCGAATAGTGTAAAAATATGTTATATCAAGGTTGTGGACCCCATAGAGGTCACAATTTTGAACCGATTTTGATGGAACTTGACATGCATGTTTATAACCCCAAGATCTTGATTCCTTTCGATATTTGCACCCATCGGATCGTAACTTCCTGAATTATAGCCCCTGATTGTCCGAAAAATCGCCCTTTTTAGCTTGTGGTCCCTCTGGAGGTCAAAATTATTATCCGATTTAAAACAACGTTTGATTATATCACCGTTACATGGAAATGAAGATTGAGGTCAAATTTCGTGAAAATCGGACCAAAATTGACAGACAAAACGGCCGCCGTTTGTACGCAATTAGTGTGACCCTATAGAGGTCACAATTTTGAACCGATTTTGATGAAACTTGACATGCATGTTTATAACCAAAAGATCTTGGTTCCTTTCGATATTTGCGCCCATCGATTCCTAACTTTCTGAATTATGGCCCCCGATTGTACGAAAAATCACCCTTTTTAGCTTGTGGGTCCACTGGAGGTCAAAATTATTATCCGATTTAAAAAAACGTTTGATTATATCACCGGTACATGGTAATGAAGATTGAGTTCAAATTTCGTGAAAATCGGACCAAAATTGACGGACAAAATGGCCGCCGCTTGTACCCGAAAAGTGTAAAAATATGGTATATAGGTTGTGGAACCTGTAGAGGTCACAATTTTAAATCAATTTTGATGAAACTTGAAATACATGTTTATAACCTAAAGATCTTGGTTCCTTTCGATATTTGCGCATATCGGATCATAACTTCCTGAATTATGGCCCCTGATTTTATACGAAAAATCGCCTTTATTAGATTGTGGTCCCTCTGGAAGTCAAAATTATTACCCGATTTAAAAAACCGTTTGATTATATCACCGTTACAATGTAATGAATGTTGAGTTTGAATTTCGTGAAAATCGGACCAAAACTGACAGACAAAATGGACGCCGCTTGTACACGAATACTATAAAAATATGGTATATCAAGGTTGTGGACCCTGTTAGAGGTCACAATTTTAATCTGATGTTGATGAAACTTGAAATGCATGTTTATAACCCAAAGATCTTGGTTCCTTTTGATATTCAACGGATAATATCGGATTGTAACTTCCTGAATTATAGCCCCTGATTGTACGCAAAATTGACTTTTTTAGCTTGTGGTCCCTCGAAAGGTCTCAATTATTATCCAATTTTAGAAATAATATTAAATGTTTCGTATACTAAACGTTAGCATGGGGCAGAATTTTATAAAAAACCAAACAAATTCTAATGATTTTCTGATAATTACTTAATATGCGACAACTCTTGTTGACTGCCCGGACGATTTAGCTGCTGTGTGGGCGTATGTTTCGTTGCCTGGCAACCTATTTTTGATTATTACATCATTCAATTTCTGATAATTTTATGAAGTAGAATCTTGCCTTTCCTCCAACGATGTATGTCATTTTAAAGAATCTTTTTTCAGCAAACTAATCTCAATGCCTGGTCTGCTTGAATGCTGAATATACTGGGATAGTATTTTTGTTAACTGGCAACCTATTTTATTTTCTGAAATAAGACCTTTGCTTGCTCACCGGGAGGTCCGGGGTTGGGCATTAGGATTCATTAGGATTTTCCCCCCATGGTTCTCCCTTGTCAGTGGTGTAGAAAGGAGAGACTGTCAAGGGAGGAGTATGTTATGAAAAACCAGATTCATTGTACACACTTAAATGCAGGTAAAAGAACCCTTGGCGATTGGAATTAAAACTAAGGGTAGGCTATTTTGGGGCCAAATTTTCGTCATAGCACCTGAAAAACTTTCAATGTTTTTTTTTGTCCAAAAATGGACATAATTTGTATTTATGTTAGGTCTTTGGATCTTTTGTTTGCAGATTTTTTTGTTGGAAGACAGTCTGTTTTGTTTTAGTAAAGTAAATGTATTCATCAAAAATTTGGCCACTGAGAATAGACTTTGGTAAAAAGGTTCCAATCGGAACAAAATCAGGTTTTGTTTATTTAGGATCATATACTACATTGACATTGGATAGTAATTGAATACGAAAATACTGGTCAACCAAAGTGCCTTTATTAAAGTACAGAGCTGCGCCTTATTGTGATGCAAGTCATTCCCAATACATTATTTTAATCAGACAGACTCATTCTCTTTCTTGGCAAATAAAATGAAATGGGGTTTAATGTCTTACTTATCGTCACCGACTGGGCTAATGAAGACGGGATTCTTGACAAATAATATAACCAGTAAACACTGGCTAGGAGTTTTACTTTCAGGATAAGGTAACCAGTTTTATCAACGATTATTTTTTTTTACCAATTTATGAAGTAGATCTGCATATTATAAACCATAACGAATTTGAAAACCTAATTTTAAAAAACAGTTGGGTAATAATCAGTTTTTGAATTTCTTTCGGTAAATATTCGTTTCTCCATCTGTATTGTATTCTGGAATTTTTAAGGGTCGCATGACGTCTATTTCATGTTCTAATTCCGGATCACGTGCCCAGTCCTGTACTTCACCCTTTCCAAATACTGCGAAGAATATGGCTCCAAAAATACCAATTCCAGCACAAACATAAAACACTACTCTCCATTCTTCTACAGTTCTCTGCAATGTGAGATACAAGACAGCTATGTAGAATTTACTTCCATAACTTAGATTCCGTAATAGTCCTACTTTTAATTTGAATACATCGTTCAATAAAATAGTTTGATATTTCTCCGTATCAATGTATTCTTAATCAAGGCCCAGAACTAGTAACGTGTAGTGGATACCGTGTCCTATACTTCACTCTCAATTAGATCAAACTGAGATCTCTGATACCCCTGTAGAATCATAAAAAATAAGTATGTATATTCTTACGTTTGGAGTAAGCAAGCCAGCAACAATAGGCGCAACCATACCAGGGATAGTTGCGAATGTATTAGTTATACCAAATAATGTACCTGCAAATCTGAAAATGAATAAAACAATACAACCGATGACAAATTAAAGATGGGTTGGGTAACCGCAAAATCTGCCTATTACAGATCTTTCTTTTGGCCTCAAATGTTATATTAATTATTCACATGACAAGCTCATAATCAATTCTGTAGACCATCGGACGCCAATCTGAACGACAGAATCACCCTATCTGCAGAGAAGTGACTCTGACACAGTGAATAGCCATGATATCCATATCACGTTATCTAAACGTCACAGGTCATGAGGTCACGTCAACAAACAAATGTCAACACAATGTTACATTGTAAACAATAGCCTTCTTGAAGCCTTTAGGACTATATAATCCGTACAGCCATAACGTCTTATCGCATCTTCCAGTGATTTTTCATAAAAATAACATTATAAATTTAGATTAGACGTCGGCATATTGGCACTATTTTGTGCTTCGGTCGTGTCTATTTCAGATATACACAATCAATTCTGTTGATGTTTTTAGCGTGGGGATTGACTAATAGTTAATATATTTCAGTTCTAGACAAAAATTTAAAACTTTAACGCAATTTTAAAAAAATAGCCAAATTCTGGCTGGGATTACTGCGCAAAATGGCCATTCATTGTATACGTGCGGGAAAAAAAGCCAGCTTCCATTTAATTTTCGTACGTTAGTTACGTACGCATCGGACGCTTGTAATTTTGAAAAGATTGAAACACGATTGTCATTTAATAGAATATTGTTATCTTATGTTGAGAATATCAGTATCCTATGTTTAGAATATTGGTATCCTATGTTCAGAATATTGGTATCCTATGTTTAGAATATTGGTATCCTATGTTTAGAATATTGATATCCTATGTTTAGAATATTGGTATCCCATGTTTTGAATATTGGTATCCAATGTTTAGAATATCGGTATCATATATTTTGAATATTGGTATCCCATGTTTTGAATATCGGTATCCTATGTTTAGAATATGGGTATCCTATGTTTCGAATATCGGTATCATATGTTTAGAAAATTTGTATCCTATGTTTCGAATATCGGTATCATATTATGTTGAGACTATCGGTTTGGTATAGAATAATAATGATATTTATTATGAAATGAAATGGGGTTTAACGTCCTACTCTTCTGCACCAAACCTGGGCTAATGGAAGACGGGCATACGGGCTTATCTCCAAAAGATCTCGATTCCTTTTCGAAATTTGCATGAGAATGTATCGGATAGACACTTCATGGATTGTGGCACCTGGTTGTACGAGAAATTACGTTTTTAGCTTTTGGACAGTCTAGAGGTCATTATTTTTATCTGATTTGGATAAAATTTGAAAGGCATATTTATAACCCAAAGATCTCGATTCCTTTTGATATTTGAGCATATCGGATTGTAATTTCCTGAATTATGGCCCCTAATTGTACGAAAAAAAAAACACGTTTTTAGCTTGTGGTCCCTCTAAAGATCACAATTATTATTATTCGATTTGAAAAAAAACATATCACGAATAAGATATCACCGTTACAACGTAATGGCGGTTGAGTTCGAATTTCGTGAAAACCAGACCAAAACTACCGTACAAAATGGCCGCCCTTCGTATTTAAATAGTGTAAATATATGATATATCATTATCAGGGTTGTGGGCCCTCTAGAGGCCACAATTTTATTTTGATTCGATTTCGATGAAACTTAAATAAATCGGCGTAACTCAAAGATCTTAGTTCCTTAATTCCTTTGGATATTCGTGCAAATGGGATCGTAACGTTTTGAATTATGTTTTTATTTTACAAAAAATCGCGTTCTTAGCTTGCGCTCCCTCTATAGAGGTCACAATTTTTTTATCCGATTTGAAAAGAAATAGTGTAAATATATAGTATATCAAGGTTGTGGACCCTCTAGAGGACACGATATTGGTCAGATTATACATGTGTATAATCCAAAGATCTTGGTTCCTTTCGATTGTAACTTCCTGACTTATACGAAAAATCACGTTTTTAGTTTGTGGTCCATCTTGAGGTCACAATTTTTATCCGATTTAAAAAAAAACAAAAAACGATTGAATATTACATGGTTACGCGTTTTTAGTTTGTGGTCCATCTTGAGGTCACAATTTTTATCCGATTTAAAAAAAAACAAAAAACGATTGAATATTACATGGTTACGCGTTTTTAGTTTGTGGTCCATCTTGAGGTCACAATTTTTATCCGATTTAAAAAAAAAACAAAAAACGATTGACTATTACATGGTTACACCCTAATGATGGCTGAGTTCGAATTTCGTGAAAATCGGATTAAAACTGTAAAAGTGATGTCTGTGAACTCTCTAGAAGTCACAATTTTTATCCGATTTTGACGAAACTTAAAATATATCTTTATATCACAAATATCCCAGTACATTTTGATATTTGCGCATGTCAGACCATAACTTCCTGGATTATGGCACATGACTGTACTAAAAATCGTTTTTTAATAGCTTGTTTTCTGTCCATCTCTTGCTATAATGTGGGCATAACTTGCCTGGCAACCGTTGGTTTTAAAAATACTATTCTCGTTTTCGAACATGTTTAAAGTATTGACAGGCTATCCTATGTTTAGTCCATCGTTTTTTTAAGAATATTGTCATCATGTTTTTAGAATATTGTCATCATGTTTTTAGAATATTGTCATCCTATGTTTAGAATATCGATATGGTGTCTTATGTTTATACTATTAGAATATTATCATCCTCTGTAGTGTGTTTACAATAATCACATCCAAGAATATCGATATGCTATCCTATGTTTAGAACATCGGTATGTTGAGAAATTTGTCATCCTGTGTTTAGAATATCGGTATCTTGTTTTTAGAATATCGGTAATATCAGTACCATAATATTATGTTTATAATTATCGGTATCTATGTTTAAAATCTTTGCATCCTTGGTTTTGGGGTGTATGGGCTTAACCGGATTAACCTTCCTATGATCTCTACCTTTAATAGTATCCACGTAATGCCTGAAGTGGCCACTCGGGTGCCACCCGTAATAAACTCGTATTCTTACTTAAAGGGCCAATCCCGATAATATTTTGGAGAATAAAACTGCTTAATTTTGTGTTAGAATACCTTAAAATCCTCTACCTTAAGGTCCGAGCAACTAACTCAAGATTATGTGATACCTTTTCAAACAACTTAACCCCGTCAGTTTTGATCTGGAAATGGAGACCGGTGTCCCAATCTGTATTATGCGGTGTCTGGATAAAAACAGACTTTTATATTCATTGTATAGACCTCTACAAGAACGGGAATCAATTATCAGGTCACCCAACGAAAAAATTGACCCGAAATCTTAAAAGGGTTACGTGTCCGGATAGGCAGTTTTGACGTTCACGTCATGACGACTCAATATTTCGAGCTGAAATTTTGAGACAAGGTAAATGCACTATTCCTCAGCCTTTTATTATTGAGACCCTGTCCAAATCGGGATAGCCCCTTTAAGCACGGTATCCATATTGGAACTATTGATTGTCAAAACCCCTTTCTGTGGGCACATTTCAATTTGAATTTATTTAAAGATAACTTACCGAGGTGCGAAATCTACATGATTGATGACGTAACCACCTTTATTTAAACCAGTAAAAGCCATCGATAAAGAGAGGAAAACAACGGCAATATGTCTCTGTTCTTTTCCCATAAATCCAACAGCAACCAAGCAGACTGACTGGCCCACAAATGCTGAATTTCAAAATAGCAAAAGTACAATGTGCATCTTGTGATTCACGAAATTGTACATCTCAAAATTGGCTCTGCGAAAACAAATTTTGAAAAAGGAAAAAGGTCTGGCCTGAAAATGAAAGCATGCTGTCCAAAATTATAAGGCAGCTGCCAATAGAAGCAACTTGGTCATGTATACCCAAAATTTCTCTAATATTCTCAATATGTCCGCTAAAGACACTCAGCGTGCATGCAATCCTCACAATGAGTAAATCATATTATGTAAAATAACATAATGTATTATGTTGTAAATCTATCAATACAGTAACTTACAAATGCTTTGTATTGATCTTCTTGCCACCCCTGTACTAATGTACCCTTTACTTCTTATATAATCTATAATATGACCACTAGTATTAGCTGATATGATATTACATATATACGGTACTGCTGATAAAAATCCATTCTGAAAGAAAAAAAGAGAACTGTTCAAATACATCACGTAAAAGATCTTCTGGCAAGCCGCTGTCCGGACAAAAATGCCCCCATAGCGCACGTACGCACATTATTCCATTCTCCTGGTTGGTGTCAAAAAATAGGACCTTAAGCTAAATGTCCTGGCAATGGTGATGACCAGAATAATAAAGATGCAGAAGTCAAATGGAAGACAATGGAATCACAGGAATACCATTCGCCCTACGTTCCGCCAAATTCGCGTCATGTGTATGATATTGGTAGAACAGTATATTACAACATGCTCAGACAATGTCGTTATCTAATAATATTAGTAATTATCGTAACCGTTTAAACCACTTGCAGGGGAGGCCGAATGTTGTCAAATTCGAAGGTCGTTCATCGACATTACTTTTTAAGGATGAGAAATGACTAATTATTATATATACCTGTTTGATATCAAATTCTAGTACTTCTCTCATAAATAACGGTAAACTAGTCTGTAATGTATAGTTAGTCCAGTTATTGCACACGTGTGATATCAGACACGCCCATAGAGCTGACGATGTGAACATCTTTACCCAGGGAGTTTTAAGAACCTATAGATAGAATAAAACAAAATTTCTAATCAATGAATGATTACCGGTATATATAGTGAGTAAACTGGGAATTGTCTCTAATTTCAACACACAGTTTGTAATCATCATGAATTTAGTCGGTGTGGCCCGTGGAACAACATTTACAGGACACATGTAAACTTTTGATAGGGTTTGGAAAATGCTGTTAGTTATATAGTCAATTAATATGACGCTTCGTCATATTAATTGACTATATAACTAACAGCATTTAGTTTAGTTCATATGGGCGATCACTTCACTTTGCAAAATATGATTTCAGGTTTGTTCCTTACGAAAAATAATGCCACGGCCTCACTTCGTTGTAAGATTGCTAACTGCGGCGACTGAATGCTGGGGTTTAGGCTATAGATCTAGCAAATGGCAAAAAGATCATTTGGAAACGTCAATAGATTTTCTCAGTAGCAAAAAAGGTTAATAAATTTGATAATTTTAAAACTGAATAATTTGGCTTGACAACTTCCAGGTTTTGCCATGAAAATGTACAGTTTATTTGTCCTTCACGCCGATGATGCATGTCTGAGGATCGTTGCAAACCTTAATTTGTGGTCGACTGCCAATAGAATTTTCTATATATCTTCTTTCTGCGTCCGTTATTCTGGTATGCTCTTGTGGTGTATCGTGTATCATAAAATACCATGTAACAGACCATAATATGCCAACAATACCTACAAATTTAATACAGTGATACAATCCATAATATGCCAACAGGCAACAATACCTACAAATTTAATACAGTGATACAATCCATAATATACCAACAATACCTACAAATTTAATACCGTCATACAGTCCATAATATATCAACAATGCCTACAAACTTAATACTGCGATACAGTCCATAATATACCAACAATGCCTACAAATTTAATACTGTGATACAGTAAAATATACCAACAATACCTACAGATGTAATGTCCATATTATACCACCGAAATCATAGTTTTCAGGTTTTTAAATTATTTTAGCAACTCCGTCGTTGGACGATATGGATTACAAGTTTCGTTCAAATGTCGACCATCCAACTGTCCTATTAAACATTTTAAAGTGAAAATATGGTAATCATGGTCGAAACAGTTATTAGATTTAGTAGACATAAGACGGGTTTACTCAGTGCTTCCGTTAAAAGCAAAGCCCTTTTTGGTTATTTACTTGTGTTCAGAAAGTTAGAGTTTACTTACCAGTAACATAGAATATAGATCCCCAACCATTGTCAAAACCATAAACACATAATAAACCTGATACAGCATACGTTAATATAACACCAATAGTTGGACCTAAAGTATATAGATTCATAAAGAAATCTATCTTGGAGATATTTAAAGTAGCACAATTGTTATCAATCCGTTTATAACTCAAATACAACCTTTTCATTGTGTAAAATCAAAACTTATTTTTGGGACAATGAAATAGACAAAAAGGTTCTAAATATACATGAGTGCAAAATGAATAAAGTGATCTTCAAATTGTGAAACAAAAATACTGTCATTTATAATCTATTATGTTTGGTGAAATACGTGAACAGATCAACTGAGAGGAAGTCGCTTACGCCAATCTGCACAGAAAATGAGTATATTGGTTTGTAATGCGGTTCTACTCCGTTACACACATGCATATTCAATTCCATTTGATGAAAGCAGAACAAATAAATAAATTTCGAAGACACTTTGACTAAATTCGTTGATTTAGGACTTAAAATGTCGGTCAACTATATAACTTAGTGTCTCTATTCTCAAGTGGAGCTAACTGTAGACAGGCAGCCTAAGTTTAGTATATCGTTTAGAAAAATATAGAATACACGACTCGTGTTCTGATTATAAAATGTTAATTGTTTCTTAAATATTGAATAAAAGAATCCTATATTTTAACGGCATGATAACAACATCAATATTGATTGAAATTGGCCAATATTGAATTCTAATTTATAATATACTATTCAAAAAAAGTGGGGGATATTTGATTTTGGGGGCATAATACTAAAATATGCAAATGACTACGAAAAAAGTCACTATAGAACCTAACAGAAGAAACATTTCCAGTTACATGTGACGCCCAAACGCACCAATAGCTACCGCATGGAATGCAGGTGATGCTTGGGATCATCATGGGGGTCCAACCCAAGATTTGCACGACTCTGACTTTGCATGTTACAGTCATTGTGGCATTGAATTCCAGGGTGGAAACATCAGTTTAATTGTTTTAGTGACCAAAAAACAAATTTTGATATGCGTCGGCTTACCCAAAATGAGAGGTTACGTGCCCTTGGCATGCTACAGATCGGCACAACACAGCCGGTTGTGGCGCGGACGATGAATGTTTCTCAGTCTGTCATAAGCAGGCTATGGTCCAGATACCGTGATACACAATCTGTACAGGACAGACCACGCTCAGGTCGACCAAGGGCGACAACTCAAGCCCAGGATCGATTTATCCGTACCTTGGCCTTGAGAAATCGTGTCATCACAGCAAATCAGATCAGCGCTCGTCTTCAAATAGACACTGGTGTGAGAGTGAGTGGCCAGACGATTCGGAATCGACTGCATAGGGGTCACCTTCGCGCCCGACGTCCTCGCGTGATCCCTTGTTTGAGAGATCATCACATTCAGGCAAGACGTCGTTGGTGTAGGGATCGTCAACACTGGGATAATCGACGCTAGGGCAATGCGATGTTTTCAGATGAGTCAAGGTTCACTGTTGATTTTTTGGACAGACGTAGGAGGGTGTGGCGTCGTCGAAACGAGCGCTTCCAAGACGTTAACGTCATCAGACATGATCGATTTGGGGGTGGTTCTGTTATGGTGTGGGAGGCATCACTGTTGCTGGAAGAACGGCTTTACATGTTGTTGCAGGGCGTGTTACAGGCCAGTACTACCGGGACAACATATTGGCAGTCCATGTTGTGCCGTTCGCACGACGTCATGACCGCCGTTTCATCTTCCAGGATGAGAACGCAAGATGTCACAGGGCCACATTACCGTGACCAGCACTGAGTCCCGACCTCTCCCCCATCGAGCATGTCTGGGACATGCTTGGACAGAGGTTACGTCAACGTCAACAACGTCCTGCCAATGTCCAAGAACTTGCTGCTGCGTTGCAACAGGAATGGGACAATCTGGACCAAAATGACCTTAGACGTCTCATTAGGAGTGTGCCACGTCGGATCAATGCTTGTTTGGCAAACAGAGGAGGATTTACCCGTTACTGACTTTGTTGTGATGCTGTGGTAACTTTGCTGTTTGACCCCGGGTATCATTTTACCCTTATAATGGTCAGTCTGTGCCTTACTTAGTCTAACGATCATTTGGAATAATGTGAACTTCATTTCATTTTGTCATTTGTTTCTTCCTCAGTTTCATTAGGTGACTTTAATAACACTTAAAAATCAAATATCCCCTACTTTTTTTGAATAGTATATTATGGAAAATAGTGTATTAGAGAATTAGCTCCTTATTAGATGACAACACAAATAGCGCGTGTTTGCACTAAACGACGTTATCGAGAGATACACAATGATTGCTATCGGATTCTGATAGTGTTTGATGTAACTACTAAACTTTATATAGTCTATGTTTAGATTTTCTTAAATTATTTGGCTAATTGGGTATTCAAAAGAGACACCGATTTATACCATTTCCACTTACCTGAATACGAAAGACCCATTAGTTTCGATCTTTCCAGAGGAGGTGCCCATCTGCCCCACATGGAATGCATGGCTGGGAAGGAAACACCCTGTAATATTACCATATTTATACATTTATTCAAAATTTGCACTACACGGGTTTTCCTTACCGTTGAAGCATAGAAAATTTGAGAAGAGCAAATATGCAAGATATAGACATTTAAGGATTCTATCAAAAATAGGCCTCCTTTCACACCATTTATAACAAACATGTGTTGTGATTTGTTACTTCAAAATGAAATAAAATTGAGAATACATTGGTTAAATCATTTGACGTTTTTGGTTTTGTATTATGATTTAATGTTTACACTTACTGCACAGAATCCTATCATAAATCGTATGGCATATAGAGCATTAACATGAAGTCTGGCACATACAGGTGTTAAAAGGGTAAGTATAGATGTTATAAATGTCATCAAACCCAGAACTCTCTTGCCTCCAAATCGTGTAGCTACCCAGCCACCGGGGATTTGAAGTAGGATATATCCATAGTAATACATGGCTAATAAACTTGATCGCACTGACTTGGGCCAATCAAATTCACCCTGAAAATAAAGAATTGGGTATTTACTGACATAGATTTTATTATTTTTTTTCTATAACTATGCATGGAGAAATGATACAATCAGTGAGAACCGTAGAATTAATTTGTTCGTGTGGGACATAACTATAGTAATACAGACAAATGCATGAATAACCAAATTCATTTGAAAACAATGCAGAAAAGAAGGGGTTCAAGTGGGCCCCTTTGATACTACCACTTTCAAACTTTATACATTACATGTAAATATATCGGTTTGGCTATATGATAAAGTCTTACCTGGCTTTTGTTAATAAGGGCATCTGATTCTGTAGAGTTGGTATAATTCCCATTCAAACTGGTATAAAATGTACTATTAAAGTTACTAGTTGGATCAACCATACATACAATGGCAACACTAAAATTAATACGTATAGCATATACCATAACAAAAGCCCAACAACTTATGTAAGATAAAATCCATCTTTGTGATAAACAGCATGGTACTGAAAATAAAATTTTGGGGATTATATTTCAAGATTCTATTAAAACCTGAATTAAGATAGCAAAGTCATCAAAGTTATGTACACCAATATGATGTCTAAGACACGGGATGGAAAACAGTTTTATATAAATAAATTAATTGTAGTTACACATCTTGGTTCTATAAGGAAAGTTCTCACACTTCCTCATAAATATGTAAGAGAAGCTAAGCAACCCACCGTCATTTTTTGAATCCATCGCCATTTTTGCTCCGCGGTTGTCGACGACAATCGACCAAGCTTACTGTATCCACTGGTCATCAGAGCCTTGCATGTTTCTCTGATAATATCCTAATTTAACTGATACGAGTTATGAACGTGCTATATGATAATGGCCCATTTTCAAATTTCATGATGATGAATATTGTTCTGACTTATCTTTATAAACCTGCTATTGTTAGATTCAACGATTTATTAAAGTCGTCCGAAACCTGCAGAATGAAGGGAGGAGAAATCATTCATAATCTCCTAATACGTTTTGTCCACTTAACATCTTCCTTCCTTTATCATCAAAACAATAGATTTGACATTTTTGGAATAAAAGGGCGATTTGACTGTAAATATCAAACTTTTTGCTGTAAAATCCACAATTTTTCTCTTCACATCCAATATCTTATTGTAATTGCAAATTTATTTGTTTATACCACCTGTGTGTATTGTTTTATTAAAATAGGGTGTGTTTAGAAAATGTTGCGTTATAGCATTACTTACTGTGCTGTACTAATTAATTCTATGTTAGGTTAAATAACTATTCAAATATTACAATTACTATGGTTTATTGCACTTCGACGTTTAATCAAGATTTCACGAGTCGTTATCAAACATATCTACAACAAGGGACCAAAGGGACGTGAGGGAGGGATTTAAAGATAAAGGATAGCTACTCCCTTCATTTATACTTCCAGTATCTACCTGGTAACTCTAGTTTAAAGACCAAACATTCTAAACTAAAAGTTTATGAAGAATTTCAGATCATACAATAAAAAATGCATTTGCAAACTTTTTTAAAAAATAAAATCAATGAATCCTAACGTAAGTTAAGACCACCTGTACATTTGATTCTACTGACTTCCCGTCACTATAATAATTTATATCCCTGTTAACGACAGAACGATCGCATCTACCAGGTTGTTTTATTTGTTTGTTTTTCTATTCGTAGAAATAATTATATAGAAAACATTTTAGGTTCTTGTTTTTATTAATTTAAGTAATGTATTATGATGAAGATAAAACCCATATCTGTCAGTGTCTATGATTCTCCATAAAACGCCGAATGGCGAACGCCAAAAAATAGGAATAATACGATGATCGAGATTTCTTTATTTCCCGCGAAATTTTCATTCTGCGCTAAAATTAAGAATTTTCCTAGAATTTATAACGAAACGAATAAATATGTGCTGATCATACGAGAAGGCGTCTATATTTAAGTAGCTAAATAGCTAATATTTGGGACCTAGAAATTGACACAAATTGGTCGCAACGCATACAGTTGTGTGATATGAATGTACATGTATATAAACTGATCCATATTCAATCGTTTCGTTGTAAATTTTCCGACAATTCTATATTTCAGCCCAGAATAAAAAATGCGCGGTAAATAAATTAATTATTACGCTTATTTTTTGGCGTTCGCCATTCCGCGAATCACAGACACCGCATATCCGTATTGTTTCGACTCTTTCTTTCATGGATTACACTAGCACATTCGGAGCAGAACAGTTGAACCGTAAACCGCATTTCATTATATACTATTCAAAAAAAGTAGGGGATATTTGATTTTGGGGGCATAATACTAAAATATGCAAATGACTACGAAAAAAGTCACTATAGAACCTAACAGAAGAAACATTTCCAGTTACATGTGACGCCCAAACGCACCAATAGCTACCGCATGGAATGCAGGTGATGCTTGGGATCATCATGGGGGTCCAACCCAAGATTTGCACGACTCTGACTTTGAATGTTACAGTCATTGTGGCATTGAATTTCAGGGTGGAAACATCAGTTTAATTGTTTTAGTGACCAGAAAAGAAATTTTGATATGCGTCGGCTTACGCAAAATGAAAGGTTACGTGCCCTTGGCATGCTACAGATCGGCACAACACAGACGATGAATGTTTCTCAGTCTGTCATAAGCAGGCTATGGTCCAGATACCGTGATACACAATCTGTACAGGACAGACCACGCTCAGGTCGACCAAGGGCGACAACTCAAACCCAGGATCGATTTATCCGTACCTTGGCCTTGAGAAATCGTGTCATCACAGCAAATGAGATAAGCGCTCGTCTTCAAACAGACACTGTTGTGAGAGTGCGTGGCCAGACGATTCGGAATCGACTGCATAGGGGTCACCTTCGCACCCGACGTCCTCGCGTGATCCCTTCTTTGAGAGATCATCACATTCAGGCAAGACGTCGTTGGTGTAGGGATCGTCAACACTGGGATAATCGACGCTGGAGCAATGTGATGTTTTCAGATGAGTCAAGGTTCACTGTTGATTTTTTGGACAGACGTAGGAGGGTGTGGCGTCGTCGAAACGAGCGCTTTCAAGACGTTAACGTCATCAGACATGATCGATTTGGGGGTGGTTCTGTTATGGTGTGGGGAGGCATCACTGTTGCTGGAAGAACGGCTTTACATGTTGTTGCAGGGCGTATTACAGGCCAGTACTACCGGGACAACATCTTGGCAGTCCATGTTGTGCCGGTTCGCACGACGTCATGGCCGCCGTTTCATCTTCCAGGATGACAACGCAAGATGTCACAGGCCCAGGATCGTTACAGGTTACCTCCAACAACAGAACATCACCACATTACCTTGGCCAGCACTGAGTCCCGACCTCTCCCCCATCGAGCATGTCTGGGACATGCTTGGACAGAGGTTACGTCAACGTCAACAACGTCCTGCCAATGTCCAAGAACTTGCTGCTGCGTTGCAACAGGAATGGGACAATCTGGACGAAAATGACCTTAGACGTCTCATTAGGAGTATGCCACGTCGGATCAATGCTTGTTTGTCAAATAGAGGAGGATTTACCCGTTACTGACTTTGTTGTGATGCTGTGGTAACTTTGCTGTTTGACCCCGAGTATCATTTTACCCTTATAATGGTCAGTCTGTGCCTTACTTAGTCTAACGATCATTTGGAATAAATCGATGAATGTGAACTTCATTTCATTTTGTCATTTGTTTCTTCGTCAGTTTCATTAGGTGACTTTAATAACACTTAAAAATCAAATATCCCCTACTTTTTTTGAATAGTATATAACCAGTAAACACTGGCTAGGATTTTTACTTTTAGGATAAGGTCACCAGTTTTAACAACGATTATTTTTTTTACCAATTTATGAAGTAGATACGCATATTATAAACCATAACGAATCCGAAAACCTAATTTTAAAAACAGTTGGATAATAATCAGTTTTTGAATTTCTTTCGGTAAATATTCGTTTCTCCATCTGAATTGTATTCTGGGATTTTTAAGGGTTGCATGACGTCTATTTCATGTTCTAATTCCGGATCACGTGCCCAGTCCTGTACTTCACCCTTTCCAAATACTGCGAAGAATATGGCTCCAAAAATACCAATTCCAGCACAAACATAAAACACTACTCTCCATTCTTCTACAGTTCTCTGCAATATGAGATACAAGACAGCTATGTAGAATTTACTTCCACAACTTAGATTCCGTAATACTTTTAATTTGAATACATCGTTCAATAAAATAGTTTGATATTTCTCCGTATCAATGTATTCTTAATCAAGGCCCAGAACTAGTAACGTGTAGTGGATACTGTGTCCCATATTTCAGTATAAACACACCACTCTCAATTAGATCAAACTGAGATCTCTGATACCCTTGTAGAATCATAAAAAATAAGTATGTATATTCTTACGTTTGGAGTAAGCAAACCAGCAACAATAGGCGCCACCATACCAGGGATAGTTGCGAATGTATTAGTTATACCAAATAATGTACCTGCAAATCTGAAAATGAAGAAAACAATACAACCGATGACAAATTAAAGATGAGTTGGGTAACCGCAAAATCTGCCTATTACAGATCTTTCTTTTGGCCTCAAATGTTATATAAATTCTTCACATGACAAGCTCATAATCAATTCTGTAGACCATCGGACGCTTGTAATTTTGAACGGATTGAAACACGATCGCCATTTAATAGAATATCGTTATCCTACGTTTAAAATATCGTTATCTTATGTTTAGAATATCGGTATCCTATGCTTCGAATATCGGTATCCTATGCTTCGAATATCGGTATCATATGTTTAGAAAATTTGTATCCTATGTTTGGAATATCGGTATCATATTATGTTGAGACTATCGGTTTGGTATAGAATAATAATGTATATTATGAAATGAAATGGGGTTTAACGTCCTACTCTTCTGCACCAAACCTGGGCTAATGGAAGACGGGCATACGGGCTTATCTCCAAAAGATCTCGAAATTGGCATGAAATGTATCGGATAGACACTTCATGGATTGTGGCACCTAGTTGTACGAGAAATTACGTTTTTAGCTTTTGGGCAGTCTAGAGGTCATTATTTTTATCTGATTTGGATGAAATTTGAAAGGCATATTTATAACCCAAAGATCTCGATTTTGAGCATATCGGATTGTAACTTCCTGAATTATGGCCCCTAATTGCACGAAAAAAAACCACGTTTTTAGCTTGTGGTCCCTCTAAAGATCACAATTATTATTATTCGATTTGAAAAAAAAAACCATCACGAATAAGATATCACCGTTACACCGTAATCGCGGTTGAGTTCGAATTTCGTGAAAACCAGACCATTACTACAGTACAAAATGGCCGCCCTTGATGAAACTTAAATAAATCGGCGTAACTCAAAGATCTTAGTTCCTTAATTCCTTTGGATATTCGTGCAAATGGGATCGTAACGTTTTAAATTATGTTTTTATTTTACGAAAAATTGCGTTCTTAGCTTGTGCTCCCTCTATAGAGGTCACAATTTTTTTTATCCGATTTGAAAAGAAATAGTGTAAATATGTGGTATATCAAGGTTGTGGACCCTCTAGAGGACACGATATTGATCCGATTATACATGTTTATAATCCAAAGATCTTGGTTCCTTTCGATTGTAACTTCCTGAATTGTGGCCCTGAATTGTACGAAAAATCACGTTTTTAGTTTGTGGTCCATCTTGAGGTTACAATTTTTATCCGATTTAAAAAAAAAACAACAAAAAACGATTGAATATTACATGGTTACACCCTAATGATGGCTGAGTTCGAATTTCGTGAAAATCGGATTAAAACTGTAAATACCGGTAGTGTTAAAGTGTTGTCTGTGAACTCTGTAGAAGTCACAATTTTTATCCGATGTTGACGAAACTTGAAATATATCTTTATATCACAAATATCCCAGTACATTTCGATATTCACGCATGTCAGACCATAACTTCCTGGATTAAGGCGCATGACTGTACTAAAATTCGTTTTTTTAAAGCTTGTTTTCTGTCCATCTCTTGCTATAATGTGGGCGTAACTTGCCTGGCAACCGTTGGTTAGAACAATACTATTCTCGTTTTCGAACATGTTTAAAGTATTGACAGGCTATCCTATGTTTAGAAAATCGTTATTTTAAGAATATTGTCATCCTGTTTTTAGAATATTGTGATCCTATGTTTAGAATATCGATATGCTATTTTATGTTTATACTATTAGAATATTATCAATATACAATATTGATATCCAAGAATATCGATATGCTATCCTATGTTTAGAACATCGGTATGTTGAGAAATTTGTCCTCCTGTGTATAGAATATCGGTATCTTGTTTTTAGAATACCGGTAATATCAGTACCATATTATGTTTATAATTATCGGTATCTATCTTTAAAATCTTTGCATCCTTAGTTTTGGGGTGTATTGGGTTAACCAGATTAACCTTCCTATGATCACTACCTTTAATAGTATATTCACGTAATGCCTGAAGTGGCCACTCGGGTGCAACCCGTAATAAACGCGTATTCTTACTTAAAGGACAATATTGGTGTCAGTCATTATCATATATGTGATAGAACTGATTAAACACATTCCAAATATAATTTTAACACAGAGATCATTGCTACGATATAGGAGTAATAAAGGTTTCATGAATCGGAAGTAACGAACGCCAAAGGAAAACACGAGTTGTTCCTCGTGACTAGTGATAACAGCAGGCGTGGATCCAGGATTTTTTGCAGGGGGGGGGGGTCTAGGGGTTTGATAATTGCGCCAACACAAAATATTCACGAAAAGTGGGCGTGACAACGCCCCTATGGGTCGGGCATGCATTTGCATCAGTAGGTGCCATTGTCTCTTTAAAAATAATGCTCATGCCAAATTTGAAGAAAATCCATTAAGAATCGCGGTCTGTAGAGTGTTTACAGACTAAATATTAATATAGGTACCATCCTGTTATTGAAATGATTGATCATGCCGAATTTGAACAAAATCTTTTAATAATTGCAACCTGTAGAATATTTACAGACAAAATAACAACAAAAAAGCGGGATTGGCACCAGTCTGCGGGGTAGGGCATGCACCCGGAGAAAACCCACGAGGTTAGACAGACGACCCTACTCTTTGTCATGGACAAGCTTGGGCTGGAAACCGCACCACTTGACTCAATGACAGACACACAGACAAGGGCGGCGGCATAATATGTTCACATTATGAAATAAAATGGGCGGCAGAATAATATGTTCACATTATGAACTGAAATGGGGTTTAACGTCCTACTGTTCTGATCCGACTGAGCTAATGAAGACGGTTCACATTATGAATGTGGACGTATACAAATGGATACGAATGCAACTCAAACTGCAATGTGAGTGTGAATCTACTTCCACTTGATCAACCATTTTCTTTATTGCCAGTTTTTTGTTCCATAACCCGACAACCCGACAACCCGACATCACGACAACCCGACAACCCGACATCACGACAACCCGACATCACGACAACCCGACAATACGACATTTTTACCCGACATCACGACATTTTTACCCGACATCACGACATTTTTAGTGTCGTAATGTCGGGTAAAAATGTCGTGATGTCGGGTAGAAATGTTGTGATGTCGGGTTGTCGGGTTGTCGTGTTGTCGGGTAGAAATGTCGTGATGTCGGGTTGTCGGGTTGTCGGGTTGTCGCGTTATGAAAGGCGACATCACGACAATACGACATGATACCAGTCAGCCACCATACAAATGTGATAATGACTGACACCAATATTGTCCCTTAAGCACGGTATCCATATTAGAACTATTGATTGTCAAAACTCCTTTCTGTGGGCACATTTCAATTTGAATTTATTTAAAGATAACTTACCGAGGTGCGAAATCTACATGATTGATGAGGTATCCACCTTTATTTAAACCAGTAAAAACCATCGATAAAGAGAGGAAAACAACGGCAATATGTCTCTGTTCTTTTCCCATAAATCCAACAGCAACCAAGCAGACTGACTGGCCCACAAAAGCTGAATTTCAAAATGGCAAAAGTACAATGTGCATCTTGTGATTCACGAAATTGTACATCTCAAATATGGCGTTAAAATTGGCTCTGCTAAAACAAATTTTGAAACATAACGCTAACGCTACAATATACGTCCACATTCCTGCTTTGATTGATATGGTATTTTGTCAAGAAGGCTAGGCGTTTGGTTTGTTTAGCGTTGAGAGTCGTGCCTCAACATCAATAGTTGCCGTCCTTAGAGTATAAGGAATAAGTATACCAAGATAATCCATTCAGAATTGTGCCTTCCTAACGCTAAAGGCAAAAAGTGGGCGTGGCCCTGCCCCTGGGGGTCGGGACATTCATCAAAATCAATAGTGGACGACCTCAGGCTATAAGGAATACATAAGCCAAGTACCAAGCTGCTTCATTCAGAATTGCGGCCTGTAAACGACAAACACAAAAACTGGGCGTGTCTTGCCTGTGGGAGTCGGGACATGCAGTTGACGTCCTTAGGCTATAAGGAATACATATCCCAAGTTTAAAGACGATCCATTAAGAATCGTGGCCTGTAGACAACACACACAGACACGAAGTAAAAATGGGCATGGCTCTGCCCCTGGGGGTTAGGAAATCACCAAAAACAATTAATAGGGATCACCTTTAGGGTATAAGGAATAGGTATGTAAAGTTTTAAAAGGATCTGTTAAGAATTGCATCCTGTAGGCGAACACAAGTCACAAAAGCATTGGGCGTGGCTCTGTCCCAGGGGGTCCGGCATGCACCAAAAATAATAGTGGCCAGCCTTAGGATATAAGGAATAAGTATAAAAAAAGTTTTCAAGACGATCGATTAAGAATTGTGGCCTGTGGGTGACACACGGACAGACAAAAAGAAAATGGGCGTGACTCTGCCCCTGGGGGTTGGGCATGCACCCCAAATGATAGGAATGTTCCTTAGGGTACAAAGAATAAGCATTCAAAGTTTCAAGATGATACGTTAAGAAATGTGGCTTGTAGACGACAAACAAATGAATACAAGGAATGGGCGTGGCTCTGCCATTGGGGGTCGGGCATGCACCAAAAAACAATACAGATCATCCTTAGGGTGTAAAGAGTAAGTATACAAAGTTTTAAGAAAATCCAGTTAGAATTGCGGCCTGTAGGCGACACACAGACACACAAAAAGAAAATGGGCGTGGCTCTGCCCCTTGGGGTTGGGCATGCACCCCAAACGATAGGGATCATCCTTAGGGTGTAAAGAGTAAGTATACAAAGTTTTAAGAAAATCCAGTTAGAATTGCGGCCTGTAGGCGACACACAGACACAAAAAGAAAATGGGCGTGGCTCTGCCCCTGGGGGTTGGGCATGCACCCCAAATGATACAGATCATCCTTAGAGTATAAAGAGTAAGTATACAAAGTTTGAAGAAAATCCAGTAAGAATTGCGCCCTGTAGGCGACGAGATGACCGATTAAGAATTGTGGCCTGTAGGCGACACACAAAACGAAAATGGGCGTGGCTCTGCCCCTGGGTGTTGAGCATGCACCCCAAATGATAGGAATGTTCCTTAGGGTACAAAGAATAAGCATTCAACGTTTCAAGATGATACGTTAAGAAATGTGGCTTGTAGACAACAAACAAATAAATACAAGGAATGGGCGTGGCTCTGCCATTGGGGGTCGGGCATGCACCAAAAAACAATACGGATCATCCTTAGGGTGTAAAGAGTAAGTATACAAAGTTTTAAGAAAATCCAGTTAGAATTGCGGCCTGTAGGCGACACACAGACACACAAAAAGAAAATGGGCGTGGCTCTGCCCCTGAGGGTGGGGCATGCACCCCAAACGATAGGGATCATCCTTAGAGTATAAAGAGTAAGTATACAAAGTTTGAAGAAAATCCAGTAAGAATTGCGCCCTGTAGGCGACACAAAGACACACGAAAAGAAAATGGGCGTGGCTCTGCCCCTGGAGGTTGGGCATGCACCCCAAACGATAGGGATGTTCCTTAGGGTACAAAGAATGTGTATGCAAAGTTTCAAGATTATAAGTTAAGAAATGTGGCCTGTAGACGACACACAAACAAATACTAGAAATGGGCGTGGCTCTGTCCCTGGGGGTCGGGCATGCACCAAAAACAATAGGAACTAGACCTGCATAGCAGTGCTGAATCGGCTTTCAGGGTCCTTTAGATCATTGCCATGCTTTCAAATTTACCTTTATACCCTAAACGACCGATAGGACTCGGGGTAACAGAAGGTTTAGAAGTGAAATAGAAGTAGTTTTCGAAATAAACGAGTCCGAAAAGGCTCCAATAAAAGAGGAAAATACTACATTTTCGGCATCTCATAATCTGTTGCCTAACCATCGAATTTGTATCATTCTGATATCATATAAAAGTCCAAAAAGGAAAATACTAGATCTTCAGCGTCCCGTAATATTTGTCATTGAACACGCCATCTTGAGTCGGATCGCGCAAAATCTAATTTTGGAGTAAAATTTTGTTTGGAAGTCTAAAAATACGGTTTTTGCAAATATGACATTACTTCCGGTGATAATGGAAATGTTAAATCAGATCATTGCAATCATAAATGGCATAAGGCATCACATTTTGAAAATTTTATGTAAATCGAATAATAATTGCCACTTTTATAGACTAAAAACCTTGAAAAGTGACGTGTAGAAAATCGTCTATTTCTCGGCAACCGTACAAGTTAGAAACCATTTTTTGGTATTTATATGACCGTATGGGTTTAATCTATTTGTTGATTGGAATCAAATATCATAATTGTATAAACATTACAAATCAGACTCATTTGAATAAAATATTTGTTTTGAAGTCTAAAAATACGGTTTTTGCAAATATGACATTACTTCCGGTGATAATGGAAATGTTAAATCAGATCATTGCAATCATAAATGGCATAAGGCATCACATGGTGAAAATTGTATGAAAATTGAATAATAATTGACACTTTTATAGACCAAAAAGCTTGAAAAGTGACTTGTAGAAAATCGTCTATTTCTCGGCAACCGTACAAGTTAGAAACTTTTTTGTGGTATCTGTATGATCGTATGGGTTCATGCTATTCGTTGATGGGATTCAAATATCATAATTTTAAAAATATTATAAAAGAGACTCACTTGAATAAAATATTTGTTTTTTAGGTTAAAAATACAGTTTTTGCCAAAATGACGTCATTTCCGGTAACAGTGAAACTGTAAAATTGGCTTAACTTAATCCAAATTGGCATTAGGCATCAAATAAAAGGAAAATATTGAAAATCGGATAATAATTTACTCTTTTATAGGCAAAATAACTTGAAAAGTGATGCATGCAAAATTGCATATTTCTCGGCAACTGCTCATATTACAAACTATTTTTGGCATACATTCTCTTCGTCTGGATTATGGCTACGAGTTTATGAAAGTTACGAATAAATAGTTCAAAATATAAAGACGTTGAATGGGTTGTAATAACTGAATTTTACCTTTTTTTTTACATTTTATTCGAAATTGCCCGAAAATGAAATTGAAATTTAAGAATCTGAGCCAAACATTTTACGCGCCTGTACAGGGCGCATACTTTTTGCTATATCAGTTTTCGAAAAAAAATAATATTTGCTGTCAAAAAGTGGTACTTATCTCTCAAAATTGTAGTTTTTGTTAATATTACGCCACTTCCGTTGCGTGCAGAAAAATTTCACGGTAACAAGAAAAATTATAATTGAGACCACGGAGCATATGCACTTTGTTTTATACAAATCGAACAATAAATAATTAATCTAGGTACGAAAAACTAAATTAGCCAATGGCGACTAAAGAAAATTACTGAGACAAAATTCTTTCTCACTTCTGCTCAAGTAGGGTGATATTTTAACTCTGTGTGAACTACCATCAAAAAATATTCATAAATAAAAAAGTTTTCTGTAAAAATGTAAAAAAAATTCAAAATATCGGAGATTTTTTCGACTACTTCCGGTTTTTCGATCATTGTCGGAATAGCTTTAACAAGTTGATTAGATACTTAACTTCCTGTACCAGAAATGTCAGAAACATTCATTGAGTAGTTTTCGAAAAAAAGATAAATAAATGAGCATTTTCAACAATTTAATGATTTTTCAACTTTTTTCAAAGATTGAGGTCATTTTTGGACCACCTATAATATTGCAACGCTTTTATTATTAAATGCACACGCTAGGCCACCGATAGGACTCTGAGTAAAAAATGTTTAAGAAAAATCGTAGGCGTCGTTTTCGAGAAAAAGGCGTCTCGGAATGCTCCAAAACGGAAAATACTTAGTTTTCGGCGTACCATAATTTATTTCCTAAGAATCAAATTCGTGTTATTTAGATGTTATACGATCGTCTATTAATGGAACTATCCAACGACACTTTAATTGTTTTGGTCCGCTAATATGTGACGGAGAATTCGAACTTTTGGCAAGAGCTCCAATTCTTTTTTATCTTTTTTACATTTTTTGTCGTTTTTTGAACTACTTCCGGTATACGAATCATTGTCGAGTAGTTTTCACATCCAGTTTTGGAGTTTGCATGGGAACAGGGCTCTCTAATGATATACGACACTATACGATCAAATAAAATATTTCTGAGAAATCCTATGTTCAAAAGTGTTAAAAATGTCAAAATGTCAAAATATTGAAAATTAAATTTCAATAACTGCATACATATTATACATCATTAGAATCGTAATTAGGTCAGCTTTTTAAATATATATCTGTTTTTTTAAAATCTCTTAAAATAAAAAAATAGTAGAGCATTTTCCAAAATTTCACGATTTTTTGACTTTTTTCGATTTTCAGTCCCTTTTTTGTCTTATTCCAATTATTGGAAGATTGTAATGGATTGCTTCATGCTAAAGACCACCGAAGGGACTCTCGATAGAGAAGGTTTAAGATAAATCGCTGGAGCAGTTTTCGAGATAAAGGCGTCTAAAAACGCTCCAAATCAAAAAATACTTGATTTTCAGCGTGCGATATTTTACTTCCGGGTCGTCGTATCTTTATGAAATGGGTACCATACGATACTTCAATTCCCGTGCAACCCAACGATACCCTAATCTCTTTAATCCGTTGATATCGGACGAAATAATCACGTTTTTCCCCAAAGCACCCATTTTTTGCATTTTTTTCCAAACATCAGAAATTTTTTCGACTACTTCCGGTTTACGGATCGTTGTTGAAATTGCTTTATCCAACTGTCTGACTATATGGCTTTATGTTCCAGAGGTTTCAGAAATATCAATTTGTCCTTTCCAAAAAATATAAGGGTTTGAAAATGGGTAGAAAATTCGAAAAAAAACGAAAAATAAAGGGAGATAACTCTGAATGAAACTTATATTACTGGAATCGGATGGACTTCAGGAATCCAAAAATGTAGGTCAAATTTGAAAATTTTGAAAAATAACAAAAATTGTCTCATAAACAACGTCTTTTCAATTTTCGAACGATAGAAGTCATAGACGAATGTTCGAAATTGAAAAATGTGAGATAGCCATTATCTCGCAAAAGATTCAGGGTTTCCGAAAATGTCATTTGATTAAAAATGGGTAAAGAATTGGCGAAATTATGGCCGATTTTCAATATCATGACAACCTACAAAGTTCGGCCACTTCCGGTATGCGCAGAAGTTTGAAAAATAGTTTATGCACTAGCCACCACATGTTTTCCCGATAGAAAAGTTTGTTCCAGATCGATATCTGTTTTCGATCATGGAGAAATAGGCTCCCGCGGAAAAAAATAATAATAATAAGAACTAGACCTGCATAGCAGTGCTGAATCGGCTTTCAGGGTCCTTTATATCATTGCCATGCTTTTAAATTTACCTTTATACTCTAAACGACCGATAGGACTCGTGGTAACAGAAGTTTAAGAAGTGAAATAGAAGTAGTTTTCGAGATAAACGAGTCCGAAAAGGCTTCAAAAAAAGAGGAAAATACTACATTTTCGGCATCTCATAATCTATTGCCTAACCATCGAATTTGTATCATTCTGATATCATATAAAAGTCCAAAAAGGAAAATACTAGATCTTCAGCGTCCCGTAATATTTGTCATTGAACACGCCATCTTGAGTCGGATCACGCAAAATCTAATTTTGGAGTAAAATTTTGTTTGGAAGTCTAAAAATACGGTTTTTGCAAATATGACATTACTTCCGGTGATAATGGAAATGTTAAATCAGATCATTGCAATCATAAATGGCATAAGGCATCACATGGTGAAAATTTTATGTAAATCGAATAATAATTGCCACTTTTATAGACTAAAAACCTTGAAAAGTGACGTGTAGAAAATCGTCTATTTCTCGGCAACTGTACAAGTTAGAAACCATTTTTTGGTATTTATATGACCGTATGGGTTTAATCTATTTGTTGATTGGAATCAAATATCATAATTGTATAAACATTACAAATCAGACTCATTTGAATAAAATATTTGTTTTGAAGTCTAAAAATACGGTTTTTGCAAATATGACATTACTTCCGGTGATAATGGAAATGTTAAATCAGATCATTGGAATCCTAAAGCGCATAAGGCATCACATGGTGAAAATTGTATGAAAATTGAATAATAATTGACACTTTTATAGACCAAAAAGCTTGAAAAGTGACTTGTAGAAAATCGTCTATTTCTCGGCAACCGTACAAGTTAGAAACTTTTTTGTGGTATCTGTATGATCGTATGGGTTCATGCTATTCGTTGATGGGATTCAAAATATCATAATTTTTAAAATATTATAAAAAAGACTCTTTTGAATAAAATATTTGTTTTTTAGGTCAAAAGTATAGTTTTTTCCAAAATGACGTTATTTCCGGTAACAGTGAAACTGTAAAATTGGCTTAACCTAGTCCAAATTGGCATTAGGCATCGAATGAAAAAAAAAATATTGAAAATCGGATAATAATTTACTCTTTTATAGACAAAATAACGTGAAAAGTGATTCACGCAAAATTGCATATTTCTCGGCAATTGCTCATATTACGAACTATATTTTGCATACATTCTCCTCGTCTGGATTATTAATACGAGTTTATGAAAGTTACGAATAAATAGTTCAAAATATGAAGACGTTGAATAGGTTGTAAATAACTGATTGTTACACTTTTTTTTACATTTATTCGAAATTGCCCGAAAATGAAATTGAAATTAAAAAATCTGAGCTAACGATTTGTGCCCCTTTACAGCGCGCATCCTTTTTGCTATATCAGATTTCGAAAAAAATAATATTTGCTTTCAAAAAGTGGTACCGAACTGTCAAAATCGTAGTTTTTGTTAATATTACGCCACTTCCGTTGCTTGCAGAAAACTTTCACGGTAACACAAAAAATTACAATTGAGACCACGGAGCATATGCACTTTGTTTTACACAAATCGAACAATAAATAATTAATCTAGGTACGAAAAACTAAGTTAGCCAATGGCGACTAAAGAAAATGAGTGAGACAAAATTCTTTCTCACTTCTGCTCAAGTAGGGTGATACTTTAACTCTGAGTAAACTACCATCAAAAAATATTCATAAATAAAAAAGTTTTCTGTAAAATTGTAAAAAAAATTCAAAATATCGGAGATATTTTCGACTACTTCCGGTTTTTCGATCATTGTCGAAATAGCTTTAACAAGTTGATTAGATACTTAACTTCCCATACCAGAAATATCAGAAACATTAATTGAGTAATTTTCGAAAAAAAGATAAATAAAAGAGCATTTTCAATAATTTAATGATTTTTCAACTTTTTTCAAAGATTGAGGTCATTTTTGGACCACCTATAATATTGCAACGCTTTTATTATTAGATGCACACGCTAGGCCACCGATAGGACTCTGAGTAAAAAATGTTTAAGAAAAATCGTAGGCGTCGTTTTCGAGAAAAAGGCGTCTCAGAATGCTCCAAAACGGAAAATACTTAGTTTTCAGCGTACCATAATTTATTTCCTAAAAATCAAGTTCGTGTTATTTAGATGTTATACGATCGTCTATTAATGGAACTATCCAACGACACTTTAATTGTTTTGGTCCGCTAATATGTGACGGAGAATTCGATCTTTTGGCAAGAGCTCCAATTTTTTTTTTATCTTTTTTACATTTTTCGTCGTTTTTTGAACTACTTCCGGTATACGAATCATTGTCGAGTAGTTTTCACATCCAGTTTTGGAGTTTGCATGGGAACAGGGCTCTCTAATGATATACTACACTATACGATCAAATAAAATACTTCTGAGAAATCCTATGTTCAAAAGTGTTAAAAATGTCAAAATGTCAAAATATTAAAAATTAAATTTCAATAACTGCATACATATTATACATCATTAGAATCGTAATTGGGTCAGCTTTTTTAACTATATATTTTTTTTTTGAAAATCTCTTAAAATAAAAAAATAGTAGAGCATTTTCCAAAATTTCACGATTTTTGGACTTTTTTCAATTTTCAGTCCCTTTTCTGTCTTATTCCAATTATATGAAGGTCTTAATGGATGGATCCATGCTAAAGACTACCGGAAGGACCATCGATAGATAAAGTTTAAGAAAAATCGCTGGAGCAGTTTTCGAGATAAAGGCGTCCAAAAACGCTCCAAAACAAAAAATGCTATATTTTCAGCGCGTCATATTTTACTTCTGGATCATCGTATCTGTACGAAGTCGGTATCATACGATACTCCAATTCCGATGTAAACAAACGATACCTTAATCCATTTGATCGGTTGATATGGGACGAAGAAATCACGTTTTTCCCAAAGCCCCCATTTTTTGAGTTTTTTTCAAAAAATCAGACATTATTTCGACTACTTCCGGTTTACGGATCGTTGTTGAAATTGCTTTATCCGGATGTCTGACTATATGGCTTTATGTTCCAGAGGTTTCAGAAATATCGTTTTATCCTTTCCAAAAAATATAAGGGGCATAAAATGGGCCGAAAATTCGAAAAAATTCGAAAAATAAAGGGCGATAACTCTGAATGAATCTTATATTACTGGAATCGCTTGGACCTCAGAAATCCAAAAATGTAGGTCAAATTTGCAAATTTTGAAAAATAACAAAAATTGTCTCATAAACAACGTCTTTTCAATTTTCGAACGATAGAAGTCATAGACGAATGTTCGAAATTGAAAAATGTGAGATAGCCATTATCTCGCAAAAGATTCGGGGTTTCCGAAAATGTCATTTGATTAAAAATGGGTAAAGAATTGACGAAATTATGGCCGATTTTCAATATCATGACAACATACAAAGTTCGGCCACTTCCGGTATGCGCAGAAGTTTGAAAAATAGTTTATGCACTAGCCACCACATGTTTTCCCGATAGAAAAGTTTGTTCCAGATCGATATCTGTTTTCGATCATGGAGAAATAGGCTCCCGCGGTAAAAAATAATAATAATAATAATAATAATAATAATAATAATAATAATAATTTTAGTAAAAACAATAGTCTTTCAGACGAAAGTCTGAAAGCCTAATAATAATAATAATAATAATAATTTTAGTAAAAACAATAGTCTTTCAGACGAAAGTCTGAAAGCCTAATAATAATAATAATAATAATTTTAGTAAAAACAATAGTCTTTCAGACGAAAGTCTGAAAGCCTAACTAGACCTGCAGACCTGCAGTGCTGAATCGGCTTTCAGGAATCAGACAGGAAGTGCGTCATACAATAGCCGATCCATCGAGCTACCAAACGATACTGTAGTTGTTATGATTCAGTGACACCCTTTATCAGATTTGTAAAAGTAATATTTGCTTGCAAATAAATACACCGGTCAAAATTGTAAAATCTGGCAAAAAAACTTAACGTCCGGTGCCAAAAGAAATCATTATCGATAACAAATAAGTTGAGAATTCGCAATTGAGAATTGTTTTATACATATCAGCCAATAACATAATAATGAACCCATAAACTGAAATTAAAAAGGTAAAAAACTTAAAAAGTGATCCTTAGAAAATTGGTTATTCCTCGACAAGGGAATATGCTAGAAGCAATTTTTTGATATCAGTATGATTATATTGATCCAATCTAAATGGCCATTAGAATCAAACGTTATAACGTTAAACAAATAATAAATATAACTCACTTAAAAAAAATATTTGTTTTGAAGTCTAAAAATACGGTTTTTGCAAAAAAGACATTACTTCCGGTGATAATAAAAATCTTAAATTAGTTTAATGCAATCATAAATGGCATAAGGCATCAAATGGTGAAAATTGTATGAAAATTGAATAATAATTGACACTTTTATAGGCCAAAAAGCTTGAAAAGTGACTTGTAGAAAATCGTCTATTTCTCGGCAACCGTACAAGTTAGAAACTTTTTGTGGTATCTGTATGATCGTATGGGTTCATGCTATTCGTTGATGGGATTCAAATATCATAATTTTAAAAATATTATAAAAGAGACTCATTTGAATAAAATATTTGTATTTAAGGTTAAAAATACAGTTTTTGCCAAAATGACGTCATTTCCGGTAACAGTGAAACTGTAAAATTGGCTTAACCTAGTCCAAATTGGCATTAGGCATCAAATAAAAGAAATATATTGAAAATCGGATAATAATTTACTCTTTTATAGGCAAAATAACTTGAAAAGTGATGCATGCAAAATCGCATATTTCTCGGCAACTGCTCATATTACAAACTATTTTTGGCATACATTCTCTTCGTCTGGATTATGGCTACGAGTTTATGAAAGTTACGAATAAATAGTTCAAAATATAAAGACGTTGAATGGGTTGTAATAACTGAATTTTACCTTTTTTTTTACATTTTATTCGAAATTGCCCGAAAATGAAATTGAAATTTAAGAATCTGAGCCAAACATTTTATGCGCCTTTACAGGGCGCATACATTTTGCTATATCAGTTTTCGAAAAAAAATAATATTTGCTGTCAAAAAGTGGTACTTAACTCTCAAAATTGTAGTTTTTGTCAATATTACGCCACTTCCGTTGCGTGCAGAAAAATGTCACCGTAACAAAAAATATTACAATTGACATCACGGAGCATATGCACTTTGTTTTATACAAATCGAACAATAAATAATTAATCTAGGTACGAAAAACTAAATTAGCCAATGGCGACTAAAGAAAATTACTGAGACAAAATTCTTTCTCACTTCTGCTCAAGTAGGGTGATACTTTAACTCTGTGTGAACTACCATCAAAAAATATTCATAAATAAAAAAGTTTTCTGTAAAAATGTAAAAAAAATTCAAAATATCGGAGATTTTTTCGACTACTTCCGGTTTTTCGATCATTGTCGGAATAGCTTTAACTAGTTGATTAGATACTTAACTTCCTTTACCAGAAATGTCAGAAACATTCATTGAGTAGTTTTCGAAAAAAAGATAAATAAAAGAGCATTTTCAATAATTTAATGATTTTTCAACTTTTTTCAAAGATTGAGGTCATTTTTGGACCACCTATAATATTGCAACGCTTTTATTATTAAATGCACACGCTAGGCCACCGATAGGACTCTGAGTAAAAAATGTTTAAGAAAAATCGTAGGCGTCGTTTTCGAGAAAAAGGCGTCTCGGAATGCTCCAAAACGGAAAATACTTAGTTTTCGGCGTACCATAATTTATTTCCTAAGAATCAAATTCGTGTTATTTAGATGTTATACGATCGTCTATTAATGGAACTATCCAACGCCACTTTAATTGTTTTGGTCCGCTAATATGTGACGAAGAATTCGAACTTTTGACAAGAGCTCCATTTTTTTTTCATCTTTTTTACATTTTTCTTCGTTTTTTGAACTACTTCCGGTATACGAATCATTGTCGAGTAGTTTTCACATCCAGTTTTGGATTTTGTATGGGACAAAGGCTCTCTAATGATATACGACACTATACGATCAAATAAAATACTTCTGAGAAATCCAATGTTCAAAATTGTTAAAAATGTCAAAATGTCAAAATATTGAAAATTAAATTTCAATAACTGCATACATATTATACATCATTAGAATCGTAATTAGGTCAGCTTTTTAAATATATATATTTTTTTTGAAAATCTCTTAAAATAAAAAAATAGTAGAGCATTTTCCAAAATTTCACGATTTTTTGACTTTTTTCAATTTTCAGTGCCTTTTTTGTCTTATTCCAGTTATACGAAGGTCTTAATGGATGGATCCATGCTAAAGACTATCGGAAGGACCATCGATAGATAAAGTTTAAGAAAAATCGTTGGAGCAGTTTTTGAGATAAAGGCGTCCAAAAACGTTCCAAATCAAAAAATGCTTGATTTTCAGCGTGTCATATTTTACTTCTGGATCATCGTATCTGTATGAATTGGGTATCATACGATACTCCAATTCTGATGTAAACCAACGATACCTTAATCCATTTGATCGGTTGATATGGGACGAAGAAATCACGTTTTTCCCAAAGCCCCCATTTTTTGAGTTTTTTTCAAAAAATCAGACATTATTTCGACTACTTCCGGTTTACGAATCGTTGTTGAAATTGCTTTATGCAGCGGTTTGGCAATATGGCTTTATGTTTCAGGGGTTTCAGAAATATCGTTTTATCCTTTCCAAAAAATATAAGGGTTACCAAATGGGCAGAAAATTCGAAAAAATTCGAAAAATAAAGGGCGATAACTCTGAATGAAACTTATATTACTGGAATCGCATAGACTTCAGGAATCCAAAAATGTAGGTCAAATTTGCAAATTTTGAAAAATAACAAAAATTGTCTCATAAACAACGTCTTTTCAATTTTCGAACGATAGAAGTCATAGACAAATATTCGAAATTGAAAAATGTGAGATAGCCATTATCTCGGAAAAGATTCAGGGTTTCCGAAAATGTCATTTGATTAAAAATGGGTAAAGAATTGACGAAATTATGGCCGATTTTCAATATCATGACAACCTACAAAGTTCGGCCACTTCCGGTATGCGCAGAAGTTTGAAAAATAGTTTATGCACTAGCCACCACATGTTTTCCCGATAGAAAAGTTGGTTCCAGATCGATATCTGTTTTCGATCATGGAGAAATAGGCTCCCGCGGTAAAAAATAATAATAATAACTAGACCTGCAGACCTGCAGTGCTGAATCGGCTTTCAGGAATCAGACAGGAAGTGCGTCATACAATAGCCGATCCATCGAGCTACCAAACGATACTGTAGTTGTTATGATTCAGTGACACCCTCTATCAGATTTGTAAAAGTAATATTTGCTTGCAAATAAATACACCGGTCAAAATTGTAAAATCTGGCAAAAAAACTTAACTTCCGGTGCCAAAAGAAATCATTATCGATAACAAATAAGTTGAGAATTCGCAATTGACAATTGTTTTATACATATCAGCCAATAACATAATAAACTTAGAACCCATAAACTGAAATTAAAAAGGTAAAAAACTTAAAAAGTGATCCTTAGAAAATTGGTTATTCCTCGACAAGGGAATATGCTAGAAGCAATTTTTTGATATCAGTATGATTATATTGATCCAATCTAAATGGCCATTAGAATCAAACGTTATAACGTTAAACAAATAATAAATATAACTCACTTCAAAAAAATATTTGTTTTGAAGTCTAAAAATACGGTTTTTGCAAATATGACATTACTTCCGGTGATAATGGAAATGTTAAATCAGATCATTGCAATCATAAATGGCATAAGGCATCACATGGTGAAAATTGTATGAAAATTGAATAATAATTGACACTTTTATAGACCAAAAAGCTTGAAAAGTGACTTGTAGAAAATCGTCTATTTCTCGGCAACCGTACAAGTTAGAAACTTTTTTGTGGTATCTGTATGATCGTATGGGTTCATGCTATTCGTTGATGGGATTCAAATATCATAATTTTAAAAATATTATAAAAGAGACTCATTTGAATAAAATATTTGTTTTTTAGGTTAAAAATACAGTTTTTGCCAAAATGACGTCATTTCCGGTAACAGTGAAACTGTAAAATTGGCTTAACCTAGTCCAAATCGGCATTAGGCATCAAATAAAAGAAAAATATTGAAAATCGGATAATAATTTACTCTTTTATAGGCAAAATAACTTGAAAAGTGATGCATGCAAAATTGCATATTTCTCGGCAACTGCTCATATTACAAACTATTTTTGGCATACATTCTCTTCGTCTGGATTATGGCTACGAGTTTATGAAAGTTACGAATAAATAGTTCAAAATATAAAGACGTTGAATAGGTTGTAATAACTGAATTTTACCCTTTTTTTTACATTTTATTCGAAATTGCCCGAAAATTAAATTGAAATTTAAGAATCTGAGCCAAACATTTTATGCGCCTTTACAGGGCGCATACTTTTTGTTATATCAGTTTTCGAAAAAAATAATATTTGCTGTCAAAAAGTGGTACTTAACTCTCAAAATTGTAGTTTTTGTTAATATTACGCCACTTCCGTTGCGTGCAGAAAAATGTCACCGTAACAAAAAATATTACAATTGACATCACGAAGCATATGCACTTTGTTTTATACAAATCGAACAATAAATAATTAATCTAGGTACGAAAAACTAAATTAGCCAATGGCGACTAAAGAAAATTACTGAGACAAAATTCTTTCTCACTTCTGCTCAAGTAGGGTGATACTTTAACTCTGTGTAAACTACCATCAAAAAATATTCATAAATAAAAAAGTTTTCTGTAAAAATGTAAAAAAAAATCAAAATATCGGAGATTTTTTCGACTACTTCCGGTTTTACGATCATTGTCGGAATAGCTTTAACAGGTTGATTAGATACTTAACTTCCTGTACCAGAAATGTCAGAAACATTCATTGAGTAATTTTCGAAAAACAGATAAATAAAAGAGCATTTTCAATAATTTAATGATTTTTCAACTTTTTTCAAAGATTGAGGTCATTTTTGGACCACCTATAATATTGCAACGCTTTTATTATTAAATGCACATGCTAGGCCACCGATAGGACTTTGAGTATAAAATGTTTAAGAAAAATCGTAGGCGTCGTTTTCGAGGAAAAGGCGTCTCAGAATGCTCCAAAACGGAAAATACTTAGTTTTCGGCGTACCATAATTCATTTCCTAAGAATCAAATTCGTGTTATTTAGATGTTATACGATCGTCTATTAATGGAACTATCCAACGACACTTTAATTGTTTTGGTCCGCTAATATGTGACGGAGAATTCGAACTTTTGCCAAGAGCTCCAATTTTTTTTCATCTTTTTTACATTTTTCTTCGTTTTTTGAACTACTTCCGGTATACGAATCATTGTCGAGTAGTTTTAACACCCAGTTTTGGAGTTTGCATGGGACAAAGGCTCTCTAATGATATACGACACTATACGATCAAATAAAATACTTCTGAGAAATCCTATGTTCAAAATTGTTAAAAATGTCAAAATGTCAAAATATTGAAAATTAAATTTCAATAACTGCATACATATTATACATCATTAGAATCGTAATTAGGTCAGCTTTTTAAATATATATTTTTTTTTGAAAATCTCTTAAAATAAAAAAATGGTAGAGCATTTTCCAAAATTTCACGATTTTTGGACTTTTTTCAATTTTCAGTGCCTTTTTTGTCTTATTCCAATTATACGAAGGTCTTAATGGATGGATCCATGCTAAAGACTATCGGAAGGACCATCGATAGATAAAGTTTAAGACAAATCGTTGGAGCAATTTTCGAGATAAAGGCGTCCAAAAACGTTCCAAATCAAAAAATGCTTGATTTTCAGCGTGTCATATTTTACTTCTGGATCATCGTATCTGTATGAATTGGGTATCATACGATACTCCAATTCTGATGTAAACCAACGAAACCTTAATCCATTTGATCGGTTGATATGGGACGAAGAAATCACGTTTTTCCCAAAGCCCCCATTTTTTGAGTTTTTTTCAGAAAATCAGACATTATTTCGACTACTTCCGGTTTACGAATCGTTGTTGAAATTGCTTTATGCAGCTGTTTGGCAATATGGCTTTATGTTTCAGGGGTTTCAGAAATATCGTTTTATCCTTTCCAAAAAATATAAGGGTTACCAAAAGGGCAGAAAATTCGAAAAAATTCGAAAAATAAAGGGCGATAACTCTGAATGAAACTTATATTACTGGAATCGCATAGACTTCAGGAATCCAAAAATGTAGGTCAAATTTGCAAATTTTGAAAAATAACAAAAATTGTCTCATAAACAACGTCTTTTCAATTTTCGAACGATAGAAGTCATAGACAAATGTTCGAAATTGAAAAATGTGAGATAGCCATTATCTCGCAAAAGATTCAGGGTTTCCGAAAATGTCATTTGTTTAAAAATGGGTAAAGAATTGACGAAATTATGGCCGATTTTCAATATCATGACAACCTACAAAGTTCGGCCACTTCCGGTATGCGCAGAAGTTTGAAAAATAGTTTATGCACTAGCCACCACATGTTTTCCCGATAGAAAAGTTTGTTCCAGATCGATATCTGTTTTCGATCATGGAGAAATAGGCTCCCGCGGAAAAAAATAATAATAACTAGACCTGCAGACCTGCAGTGCTGAATCGGCTTTCAGGAATCAGACAGGAAGTGCGTCATACAATAGCCGATCCATCGAGCTACCAAACGACACTGTAGTTGTTATGATTCAGTGACACCCTCTATCAGATTTGTAAAAGTAATATTTGCTTGCAAATAAATACACCGGTCAAAATTGTAAAATCTGGCCAAAAAACTTAACTTCCGGTGCCAAAAGAAATCATTATCGATAACAAATAAGTTGAGAATTCGCAATTGAGAATTGTTTTATACATATCAGCCAATAACATAATAAACTTAGAACCCATAAACTGAAATTAAAAAGGTAAAAAACTTAAAAAGTGATCCTTAGAAAATTGGTTATTCCTCGACAAGGGAATATGCTAGAAGCAATTTTTTGATATCAGTATGATTATATTGATCCAATCTAAATGGCCATTAGAATCAAACGTTATAACGTTAAACAAATAATAAATATAACTCACTTTAAAAAAATATTTGTTTTGAAGTCTAAAAATACGGTTTTTGCAAAAAAGACATTACTTCCGGTGATAATAAAAATCTTTAATTAGTTTAATGCAATCATAAATGGCATAAGGCATCACATGGTGAAAATTGTATGAAAATTGAATAATAATTGACACTTTTATAGGCCAAAAAGCTTGAAAAGTGACTTGTAGAAAATCGTCTATTTCTCGGCAACCGTACAAGTTAGAAACTTTTTTGTGGTATCTGTATGATCGTATGGGTTCATGCTATTCGTTGATGGGATTCAAATATCATAATTTTAAAAATATTATAAAAGAGACTCATTTGAATAAAATATTTGTTTTTTAGGTTAAAAATACAGTTTTTGCCAAAATGACGTCATTTCCGGTAACAGTGAAACTGTAAAATTGGCTTAACCTAGTCCAAATTGGCATTAGGCATCAAACAAAAGAAAAATATTGAAAATCGGATAATAATTTACTCTTTTATAGGGAAAATAACTTGAAAAGTGATGCATGCAAAATTGCATATTTCTCGGCAACTGCTCATATTACAAACTATTTTTGGCATACATTCTCTTCGTCTGGATTATGGCTACGAGTTTATGAAAGTTACGAATAAATAGTTCAAAATATAAAGACGTTGAATGGGTTGTAATAACTGAATTTTACCTTTTTTTTTACATTTTATTCGAAATTGCCCGAAAATGAAATTGAAATTTAAGAATCTGAGCCAAACATTTTATGCGCCTTTACAGGGCGCATACTTTTTGCTATATCAGTTTTCGAAAAAAAATAATATTTGCTGTCAAAAAGTGGTACTTAACTCTCAAAATTGTAGTTTTTGTTAATATTACGCCACTTCCGTTGCGTGCAGAAAAATGTCACCGTAACAAAAAATATTACAATTGACATCACGGAGCATATGCACTTTGTTTTATACAAATCGAACAATAAATAATTAATCTAGGTACGAAAAACTAAATTAGCCAATGGCGACTAAAGAAAATTACTGAGACAAAATTCTTTCTCACTTCTGCTCAAGTAGGGTGATACTTTATCTCTGTGTGAACTACCATCAAAAAATATTCATAAATAAAAAAGTTTTCTGTAAAAATGTAAAAAAAATTCAAAATATCGGAGATTTTTTCGACTACTTCCGGTTTTTCGATCATTGTCGGAATAGCTTTAACAAGTTGATTAGATACTTAACTTCCTTTACCAGAAATGTCAGAAACATTCATTGAGTAGTTTTCGAAAAAAAGATAAATAAAAGAGCATTTTCAATAATTTAATGATTTTTCAACTTTTTTCAAAGATTGAGGTCATTTTTGGACCACCTATAATATTGCAACGCTTTTATTATTAAATGCACACGTTAGGCCACCGATAGGACTCTGAGTAAAAAATGTTTAAGAAAAATCGTAGGCGTCGTTTTCGAGAAAAAGGCGTCTCGGAATGCTCCAAAACGGAAAATACTTAGTTTTCGGCGTACCATAATTTATTTCCTAAGAATCAAATTCGTGTTATTTAGATGTTATACGATCGTCTATTAATGGAACTATCCAACGACACTTTAATTGTTTTGGTCCGCTAATATGTGACGAAGAATTCGAACTTTTGGCAAGAGCTCCATTTTTTTTCATCTTTTTTACATTTTTCTTCGTTTTTTGAACTACTTCCGGTATACGAATCATTGTCGAGTAGTTTTCACATCCAGTTTTGGAGTTTGCATGGGACAAAGGCTCTCTAATGATATACGACACTATACGATCAAATAAAATACTTCTGAGAAATCCTATGTTCAAAATTGTTAAAAATGTCAAAATGTCAAAAAATTGAAAATTAAATTTCAATAACTGCATACATATTATACATCATTAGAATCGTAATTAGGTCAGCTTTTTAAATATATATTTTTTTTTTGAAAATCTCTTAAAATAAAGAAATAGTAGAGCATTTTCCAAAATTTCACGATTTTTTGACTTTTTTCAATTTTCAGTGCCTTTTTTGTCTTATTCGAATTATACGAATGTCTTAATGGATGGATCCATGCTAATGACTATCGGAAGGACCATCGATAGATAAAGTTTAAGAAAAATCGCTGGAGCAGTTTTCGAGATAAAGGCGTCCAAAAACGTTCCAAATAAAAAAATACTTGATTTTCAGCGTGTCATATTTTACTTCTGGATCATCGTATCTGTATGAATTGGGTATCATACGATACTCCAATTCCGATGTAAACCAACGATGCCTTAATCCATTTGATCGGTTGATATGGGACGAAGAAATCACGTTTTTCCCAAAGCCCCCATTTTTTGAGTTTTTTTCAAAAAATCAGACATTATTTCGACTACTTCCGGTTTACGAATCGTTGTTGAAATTGCTTTATGCAGCTGTTTGGCAATATGGCTTTATGTTTCAGGGGTTTCAGAAATATCGTTTTATCC